>JACMZG010001908.1:16430706-16828824 GCA_018340805.1 Microvelia longipes
CATGCATGATGGCGGTAAGAGAGCACCGCTCGTCTCTGGTAAATACTTCACATTATATTCTTCGGAATTAATTGAAGGTCAGAGTGAGTTCAGGCTCTGTCGGCGCCCTGATGAGTTAGACGTAACGAAACAGAGTGGGACATGACATTATGTCGAGCCATCAATGATGACGAATGTCGAATGATGGAACAGTTCCCAGATGTAGCATTGCATTTTGCTTGTTACATTTCCTAGGTGTCTCTCGCACAATTATATTGTGTCAACTATTCATGTGTTGCAAAACTCGGTAGTATCAAATGATATATGTTTTGCTTGCCATGCATGATGGCGGTAAGAGAGCACCGCTCGTCTCTGGTAAGTACTTCACATTATATTCTTCGGAATTAATTGAAGGTCAGAGTGAGTTCAGGCTCTGTCGGCGCCCTGATGAGTTAGACGTAACGAAACAGAGTGGGACATGACATTATGTCGAGCCATCAATGATGACGAATGTCGAATGATGGAACAGTTCCCAGATGTAGCATTGCATTTTGCTTGTTACATTTCCTAGGTGTCTCTCGCACAATTATATTGTGTCAACTTTCATGTGTTGCAAAACTCGGTAGTATCAAATGATATTTATTTTTGTTATTGCTTATTCTTATTTAATTTATCTATTTTCATTTAACACTATCTAAATCGATTGATGTTTTCTTTTGTTGTAAAGGGCCCTGATGAAGAATTTGTAGTAAAATTCGAAACGTTGGCTGGAAATAAATATATAGTTTTCATGTCAAGCTATGTTTTTTTTCATAACCTTATCCCGAGATTGGTGGAGACGCGTGTATATATATATGTATGTATAAATAAATAAATAGATTATTTTTAGATATAATATACTACCATATAATAGTAAATAATGTAATACAGACAAATTATAAGTTTTATTTTTAAATAAAGAAATGCTCATTTTGATCATAAAGCAAGGACATTATTGCATTGTAAAAAAAAACTCACCAGCACTTATGACGCCAATTGTGAAAACGATCATTAAGGCAACTGCAAGGTACTTCATGTTGACAACTCTGATAGAAACTAACCCAATATTATCACAGCCATCTATTATATCATATTCTTGACTAAATACGAAGCGATTACTTTATTCTAGGAAAAGATACTTTTGTAATATCAGGAATTTGACGACAAATTTTATTTATTCACTGACTAATCTGTAAAACACAATGTAATTCCCAAGATATTTTAATTTTACTATGAAATATTATGCATTATTTAATAAAGATTTACTTGAAATAATATACTGTGATGTATTTAATTATAATTTTATGATTATTTGCACAGTAAGACCAGAATAATAAAGGCATAAAACGCTATATACGTATTAATGGGAAAACATTTAAATTATTTTTGTTTATTTTATATTAAATAGTTTATTTGGAAAGTGGAGGATTTAGATTAAATTTTAGGTATAACCTAGAATAATTATTATTTATTTATATTAAATCAGGGTTATTGAACAGTGTTTCGGGGGCCTATGGTCAGATCAGAAGAAGTCATTTTTATATTGCTTGATTTTTAGCAAATTCTCTAAGAAAAAATGAGCTTATGAGATTAGGGTCTTGAAGAGGGGAGGTAGAGTTTTTAAAGGGGGGGATTCCGATTAAGTATAGGATATATATATATATATATATATATAATATATATATATATATATATATATATATATATATATATATATATTAAGTATGTACCAGATTTTTGTGTTCAGACGATTCTATGGGACACGATAACATTCGAACGCTTTCTTGGATCGAAATGAAACTTGGTAAAAAATCAACCTAGTTAATGTCCTAAACCCTATTGTTTAGGAAATATGTGTGACCCCACAAATATTTCAAAAAATCACAAATCTTCATATAGTGTTCAGATTTGGCTGCAATTCTTTACACATATACTATGTATGGTTCACAAACACGAAATTTCATTGCATTATCAGTATTAGTTATGGTTTCATTGATTGACAAATATATGTCAAATAAAACATGTCATTGATTGACATAGTGTAATTAAATCACGTTTTTTGACTAATTTATTTAAAAATTCGCTTATATCTTATATAGGCGAAGTTTATAAAAGTGGCAGTATGCCCACTTTTATAAACCAGTAATATGACGAACAGATGAAGAACAACATGTGGCCGCGAGGCTGCCCCCAGCACCGACGCTACGTGGCGGCTAAGAGGGCAAAGGCCTCTTGTTTTATTTATTATTGATGTTATTTTTCCATATATAATATATATATATTCCATATAAGCGCATTTTCAAAGAAAAAATGAGCTTATGGGATTGGGGCCATGGAGGGGGTAGTGTGGGGAGGTAACTTTTTTGAAAGAGGCGGCCTCCCTGATCAAGAATGTATATATATATATATATATATATATATTATATATATATAATATATATATATATATATATATATTATATATATATATATATATGTGTGTGTGTGTGTGTGGTGTGTATTTACGAGATTTTTGCTTCCTAGACGTTCCTATGGGATACGATAACATTCGAACGCTTCATTAGGTCGAAATTAAACTTGGTACAAAAATCAACCTTGTTAATGTCCCAAATCCAATTGTTTATGAAATATGTGTGACGTCATAAACCCACAAATATTTCAAAAAATCACATATTTTCATATTGTGTTTAGATCGGGCAGAAATTGTTTACACATATAATACTATGTTATGTATGGTTCACAAACATACGAAGTTTCATTGTATTATCGGTATTACTTCCGGTTTATTGATTGACATAATGTAAACAAATCACATTATTTTACTAATACATTTGAAATTGAATTCGCTTATAACGTGGCAGTATGCTACTTATAAGCGAAGCAAGGATCCTTAAAGCTCTAATACTTAGTTGTCATATATATAAGCGTTCGATTATTTACTTTTCCTTATTTATATTTATTTAGAGAGACAATTTTATGAAAACCTTGGATAATTCTGTATTTATGGATAGTTCTGGTGACATCCTGGTTTCGGATTTTTTGCAGACACTACTTTTCCTATATTTAGTCGATCAAGTGAGATTACGTGATAACTAGTCCCGCCAAAACATCGCGTCTTTTATAGTGATGGTTCACTTTTGGTTATAAGGAAGTTTAAAACAAAAAATATATTTAATTAAATTGTGATTTCTTTGCATAATAATAAAGTTGCACTTAAAAAAATAATATTCCAAAAGTTATTTGATCAAAAACGGTACATTTATGAAGAGTCGATTAAAAACAATTTCAAAATTCAATTTAAACGCGGTATAACTACTGGCGCATGCGTAAATATAATTTTAAGTAAAATAATAACAAGAAGGTTTCAATGCAACAGGTTTGTCTAAGAATTTTCCGTTTTTTAAAAAATGCTCTTCTTTCTTAACGTTTTTGAAATTAACTAATTAAATATTAAGTTCTTAATTATCACAGAGCTTCGCAAGTTCCTCGTCAAAATGGATTCTGAATCTATGCCTAATTTCAAGCGTAAGAAGAAAAAGTTTGTTGGAATCAAAAATCAGATGAAAAATATGTCGTAAGTACTTGTTTGTTGGTTTCAATTATTTGGGCTACAAACTAAATAAATGAATACTATTTAGCTATACTTGAGGGTTTTAGAAGCAGTACTTTTAGATTATAGTTTACTAATAATATTTACTTGTAAAGTGGTAAAAATAAGGGGTCGGCGATTTTGATAGGACACCATAGACCCGTGTCCATTTTGTCCAATTATAGTGGAATAGAATCAACAAGTGTGTTGAGTACCGTATTTTACACTGTCCGTGGTTATTAAAGAGACTTATATTACTCCTTGAGGGAGGACAAGGTTTGTAAAGTACAGTAATAAGGGGTCCACTAGTGTAGCTATTTCCATTAGGTACCGTGAGGGTAAATTCTTCATTCCTCAAGTATAATAGACCAGAGGCTTACTACCGTCTAAACCTCAATTATTATTGGTCGCTGGTCAGGTTCCATTGTGGTACTAGATCACGATAGTCCTCCCTCTGCTAGTTAAATCTCTTTGGTAGTTACTGAGTTATGCAAATTGCATGTTGCTTTCTATCATTTATGAAGGTTACTTATAGGTTATAGGTTACTTATTACAGTCTATCGTTTAGTTTAAAAATCTTGACAGGTCAGTTTAAACACCACTGATTCTTAAAAAAAAAATCCCTGCAAGAAGGGAGCGGGAAAATATTATGTAAACAAATCAAGTTATTTTACCCGTATTTTCTTGGCGTTGTTTTTTTACATTTCTTTTGAGTAGTTTTATTTTAAAATATCATTTTAAGATTAATTTGAAAGTAGTTTTCAAAACGATGTAATCAAAAGAAGAACAACAAACAAAGTGAATGATTGCTGGGAAGGATTTTTTTCTCTTTTTAATTAAGAGGTTGGCAGCGGCTTCTCTGATTGGTCAATCCCCAAAATACTTATGACCTTGGGTATTTTTAAACATCCCTGGGTGTGATTTAACATCCAGGGTCCAGGACTAACTTCATTGGCCCCCTCGCATTTTTTTCACACGATGTCAACTGATTACAACCATGTTTAATAATATAGTGGTAATTGTTTTTCTTTACTTGTATTGAATTATCACATTTAAAGGCTCAATTACACAGATCCATTTCAGTTACTAGTGACTAACATTGCCTGTGACTAGGTCTAATTATGTCAGACACAATGGTCCCACAATAAACTTAATGAATCATTTTATTTATTTTTTAAATATTATTAATTATATTTTATTTAATTTACAGGAAGGAAGCAGTTAAAGCTGCTTTAGTGAAGAAAAAGCAATGCAATGATCGTGCTATAGAGATTGTTAACCTGCTGATCGAAACAGATATTTCCGAAGAAACTTTACTTGGTTGTGTGAGTATTTATTCCATCTTTCCTCATGCTTATTTTTTACTAGGGATCATGTAGCTAGATTATTTTATTTTTATTAGTGTTCTTGATTTAAAATATTTTAGCTCCTCTCTCGACCAAAATTAATTTGTTTGATGATTCTGATAATTTTATAAAATAGAAGTGGTATTCACAGGCATACTTAAGATAAGTCTAATCCAATCCTAAGAAATGCTTCTAAAATCTACTCTAAAAATTTGGTTACCGGATGGTTACAAGCATTTACCAAAGTTATAAGAAATCATACAAATTCCTCTCTTTCACCTGTTGCTTAGTTTAGTTGTTTTATTCTTATTGTCCAAGAGCTGGACCTCAAAATGTGACTCATTTAGTACTGTCTCAAAACAAGTTTTCTGAGAAAACCCTCAAATGATTCCGAGTAAAGGACTTAAGGACATGTTCAAAATTGTAGAAAAACTTACTCATTTTAGGGTCTCTTTAATTAAGTCATTCCTATTGGTCATATAAAGAACATTAAAAAAAATCTTTTTGCTGATTTCTAAGACAGGTTGGTGTTTATTCTTCAAAGTTAGATAGCAACTTTGGTTATAGATATCTGATTTTGATTTGCAAAAAATGTTTTCTGAATTTCAATCAGTACATATAGGGACAGAGTAATTTTAACAAATAGATTGACAACCTTTAATGAATTCACCTATAAAAATGGTTCTAGTTTTCTTCCTCTATAGAAATAATTATGTTTGTTTGTTTCAGCTATATGATATAAATCAAAGTCACTTTGATGATATAGTTGAAGAAAGAGCCATCACAAAGCTCTGTGGTTATCCTTTGTGCAGCAACTCTTTGACTCACGTCCCTAACAAACAGTTTCAAATATCTACCAAAACTAATAAAGTTTACGATATTACTGAACGAAAGGTTGGTTTTCCCTGAACATTGAAATTTTAATGAGATGCTTCAAATATGACAAAAATCATGTATCTCAAAACTGGCTGTGACCCAACAAGAACTGTAAAAATTAGGGAGTGCCCTGGTGTCACAGAGTAAAATAATGTATACCAAATTGATTTTAAAAAATCAGGTTAATTTTTTTACTTTAGAGCTGAAATTGTAATTTACATGCTTCAAGATACCAAGATTAATATTTATTACTTCATTTCATGTTGAAAAGTAGGCCTGTTGCAAAAATTCTATTACTATTTCTATAAAAATTAAAAATTAATTTTTTTTAAATGTGTCTCCGACATCTCATTTTGTGCTACCTTTTCTGGCACCCTTAATATCCACCTAATTTAAACTAGTGCAAGTGCTAGCTCAAATTTAAGAATTAAGTGCCTATTATTACAGTTTGGTACCTATTTAGAAAAAGCTGGTTTCCTTGAATTTTTATCTTGTTACTATTATAATTAATGGATATATAATTATAAATTGGGATTTGTGCTTTTTGTGATGATTCTATTACAGAGCTATTTTTGCACTGGCTCAGTTTAAAAAGTGGAAGCCTGTCAAGTTTTTGAGATCAAAAAAATTGGTCAAAGTTATAAATAAAGAGATTAAAAACAGCCTTTACTGACTCCGGCAAAACTTAAACTACAATTACATATAAAGCAAGTGTTTTATTTTCCTCTGATTTTCCTACTTCTTGGTCAGGCTCTAGCTCAGGCGTGGGCAAACTTTTCTATGAAAGGGCCGATTAGTCTTTTTACAGCCTGTCGCGGGCCGCATTCCTTTAATTTTAAAGTATGCTAAACCCGCAACAAACTGCAGTTACGCTGGTGTTTTACTCAAGTCAAATTTATTCTCAAAGAATAAGGATTATGGAACTTTAGCACTAATCGGAAAAAACAAAACGGAGTATCTTCGTCAGATCTTGAAATATAACTGAAGACAAATTTTGCAAGAATACTAGGTGTAAAAATAATTTTAAAAAGTATTCCTATGAAATAAAAGATCAAAGGGATTGTATTTTATCAACTCCTTTTCGGCAATTCACTGAAGGCAAAATAGCTTTTTTTATCTTATTATTGTGAAATAAAAATTCGCTAAAATAATTAGTATTTGCGAAATCCGCCAATGAGAATTGATATGAAAGGCGGCCGCTCTTTATGTAATTGTTTCTTATCTTACTAGTTTTTGTTTCTCCAATTTTTAAAGTTTAAGTAACAATCCATTATTTTTTTACCTTGATATCTAACCTTTCATAATAATTTTTAATTAAACAATTTATTTGCTTATATACCTAATATTTTATTTATTTTATCTTTTTTCCAAAAATTTTAATTTTGCCCGTGGGCCACATAAAAATGCTCCGCGGGCCACATGCGGCCCGTAGTTTGCCCAGGCCTGCTCTAGCTCCTTAAATAAATCAGTCTGGATTCAGGCAAAATTTAGAACCCTCAATGTAGATTTATTTGAATTATAAGATTGTGTCTCTATCTTATAAAAACAGAAATGAAAGTATTTAAAGTTAAAAAGGAGACATAATTTATCTAAAGCAATAGGTGGTCATTGTGAAGTTACAGGTGACTAGATGATTAAAGACAATATCTATGTTTGAACTTATAAGGTATGTGGTATATCTAGTAAGCGTGCATATTGCAGGAAATCTCTGAGCTCTGATTGGTTCCCACCTATTATATGTGGTGAAGACACACTTCTACTAATGGTGCCAAAATTAATTCACCTAGTTGAGGTGACGTCATAGAATTAAAACAGATTAGATGCGTTATTACAAATGATTTTACAAACTTTTAAGAGATTAGATGTAGTTTTTTTAAATGAACATTTATTTTAAACATATTTTTTTTCTTTTACAGTAAAGACATTTAGGGTTGCCTAATTAGGAACTAAAAATATTTTGTCTTTACAATGTGTTGGCAATCCTAAAATTTTTTTTTACTTAAATAAACGTTTTTCAACTTCACCGGACATCCAAAACTACTGTATATACTTCCGTGTCATATTTTAGAGAAGTAGAAAAAGTAGGACTTTTCCCTCAGCAGTAGTTATTGATGGCAGACTTTATCAAAAGCCTGTCATGTTTCTTTCTATAAAAACTGAGTGAGATTTTTTTTGTTTATTAATAAAGCAATTTTTAAATAAATGTTGTATATTGTTGCAGAACTACTGTAGTAATCTATGTTATAAAGCTAGTAAATATTTAAAAGACCAGTTGTACACAAGTCCTCTGTGGCTGCGAGAGCATGAAGATCCCGTCTCCTTCAGACTCCTTCCTTTTACTGTTAATAGGTATTGTCTCCATTTCCTATACTTTTTTCTTTCTATGTATGTATTAAAATATTACACAAATATGTATGTATGTATATATATATATATATATAATATATATATATATATATATATATATATATTATATATAATATATATATATATATATAGGCTTCCATCCTGTGTTGGAATTCCAGCCCGAGGCTTGCATTATAATCCCACTTTTAAATTCCACTTATATTGCTGCAGTCATATAGAGTTTGTGTGGTGTGAGTTAATGTATTTACTGTATGGTGAGCGTCGATTTACTAGTTTTTCTGAAAATTTCTCTTTTAGGGTAGAATTTTTATTGTGAGTGTTAAAAGATCAGGTTGATATTGGGTTTAGAGTGCTAGTTCTATACTAAAGAAGAAGTTCATTTCTTCATTTGATATCAGACTTGCTTGAAATTGCTTACCAGTAAAGTATTGTTTGTTTGAAGACAGTCCTTTTAGTTATCATTGTAAATTATTAATTAAAAAAGACCAAACTAAGACTCCCTCTTCTTCTAGTTTATCTAAAAATTATTATTTTACTTTGCATACATTTATTGTATATTTTTGGTACATCTTTGTATGTACATATATGTATTTAAGACGACACAGAGTTTCAATATATTCTGATTTTTTAACCTTGTTGAATAGAAGTTGTTATTTGCAAAACACTCAAATATTTTATTCTTTTATTTTGTCGGGTTTTAGGTGATGACCATTTAGGTTACTGACTTTGTTTATAATAATAATTCAATTTCGGAGAGTCAAAGTCTATTTATTTATAAGCTTATTTTGCATCTTAGTACTTTGGATTAATTTTAGTTTATCTTAGAATATAATAAAATTATATGAACATTGAGGAATTTTTATGATACTTCTCTATGGGTCTTAATTGTATTTAAGTTATTTCATATAATAAGGTATTTTGTACCAGAATTTTGCTTGCTGTTTACCTTTTGATCAAAATTTATTACTTGGTGTTTAAATTTTTAGTGGCAGCAGTGGTGAAGAGATTGATTTTGGAGCTACTCGTTTGACATTAGACGATGCAAATAAATCCACCGAGGATTTCTGTATATCTGACAATGAAGATCTACAAGTTAGGGTTGATAATATTGTTGAGACGTTTGCAGAAACTGTTATTAGAGATGAAATGGTGTGTGAGCAAGAGTTTACTCCTCAGGTGTCAGTTTGTCAGCAACAAGTGCCTGTCTGTGATAATAAGGAAGAAACTGTTGAAATATCAACAAAATTAGAAGCTATGGAGTTATCTGAAGAAGTTGGTGGTTCAAAATCTGAAATTAAAATTATAAGCGAATCAGTTTCTTCAGAATCCATTCAAGTTAAAAACAAACCTTTTAAAAAGTCACAGAAGCCAGTTAGAAAGCCTGTATCCCCTAAAGAAATTATCATTAAAATTGAAACTACTATGCGCAGTTGGTTTACTTTTGAGACTTTTTGTTTTTTACTTGGTGAACAAAAAATCAAGAATGAATTAGATAAGTATGGCTTGCAACTCCAACAGAGTCAAAACAAAGATCCATTTTTCTACGACCGATATGCCGATCTTTGTAAAAGATTGAATTTGTTAGAGCTTGAAGAAACTTACGGTACAAAAGATATTGAATCACCAAAAAAACCGTTACCTGATTTTGACAAATTGAAAGACGAGTCAAAGCAGTTGGAGATCAAAGTGAATTCATTTTTTAAAGGCACAATGGAGTTTGAAATAAACGAAGCTCAAGAAGAACTAGTTAGTGATGAGTTACCTGTTCTCCCTCCTCTAGATCACTACGCAACTAAAGCCACTAGAAGAAGAATATTTCTACAAAAATTATGTCGAACGTTAGTATACTTTAATTTTATACCCTCAGGTTATTCTATATTGTAACCATGCACTTAAGTAAGGAAGACACAGCATTTTATGCTTATTTTATTTTGAAATTTAGAAAAAAAGGAAATTTATTTTTTTTGCTTAATTTCTTTTGTGGCTTAGAATAAAATTTGTCAACAAATTAATTAAAAACATTATGATAAAAAATTGGATCTCTATCTATAATAGATGGCCGTATATTGTGCAAAATACGATCTTTCTGTCCGGTTTAAAAAAAAGCACCGACACAGGCTACAAAAAATCTCTTAGTCATTCAATTGCTGGATTTTTATTATTTGATTTATGATTAATAGATTTATTTATTTTTTTTAGATTACCAGACATTCAAATAGCTCTAGGACTGACGGTAACCAATATCTCTCACCAGATCAAGGAGTTTGTGGCTACATTCAACCTGACAGCTCAAAATATTTCCCTCAAACCTTCAGAGTGGAATGTTGTTGCTATTGTCTTTATAAAATTGTGAGCTCAATTCTTCCTTTTATGCATTATTATTTTCTCTATAATAATGTTTTCTTATTTTTTAAGTAGTAGAGTAAGTAGTGTAAAACATAGTGATAATAAGAAATTTATTACAGGAAATGTGATGTCACTATTTAGTCCACTTAAACCATCTCAATTATATTGTGTTGAATATATTTTGTTTCTAATTCTGTATCTGTCCCGCACAAGAGAATTTACTGATTGCTTAAGTCATATCAAGTAGTATTATTAGGATTCGTCACCATTGTATATGATTTTTAATTTATTTAGAGACACTGGATGGGACTGAAATAAGGTTTGTAGACAAGAGTTGTCCTCTTGTACTCTCGCCTGAGTAGGTCAGGCGAAATGTAGTCATTTAAAGAAGTAAGAAGTTGACTTTTAAAAGCGCCGTGGAGTACTTTACAATAAATAACACCAACAACCACGTATCTCCACTAGTGGAGAGACGTGGTTGTTGGTGTTATTTATTTTAAAGTAAGAAGTTGTTATTTCAGTCCCATTCAGTGTCTTTAAATAAATTAAAAATCATATCAAGTAGGTTTTGGTGTCTGGTGCCAGAGTTGAAAAAATGGCAGTATTGCCAACAACTTTTTAAAGATAAAAATGTCCTAGTCAACACTGAATATCCCCCAAAGGTAATATCCCCTCCCTCCCAAAATTTGTTAACTATTCGGTGTAAAACAAAATTAAATAAGTTTAAAACAGATTTTCTTTAAGAAGAGGTATTTTTATTAAATCTCTTAAAAAATTGTAAAATTATTAGTAATGTCTAACTTCATTAGTAAACACCTTGTTGTACTTATAACTCTATGATGTCATCTCAAGTAGGAAAATTGATTTTGGCATAGTTGGTAGCCATGCATTTTTGCCTTAAACTATCAATTTTTTGTATTAGGTTCAATCTATGTTCATGTCTATGGTTTCAATGGCTTTCAACTTGGCTCTTGGCAAACTGACTCCCGTTTTCAAGGCAAAATGACTCCTGTTTTTTTTGTTGAAAATTAAAAAAAATATTTGGCTTCCTTTGTAATTAATTTAAAAGTAAACAACAATTCTTTTATAGCTACAAATAATAAGAAGTTTAAATTTTTTGAGATGTTGTTGAACCTCATCAGCTTACTTATAATACTTCAATTTTTTTTGTATAAGTAGTAGATACCAAAATATTTTATGTTATATTACCAACACCATGTTCTAAACTAATAATATTGAGAACGAGACAGAGCCCCTGCTCTAGTTTTCTACTGGGGGCTCTCATACTTTAGAAAAATAATCTTTAAAAGAAGTATACATTTCATTCATATCTGTCAAAAATATTATTTCATTATTGTATGTATATATATATAGATTGTATGTATGGAAATAAAGATATTATTATTATTATATTTAATTATATTTAAAATTATTTATATTTAGTTTTTGATTTTTGGATTTGACTTGCAGGTTGTCTCTGAGGGATGATAGTTTAAAAGAAAGCTTAACCTCAAAGAAAGCATCTAACTACCTGGAACTGATTCTGATGAGCTATTCTTTAGACTCTGGTTATCTGGACAGACTTGTTATCTGGTTACTGGATATTGAATATCTTATTAATCTCAA
This sequence comes from Microvelia longipes, assembly GCA_018340805.1. Taxonomy (NCBI): domain Eukaryota; kingdom Metazoa; phylum Arthropoda; class Insecta; order Hemiptera; family Veliidae; genus Microvelia; species Microvelia longipes. Next base: position 16,442,875 of record JACMZG010001908.1, read on the forward strand.
CCAATCTCAGCCCTCTACTTCTGCTTCACTTGTTTAGTTCTTTACACATTTCACTTTTCTGGACCATGGATTAATAAACTTTCAAGAAGTTTGTTAATACCCTTAAAACAATGAAGATATTTCTAGTGTGAACTAGAAACATCGAACGACAGAAGAACTTGAGGAGTGGGGGAAGGATCAATACGGCTTGAGTCTCAGTGGAGTGTGAAAAATAATGATACTTTGTCAAATTCGGTGTCCTGCATCTGTTAAGACTGATTTCAGCTTCTCTGGTCTAACTGATCATCCTAAAAAGCTGAAAACTAATGGAATAGATTGGGGTGGAAATTTGGGGTGCTAAATTAAATGGAAGTGGTCACTAAGCAATTGGACCAACATTAATTTAACACAATAATAAGGGTCCTAGTATTATTCCTTGACTCCATAGCACCATTAACTCTTCCACTACACCTTTAGTAGAACAACTTGAAAAACCAACCTTTCAGTAGCGTTATTGTAAAGAGAGGTGTGGTTACAAATATGTATACATGGACACCTTACTCTAATATAGCAGGAACTGATGTATCCTTCCTCTATAGTTTGCTTACTCTACTTTTCTTTGTACAAATTAATAAAATGTTTATTTATTTACTGCTATTATGAGTCAAGTAGCTAAAATATATATCTCCAGAGTACACAGGTGGAATATCCCCTGTATGAAAGGAGCAAAGGTATACTGCTCCAGGTACACTGCTGCAGGTATACTGCTTCTCTGAGCAGTATACCTATTGTCAGAGAATAACCTCCTGTTTATTTATCCTTTCAAAGAGGCTGCTGGTAGAGTTTGTGTTGGTTAAAGAAACCAAAGTATAAGAAGGACCCAGCATCATTTTAATAAAAAATTTGATTAAGAAATAATTAGGGTTTTACTTTAAAATGTATTTACTATTCTCAAGAGAAGGCTGTACTTTGTTTATTGGTTATAAAACTAATTGTATATATGTATTTAATAAATAATTATTGTTACATTATTACTTTTTATTTACCCAGCTTATTTAAATACACTTACTTATAAGTGATTTTTTTTATCTACAGTTTTGTCAGATCACTTTCATTAGAAATATGATTTTTTGATTATAAATATAATTGGAGTAATTTAAAATTATGTACATATGTACTCATTAAAAAGGTAAGAACTGTTGTTCAAATCACATTATATGTATTAGTTGAGTATTCCTTGAATGATAATTACATGTTTCTTTAAACAATTGTTAAAATTAAAAAATCATCCAGTCTGGGATGCATTCGTACACACATAGAAACAGACATATATATATATATATATATATATATATTATATATATATATATATATATATATATATATATATATATATATATACATACATACATACATATATAACCTTATACTATGGTATATATGATGAAGACAGCTGGACAAAGGTAACCTGTTGGGTACCTCACCTCATGGGAAGGTTTTTGAGTACACACCACTAATAATTTTCTTAACATCCTGTTCTTCACTGAGAATTTTTCATTTAAAACTTTTTTGTAAATAAATATATTTAAAAGTTTATTTCTTTTGAAATTGATATAAGAACATGCGATTTTACTAATACTCAAATAATCTTTTCGTCAAATCCCCCATTCTCATATAGTTACTGCATTGTCTGAAATATGAAGGCCTTTTCACCAGTCAGTGCTGCCACTTTCAAGAACATAGTACATCTGTCTATTAAGTCAGTGGTTCTCAACCTTTTTTTCCTCAGTGCCCCCTTTTAAGTACCTTGTGAGTATCATTGCCCCCCTATCTTATAAGGTGATAAACCAGTATCCAAATTACCTGCTAATTATCTTTGTAAAGCCAATTCATTATTAATTGATTGCGTTAATATTCTAAATTATGAAATTAAACAACTAATAACTTAATATTACACATATTTAGTAAATTTAATAAAATTGAGTATGTTTATATACAGACTGGACCAAAAAAAAGGATTTTTAGAGGGCTTGTAGTGTTTACCTCCATTAGTTTAGTCACAAACGTCTTCTCTTTAACCTCATAATAATGAATTACGTAAAGTTGTTTAAAAACAACTGTTTTGAAGACCCAATTTTATACGTCAGATCCTTTGTAAAACTTAATATTTCTCTACATTTTCCAATAACTCCCATCATTCCCCAACGTCTTACCGCCCCCTGCATCGCCCCCCAACTACTCACTGCCCCCCTACGTCTCAGCGCCCCCCTAAATTCTTTAAGCGCCCCCTAGGAGGCGCTAGCGCCCACGTTGAGAACCACTGTATTAAGTTATAAATCTTTAAGTCTACATTTAGATTTAATATTTTTGTGATAAAATAAAACTGTTGTGGCTACAATGATTAGAAACAGTGAGTTTAATTTTTTCAATAATGCTGTTCTTTAAAATATGTGTGTGCTAATTAATTTTAATTCTTACTAGAGTTGAGTTATTATTAGTTTAATTAATTTTAGTATAGGAAGAAACCACTGATAATGTTGATTAGAAGATCGAACAACTTATGGACCCTACAAAACGTTATTGTAAGTTGCAAGTCACCAAGAAAAAAACAAAACGAAGAAATATCGTCCGCAGACCACCAGTTATGAGCACCGATCAAAACGTAAGTTCTTTTAATTTTTTCAAAACTCAATTTCATTTTCCTGATTGATACTAGTGGCATATTGAAAAAGTGATGCGTTCTTACTAAAAATCAGAAACTTGAATATTCGTTTCAGGTGTCTTTAAGACTTCCTGAGTTCTGAATGGGTTTTATCAGGTTGTTTGGGTGTGTGTCTGTCAGTTACCATCTTAACTTTCTTTGTATTTTTGCTTAAGAGTTTAAACTTAGTAAAAAAATCAATCTATACGTTTAGTTGTTTTTTACAGAAAACGATTTCTTTAAAACTCAGAAAAATGCTTGGATCGATTTAAACTTTACAAACACATAGTCTCGTTTAGATTTTATTATCTCTGCGTAGTCCTACATAAGACCTTGTTTGAGAGCTTGTTAACAAGCTTCCTTTTTTTAGTTTAGTGTATTTATAAATTTTTTAGTATTCTTTCGGCAAAACCCATAATTAATGCATATATAAGATGGCTTGTATAACTTCTTCTTACATGGTTGTTAACCTTCAGTATAAGGAATTTTTTAAGAAAATTACTCCTTGCGGGCCTAGTCTATCTCCCTGTTGCGGGCCTTCTACCCGCTCTGTCTTCAATGGCCTCTTCGGGGCTATATTTGTTGTTTGATCCACTTTTATATACCTTAGCGCAACAAAAAACACAATTTTTTTAAATTATTTTATAAAAAGACACCCTATCCATGACGTCGTCTTTGTATATTATATTAGATGGTCTGATTGAGCCGAAATTGGTCTCAAAACATTCAGCCCATGCCAAAAACTATAACCAATGACACTTTTTGGTTATTATAAGCGTTTGAGAGATAGTGTGAGACAACGGAAAAGGTAAAGGATATATTCGCGATTCAAAGTCCGTAGCAGCGCCACCGTCGCTGATAAGAAATTGATAACAAAAGGGTGATCATGGTTATAATATTCTCTGTATACGGGTTTCTTTATTTTTCCTTATTTTTAACGATTTACCTTTAAACTTTTTCTTGAAGTAATTTATTTTAATTAATTTCAGGGTGATAAAACTCTCTAAAGTCACTCTTTCAATGAAAAAAAAAAACATTTTAAATGGGTTGTCACGAGTTTTTAAATAAAATGATAACAAGGAAAAAATCAGAATATAGTGGTTTAATTTATTTATTCTCAATTACTTTTACTTTTAAATAATTTTAGTTCGCATAAACTCACAAAATTACTCTTTTATTGCATTAAATTGTTTAAATTAGTTGTAACAAGTATTTAACTGATTATTATTATTTTCCAACCTTTGTGTTTTAATTCATTTAAGTTATAAAGTGTTACTTTTTGTTTAATAATATATTAAATATTTATCATAATGTATTATAAATCTATATATTATAGAGTTTTATAATATATAAAAATGCTGCTTAAGTTTTATGATACAACAAAAATTATGGATATACTTGTTGTATTGAAACGAAACTAAATGTACTTATTTAGTAAAGGTTATTTATTTGTACTAAATTTCAACTCAATTGAATCATTTTCTGATGTTTTACAATATTTTAAAAAGGCACACAAGTCATTCCATAAAAATTAAAACTAATGCTATATAAATTATTTGTGTTATGAAGGTTGCATGATTAAATACTTTAATTCTTACTTTTCTTTATTTGTTCAGGATGGCGCAAAATTTAAGCTGAACAGATTCATTGAAGATGTGAAAAAATATGCTGAAAAAGCTAAAGTAAGATCATAGCATCAATGCCCATCATTGGTTGTGTTATTGTATTGTATAACTATTGTACTGATACACCATTATTTATAGGTTTCAACGTTTCCGTCCACTTTGGAAATGAGAAAGATTAGTGTTAACCTAAAGAACCTTATATCAATCATTGTTCGCCCAATTTTTTTGCTATTGTTTGCATGTTTGCCAAATATATTTTTATTAAAAAGTATACTACATTAAATGTATGATAGCAATTAATATATTTTTAGAGTGTTCCAATTATTTTTAATTAATTTTTAAAATTTACTGTTGCTGTTAGGGCGTGTTGTTCAAGGCGAGACCGTATCGCATGCGGCGGATTTATTTAAAACTTTTCGTGGTTATTATTTGTTGCTTAACGTACCTTTTATGTTCAGACTCCTAGCTACTTTATTCTATTGCAAAACCGCTTCACATTTTTTTTAGTTAACTCAAGTTCTGGCGGGAAATCACTCTTATTACATGTGATAACAATAATTTATGTGTTATTGACGTATTTCAACTTTTTAATTATAATATTTTAACAATATTATAATTATATGTATGCTATTTTAAATAATTAAAACGAAATATTGGTGGTTTAATTTATGAAATTATAACATTGAATTTGAGAGAATGGTTATTCTTTAATTAATATGTACAAACTTTAATAAAAAAGGCATCAAAAGAACTTTTGTTTTTGTAATAACGCCGAATACTGCTCAAAATCGGATTCACTCGTCCCAAATGTAAGATGATATATGTACGTACTTAATTAAAAAAAAAATAAAACTAGCAATTATTCACGTGATTTTTTACTAAAGATACTATTTACCCCAATTCTATGCAATAATATTATAATTTGAACGAAACGTAAGGTAAACAACGATCAAGTAAAACTATTTTTTTTTCACTGATATCCGTACGGCTTTGCCTAAAGCATTTTAGATCCAGGTTTGTATGATAATTTTGAGCATGGCAATACAATGAAAACTGGTATAACTACAAATGGGTTTTGAACATTTGTTAGTTTCAGCATTGACCTTGAGATTTGAAATGAACCAATCAACTAAACAACCCACGTGACGTAATAGCTTTTTACCGCGAATCTTTTTTTTATTTCAATATTTGTTTTTTTTATTGGTTATAAAAAAATACAATTATTATTTTCATTATTTCTTTTTTGAAAAATTTTTTTCTTACCTCGATTAAGCTAACAAAACAAAAATAAACCATAGGTTAAAATTTATGCATCTTCCTTATTACTCTAAACTTAATAAGTAAACTACCATAAAATTACCATTATTTAATTATTTTTTTTACCGTTCTGAAGTCTTTCTTTTTTCAGAAAAATAAAGAAAAAGAAGAATCTAACTTGGAACAGAAAAAGCACAAGAAAGACGACATCACTAAAGTAAGAAAAATTTTAATAAAAGTTTTTATAGCCAATTGTAGGGTAATCGAATTTCAGCGATAATTTATCAGAAAGTTAGGACTATGAGGTTGCCTATATTTAGTTATATTTAGGAGGTTGAGGGTATATATATATATATATATATATATATATATATATATATATTATATATATATATATATAATATATATATATATATATATATATATATATATATATATATATATACTGTGTTTGTGTGTACGAACTTTGGATGTTTAAAGAATTTTTAAGAGGCCTTATCTCTCTTAGGAGGGCTTATACTGGGGACCGAAAGTCTACTGCTATAAGCTGGAGATGAAAGGCGGCTTAAATTGATTTTAAACAATTGAATGGGATTATGTTGTAAAGGTTTAGTAGTGTGTCAATAAAATCTTGTGAAAACTAATCTTATGTTATTTTGTTTTAGCAGAATATTAAAGAAAAGAGTAAAGACAAACGAGGACTATTTGAACACGCACTTCTGAGCAAAACATTTCAAAATAAATGTTCTAAAGATCCTGGTATGTTCTCCAGTTATAATGTGCGCCGTATATGACGAAATTACTTTGTATACTTACAAAAAACCAACACGTCTCTCCACAAAAGAATGTATTACATAAAATAAGCAGAGCCGGATAAAAACAAGAAATAATTATAAGGATAAAAAAATATATTCAAGCTTTTGAGGAGGAATAGGTCCTAATTAATAAAAAAAAAACCAATTATATCGAAAGCTCGGCAAAATTAGTTTTTTTGTATTAATTAGGACCTATTCCTCCTCAAAAGCTTGAATATTTAAAATAGAGGTCCCTATAAAATTTTTTGTCTGATAAAAAATAATTAATAAAATAATAAGGATAAAACATTTTTTTTTTTTTTTTTTTTAACTTTATTGATTATTGTCTACAATAATGTATTTGACATAGTGCTAATGTTAGGAAAGTGACTTGGCGGTCTTGATAGGAGGAATCACCCAGTGGTTGATACTCCTTGGCGTGGTTAGGTTTTAAATGCTGAAATTTTACTTATAATATAAAAATTTGGCTTGATAAAACAAGAAAAATAAATAAATCAACAAATAAATAAAAATAAATAAAAAGGAAAATGAATAAATTAATTAATTACCGGTAAGTTGAGTGCAGGTGTTTAACAGACTATCCAAAGACTGCAGCCTGAATGAAGGGGGCTGGGTATGATAGATAGGCTCTGGCTTGGATGATCACTGATCCCCCTCCGTCACTCTTATTATTCAGGCAATTTACCGCGTCCTTATCAAAGGCTCTTTTTATCTCCAAATTTTTAAGCGAATTTAACTTGCACCCCTTATCCTCAAGATGCATAAAAGCCTAAGATCTCACTGCGAGCTGAAACAACTAATATAATAATATAAGTGTTAACCAAATGGCTCGCTACAACGTCTAGTGTGCCATGTCGTTCACTAGTTTCGTGAGTGAGAAAATTTGTGGGCCCTTTTAAGTGCTCTTTAAAACGGGCCAAAAATTTGCGCCCCGTCTGTCCTAAATAGTATTTGCCACTAACTAACTACACTTGTAACTATACTTTATTAGGTAAACCTCGCTCCTATCAATAGGTTGAATAGTATATCCGTGGGCTTAGAAAGTTCTTGTCTTAAAGTCCTAACAGAACGGTAAGCAGTCCGGATACCTGCCTTCTTTAAAACGTTGGATACAGTCAAAGAGGCAGGACCTATATATGGTATTGAACACCATTTTGCTTGCTCATTAGTGTTGCTCAGAATTTTGCCGTCAGAGTGAATACATTTCATAGTTTTTTCTCTTTTTTTCTGAATCAATTTATCCACGATGGAAGTACTGTAACTGTTCTTGTGTATATGGTAGATACTACTCTTCTCCTTCTCAAAATTCTCATTACTAAGAGGCGTATTGACTAAGCGATACGTGTAGCTGTGAAACGTTGCTAGTTTTTGTGACCAGGGGTGTCTGAATTTCTTATGGTGAACAGTATTAGTATACGTAGGCTTACGATATATGGATGACCGCTGAGACGGAAACGGATGCATTTACTATCCGAGGATGAGCGAATCGAGTCCGAATACGTGTTGCAGTATAAATTTAATGACTTGTATATTCTGAAGACGAGCGAATCCAGTCCGAAACTGAGAGGATGAGCGTAGAAATGTTTCGAGGTACCCCGTACTCGATTATTTATACTATATTTTTTTCATTAATATTTGTGACACATTTATAAAATATGGTTTGCTTTTTTTGTTGGTACCCTTACTTAAGATTATCAGAAACCCGGCTTTCATATTATTAGTGGCAAATGCCACTAATTGTTTTAAACTATTGTGTTTACGGTCTTGTGGTATTTCTATACTGGTGTTATTCAAGGTACTAACTCTACCTTCCAATGTCGAATTCCGGTTACTAAATTTAATTCCTAGACATAAGTAATTATAAAAGATTTATTAAGATGAAAATGTCAAACTTTATTGACTTAAATTAACATTTTGAAGGTAATTAAGGCTTAACATTAAACTCATACTTCTTAACTTTATTACACTATTTAATATAATTCTGATTGAAATTCCTCACTTAATTTATTTCTTCAAATAATTATAAAATGTACTCTAAATGATTTTTTTTCTAGTTGAAGAAGGTAAGAATCGCTTAGCAAGACTAAAAGGAGATCTATTTACTCTAGCTAATCGCAGATATGATGATTCCAGTGAACCTTCCATTAAAGACGAGTAAGTTATTCATCCCAATAGTTCAAATTCCAATTAAAAATGTCATATTTTGTTGATCCATTGTAACTTCGATTGCCCAGAAGTACAGAAGTATGAAGCGTATTTTTTAATAACAGAAAAATTGTACAACAATGTATATTTTTGGTGTCAGGAGTGAGGAGTTCACAATTCCTTATCCGGACAATCACATAAGTGTAACTTTGTGATGATAATTCCCTAAAATGAGACTAGCTTAAGTGGACATTCGGGACTATCATAAAACTCAACCGCATTTTGATATTCAATACGCTCTATACGCTTACATTTTCTTAATATTTTGAAATGTCGAGTTCGATACATTTCATGCTTAATCATGAATATACTTATCGAACACTGTATTATTTTTCACACTTCTTTAATTATTCTTAATGAAGGAAATTTTTATTCTTAACGTCTTTTTTTTATTCTAAACTTTTAATTTTTATCGTCGTGTTATTTTAATAATACGTATATGGTCTCAAAAATTCGGTTTACTGAAAAAAAAGTTTGTAATAATACTTTTGGGAGCGCTGAACTAAATAAAAATGGACCGAGGGTGTCATTTTTGATGTTTTGGGATCTGAGTCGAATGAATACGGCCCAAAGTCAATATGAACACTCAATATATAATCATTCCGGGGGCCCGATTGAATCTTGGTTCTCAGGAATACTTATTTATCGTTATATTTACTCTTTCTAAGGTTTATAACTGTACGACTACTTTCTTTATTTATAACTACAAAAATATTCTAGCGTAGAGGTCCACAACCCCTTGTATTTGAAATTATTGCTTTCTTGCTCACAGATAAAGTTCTTACTTGGGGATTTGGTTTTTGCAGATCATAGTGAGTTAGTGCATCATAGATGAGTTAGTGCAGATCATCTACTCGTTTGTCAATTTTCACGGATTTTGAAAGGAAACGCGTTAAACATTTTAAAGATACGTGTAAACTAAGCATCGTATTGCAAAATTTTCGCAAAACTGAATCAAAGGTGAAGAAAGACTTGAACAACCTTGCATGCTTGCATACCATCACCATCCAATCTTTTGTTTGCATGGTTGGCATGCGCATTTCTTTTGAAAAATTCAGAAATATTTACAAGCAAGTAGAAGTGTTACTATTCCGACTGTGAAGCGTTAAGTGAAACCCGAGCAAGAACTGGAAATTCACCCAGCTTGCGGACCTCCGTGTCAGAATTATTTTATGAACTAGTAAAATTTTTGTAACATAGCACTTCCTTTTTGAAGATAATGGAATTTAATGAGTATCCTGAGTTTGATAGATAAATGATTCCTGAATTATATTTTTGTTTTAGGGAAATCGGTAAAGATAAATTAGTTAACAACTTTGCCGCTGAATATTCAGATAAAGTGAACCGAATCATTGCAGGAAACGGTTCCAGCGAACTTAAGGAAAATCCTCATAATATTTCTCCATCCCCGAGTTACCAAAGAGAACCAAATCACGACTTACTGCAGGTACTACTGTGTAGATACTTCTGAACTAAAAAAACTTTCAATTGATTGTTGTTTACCTTACGTTTCGTTCAAATTATAAAATTTTAGTGCTTAGAATTTACGTAAATAGTTATTTTTAATTATTATTAGCACCATTTTTTGTAAATAAATTACGATGGGATAAATTGTATTAGATTTAAAATTATTTTTGTTTCAAATTATAAGTATAACGATACATATACTCATCACTATCTTAAGTTGGGAAACGGTGTTGAAAAATAACGAATTATTGAGGGACAGTTTCGGCGTTTAGAAAATATAACAAAAAGACGGAGCACATATAATATTGAAGTGCATATTTTTTAAATTGAAGTTTTGTAACACTAATATACAATAGAATATAAAACTTTTATCCTCAAATTCAATGTAAAATTGAGCAACATTAAAAATACGAAATAAAATTGTAACTCAACATCACATTTTGAAGATATTATCACTGATTATGTATTATTATGTGCAGCAAAAAACAAATTATTATAAACATCAAAAAATATATTCTGTTTTAAATATTTACAAAATAAGCACATAAATAATAAAATAATAATAATACATAAAATCATAATTTGGACTAAAATATTATGATTAAAATAAAAGAAATAAAGATACATACGATTAGTAAGTTAATCACATTGAATAAAAGAGTGTTTTCCCGCCGACTTAAAAAACTGTAAGAATGTTGAACAATAGAATAAAGCAAGCTAGGAATCTGACAAATAAAATGATATAAGCAAAAAATGAGGAAACCCACAGAATAGTCATCTAGAAACAACTCCGCTGTGGTGCGATTACTCGGCCACTGAGCTTGAACACCATACCACCAACAACAATACGACTGTACCTTACATATATATATTAAATTAAATTAATATGGAAACATCTTCAAAAAAAATTGCAAGTCTAATATTATAATGAGCTCATTAAATGATATAGTATTATACTATATTAATAATAATATTTGCAAAACAGCATCTTCCTCAATTGGATAATTAATCTGTCACTCAACAATTTAAATCAATCACAAATTAAATTAATATGTTTTTAAAAAAATAACTGAATAATTGTTTCATTTTATAATCTAAAGCACCAATTTTTCACATAGTTTAAATTATAAATTAAATCAATGTCCAATAAAATAAATATATATGAAGCGTTTGAGTGATTGTGCAAACTATAAGCTCAAGGCTTGTACGCGACATACTGAATCTAATTATTAAAATAATATGAAATTATTGAAATAGCCTTAACTAGTGTGACGAAATTAGAGCTGTGTTCCCACAAGGGTCTATGTCAAAGGAGAAAGCAAATTTGAAAAAAGGCAACCCATATTCTCTATTACATATGGAAACTCATTACAGGCAGGATTTAGCCATTTTACTGCTTTGAGACTCATTGCGTGTTTATCAGAGATCATACATTATGATCAATTATATCACGTGTTTTTATTCTTCACTGTTAAATTTGATCAAACCCCTTATTATGAATAGCAAAGTTTTAAAGACCTAAGTTAATATAAATTGCTGAATCAACGACCATAATTATAACAGCGAAACACAATTTAAAAAAAAATACATCTATAAAATTACAAATCAATATATTATAAATTAAAAATATTACTGAATTTGAATAAACCTGTTTTTAAATCGAAATCACTTTACTATAAACATAATCTCTAAGTTTATTAAATTACACATATACTGGATAATCGAAAACCACCAGCCTGGAAAAAATAATATTTTAAAAAAGTTCAGGTATACATTAATCGTTTATTTCACAAATTCAAATTGCATTTCTTTAGATCAGGATAATGAATCAAGAAATTAACGAATATCTACTACTAATACTTATACCTACAAGATCAAATTATCAAATGTAAGCTAATGAATTGATCATAAAAGAGTTAATAATTATATCCAATTCATTATTGGAGTGACCGACCCCTCCCCATACGGGAATGCCATCGAGAAGGGAAAAGCAGATCAGTAAACGAGCACCCCTTCACAGAAACCGTTTAATCTACTGAAGATCAAACAAAATCAACCCTAATTTTTCCAGATATAACTACAAATAGCACCTAATCGACAACATCAAATTTAATTTACAATATCAAAAAACCTCGATCAATACATCGGTCGGGAGGCTTTTGAAAATTTCTACAACACCTGCCCAAAATTGGTGCTCCGTTGGAAAGAGAAATTAATCCTTCAAACAATTGAACCTTTGCCAACACGATCTAAAAATTATTACCTAATAAGTTCATGATCGTAACATCAAATAATTTGCGCTGAAAGAGCCGTAAATATCTCAACCATAACCAGAGAATCTTGAATAAAAGTAGGGATGAACTCAATATATAAGTATAAGATAATAGATATAGATAAGAATATAGCAGATGACATAGATATAGATAAACGATAACGAACAGAATAGACAACTTTGTGTAAACATCTTAGGAGGAACCTTAAAAACGAAACTGAAACGTTTAGATGAATTGTTAGACAAACTGAAATACTTTTTCTTATATAAACCTTATAACGGTATAATAAAATGAGACGGAGAAAATCAAGGATCTTGTAATAAAGTGGGATGGCAGCCACTTACTAACGTCGAGATTTGCCATAAACAAAGATGTGACTCCCAATCGAAAAACCAAAAAAAATACGAGAGAATTCAAAAGCACGAACACACGGTACAAAACCAAACTAGCAAACATGCTTGGTAACAATCTAAACTGCGCATGTTATACAATATCATTCTATAACTAGACACAGGCAAAATAAAAATTTAGAGGCATCAACTATAATCTCATTAATACAGACACACAAAAGATACACAAAGCGCAAGTGTGAAGATATAATAACAGTAATTAATAAACACACCAAGTCTCTCACCACCATAATAATATTTAACTTGACAAGATAAGCCAGACTTTCAACCTTTTCGGTCATCATCAGTGCCTAAACAAGAAAAAAATAAATTACAATTGACACTACATCTAGTAAAAAAAGATGGTTAAACATTACACAAATCTTATAATGGTTTTCTCCACACATTGATTTAATTTGCTTGAGAAAAGGATTATAAACAAACACGCTTAAAATAAATTCACACTACACATGAAGTGACAAGATATAAACTCCAAAACTTTAATATTAAAATAATAGACATGAATGACTTAAAAATAACCACAATGTAATACAATCACGAAAAGAGATTTATAGAAAGGAAAACACAGACAACCTTTAGCTATAAAAATAACCAATAAAGTGTTTGCGCGTAATTATTTTCATTAATAAATAACCAAAGAGAAAGGTAATGAATTTGACTCTATTCTTCAAAAATCACATACAACTTCCATGTGGGACCTAAAAGAAATGGTTCCTTAATAGCGTCATCCACCTTTATACAAGATACAACTTAGATCCCAACCCAGGGTTTTTCGATATAAAAAACAAACACCTATAATGAATAAACATTCCCTACTCACATTTTTTGAACCACCCAATTAATTATTTACGCTATCCTAGGCTTATTATTAAACCTGATGATAAACCATAAGCTGGAAAGTAATTTTTTATTTTAACTGGTACAATAATATAGATTAAATTTAATTTAATATATATAAGTTAAATATAATTAATTATTTATATTTTACAGGAAATCTATATTAGAATTGATGTAACAGCAAAGAAACAAAAAAAACATTCATGGAGTAAGTTATTTAGGTTCAAAGTGAAGATTTTCATAAGTTAGATCTTTATCATTATGTACATTTTTAATTAGACAATCCAATGGAACAAACGGTAACTATAGACTAATACTCAGCAGTGAGGGGGGATCAAAGGACATCTATAAGTGGAGAGAACATAACTTATTAGGACCATTCACCATATGTATTAACAAAGGTGATACGCCAACACCCCACCAAATACTAACGCTAATCGTAGCACTACGTAGCAACTACTACATCCTTCACTATCTAACTTTTATAAACAACAAATACGTCGAAGATAAATTTTAAGATCTTAATTATTGTAGTTAGATATGTATAAATATGTAACATATCTAAATGTTATTTACTTAACACCTTTTGTTATAAGATATACAATAAAGTTATGAAAATCCTATAAATAAAAAAAAAAATCTTTATAACTAGATTAAGAAAAGTCTGTTGACAATAAAATTTCTACGACACGAGAAAATAGGCGCAAAACTCTAATTGGTACTGTCTATTCATGTATAGCAATTTAAGATCACATATTAGTCTTCATGAAAGATTCATCATAAATAATTATAAATTTAGGTTATACATTAACTTGTTGCAGAATCAAAGAGGCGTCGCCACCAGAATCATCTGTATTCGACTCTCAGATGTCGCAGATATTTGGCTCCGAATGCCTTCATCCTTTTAAAAATTTCATTGAAACAAATAGGAGCCATACATTACAGGAAAACGTTAATGAGGCAGAACCCGGACAGCAGGGTAGAAATGTTTTATGTAACCTTATAAATTTGGTTTCAAAGTATTGAGGTTTGATTATTACGCTTTATAATTATAAATATAGTTATAAAGCCGAGGGACAGAGGGTCAATGTTTTCCCAAAAAGTTATTTGTTCCTCAAAGTTTATGCCAGTTGTTCCTTAATAAAAGGTCATCGGCCCTTTAACAGCGTCGGTCCTTAGCGGCTAAAAATCTTCCCCTGGAGACGTTTTCCAGTTAGTGATCTTCCCTGTGAACACGAAGACTGATTGTTATTGTTTTTTATTTGTTGTTCTCGAATGGCCTCTGACTGATATCTGAGGTCAGCAAGCTGGGCGAATTCCCTTTTAACCCAGTCAATGAAGACTTAAAATGGCGTATTTAGGGAAAAATTGAGAATTAAAAATTCAATTTAAAATTGAACTTTTGCTAGATATTATGGTACCTTTTTGGATTTTTTAGGTTATCAACATTACTAAAAAAAAAATGTTAACTTTGTGTTAAAAAAAATTTGAGGTATAAATTTAATTGGTCTCCTAAGCGTAAAATGAATCACTAAAATTAGACACAATGCAGTTATTATAATTCTGTATAATTGTAATACATATCATTTAAAAAAAAATATTATTGGACTATTTAGAAATGAATTCATGGTAAAATATTGAAGATTAATTATGGGTAAATATTTAAAATGTGTTTTATTAACATTTCATGTATTTCGTAATTTTATCTACCCAGACTTTTGCGCAAAAATGTGCATTACACAAAATGTTTTTTACTTAGGACAACGAAATATATGACATGGTTAGCAAGATAAAAAATGCGTTTTAAATTACATGGAAAGCGAGATAGAAACTATCTTTATATTATATATAAAACTACGTTTTATATATATTTGTTTTAGAGGCAGTGAAAACTTCAAACATCTCTGAGATTATCGATGTAACAGGGTCTGTGTGCGAGACACCTCTACCAAACTTTACTACTAACAACCCTAATTATTCTAATCAAAACGAGTTTAACCAAAATTTCAAGCGAAATTCACCTCAGAATAATTTGACCGATTTATTGAGTGATAATTTATTCAGTCCCGATTTAACTAACAACCGTTTAGATGATCTTCAAAATCATTACTCAGTAACTCATCCGTTTCCGTTGTTTCAATGTGATGAAAAATCTAAGAAATTTAGTGGGATATTGGATGACATTTTTAATTCTGATCTCCATGAAACTAATCGCTTCCAAAAAGCTCCGAGTCATGAGCAACATAAATATTTGTCCGATTTACACGGTTTAATGACACCAGAAAGCTCTAGTTGTCCATATGATGCTGCCCTTATAACACCGATTCAAAATGAAAATAAACACAATGAACAATTTTTAATGACTCCAATGAGGAGATCCTATCAGAAAGGAAATGTCTTGTTGACACCTGTTAACCATGATAGTTGTCCAATCTTTTCTTCGCCCTCGGTAGATTACGCTGCAATGCCAACTCCTGTTATTAAATCTTATAAAACACCTGTTTCACCGGCTATTCGTCTAAATTGGTCACCTGGTGTTGGATTGCCTGGATCCCCATTGCTCCAAGGTTTAGTAAAAAAGAGGCGGAAGAATCCGAGAGTGCATTTCCGAAATCCAATCCTTGATGTATCTAGACATATTAGATCTCCTTTAGTTTCTCCAATGAAAGTTAGTAATTCTCAATGCGGAACGAACCGGAAAGTAAGTCCAATCACACATTGGCGACCTTCACAACGTTTTTGTTCTCCTGAATCTATTCCGACACCAATTTTACTCAGAAATTTTAATCCTCACAAACCTTATAACATTCAACATATTGAAAATACGACAAGTTTTATCTTAAATGGGCTTCATTCCAATATAGATCCCATATCAGTGACTTCAGGAGAACGTCTCGAACACGATTTCAATTCACGTCTTGCTTTCAACGAGTCGAAACATCAAGAATTACCAAATATATTCAAACATCCACTGACTCCTGTTCATCTTAGATATAAGACAGCCAAGAAGAATAAAGTTATGTCTTCCCCGTTGTCAAATCTTGGATTTTCGGTAATTATAAAGAATCGTTTTAAACTTTTTATATTCTATTATTTTTTTAATGGATAAAGCCTTGTAGGCGCATGGTTATATTTTTCTTAGTCATGCTTAATGATGATGCTTCAACACTTTTGAGTTTACGTCTTTACTATGTACAATGTCAGTATGTACGGTCTTTATTAAGGACACAGGTAAAAAGGCCTTAAAATTGTAGCTGTCTAATTGTAACTTGCCTGGTGTAAGCAAGTTCTACCTCTCAAACTTCTACCCCCTACTATTACGCAGTTGTTGGGGCTGCTAAATTAATGGATTTATTTATTCATGCATTCATATATTATCTATTAATGGATTCATCTGTGGATAGATAGTAGTGGATTACTTGTGTCATTAACATAATGTTAGAGAATTATTGTAAGAAGTAACACTTGATACATTTTTTAGGATATGGATTCAGTTTCCAGAGAAGTAAACAGAAGGTTTTGTTTGCAAGACCCCAGCGAAATTAATTATTTCCCCTCGACTAATCTGCCTTTATTTTCACCACATAATTTTTGACTTAAACTATTATTCTTCTATATAATCTTAAAGCTTGCTAGTTGCTAATTAAATATAAAGTTGATTATGTATGATGTTATTAAGTCGATGTGTAGTGTTTCCATTTCGTTTGTTCATTTTCAATTATAAGTTTTGATTTTTGTGGATTTAAATTAACATTACATTTCATTTAAACATTAATTTAAATTTACTATAGGAGTTATATAAATTTACATCATGCTTGTTAATTGATTGTTTTTCCTATTTTATTAATATAGTTAATTAACTATATTACCATTTCTCAGTTATTGTCGTGGTGTTCCGGTGGTGACCTTGTAAATAGATGACAAATCCGACGTTTCATTTCCACTGTGGGGTTCATCCTCAGGGTACATCCCTTTGCATGCAAAAACAACATTATGTTGTTTTTGCGTTAAATGAAAACGCAATGCTCTACAAAACTGAACAGTTTTCATCCATGATATCCTACATCCCTAAAGAAGCCTCTCTCAATGGAAGTAAAACGACAGATTCATTCAAAGAATCAGGCACCGTCGATACTTGCCGTTGGATATGCATATCCCTGATACCGGTTTCGGCATAACGCCATCATCAGCAGGCGGGGCAACACTCGAGCTATCAACTAATAAAGTTATATCAGTGATTAACTTCTAGTCTCAACGAGCACGAAAATCTTCAGAGGGCTCGTCGTGCTCATTGAGACTAGAAATTAATTACTGATATAACTTTATTAGTTGAGAGCTCGAGTGTTGCCCCGCCAGCTGATGATGGCGTTATGCCGAAACCGGTCCAGGGATATTCATATCCAACAGCAAGTACCGACGGTAGCTGATTCTTCGATTGCTTCTTCAACTTGCGGTAAATACAACCTTTTTAATTTCGACAGATTAATTATCTACATTGTCATGGTCACCACCGGAACACCTAAATCATCATACATAGTTGATTGATTTTTCTATTATATCAATAGTCTTGATTTATGTTTGTATTACATCATATATTATGTATACTTAATTGATATTGCTAATCGATTTATTGATGTATTTTCTTATAATATA
This sequence comes from Microvelia longipes, assembly GCA_018340805.1. Taxonomy (NCBI): domain Eukaryota; kingdom Metazoa; phylum Arthropoda; class Insecta; order Hemiptera; family Veliidae; genus Microvelia; species Microvelia longipes. Next base: position 16,461,097 of record JACMZG010001908.1, read on the forward strand.
ATTAGGCGTTAATAATTTTATTGTAAAACTGACAGTTTTAGATATAAAACTACATAATAAATGTTTATAAATAAAAGATAATAATTTTGAAAATGATTACAGCAAAATTAAAGATAATTTACTTACTATACGTGGTGGAATCGTAGCTTCATAACATGACACTGGTTTTCATCAAACAAAAGGTCAACTAAATTCATAAAATAATTGGATTGTTTTTGAGACAAATTTATCTACCTTGAAATAAAATTAATTTTGAATTTCCAATTAACATTGCTAACCAATTGTTTTTGAAGTTCTTTTACGTTAATTATAAAGGACACTGCGATTTATTATTTTTTTTTGGTAAATGCATTTTGACTAAATTTTTTCTTAGAATTTGGAGGCATATTAACATTTATTGTGTTGAAGATATGGCATGAATGCCTATGGAACTATGGGCAAAAAATCCTTTCTGTAATTGTAACTAGATCATCACAGACCTTCAATTGCTAAACTTTGCACAAAAATTGGTTAGACATATTCACTGATGCTTTGCCGTCAGCCACCAGCCACTGGATAAATCTACCAGGGTTTCTTCCCACTCTCTTTAATACTCTTTTGCACGCATTAAATTTTTCAAGTTGTGTCAATCAATAAAATTATTTTTTTTTTTTTTTTTTTTTTTTTTTTTTTTTTTTTTGGAGGTCGACTACTAGGTCATTTTCCTCCAGCATATTACAGAAGACTTGGTGGGTAGTTAGAAATAATTTGAATTTATATAGATATACTTAGATAAGTTTAATTTTGTAAATATACTTATAAGATAAATTAATATGAGCTGAGAATGAAATATGACGGCTGATCTTTGTACTCTGTACTAAATATGATAACTGTATAATATAAATGTGAGAATAAATAAATAAATACGTTTTAAGATGTTCTGATTTTGAAGGCAAATATAGTTTCTATAGTTCTTGAGTAAGTTGAGCTTGATGAAGGAACTGAAGCAGTCTTTGTATGTTTGTTCGTTATCCTGTAGAATATCAGGCATATTTGATGGTAGTGAATTTTGCTTTCTAAGAGTATCTAATTGCGGCAGTTGCATAGGAGGTGGAAAACTGATAGAATTTGGCCGCACCATGAGCAAATTGGTTTTTTCTTCTTTAGATATGATACCCATGAGTCATCCTAGTATGCCCTATGCGCAATCGAGCCAAAATAACTTCCTCATGTCTATTATGTCTAAAACTTGTCTTCCAGTTAGATAACGTTGGTTTAACATATTTTAGTTTGTCATTTGCACTGTTAGACCAATTAGCTTGCCATCTTCTAACCAAAGCAGATTTATTTCTCTGTCCAGATCTTTTGGCGTGACAAGAGTATTGGTAGGTTCCCCATCCAATCTGCAGATTTTGCAAGCAGATCAGCTTTATCATTACCTTCAATTCCTACATGGCTTGGTACCCAGCAGAAATGTATTTTAAGTTTTGCTCTGTAAGCAGTGGAGAGTATCATACTTGCTAATGGTTTTTACTGTAGAGGTTATCTAACGTCTGAAGGCACTTTGGGAATCTGAAAAGATGACAATTTCGCTTTTTCTATCTCCTATAGCGTGTTTTACAGATTGGTAAATTGCCTCTAACTCAACTGTGCATATAGAGCTTGACTTATTACACTTGAATTTTCTGCTGGTACCCCTTGTGACAAAGGCACAACCAGACCCAGCAGTGGATTTTGAACCATCTGTGTAGTATAGTGCTGCATTCTTATGTTTTTCCACATACTTCCGGTTCTTGGAGAGATTGCTCTGGCAGTGTTTTAACTTTGATTGTTTTGTCTCAGGTAGTGGATGCTTGGCCGTTTTAATATGAAAGGTGGTATTTCTGGCGTATCTTGTTGGGTAACTTGAAGGGGGAGTGATTAAGGTGATAGGCTGATATGATGTTATTGAATCTTATTCCAGGAGGTTTAGGTGTAGTACATTTTCTATCATATTTCTCAATGTTGCTCGGAGTGAAAAAACATTTCCTGACTACATACAGTATTATTGACATGTAAAAGCCTGAACCCATGGCGCAAAAGTAATAAATCTCTGCGCACAGAAAGTGGGGGCTCATTGGCTTCTACCTGTAGGCTTTTCTACTGGACTAGTTCTAAAAGCTCCTGTAGCTAGTCGTATACAATAGTTTTGAATTGGCTCTAGCCTTCTTAAAGTTCTTTCGTTAGCAGAGCCATAAATAGTGCACCCGTAGTCCATTTTACTTCGAATTAGCTGATGGTAGATCCGCATAAGAGACAATCTATCCGCTCCCCATCTAAGCCCTCGGATAGTTCTAATTAAATTTGTATCTTTTAGACATTTTACTCTTAGATGTTCTATGTGAGGTTTCCAGGTTAATTTTTGATCTAATATGAGGGTACCGAACCTGGGTTACTACTGGTATCTGCAGTCCCTTCAGCGTTAGAGATATATGAGGTGGTGGCTGTCTTCCCCTGTTTCTTTTTCTACTGAACACTACACACTCTGTCTTAATAGGTGAAAAACTGAAACCATTGCATTCAGCCCATTTATTTATGTTGTCAACACATTTCTGGAGAGAGAGAAATAGCGTCTATTCTATTTTTCACCCTAAGTAGGATAGTCATATCATCAACGAAGAAGCTTTTTTTGATAGGGTGAGGTATGAGCTCTCCTATGTCATTTACTGCCATGATAAAAAGGTAACACTAAGTACTGCGCCTTGTGGGACCCCGTTTTCTTGTACTTTTATTGATGATAGAACATTACCTACTTTAACTTGGAATCTCCGTTGCGATAAGAAATTTTTTATGAATATCGGCAAGTGTCCTTTAAACCCTAGCTTTTCAAGTTGTCGTAAAATCAAGTGTCTCCAGGTCTTGTCATATGCTTTTTCGCAATCAAAAAATATAGCTATGGTTTCTTTGTTTTCTAAAAATCCATTTTTTATATATGTTGTTATTCGTGTCAGGTTGTCTATTGTTGATTTGTTTTTCCTAAATCCGCTCTGGTATGGTGATAAAAGATTTCTAGATTCCAACTCCCACATTAACCTTGAGTTAACCATTTTCTCCATCAATTTACCCAATGTATTTGACAGTGCTATGGGTCGATATGATCCTGGTTCATTTGGATTTTTTCCTGTTTTATCAAAGGTATTAAAATAGAGTCTCTCCAACTGTTAGATATTTATGTTCTGTCCAAAAACGGTTAAACAAAAGTAAGAATATATCTCTTAAATTTCGGGGGTAATTTTTTGAGCATTATGTTATAAATTTCATCTGGACCTGGTGCAGTTAATTTTAGAGAGTTGAGTGCAGTTTCAAGTTCCCAGAGTGTAAATTGTGAATTGTAGTTTTCAGTTAGAGTTGTCGAGGTGTAGGAAATGTCATTGTTTTCTTCTAACTTTTTTTTGGATTGAAAATCTGGGGGATATGATTTATCTGAGCTAACGTCAGCAAAGTGGTTTGCAAGAATTTCTGCAACGTCTTTAGGTGCTGATATTTCTGTGTCGTTAATTTTCAAAGATGGCATTGGTGTGGAATGAATCTTCCCTGATATAGACTTAATTTTGTTCCAGATTTCGGCTGCCGGAGTGTTTTGGGTAATAGATGAAATGTATTTGCGCCACGACTGCGCTTTCGCCTCCTTACAAATGCGTCTGCAGTTTGATCTGGCCTTTTTGTAAGTTATCAAGTTTTCCCGAGTTGGATTGACTTTAAATCGTTTTAAAGCTCTTCTCCTTTCTTTTTAAGGCAATTCGGCATGATTCGTCCCACCAAGGAACTAGTGGGTGTTGTTCCTGGAAATAGTCTTCGGTATAGCTTGTTTGGCAGCACTTTTAATGCTAGAGACTATGTAGTGCAAAAGGTCTTCTGGTTCATCTTCAGGAGTTTTTCTCTGGTATTCCTCTTTATGCAAAAGAAAACTTTGAAATGTGTCCCAGTTTGCTCGTTTGAATGCCCACCTTGGACTTGAAGAAGGGATTGTTTCATTTGGGAATAGAGTAATGAAAAGAGGAAAATGGTCGCTTCCATACAGAAAATGTGCTACCCTGAATGCTGATAAGTTAGATAACCCACAACTGGTAATAACTAAGTCTAATGCCTCACTGATTCCTGAGCGAGAATCCATATAAGTTTGCTGGTCATTATTACACAAAAATAGGTCAAGGTCTTCTAAGAGAGCTTCGATAGTTTGCCCTCTTTGATCTTTTTTGCCGAACCCCAGAGCATTGTGAGCATTAAAATCCCCAGCTAGAATAAACGGAGACGGTAACTGCTTAATTACGTTTTCAAGTGCAGATTTTTCTATTTTTGTATTATTTTCTAAATAGATGTTGCAAACTGTGACTGGGTAAGAGCCTCCTACTCTTATTGCTAGTACTTGTAGACTACTATTAGTAATAATTACTTGTTGACTCGGTAAGCTGTTACTAATGAGTGTGGCTAAGCCACCCTGGCGGCCATGCTCAGGGTCTCTTCTGTATGATTTGTAGCCTTTTAGTTTAATCGTATGTTGAGAAGGTAAGTGAGTTTCTTGTAGAAGGAGGACGGGAAGAGTCTCTTCTTCAAGCAGCAACCTGATGTCATCAATTCTTGCTCTAAAACCTTTACAGTTCCAACTACCTATTTTTAACTGATGATGTACCATTCTTATGAATTATTTGTTAATTACTTCTAAACTAACTTAAATGGGTATATTAGTGTGAATTATAACAATAAAATATGAATAAGAAAATATTATAAAATATCAATATAAAGATTGATAGATAAGGAGCAACCGATAAAAATAATATATATGTATATGAAATAATTATAAATATATGATAGAATTACTTCTAATTACAAACCTAATAAGAAGTGATTATAGATCTAACTTAGACAGCTGCGGCTGTCTAGGTTGAGCTAAAATCAGTTTCTTTTGTCTTTTTTCTTTTTCTTCTTAGATATTTTCCCCTGCGATGATGCGGAGGTTTCACTTGCGACACTGCTGTTGTCTTCAGTGGAAATTGACCACTCGTCAGCCCACATCATTCTTTTTTTCCTCCTGAGAGTTTAAAATTCTTGCTACAACGTCGTCTTTAAGGTACTGCTGACGGGGATTTCCTTTATCATTTGTTGCTGTGTGGTGTTTTTTTTCTTTTTTATTAGTTTTGAAGCACTCTGGTTTTGGGGACACTTTTACTTTTTCCTTCTGTTTTTCAAAAGATTTTACTGCCTTTTTAACTATTTTTTCAGTCGGTTTGGAAGATTCTTCTGCCGGTAGAGGTGGTAAGTCACATTGTGTTCCTTGGTCTTTTGTCTCTCTTTTAGAATTTACCTGCTGGGCGTAGGTCTTTGCTTTTTCTACTTCTTGTGATATAACCATTCTTCTTGCTTCAATGTAAGAAATATTTCTAAGACTTTAGTTTCCGTAACCTTTTTTTCGAGTTTCCACCGCGGACAGTCCCTATTAATGTTGATGCCCCCCGCCGCAGTTGACACATTTCTTAAGATTAGGACACACTTCATCTGTTTCGTGTTTTGGATCGGCACAATCCGGGCAAGTGTAAGTGTCTGCTTTGCAGTTAACTTCAACGTGGTTAAACTTATAACATTTTCTGCATCTCATTGGTAGCGGAATATATGGTCGAACGGGTACTGAATAATAACCTATCCTTACCCTTTCCGGAAGTCTGGCTAGAGCAAAGGTAGCAACATAGGAATTAGTTTGGATAATAGTACCATTCTTCCTACTTGAAATTCGGTAAATATTGGTTACTCCTTCAAACTGGAGATTGTCTTTTATTTCTTCAATAGATACAGAATCTAGATCGCGGGAAGTGAAAACGCCGCGAACCGAATTGAGAGTTTTGTGAGCTTCCACGACAAGAGGTATGTGGATTTACGAGGCAGATTTTTCGATAGTTTTTCGCCTTGCTCTGTAGAAAAAGTTTCAATTAGAAATGTACCATCTTTCAGTTTTTTAACGTTTTTAACTTCACCGCACGAGTTAACTATTAACTCAAAGAGAAATGGGGAAACATGCTAGAGATGTTCCGTCTGCCTTCTTGACAATAAGAACGGAGATTAGCTTTAGGCACTACTGGGGCGTGTGCCTGAGCTGTTTTAGCACTATTTCTCATCTCTTTTTTCCTTTCTGGTTGGAGTCATTTTGACAGCTTCTGTCATCTTTTCGTTCACATCCATAAAGAAACCCCCCGGATCAGGGGTTTATCGCTGATCATGGTTAAAGCACTCAGATACTTTTAGCACTTTTGGTGTCGTAACTTCCTTTTTTAGGCTTTCTTCTTAATTATTTAAGGAAGAATACATGTTATTTCCCTAAATTAGAACTCCACAGCTCACTTGAGGAACTTTAAAATTCCTAAAGGGCACAAACATCATTAAATTCAGACACTTTTTAAGTTAACGGCAAGTTAATTGTCAAGTACATCTCTATAAAAATGTACTCGTGCGATTCTTAATAAATATTATAGGGACTGTGAAGATCTAGGAAAATAAGGAGTTGTGCCCAAAAAGATTTTATATTGAGTATGCAAAATATTGCGCGCTAATCTTATTGCAATGTTTCAACTAATTGAGCCGATAAACATTTTTTCGGCTAAAAAGCTACACAAAGTGACCTTAAAAATTGGTGTATTTCTAAATAAAACTATAAACTAAGGCGTGGGTTCAAGTTTGAAAACAACTCAATAGAAGCATATCGTTATCATATGGCACATCCGATGTCCAATGTGAGAGATAAGAAAGGGTCACTACTTGACCAGTGTTAGTCCGCATCCACATCACTATGCACTACGTCTGCTTACTCACCATACTTGCACTCATTCATTCCATTTCAGCAAGTAAGTAATATTTAATCTGTACTTACCTAAGCCAATGCTGTATAACTTAATAAATGTGGGGAGTAGGCTAGCCTATCTAGCATCTAGTTACTGCTAGCAGAATCTAGGATTTGTTCTTAAATTTTCTGCATTTTCACGTGTATTTCTTCACTTAAACGACTTTAAAATTGGTTTTTTGTTTGTAACTTTAGAATTCTGTAGTTAGCTACAGAATTAACTAAGTAACTTAATTCGTATTAACATAAACGTTATTATTCAATAAGAAGTAGCTCAAAATGCTGATTGTGTCTGACATCTGTAATTTATAAGCTATAGCTTCTGTCTTCGGTAATTGTCTTTGTCTTGAATTACTTTTGTTTGATGGTGGTATTTGCTTTCTAAAGATGTTTAATGACCGTAAAAGACCAAAAACTGTACCAAAACCTGACTAAAACATTCCTTTGAAGGAATAAAAGCCTAGTTATTTAGTTAATTAGTTATAATTTTTTAATTTAAATTTGATTTGGTGTACATGACAGAAGACAGGAACTACTCTTATTTAAGCTGACTCTTTTATTTTTAACATGAGATACTATACAACGTTGGGTGATTATAAGACGCTCGTTTCAGGCGTCATATAATGGCGCCTCATGTTAAACAGTAGCGACAAAACTGTTTGATAATTTTAAACGCCCGTTTTAATTAATCGAGCGTCCTTTCACTCAACATTTGCTTTAATCTTGAGCAAAAACTGGCCAGCCACAAGTTGAAGTTCTACTGTTTTCCATTGTCAGCCATTTTATTGTCACAGTCCTTAATTAGCAAGGTCGCCTTATTTCTTACATGCTGATATTGTCCACGTGATGTATTGTGTGGCTTATTTATCCCAAACAATAGTTCTAAGGCCTAAATGCTTAAGCTTTTATTTTAGGAAGATTTGCCATGAGTGTTTAAAGAAATAAAATAAATTAGCCCTTGCTGTAAAACCTATGTACACGATGTTCGTTTACGGGTCAATATCCGATAATTTTTTAAACAATTCTGATCTTTTACATCTGTAAATAGAAACTTCAGATAACGGTTTACGGTTTCATGCCATGAATTATATATAATGAAGGCGAATTCCTTGTGATCAGAGGCGAGTTTAGCTTTTTCACGTGCTGGGCTAGATGCTATTTTGTTGTCCTCTTTCATTAACAGGGAGAGGGTAATTATACCTATTCAAGCTTGTTTTGATTGGCTTAAAACACAAGATTCCCCTGAGAGGATCCATAAATAATGTACATAATGAAACCCATGTGTCATCCAAATATAATCATTAACATATCATTAACAAGTAACGTACAATTATAATAAAGATATTACAAAGGAACATATTATAAAGCATATTTCATTTATTGACTGCTACTTCAGGTAGTTTCTGCCAGATAACACTAAAATATAGACGATGATAAGTAAGGGCACTTTTGAGGAAAATAAATTTAAAGTTTAGTTTGTAATTATGACTATATTTCGCTTCTCCTCAAGGCATATTCATGTCTGTAAGTATAAAAATAAATATTAGGTTAATAAGGATTAATTAAAAACAACTGAATCAAATTGAATTAACTTAAGTATAAACAATTATAAAAGAAAACATACCTCTAGTAATTACATCGATTAATCAGTTTTAAGTAAGCCAAAGGCTATTGTCAACAATTAAAAAAATTTTAAAAAATACAACTACATAACTAAGCACTAAATACAGTTATGGATACATATAAAGATATAAATTAAAGGATGAAAGAATGATAAAGTTTAAAAAGAAAGGAGTAGGGCTATAGGTAAAGGAAGACTAGATAAGAAGGATAATCTATTACTATTGGTTGGATTAAATATTACTCAAGATTCCACTATAAACTTATTTAAATCTCTACTATCTTTTTTAAAATTTATACTTTCTTTCTCCTTGGTTATATGTAGAGCTTCTAATAAAGTCTCTAGAGACTTTAAGAGATTAAGAGATACTTTTAAGAGATTTTAAGAGACTTAATAAGAGACTTTTATTAGTTCTATATAACCAAGGAGAAAGAAAGTATAAATTTAAAAAGATAGTAGAGATTTAAATAAGTTTTAAGTGGAATCTTGAGTAATATTTAATCCAACCAATAGTAATTAGATTATCCTTTATCTAGTCTTTCCTTTACCTATAGCCCTACTCCTTTCTTTTTTAAAGTTTATCATTCTTTTCATTCCTTTAATTTATATCTTTGTTATATGTATCCATAACTGTATTTAGTGCTTAGTTATGTAGTTGTATTTTTTAAAATTTTTTTAATTGTTGACATAGCCTTTGGCTTACTTAAAACTGATTAATCGATGTAATTACTAAGAGGTATGTTTTTCTTTATAATTGTTTATACTTAAGTTAATTCAATTTGATTCAGTTTTGTTTAATTTTAATTAATCCTTAAATACCTAATATTTAATTTTTATACTTACAGACATGAATATGCCTTGGAGGAGAAGGCGAAATATAGTCAAATTACAAACTAACTTTAATTTTTTTTTCCTCAAAAGTGCCCTTACTTATCATTGAATATAAGAGGAACAATAAGGAGGATTCAACTCTTAATAAAATATAGACGACCTTCCAAAGTATAGAATGCAAGCTAATTACTCTTTACAAAAATACTCCTTGTATTATAGAAGAAGTATTTTTGTAAAGAGTATTTAGCTTGCATTTTATACTTTTGAAGGTGTATATTTTAGTTTTACCTGGCAGAAACTACCTGAAGTAGCAGTCAATGAATGAAATATACTTTATACTATATGCTCCTTTGTAATATCTTTATTATAATTTTACTTTATTTAACTTTTTTTTGCATTAAATTGTCGGAGTCCTAAATATCCCCTTTTTCTCAAAATAAATACATAATCTTTATCTGAAGTCAACACAATTTTGTTCTACATTCGACCTGTAAATAATTTTATCATGAAATTCTTACTTGACCAATATTTTGGCATTTTAGTCTGCAATGCTGCTTTTTACAGAACATAAAGCCTGAGTTTTGGTCTAACTATAATATGAAGTTAGTTCTTATACAGCTTCTAAATACAGTTCGAATATATATTTAAGTTTATATATTATAATTAGTCATCCAAATCCGGTCATAAATACATACTCATCAAAAACCGTTCATGTCCCGTTAACACTTAACTCATCATACTGTGGGTAATTTTGATTATTAAATAAACATGAAATCTAGCTAGTTTCAGAATATCATGATTCACGATCTATTCTTCGAAACTAGTGAGGTGGGTCCTTTTTCTGCTACTACTAACTCTTAGATAATATGAAAGATCAAGACAAAATAAATAATAAAGATTATATTAGCTCTCTTTAAAATTTTGATTGTTTTCTGTATGCTTGTGTGTCTCCTGTATTCTTGTTGAATCAACTACAATTTTAAACCTACTTGTTCTTAAAAATAATTATTAATCGCAGTTGTAATGCTTACGCTTTCACCTCTATTCCTTGTTTTATTCCTCACTTTTTATTCCTTTTATTTCCATGATTGTAGCTAGTTAAACTCTGCCTGTTAAAACTTTAGACATCTATGAATTTATGAATGTAAAGTGGTTTATTATTTTGATAGTGATAAAAAATATGAGAATAGTTTGCGGTTTTATGCACAATTCAATAAGTATGAATTTACTTTCATTTAAAATATGGATGGGTTGACATCATGCTTTTAAGAGGTGTCTAGTTACATGATATGGATTTATGTAATATAAATAAATGTAATATTGGAATATAAATACATTGATTACTTTATTTAATCTGAATTGTAGTCAGGTGTTCCGATATCACAGTTCGTTATGGCAGAGTTAAATACAGATCTAGAGGCAGAGTGGCTATATTTGGTTGTTGGGCTGGATTTACGTTGTATGGTGAAAAATACGCTGGATGTTTTAGAGGAGCTTGGGATGTCAATCCACCCAAGTGCGTAAGTACGTATGCCAAATTAATATGTTCTTAACGAATTGGCCACCGTCAATACTTAGTTTTGGACATTAGTATCCTCAGGAATGGGTTTAAATTGGTTTCGGTTTAAAGATGATAGCGTTTTGGAGATGAAGCCGGAATGGGTCCAGAGTTATTCACATCCAACACCAAGTATCGATTGTAGCTAATTATTAATTGTTAATTTAATTCGTTATGCAATTTAATCGTGTCAAATTTATTTTCCATGTATTCGTCAAATTTTCAGCCGGGTTTGGTTATCTTTTGGGTAAAGTGCCTTGAATCTATGGTTCATGTTCAAACTCAGTCGTGACGGACCTTTCAATGGTGTTTTTTAAAGCACACATTTAGGAGAATTAATTTTAGACCACCTGATCCCTTGGCTGTTTTTACGAAAATTTGCTAGTCGAGCCAGAACCTGAATTTTAAGTTAGGCTAAACGAAACAGGGCATGCGTCCACATACCTACATTTTTGCATTTTCGTTTAGACGTCGTGGTACCGCTAGGCGAGAAAAGTGCATGATAATAAATTACACAGGAAGGGTAATAGTAAGGCAAATGAGGTGCTGCAAAGTACTTAAGATGCTGCCGCTGGTGGACAAGTCACATGAACAGCTTTTTTGAAAGCATGCGATTTCTTTTTACGCCGGTTTTATAAAACTTAGGGTAAATCGGCAAAAAACTTATTTGGGAAAACGCTTATATGGCTCTTGAGGTTCTAGCCAAAACAATTGGTTTTTTCTGTATTTGTATATTTATAAACCTTGATTTTGCAGAATAGTTATTGAAATTTTCATTTCCATACGCATTCTTTATCAACAGACTATTTAAATTATTCCTAATATATTTATTCCTACGAATAAAATAAAGATAATATAATTGTTGCACGATATTTTGGGGAAAAATCCACAAACTTGAGTTAACTGGAACTGAAAGTCCTTGTGGGCTTTTTGGTATTACCTAGCAAACTTATGTAGTGCAACAGTTTGGGTTTTTCAGGATGAAAGGAAGGGCATGATAGATTAATAATTTAACTAGGATAATTATTAACCTTAGATTTGATAACCCTAAATGGAAGACATACACACGATGTTTATTATATTGTATGTAATATATATATAATAAATAATATATATATATATATATATATATATAAATATATAATAATATATTATATGAGTTTTATCGTAGGTTGGTTAGAAAAACAATTAGATATTTCTCATTCGTCTAATCAATTTTCTTAAATGCAATTTAAGTATAATACAAATCTTTTTACAGGAAAAGGGTGCAGTGATTTATCATTCAGATTTGGTACAATAAAGAAGCCCCTGTATAACAGCGCAGTATTGGGTTTCCGCTGCTACCCGGGATACGACCTAGTTGGACCCAAGGAAGTGTACTGCAACGGAACTTCATACGACAATCTTCCTCCAGTCTGTAAAAGTGAGCTTTTTATTTTGAGTTTAGTCTTATATTTATTTTCTAATTAGTACCTACGGTATATAGGCAAAGTGTCGTGTTACCAAATTTACCGAAATCCGAGGTTTCACCTAAACCTCGCCTATGCATTTTAAGACAATGTTCAGACGTTTGAGTGTTGGTTGGTTGGTTTTCACACCACTCAAACACAAGTTATCAGCCTGAATGTGTGTCAGCTATCATCGTAGCTCCCAGCTAGAGAGTTTTTGGTACAAGTGCATGTCTTTTTGTAATAAATCAGTTTACAAAATTTCGTTTTAATTAGGCAAGTGTAACAAGCTCGGGGTGGCACTCCTACAAAGTGCGGGTAGTAGACCCAGAAGAGTCTACCAAGTGACGTCGAGCTTGTAGGGGTTTATAAGATATTGGTATTAGGTATAAGAGACATAACTTAAGTTGAACAAATGGATTCTCTATTGAAGTACTCTACATGGTACATGTTACGTAAACTAGAGCTCCGAGACCCCAAAAGAAACCTGACCTAAGGCAACACTTACTTGGCGAAACCCTGTCTATGCCCCTCGGTTAGCCCGTCGACCGTACCCTACTCCAATACTCCAGGTAACCCCCTCCAGTACACAAAGTGCTGATAAAGGGAAACATTGCCGAAAATATAGAAAGAACATAACTAGCAATCTCTGTCTAGTAATTAATATAATTAAACTTTATCTATTATCCATAAATATTGACCGTCACACAAGTATATCAACGGTTTTTGTTAGACCATAAAATTTAAGCAGCATCGCGCAAGGTCAGTGTCTGGATTGATGACCGCTCGTCCTCAGATTTATCATCTGAGGACGAACAAAGCGAGTTGGAAGACGTGTTTATTCAGAAGTGAGGATAAGCATAGGAAATCCGATGTGGTGAAGAAAAGTTCCAATGTAATACACACGCGAATTTTTAAAAATTAATTATTTTGGGGATCTTAAGGGAGGTTTAAATTGACTAGTTTACTATTAATTTACTCCAGTTTAATTCGTTTTCTATGAGTAGAATGTCTTGAGTCTTGATATCGAAATGCAGATGGCATTGGCAAATCAAATTGGATGTTGTGGAAATAGTGGGATGTTTCTAAAGATATTTTGTGACAGGAAAATCTTTTAATAATAAATGTTGTGTAACAGCAGGCATCTTTGATATTTCGAGAACAGTGCAAGCTGTGTGTAATTGAGGTTTTTTCTGCAAAGAACGCTGCTTAAAAAAAATAAACCACGACTTTTGGTGCTAAGCCATACCAGGGTGTTTGGCTTTAGTTTTCCCCTTTGTTAATGGATTTTTACAATAAAAACTTTTAACGAAATGGAATTTTTATCCTACTCTGTTAACATGTAAGCATATTTATTAGGAATTTTTAATTAGGAGGAAAACTGTTGCAGTTCTTAAAAATTAGAAAACTTATTAAGAAACATTTTAAGGAACCAATAATTTACTCTTTGATTATTTCAGGAGAAGAAACTGACATAGGTTGTGATTTTGAGAACCAAAGACTTTGCAAATGGAGAAATGATCCGAAAGCAAATTTAACTTTCAATCTTCGACAGGGAGCTGTTCCTTCGAGAATATTGAATACAGGACCTGATCATGATCACACTCTTGATCCTGAACTCGATGGTTAGTTATTTGCTGTTAACTCGTTAGTTACTTATCGGTGTGATCGTTGCATCTTTATATTTCGATTTCAATACGTAAATTTCTAAAAGAAAACTTATTGTGGTAAAATAATGTCCCATGCTTAGGCACCCTGTTTGCCTTGGATTTATGGTTATGCTTGGGAGATCGTTTAGTGTGTTTTTAACAAATGAGCATGTGAACGGTCTATTGTTTAATAAACTGGAGATTCTTTTGCCGTGATTAATGATTTAGGTCTCTCGATAGTGACCGGTTCAATGTAACTATAGTACGACACACGGCTAAAATCAATTGACAGCGCGCCAAAAATCTGTGAGGAAAAGAATTTTATTGGTTCAGACCGACCCCGCTCTTTCCCCCTCCTCATGCCAACCTCGGTATAAAAAATACCTTTTTCGTAAATAAAATCATAAAAAGGCAACACTGGTTGTAAATATTTAACCTCGCGTCGCTTTTTTTCCCTCATTGTGCATATTGATCTGTTTTGATTTCGTTTCGTTTCATTCCAATCTGTTCAATTCATCCAATATTGCGAAGTGGTAATATGATCTGAGTGCCTATATATGACGCTTGGACATTGACGTATTCTTCAAGCATTTCTTGCTATTTGAGTACAGCGCAGGTTTTGTGCTCTGTCAACCAAAAGACAGCATTTTTTTTGAAAATGCCATGTCTTTCAATAGATGACAGTCTTTTTTAAGTCATTTTTAAGTCTTGAATGCATATTGTGTCATATTATTTTTATAAAATGAAACAATACGCATTCAATTATACAAACTTGACACAAAAAAGCAGTTTGTTTTGGAAAAAAGTAGTTATAGCTGACAATTTATTTAAATCGTCAAACTTTTATCATAGAACTATTATGATCCATTGCATTACGTAATTAACAACTTTAACTCCACTTAATTCATACTTCCCGAACAAATTTTAAGCAACACTTAGTTGGTAAATTTATAAGATACAACAATATTCCTCTTAAAAGTAAATATAATTTTAAAAATAAAAAAATATGATATCAAATAAAACAAAAATAATTCAAAAACATAACCTGACTTTCAGTGTTTGCCAGAGTAGGAATTGTTTTTGTTACATAAAAGAAGGGATTTTTTAATTAAAAAAAGAGGGTTGAAAGCATTGAGATTTTGGCGGGCTGTCAATTGATTTTAGCCGTGTGTCGTATTATAATGAATCCAGAGTTAGTTACGTGGAACGTGTACGTTGTCTCCAAAGTTCGTTAGTCCCAAAAAAAATCCCATTGCCTCCAAAGTTCACAATAGAGTATTTGCACAATTTTTTATTGCATTATCTTAAATACGCCATATAAAAGAACACCCTGTAAAATATTAGAATAGAATTTTATGATACAGCAAAATAATGAAAAATATATTTAAACATGTTATTTTGGCGGGAAAACGGCCTGGACTGTTTGTGTGACGTCAGACGTAAGAATACCGCCGTGTAGTACAATATTCACTAGAGCCACACTCATAAAAGTTTATTCCCACGGTTCGTTGTCTCTAAAATTCGTTAGACACAATTTTTTTAATCAAACTTTTAGAACTTACAATTATGTATGACATTAAAAATAATTACTACGTTAACAATACTGTTTTCGATCTAATGCATTTTGGAGACAACGGGCTGATTCGATAGATCCAAAGCCTTTGCCTAGTCTAAAGTTAACTAAAAAGACATTTTAGTTAACTTTAGCCTAGTCTCCTCGTTAGTTACAAAAAGATTAGACCTTAAAGAGCGTTATCATCAAAGATCATTAGTTCCAAAATATTTTTTTTTGTTATCTTGGATCTAGTGAACTTTGGGACATTAAAAATTTACTTCTAGATTAAAAGTTTAGATGCTAAATCTTTTAGCACATTATTTCTCCAACTGGAACTTGTGAACTTTTCTAACTTTGTTGGAACTAGTGATCTTCAGAGACAACAAGTTTTGGAAGCAACTTATAGGATCTCAATGCGCGCATTTATGCGACTAAGCGCGTCTTGTTGAGAATGGTTGGAGATGCTGTTTTTTCAATAAGAATTCTCTGGGAAATGGATAATTGAATCTCCTAGCCATTTAGATAAAAGTATTTAAGTTCTAAACCCTCGACAATTGAATCTCCTAGCCATTTAGATAAAAGTTTTTAAATTCTAAACCCTCGAAAATTGAATCTCCTAGCCATTTTGATAAAAGTGTTTAAATTCTAAACCCTCGAAAATTGAATCTCCTAGCCATTTTGATAAAAGTATTTAAGTTCTAAACCCTCTTTTCTCCAAAATTAATAGTCTTATAAGGTCTAACGATGTTAACTCGTTCAATACTATATTAGTATATTATTATGCTCAGAATTGACGTGATGTGGGGGGAAAAGAAGGGATTGGAAGGATGACAGATCTATCTAACGGTAGTTAAGATAGTTCTGTAGTTAAGATGATCTTTTGGCTAACACCCCATATCTGAATACTTTTCGCCCACCATAACATTTTGAACTAAAAGATGTTGCAATGATTAATTATTTTCAGGTTATTACTTGTACTTGGAGACTTCATCTACTGTACCAGGTGAAGTTGCAAGAATATTTTCACCTTACCTACCTCATGCTAATGATGATAACACATGCTTCAAATTCTGGTACCATATGTTTGGGTCTACTGTAGGTATGTATTAGTAAATTAAACGAGGATAATAAGTAGTGGCTCATCGATTATAGGTTAATTTGCCAGATTGGACAGTGGAACCTAAGAGAAAAATAAGCTGTTTCAAGTAGTCTTGAAACCTAAATTAAGATTAGGTTTTTGTTTTTAAATTGCAAATGAGTTGGGTATGCGTTTTAATGATCTAGTTAGCCTAACAACAAAGTTTGACTCAGTCTCAGTTAGCCATTTTTTTTATTCTTCTTAATTTTTTCTCTTGACACGGTTACTTTTTCGACGAAGTTGTATGATTGCCAAACCTTTGAAATTGCCAAATTTTTTATTACATTATTTTGAAATTAGCTGTTAGCTTCTTGTTTTGGGTCATTACATTACATATCCCAGATGAGATCTATAGAAGTAAAAAATTCACTGAAATTGGCGTTTTGATACATTTGACACTGTGGAACTCTCTTTGTTTTAAATCACCAATAAATTGGGTAGCATAGTGGGAGTTGGATATTTATATTTTTCTGTGCTATTTTCTAATCTGGCCATTTGACTGTGTGAGCATTTTTAGACGATCCCGCTAGCATGTGTGAGTCAAAGGTATATAGCCAAATTTTATTGCAATGCTGTCTATATATCCTTCGATCAACCATTGCACCGTATTAATGTCCAGATGACAATATGATTGTAATCCTATCAAAGTATGGGTAAATAAATGAAAACCAGTAATTAAGTAATTTATTTATTTAAGATTTAATGAACCGTTAATATTTCAGGTTCTTTAAGGGTATTTATTAACGAAACAAAAGTTTTTGAAAAACAAGGAAATAGAGGTGATAAATGGCGTCTTGGAAAAGTCAAGTTACCTTCCACTAGTCATTTCAAGGTAAGTGTTTTATATATAAATATATATTTATTTATTTGTTTATTTATTTATTTATTTCTTTTTTGGCCCCTACCTTTTTTTGAATGAGGTTTCCTGATGATTACTTTGGAATTTTCATGTGCATACTCATAGACCATCATCTCATCTCATGTATACAGTCATGGCTGCGTCAGCTTCTCAGAGTAGCTCATACTGCTTGAAGTCGTGGATTTTACGTATTCTGTTGCTTTTTAATGTTTTAACTAACGTTGGTTTTCAGATTGTAATTGAAGCAGTAACGGGTAAAGGATACGTGGGTGATATTGCTATTGACGACCTGGATATGGGGGAATGTACTGATGATTCAGGTATACAGCAATTATATATATTTTAGAGCTGATAGATCTGTAGAAATGGCTTCCGCTAAATCTATCTGCTTTCTAAATCTTTTATTTTGAAGTTACGATACCGCAGAAATAAGTCTTTGGTACATTATCTAACTAACTACAACGCTTGGAAGTAGTAAAATAGTATCCCATAATTTTACTGATTTTTCAAAACTTTTGCTAACTCAGGAAACTTAAAAATCTAAAACTTATTTTTAGACAATTTAAAAAGTCCAATTAATATTTTATGCAAAACTTAACATTCTTCGACATAGGCAAAAAACTAAAAAATGGGAAAAAATAAATTAGTTTCCCTCGCCCTCATGAATTAAAATGCTGCAAGGTCGAAATTAAGCATTGTTATGCCTGAGAGCCCTTTGATGATCCATAAAAAGTGCATTGACTTTAAAATTCTTTCCAGGTAAATTTCCCGTGACTTATATTGTACAGCTTGAAACCTTAAATGATTAAGATAAATCATAGTCTGCCTATAATGGGTAAAGATCTTCGAAAAATTGTGTACGTTCATAAATTTATAAAACGGCACAAATTTTTATGTTTCTTGAAACAATTTGTTTCCTGATGGCCAAGTGAACAAAGACACTTAAAGAAACTTTTGACACTAAAGAGAACATTTTTAAAGATGATAAAATTTAAAAAAAAAATTTGAGAACTGCAAGCAAAATTATGGCATTGGTGAAACCACCAAAACAATGTTTATTTTTGTGAAGTCTGCGAATTTCTTTTAAATCAGTTTTATGCATTTTTAAGTCATTTTGTAGTTATAAGATTTCAAATAATAAAAACTTGATTTTTTAGCAATTTTCTTAGCTTTAAAAATGTCTTTAAGTTTTGCTGACGACCAACTGAGAACCACTTATTTCAAGAAACCTGATCTTTGTGAGACTTTCTTAAAATTTTAGCGTTCGCAATTGCGTATTTATACAAAGGCCTCAAATTTGGATAGGCAGACTGTGTTTTTTCTTTATTATTTATGGTTTTATTTTCAAAAATTTGGTTTGAATCAGTACAAAATGTGACTCAAAATGAGGATTTATTCCCGACCCGCACAGTCATTACTGTGTTTTTAATTTGTTAAGACTTTAATCGCCACTAAACCCCTGTGTAGTTAAGAGGTGGTTAGAGGAACCGGAATTTTATCACTGCCTTAAAAGGTCAATTAAACCACTGAAAAATGCGTTTCCTTATGCTTATAGTTGAATATGATTGCAGGGTCAACTTGTTCAGATCGTTGTGGTGAAGACGAAAGCGACGAATTTTCACAGTGTGATTGTCACCCTGCTTGTAAATATGACGATTCATGCTGCCCTGATTACTCCCACTTTTGTATAGCAGGTAGGAACTACGATTACCTAATACGCTAATCAAATAAAATATACCCTTAACTCCTGGTAATGGCTGTTAGTATATTATGATATTTTATTATATTATATTTTATCATGCCTTGCTAAAAAGCCTAGATAGTAAAATTAAAAATTAAATCATATGCTAAAAGATAAAAGTAAAAATGCTATGAATAAAAATTCAGTTGCTCAATCTTTTCTTTGTGCGTTTTAACATTTACTAACTTTATTTGGCCCAAAAATATTAGTAATATGAGAAAACTTCACTCAATAAATCGTTAGTCACATTAGTTAATTAGTAAAAATTTGTTGTGAGTTTTCAAAAAAACGAGTGTATTTTAATTTGATAGAACAAGGTTATTATTTTACCGTTTTGTAGGGTCAGGTAATTAACCAAAAAGGCAAGTTTATAATACAACATATTACCTTCCTAAGTATGATTAATCATTAAGGTATTCCTTAAGTTTAAATCCCTGAAAAACCTTGTAGTTCCATTTATTATACAAACACTATAGTTCAACTGAGTGACAGTGGTTTTCTGATCTTTCAGAGACGACAACTGCAATCGCTGAAAGTCCAACAACCAATGAAGAGTCTTCATCAGATATCTCAAATGACTCAACAACTATTAACTCAGACGACCAAACTGATAAACTCGAAACTATTACTGAAAACGGTTTTACATCAGATTCAGATAGAATTACGTTTGATGATGCTTTTACCGCATCTGACGAGTTCGAAGTAACAACTTCCGTCACGGAAACGACTGAAATTAACGAAATCAATACCGACATTGATACTGTTAGCAGCGAATTTAGTAATTATGTAACGAATTTGCCCGGAGTCGATAAAACTGCATTTAGAGCAATTTCTAATGAAACGGAAACAAAAGATTTGATCACAAATAAATTAACTACTCTTAGCTCTACTCCCAGATACAATCTCCGTCCAAGAACGCTTTTGACAATAGTTCCTACCAAAATGACCACATTATTAACGACTTTGACTAAAAAGCTAACAACTGTTACTCCAAAAATGACAACTATCAAAAAAATAACTACTATGACCCCAAAATTAATTACGACTACTAAAAGCAAATCCACTTCTTTGCCCACTGTTAAAACTACAAAGACCACTACAAGACCTTCAACAACTAAACCTACGACAATTAAGGCAACGACAGTTCTGCCACTTACTAATACTCCAATCTCAACGAAAGATCCGAAAATCACCACTCTTACCAACTCAACTCAAACGATTAACGAAATTCATACGTTACCCGCGTCCAACTATCCTTATACGGAATTTACTAAATTACCAATTGACATTCGGACAACTGAATCTGAATTTATAGTTACTGAGTCAAAAGTTGAGAGGGTTAAGTGGAAGTCGAAGTATAAACCAAAAGGTATGTTGATTGATAAGACTTTTTTCTGTGATTTTCTAAAAAAATAATTCTTGGACGGTTGTCCCATACTAGCTGGGCAAATTTTCCATAAACTTCTTGCTTCCTTGCTAAAAAATCCATTTTTTTACTTAAGTTTTTTGTTTTGCATCATAGCCTTAGCAGTAGCGTTACTACTTGTTACTCAAATTTTATAGAATTTTTTATATGAAATGCGCTAAATCATTTTAAAGATTACCCCAAACTGAGCATGTACCCTAAATTGATTGAGTGTTATGCTAATGTAATAAGGATGTAAATAGTTTTGTATAATCATTGGGATTGGTAATTTAAATCCAGAAAAAATGAGTTTCCGTTCGTTTCACCCTATATAGGACTTACGTAAGTTAAAGTAGGGAAATCTTTACCAGCGCAGTACCCTCCTACAACTCCTATATTAACTATAAGAATCCGGACATAATGTAATCCTATGTGAAACCACCATCTTGGAGCACAAGTTCATTCGTATGTGTAAAAAAAGTTGCCTTTTTTACAAGTTTACCGACTGTATTTTATGCTCTGGTTATTTACTGTGGCTTTTTCGGTTATATGAGTGATCCTTGGATCTTCTAAAAAATATAAATAAAATCGGGTAAGGGGTACCTTTAAATTAACTTCAAATTTTGTTATTTTGACAATTGTCTGCAATAAATGGATTTGACATAGTGCTCATATTGGGTTAAGTAACTTCGAAGATTTGATAGGAAGAATCACCCAATGATTCACTAAGGAATGATACTCCTTGGTAACCTTTATATCGGATACGGGGTACTTCGGAACTTTTCACATCGAATTCGCTACGCTCATATTACCTGCTTCGAACTCGCTTCGCTCGTCCATAGAATATACAATTCACCACATTTATACTACAGCATGTCTTCGACCTTACTTTGCTCGTCCTCAGATGATAAATGCATCTGTTTCGTTCACAGCGGTCACCCATACAGCACTGACTAGGCTCAATGCTGCTTAACTTCTATGATCCAACAAAAATCATAGATATGCTTGCCGCATTGAAACAAAACTCAGTGTGTTTATTTACTATGTAAAGGTATGTAGTTGTACCAAGTTTCAACTCAATTAGATTGCTTCCCGATTTTTTACAATTTTTTAAAATACATACACAAGTCATTTGATAAAAATTGAACTAAGGCTGATAATGATATGAAACTTGGCACAAATGTTACTCTTATACATGGCTACATGTGTGTCAAATCTAAAAGTAATCACATTATTTTTTCGCATTTTTTCAATTTTTGCTGAGTCATTATTGTGGGTTAACGACGTCATAAAAATATTTTCCGAATAGCACAACTACAGCGGTAAAATTATTCTTGTATAAGAATACAAATTATCTAAGAATACAAATTATTCTTGTATATCTCTAGCATGTCTCCTAGCATAAATACACTAGGAGCTACGATGATAACACACACAAATATATACAAACAGATAACTTTGTGAAAACCACTCAGGAGGCCTTAAAAATACATGAAACGGATAATTCCGGTGACATCCCGGTTTCGGATTTTTTGCAAGCACAATACTTTTCCTATATACCTATAGCATAATTGAGGAAAGTAATTAATTATTTTAATATCACTTGATTTCAGATATGTTTCAATCAGTGGTGATCGTTCCGTCTGAGAACTCAGTAAATATTGCTGGGATTTGTGCTCTTACTATATTCTTGATGGGAGCTCTAGTGTCTGCAGCGCTGGCTGTTTACATTCTGAGGAAAAGACGCCTCTCATCCAGGTCCAGCGATGGAGCCGAAATTCTCTTCATTCCAACGGACGAAGTTCTAGATTTTACTCATGCTACTAGCAGTCACCGAAAAAGAGACAGCGGTGTTTACAGTGAAACAGTCATGAGTCTCAAACGTGATAAAAGATGAGAATGAAGTCTACCGTTTTAAGTTTTGTCTATAAATTTTTTGCACTTGATTACTTGATCAATTAATACTTTTGTTAGCAAAAATATTTTTTATTCTAACTCACAAAAGCGTCTTTATACGCATATCACGGATATTGATCCTGAGGTCATTGCAGGATTTTTCCGACAGATCATAGATGTGTTGACTTGGGGGAATTGCATAAGGGATGCACGCGTTTAGTATAACTAAATACAACTTCTATTAATGTGAATTAATTCTTTACTAAATTTTCCGCATCATATGAAAAAAATTAATTGAAAATGTTTACTCGGTTACTTCAAATCTACTTGAAGTAAAGTATATCTGAAGTGAAATAGATTTATCCTCAAAAGTGTAAAAACTGATGCAAAACAATTAAAATAAGAATAAGGAAACAAGGCTAAAACATTAACAATTACTGTGTTGGCTATTGCTGGATTTCTTCATTAATCGTAACGATAGCAGTATTTGAAAAAGTCGTTCAAGGTTTATCTATAACTTCGTTCACACGCGGTGTTTGAGGCTCAACTCATTGGTCAAGCCAAATTTTTCACGCTAAAACGGGTTCACATGGGGTTCAATCTCCAGCAACAAGAAACTTGTTATATTCTTACCTCTTCATGGGTTATTTTTGATCAATAATTATAAGAATTTATGTACAACTTATACTTTCTAGAATGAGGTAAAATATGCTCCGTAATCTACTTGCACATCTGATAAAAATGTTGCCAACCGCAGGTTTCAGAGGGATCACAAACTTAAAGGTTTGCTGATCTTTTTTATTTAGGTAAATAATGATTGACGCAAAAATTAGCGTCAAAATGAATTATTTTAATGCATATTATTTTTATATAAATGTATGTATATAAAATAATTTGTAGAATTATGTATATAAAAGAATTAACTAATCTCATAAATTAGTTAATTAATTTTACATTTTTATTTTAAAAAAAATCCACAAGAGGTGATAAAAGCGAAACTTAACCCCCTTGGGGGTTCACACGCTTTTTAACAATAGTTTAGACTCTACCTCGATAAAAAGATGTTGGAGTTTCAGAATTAAATCCCGTTCACTCGATAACTCTAAGATAAGAAAACTTAGTTCTCTACATACAGCTTGATAATGCAACTGTAATAATATAAAATGTAAATTTATATCTATGTAAATAAAAACAGTTTATTTTTATGAAGTTCTTTTGATACTAATGAGGTGGTCTAATTTCATAAAAAAGAAAACAACTATTGATGTCCTCGACGGCTAGTTGACTTTACAGGGCAAACTCATATTGTAAAGAAAACCTAATATTTCCTTCTAATCGTAAAGGGGACAAATACATCTCAACAAGAGCTTTTCCATTGCCCTCAATTGCTCTCATTTTGGTCCATTTAGAATAAAGCATAACCCCCAAATATTTTAATTCTTTGTCCAGCGAGGTAAAGTTTTTGTTTCTCCTTTTACCGCTTTTGTGTAATAAGTAGAGCTTTAGTCAGAATTGAATTGATTTTTTTTCTAATTAAGGAAGATTATCAGAACTTAGTCAGTAAGCTGTTCATAAAGTTGGAAGGTATAATAAATTTAACGGTAAACTTATAATTATACTTCTTTTACTTAATAAACTTTATTGGTAGTTAAATTCTAGACTTATGTTTTACAAAAACTAAATTTTTATTAACTGTGTGACACATGGAAATAAGGGAATGACAGGTGCACAGCTAGGATGATAGCTTAACTGCTAACTTCTCTTCTGTATTAGTAGTAGTAATAGGGTGGGGAGGCAAAGCCAAGCTAATAAATCAAGTTGTTGGGCCCTTAATGCCAGCTCGATTCCTCCATCCTACTCCACCACATCTACTACTAAGGAAATAAAAAACATCTAGCAACTAGGGGCTATCTAAGTTTATGTAAGTGGTAATTTAGCTGACGGTAACTTAACTTAGCCAGGCAATCCTATTCCCTCCTGTCTCATTTAATCACCTTTTGCCATGCGTTTTAGTTTCCCACAACAGGGACATTTTTGGACATTCCCCCAACTCTTGTTCCTGTTATAGTCTACAAGTATATTTCCCCGTAGTTAAACTTTCCTCTGAAAGTCCTCTCTTGCCACTCTCTTCTTGTTGTTTATAAAACCTATTGATGACACCTTGAATAACTAAAGTCTACTATTGACTACAATGTGTTTTTTTAGATGAATTTCTTCCTCAAGAATGCGTAGTAGACGCATTCAACCAAGCTTAACAGACTGGCTCCTAGAAACAGTCCAATGCTGCCACCCATGCTCACTAAAAAGTAATATAACTATTTAGTAATATAACAATTTTCCTAGACGTGAATGTTTGTATCAATATTAAGAGTAAAACTAGGAGGATGTTATCCTTTCTCATTGCTAATTGCAACTAACAACGTTTTGGGAGCAGCTACTTCTCTCTTCATGAGGTCCCTCTTTATAGAAAGACGTTCCTGTAGGTAGCTTTGTTTAGGAGGGGATACCTAATGATCTGAGATGTACCTACTCCCTCCTCGCGAAATGTCCATTTGTAAACAGCAATGACGACAGATAACGTCCAACTAATTTCACTCAAAATGTTTCCAACTTAAACTGAATCGGATACTCTATACTAGAGTGCCTGTATATCATATACTGGCACTTTACTCTAGACTATAGTATCCAATTCAATTCAAGTAGCAAAAATTTTGATTAAAATTAGTTGAACGTAATCGACTATGTTAAATTATTTAGACTAGTATCGAACCTATGGTCGACAAAGTTTTATTAGCCTTTTTAGCAGAATATAATATTATACATCAGATAAGTCTCGTTTTGGAAATCGCTGATCTTTCCACCATCACGTTATGGTTAAAAATGTAATCAAACTGAGATGTCGCATATTATTTTTTATAATGAATGCAAATCAGCCAATTACACCAATTCTAACATTTTTGAAAATGTTTTTAAAGACGGCTTTGCCTTATGAAAGGCTTTTACGCGAATTAAAAATGTTAAAATTAAACATTTAGGGAAAGTAAATATTTACCAACAAGATCCAGTCTTGAACGAACCACTTTTCTTATAAATCTAAGAGTTGGCAAGGATTCCATTCTCACTGTTATTAGCGGTTTGAAATTAATTGACCTGAAAATTTGTCTTATAAGTTATTAAAGTTTTAAATGTACCGCGCATTACCAATGCATGTTACCATTCAACTGGTAACATGAACCAGTATTAAACAAATCATAAACTTAATACAGCAAAACGCCCTACAAAATCATGGATATACTTGTATTGAAACTTAGTTTACTTATTTCTTAAGTAAACGTAAACACTTTTACCAAAATTAACCTCAATTAGATTTTTTCCCCGACTTTTTACAATTTTTTATACAACGTACAGAAGTTTTATGATAAAATGAGATGACACTTAGCACATATATTGCTCTTATAGCTCCGCTTTATAGCTTATCATTCATCACCATGGTTGTCCACCAGTTCATCGACTTCTGTGCACACACACACACCACCACCACACACACACACACACACACACACACACACACACATATATATATATATATATATATACCATGACACATATGTACCAGTGTAATATACACTGGTACAAATGAATAAAGGCGTATACTACTTACGATTCAGTGGTTGTTGTTGATATAATCGAATATTCAGATTCTTCACAGCTTGATATGCAGGACAGTAGGGTCCATCTCGTCCAGATACCCTTCCTTTCCTTCATGTGACATCCTGTGAGGGAGAAGTCTCCGCAGACTAACTAGTTAAACAATTAATAGTGTAATTATTGTGTTCGTAGTGTTTGCGCTTGACTAGAATCTTGTTGTATTTGCTGGGAAATACGATGATGCCAATACCGTGTACATGGTTTTGGCTTGAAGTCATACACCAGGTCATTTTTAGTTTATAACTATACGGGCAATGTAGCTGTAAGATAATTTGTTAAAAAAACGTCTCCACCTCCAATCAGAGGCGGTTAAAATTATCAAATTCATTAAATTATAAATTTCTTCATTCTCTTGTCATTACTTGAAGTATGTACTTAAATATATCTTTTTACTTTATATTTGTAATACCGGCATAATATGTGTATTGGAAAATGCATTAAATACGCATACACCCACCTTGGTCACCAGTAGGTAGCCAAACTAGTAACCTGGTATCCTCACCAAATAAGTCATATTAAATAAGCTTACCTAGGTAGTTGTTCAAGCAAATAAGTCCCATAAAGTCACATGTTTCTACACCAGCTGAAAATGATAAATATAAACTGAAACACTTTTAGATACCTGAATCTGATTATATTAAATACGTATTGATTTAGCATAAGATGTTTTAGTAAAAGTATGTCCATATGGTTCACTTATAAACTTTTTATAGTGTTAGGCAGTCTGTTTTTATCTCAATTGTCCTTAATTGCAATCCCGGTAAACTATTAAGACGACGACTAAACCCCCTAAAATCACGTCTATTTAAAAAAATATTATTACAAATATAAGAAATAACCAAAATAAAAAAATATAGGAAAGATATTTTTCTACTTTTTTTAGAAAAATATAATTATAGAATAGCACACGGTTATAATCAGTTAACAGCGTGGGAAAAAAGTTTTTAAGGAACCAATGAGGTTGGGTTGATATAAAATTGTGGTCGTGGTTTAACAGGATTGACCTCATTGGCTCCCTCACATTTACTTCGTTCACACGCGGAGTTTGGCTGGGGGCTCAACCCCCTTGCGGGTTTAACCCCAACTGTTAATACGGTATTTTTTAACCTTTAGTTAACCCCGATAAAAATTGGGGGTTGAGTATCAAGATTAAACCACGTGTTCTATCCCGTTCATACGACAACAACAGGATGATGGGTTGAACCTCAGGGGGGGATTGAACCTCTAAGGGGTTAAACACGAGGTTGAATCTCCTGCCAAACCCTGCGTGTGATGGAAGTAACTATTTCCCCTCGCCGTCAACTGATAATAACCGTGTGTTATACTATAAGCCAACATTTTTAAAATTTTAGACAAATCATGTCTGCAGTATTAAATTAAACAGATATAAGAGCGAAAAAGAAGAAGAAAACGTTTTCAAAATAAACAAGTATACTTTGTAATGAGCTTTTAAACTTTTTATTTTGAGTTGAATCATACATTTTGTATACATAGATTTTATGTAACAGTTTAACTAATTATAGTATTATTTGTTCGTTAATAGCTATACTATTTTATAATGTGAGACACGTTTCTATTTTACGTGAGTATAGTTGATTTTTGAAAACATCTTTTGTTATTAAAACTGTCAATTACAGTTACTCAATAAAAGCAATTTAGTGAAAGTAGCTCTTAAGTGTTCTGATCTAAAAATATTCTAGCTAAAATTATTATTTCGATGGAAATCATTTTCTGGCTACTTAGACCTATTTTGTTGCCATTATGCCAGAAGGTATCATTAAAGGACTTTCTTCCAGTTGTTATCTTTTATGCATCCATGCAATCAAAGTAAACTTTTATTGACGTCTCATCTCGCCAGTATTTTATAAGTCTTAAAGATTATTATAATTTAAACAGAATTTTATGGAATGATGACTGAAAAAGTATCTAAAAAAGGAGGAGATAAAGGTGATCTAAGAGTGCATATTGTGGACCAGGCATTAACTAGTAAAAGTTGTTCTATTGTGAAGAATGTTTATAACTATTTTGTATTAGAACAACAAGCTAAGGGTTTTTTGTTAGAGCCTGCTAAAGTTTTTAATAGAGTTTCTGAAGCTACAGGTATTTGTTTACACACTGTCACTCGCATTAGTTCTGAAGTAACAAAAAACCCCAGAGTTTTCTCACCGGGAAGAATAAAAAGTGTTAAAATAAGATTTAACTTGAATTTATCAATGAAAAATAATATTAGGAGTGTCATTTATAATTGTTACAAAAAAGGGAAAAGCCCGACAACTGATGACATAGTTGAACTAGTTAAAAAACATAGCGATGGAAAGGCACCTAGTCGAGATACTATAAATAAGTACATCCACAAACTAGGTTTTATCTATAAAAAATACGCCGGTAGGACTATTTTAATTGAAAGACAGGATGTACTCATCCAAAGAGGGATGTTTTATAAACAAATGGAAAATATTCAATATGACAAAGTAATATGGATTGGAGAGACGAGTTTCATAGCTCCTTGTAAGTCTGAGAAGTACAAAAGTTATATGATAATCCTCCAGTTGGCTGGTAATAGTAAAGGTTTCATTAAAAAAACAACATGCTATTCTAAGGATTTTAAAACTGATTATAATAAACAGCTTACTACATCCTATTTTAAGAAGTGGTTGGATGAATTAATGGAAGTTGCTCCAAAAGGAAGCAGTATAGTTTTAAATTCTGTCAAGTGCCACAATGAATTAGCTGATAAATCACCAAATATATTTACTGATAAAGAAAGTATAAAGGGATGGTTAGACAAGCACAATGTACATTACGATGATTCTTTTGAAAAACCAGAATTATTAGAACTAGTAAAATCGGTGAAGCCTCGAAGACCTATGTATTTTTTAGACTCCTATGTTGCTGAAAAAGGTTTTAAATTAATTCGAATACCACCACAACATGAACATTTTAATGCTATAGAATATTTAATAGAAACAGTATCGAATAAAATTATTAATAGGATAAATGAATTTAGACTTATTAATAAATCATGTCCAAAAAATGAATTAATTCAAATGATAACAGATGATATTAATTTGATAACTGAAAATGATTGGGGTCAAGCAATCCAAAACACATCAGAAGCCATTGATTATGCTGAATACTTTGAACCAATTTTGGAGAACTCAATAGAAAGGTGTATACAGAATATTGACAATACTAAAAAATCTGGAAGAGAATACCTGACGTATTTTAAAACTAACAATATGGTACAAAGTGAAAATTGGGATTCAACCAGTGAAAGCAGTGAAAATTTAGAGTATAATGACATTAGCATTGTTGCAGAAGATATAGATTGTGCAAGGCTTGATCATTCTTGTGTGTCTTAAATACATACACACACACTCACACACAATAATAAATTATATATTATATATATTATATATATATATATATATATATATATATACTATTATGTTTGTTGTATGTTCTATGGATGCAAAAAATGTTGTTTTTTATTATGAATTTAATTGAAATTATATTTATCTTTAAGACCTGGTAAAATAGCTTATTGTTTCCTATGTCTCAAGTAAGTAACAAGTACCGTTTTTTAAAAACTTCCACAATGAACTTAATGCACACTCTGATAAATATGATGCTCATCAAACAACATAGCTGGTTGATACATTGCCAGATTGGTCATAACTGATACCTTGGGTCAGCAGACCTTGAATAGCATCAATAATGTCAGTCATAAAAATTCGTTTTTGACTCTTCACAATATTATCGAGGATACCCAAAATTACCTCCACGACATATCCTCAAATTATAAGGCAGTGTATCTTAGCAAATATTGAAAAGAAACAGAGCCTTATATTAAGCCTAGTATAAATGGAATCAAGGTCAACTAAAGCAATGCTGAGATGGCACAAATGATCATTGAATTTATTAATAATAAACCTTAATATTACCTTTGAATATTTAAAGAATTGCTAACTACACCAACAAATTTTAAAGTACCATAATTTATTCAATATTTGCTGAGCTCACAGCTATACTCCATACCTTTTTTATTATTAGGGAATCAAAACAAAACAATCACAAGCTTTGTGTAATTTCTATGGACTAAATCCTTTTTACAAAAACTAAATAACAAAATCATGTCAATTTTTTCCATAATAATCATGTATTATGTATGAAATATTACAGTGTATCAATGCTTTTAAGAATCTAGGTTTTTGCAATAGATACCAGCTCACATCAGTAATGAGCTGGGAAAGAAGGCAGCTTAATTGGCCACAATCGACACCAATATATCATAAGCTATATATGTTGGGCTCTGCTCTAAGTTTATATGAATATTATTTGTGTTATAAAGATTTTCCCATTTTTTATTAATACTTAGAGGATAGTGGAGCTAACCCACCTGAGGTTGTTCCAGCTGGGTGAATACCCTAATAAGACAAAATGTAATAAAGTGGGCATTTATAAAAATTTACTAGTCCGTATAGTCTTAAGTAGCCGAATTGTGTTTACCAAATATTTAACATATTTTTTCCAGTTCTTAGTCAACCTCTTGGCAAGATTATTACAATTAACTTTTTAAAAGCTACATCAATAATCCAATAACTTATATACTTTCTCATATGATTTCTTTTGATAAATTTTTATGAAAACACAACACTTTTATTTTATTTTTTTAATCTCCCCTGGAAGTATATTTGTTATTTTTTTTTGTATTTTAGGAGTAGTTAGATCTTAATAGTCGAAAGATTACTTACGAATTTTCGGCATAAAATGCTGAGTGCAGTTACAAAGCTGTATTTGTGCCATAGCCCTGCAGTTTACTACACATGCTGAATAGCTGTAGTATTTATAAACTTTTAGATAATTCTCATTAGGGAATCTACAGTTCCTTTGGTTTACTGATACTCCTCTTAGTATCTCGTCGTTGGTTATGTCTAAAATCTAAAATAAAGGAAAACTGTTAATAAATAGACAATTTCAAGAACAAAGTAAAGCAGGGGATTTTTATATTAGATTTCTACCATTGATGTTAAATGGACATAAAGAAAGAAACGGACTAAGAAAAATAATGGACTAAAGAAAAATAATATTAGATAAAAATGGATATAAAGAAACCAAAATTCCTTGTATCTTTACAATACCAATTTTGTTTGATTTTATTAAACATTTCTTAAGTACGCTTAATAAACTTGTCAACCCCATTTTGAATCTAGGTATCAGTGATGTGGAATCAAAATCACAAGGCGGGACTTGAGCACCTTCGTCGGAATAGCCCGGACCATACAAATCATAGTCCTAAGAAAGTTTGTTAGTTAGTAGTTAAGTAGAAATCTATAGTTATTTGGTTAGTCATAGTTATAAAAGTGGCTAAACTTAATTTAATAGTAACAGTGTTAGATTCCAACCATTATGTGACTCCAAAAGTTTTTGTAACTGAACCGCGTTTGAAATTTTATTTCAATAAAAGGTGTTCGTAGCTTATTTTAAGCCCTAGTATATTTTTTACTTTTTATATTTTTTCTTTAGAAAGGTCTTGTGAAAAAGTATGGTGGATAACAATCCAATAACAATGGATAACAATCCGTGCGTAACAACACACGGAAATATGTATTCCATAGAGATATATCTAGAGGGCATAGCCTATCTTATAAGAGCCTGACATCATTTGGGGCTCTGTGTAATCTCAATGAAACCTCCTTCAAGAGTAAGCTAAGGTTATAATAAATCAATTGATTTCAGCTTCCCGCACATTGATTGTGTTTTGAATTGTATTTTTTACGTTCCACTGTATAAGTTATATAGTATACTACTACTAGTGTATACTAGTATTCACTATATAGTATACTTTTAACGAAGGTTGTCACGTTACTTTTTCGATGTTTTAAAATTTAAACTGTAGGGCCCCTCTAGTATTCTCTATGCATATTCCAAAGGAAATTCGCCCGGGATGCGCACCATCGCGCCTGAATTTCATTATCTTTCATAGAGGTAAATACTAGAGGAGGCATAGCCTATCTCAATACATTGAAAGGCCTGAAACATCGTATTGGGGGCTCTCAGGTGCTCTGTGTAACCTTATTGAAACCTCCTTCAAGAGTGAGTTAAGGCAATGATAAATCTATTGTTTTCGGCTTCCTATTGTAATTTTGTACTAATTATTTGATTACATTATAAGCAAAGGTGGTCAGGTTATTTTGTCAGTATTTCAGAATTCAACCAATAGGGCCCCTCTAGTAATAATACCTCAATGTTATCTTTGATGTATTTTTTAAATTAAAATCTAGAATTACTTAACTAATTTATCAGATCACAATTTTATTCATTAAAAGAATTAATTTTATTTTATTGTAATCATTAAACTAAATAAAGATCCGTAAATCTTCAAAAGTGTGTGGTTTTTCTGAAAGCTTCAGTTGGCATTATCGTAATCAGACGAGTTATTTTAATCAGATTACGGAGCATTTTTTATTTCATCGAATTAAAAGAATATATTTTTGGAAGTTATAAGGTGTGAATTAAATTCGTAACTTCACTGTGGACAATGAGAAGACGTAATTACAAACATAAATAACCTTTCAAAAGGTAAGAATATAACATCTTTTTTTGGGTGGAGGTTGAAACCCATGTCTAACCCCTTTCGTGTTACTTATTTGGGTTGAATTCCCTGCCAAACACCGCGTGTGAATCAATATCAAATGTTTCAATTTGTTATTGATAAATATGACGACTAGAATAGAACTTATGCTGTAGGATTGGGAACATTAACTAAGCTCATTTACTTAATGCCTGTGTTATATGGGACTTTTAACAATATGTCCATTTATTTTAAAAGTTTCTCGATTTACTACTAAAGTCTTTGAGTGTTTTACTGTCGAAGCTAAAGTTATGTAGAAATTCATACAATAGGGGTGGGGGCGGGGGAGACACAGTGGTCTAATTCCCTGGTTTTAGGTGGTCCTAAAAAACAGGGATTAGTTGCAACAACTACCGCACCGAGCGCTAGTTTTCACCTTGTACGCTTATCACTATTGTTATCAGTTTTAAATCAAGTCTTCTATTTATGTTTATAAAAAATGTAAACAACATTCATTAATTTTTTAGTTGTTTAAAAGATATTTTTTTTTAGAAAATAGGATAACGTGTGTTACGAAAGTTGTGTTATAATGAGACAACGTAGACGTAAATTAAATTTATAATTTCCCGGTTTGATGTTTGTTTACAAACATTTTTGATGTTTTGTTTACAAACATTTTGATGTTTGTCTACAAATCATGGTTATCACGATATCAGGTCTACTTAAAATTAACACAGCGTTTATATTTTTATAACATTTAATGAATATTATACCCTTAAAATAATTAATACAATGTTTAACATTGTTAAAGACCCTTTTAAATAATTTTAATCTTGTAATTGAATAAATAATTATTTTATACATGGCGTACAAGGTGAACCGACCTGCCACTAGTGGAGAAAGGGTGAACTTCAGGCAGGTCCATCTAAACCAGCTTATTCAGGGGGAGTTAGACCACTGTGTCCCGCGCCCCCACCCCTACTGTATGAATTTCTACATCACTTTAGTCGAAGCTCTCAATAGATTTATGCTACAGATTCAAAGCTTGGTAGAGTTGTTTATGTACAGCTCTGAAGATGACTGTGAAGTTTAAACTGGTAAGTTATTTTATTTAATTGTTAATCTATTAACATTAATTGTCGTTAGACGATATATTATTTGTTCTAAACCTGTGTGATGTATCATAATCATTTCCCCCTTGAGATTAGTATATGTGCCTAGTTTTTTAATATTATCAGCATTAGTTCAATTAGAAAAAAATGTCTTTGTCTTATTTGCAAGTGCACTATGGTGGGAGGGAGGGGGGTGGTTACTTTAATATTTGTAGTGTATCCTTAGGTTTTTGTCGGATCTCTAGAGTTAAGCGGGGCATCGAGCGAGATCACTTTATGGTTGAGGGGGTGACCGCTAAAATAAAATGAATATTTAGTCAATTTTTTGTCTAATGACCAGCACAGCGAGTTTAAAGACATATTGTTGATGAGCGTAGCGATTCTGATAAGTTTTGAAGTTCTTTGTACATGCTTTTGATTATTTATTTGAATGTAATTAAACTGTTTCCATATGATCGTTCTTATACGAGAAATTCCTTTATAAAGAAATATTTTTTCGTGATCTATGATTTCATTTAGCATCAAAGAGACTAATACTATTAGAGGGAGTACAGAACCCAATTATCACAGTGATAAGGGGTCTGGAAGTGCGACAATTTCCATAGGTGCCGTAACTGTACTTACCCCTACTATAGTCTCCCAAGAGAGAGACTAGATATTCCCCCTCCCCTCTACATCCCCTATTGTAGCTTGCACTCTACTTACAGCGGAGATTTTTCAGTGATGCCACATTAAACCGCTTTATTCAACTCTAACAATTAAAGAATACATGCAATAGATAATAATTAAAACTTATTTTAAATTTATTTTACTTGATTTAAAACAAAATAGTTAAAAAATAATGTAATATTTACGTGAAATTGTAATTATTAGGAAAAATAAAAAATGACGTCACTAATGTACAGTTACGGCACCTAGCTACCCAAGGAATGATAAGAGCTGTTGTATCCTCCCTCTGAGTATTAGTCTCTTTGTTTAGCATAAAGGAAAGACATGCCTAGGTATGTCATAAGGCATAGGGAACGTCACTCTTATTTGTCTTGTCCAGTTGTTTATTATCTTGACTATCAGGGATTCAGAGAACTCTGGAGGGTTCTCTAAATACACAATATAATTGTGCGAGAGAATCCTAGGAAATGTAACAACAAAATGCAATGCTATGTCTGGGAACTGTTCCATCATTCGACATTCGTCATTATTGATGGCTTCACATAATGTCATGTCCCATTCTGTTTCGTTACGTCAACTCATCAAGGCGCCGTCAGAGCCTGTACTTGAAATTGCAAGTTGCCGTTTGAGTAATCTTTATTTGAAATAAAATCAAAGTTCCCTGTTACCCTCTAAAAAATGTCTGAAGCAGTAATATTTTCTAATGTGCTGTTTTTATTTATTTTCTCATAATCATGTACAATTGTGTAAGGAATTTATAGGAACATGAACTATTCATGTTTTGCAAAACTCGGTAGTATCACTAAAAATCTTTGTGTTCGGAATCAAGTTATAATTATATATTAATATAATAATAATAGTAATGAATATATATTTTTTCTTTTACTTGCCTTGAATGTGATATCTGAGTTATCAAAAGTGCTGATGTCTGTTTTCTCATCTGTTGGGTGATTAATAAAAGGAACATCTTCTTTTGGATGAATAAATAACTAAAAACACCATATTATTATGATTTATTTTAACAAAGTATATTATAATTAGTATTTTATTATTATAACTATCGTACCTATATAATTAATTTTAATTGCTGTTTAAAAATCATTATGGATAGCGAGGTTTAATGCGCTTTTAAAAATAATAATAAACTGATTTTAATGCTTTGAAAATTATTTATTGACTCGCTATCACTTGTCAATTAAAACATTTTCGCACCAATGAAATGCCACTTTACCGTCCAGTAAAATAATCTACCATTTCTTTATAAATCAGATTATTTGTTAGTCCATCATCGTACATGATCCAAATTAGCGCCTTGACATATTGGGTGTAAATAGTTGGCTCATTTGGTAACTAAGTAAGAGTTTTATTCGGTAAAATACTACATGTATTAATTAGGGGATGGTTTTCAGTTTTAATATAACTTACGTTTGCTCTGTATTCGAGAAATTGAAATTGCAAGATGCCGTCTGGGTTGTCTTTATTAGAAATAAAATCAAAGTTCCCTGTTGCCCTGTAAACAAATGTCTGAAGCAGCTACATTTTGTAATGGGCCGTTTTTATGTTCTAATAATCATGTACTATAGAGTATTTGCAAAAAATTTTTTTATTGCATTATCTTTAAGTACGTCTTATAAAAGAACACCCTGCAAAATATTAGAATGAAAAAACGTATACTTTTGATGATACGGTTAAAAAGATATTTAAACATGTTCTTTTGGCGGGAAAACGGCTTCGACTGCTTGTGTGACGTTAGACTTAAGAATACCGCCGTGTAGTACAATATTCACTTGAGCAACACTCATAAGAGTTTATTCTATACTGTCAACAAGATGATACTGACAGCTGTAGTCATCACATTTCCTAGACATTGCATTACCCGGAACACGGATTTCAGTCTTCTTTATATTCTAGTGAACTGTAAGCAACTGTTGACCTTACCATATTTCTAACTAAAACTCCCATCTGTCCCTTAAACAACCCAACCTTTAGAACGTTCCGTTTTCACCCCACTCTCTCACCCATTCCCCTCTCCTCTTCTTTAAATGCCTATTTAAAATTAAATTAAATATTTTTTTTACAGCTTAGTATATTTTTTAAACACATTTAATCACGAGCAAAAAAATATTTTTTTCGAAAAATGCAAATACTCTATTGTACAAAAAATTTTACTATTTAAAATTTACTAATTTAAAACTATTTACTATTTAAGTTATTTAGTATTTTATACCTTTCTTGTTTTAACATAAGCGTACGGTTTTGATTTACAGTCCTTCGTTTTAATTTTTAGATGACTCCAATATTTGATATCATAGTCTAGAATACATAATTACATTGGACTGGTGATATTGATATTACCACTATATTACAGTGGATTGACAACACTGAAATACTTCTGGTACAAAAAAAAAAAATCTTACAGTGATGTAATAACATTACATCACTTTGATTGATATTTATGTATATGTGATAGTATTTGTTTTTGACGTAGTATATATTACATACAGGGGTATACAGGTTAAAGTTTCTTTTGTCAGGGGACATGAGAAACTTTAACCTCATTCTCCCGCTCTCATATCCAATTTTATAAATATCAATAAGATTATGACTTACTTATAAATTTACTACCTTGGTATTTGAACAGAGTTGAGTGAATAGCAAATTCCTAACTCAGTTTGTAAAGGTAAAAAATAGTCACAGCAAGAGAATGGTTGGTCGTTCCAAGTACAATTGGTTAGGAACTGGTTACACGGCTTCCTAGTCTGGAACGCAAGTAAAAAAACAATCTAATCTAAACCATGTCTGATTAATCAAATAAAAGTTTATCAAGCTAGTTTGCACCAGAGAAACTTCGTTCTTATTAGATTTCATAAAAATTCTAAAATTTCTGTGCGCCTAGATATCTTGGCGGAGATCTACGGATGGCAGAGATAAAGAGGAACCTGTTGTTCGTACACTATTAAAAGAAGCCTACTTAATTTTTTTGAGGAATGAGGATTGTTAGAGTTAGAGGATCGAGTCGCTTACTTCCTTACATTTGTAGATAGTATTAAAACACCATGTGCTTCCGAAGCAAGTGGCAGACAGCAGCAACAGATATTGTCACCGTTAAGTCCAGGATTCAACCTCTAGCTGGAATAGACATTGCTCTTTATCATCCAAGACATTAACACTTCATTTTACTATTCCAAAACTAAAGTTAAGAATTTTATGTTCGAGTTTCCCCTTCCGCGGATTCAGGATTTGAGCCCTGTCTCAAATTATCCAGCGATTATTTTAAGATGATTCCGCCAATGAGGTAAAAAGGATAAACGAGGAAGAAAAAGGCCTTTGTACCTCTTTATTAGTTCAAATTCACAATCTTGAAACATTCATACTTATGAAGTATATATGATGCTTGATGAAGTGCTGAAAGATTTTGATTTAGTTTTAATGCATCCGTGTGATGTCTTAATATTATATATCAACGTTTGATTTTGGCCTAAATTATTTTAGGTAGGATTAACGACGTTTCTAGTTTCTATAAAAAGAATTAATGAAAAATAGAGTATTTATTAATTCTTGTATAAATTTGTGATGCACGAGTTAGTTACGTGTGAAATGATGTAAGAAATATTAGCTGGGCAGTCTGAAGTCGGTCCACACATTTTGCATGATTCACACTTGCCATCGAAAAAAGCTATGTCCCTTAGAAAAAAATCAACCGTCCTGTTCCTTTCTGCTCCAAACATCCTACAAATATTAGGAAGTACTTTACACTTGCTGCTCCCAATAACATGAAACCTTGTATGGCATTGACTTTTCAAGAATGCAGTGATGAATAAAAATTATAATTTCAAAAGTGCGTTTGGTATAAAGCCTGATAACACTATTGTTGCTTACGTTGGATTGTAACCAGAGATTCGTTTCTAGAAAACCTATTGTTTTCACAAGACCTCAATTAAAACCTAAGATTTTGTAGGACCTCTAATTTTATTGTGACACCCCGGCTATCAGGTAGTTGGAAAACATGAACATGAAAATAATGAGCCAAAATTTAAGTTGGGTAATGCCATGCTAGAAGGGCGTGAACTGTCTTATTTTTCCCTCTGGTATTGGCTTTGTCCCATGAGACACACATGCTTTGTTAATAACTTACAATCAAGATTCACGTTCAAATCCTATAGATATTGATCGTAACCAAAACGGTCATTAGTGACCTGGGTTTGTACACCAATGGTAGTTGTTCCCGTCTAAATAACTAATTTATTTAAATAAAGAATAAGAAACTTAAGGGACTTAGGTTTAGCAATAAGACACTTCTTATAATTATCTTCTTAATAGTAAACAATAAGAGACTTCTTATTGTGATTAAGAAGTCTCAACATATGCAATTTCATTCGTTGTCTTAACTACCATAATTTCAGGCGAATAGTTACTTACTTAGTAGCAGCTTCGTCTATTTTATCTTGAGACTCAGCTTCGCAAAGCGATATAGCAGGAAAATGAGTGTTCCAATCTAAATACGCTGAATCCGCTACAAAACTAACAGCATTTGTTTGAAAATTTATCCACGACGCTTTTAGTAGTCTACTTGTGCTGTAGATGGCAAACCCGCTAGCCAATACCCAAAAAATCCTGTCGGAAAACATATTTTTTTCAACTAAATATATCTGATAAAAATATTTTAACATAACTTGTGAAACCTTTCATGCGCCTTTCCGGTGGAAAATGAGTTATTCCATCGGAATAACGTTGGAAAAACGTCGTTTTCGTTTTTATGTTTGCTATTTCGTAAAAATTTGACCTTGGCCCTACGCCTAAAGAGATTAAACCAATAAAGCAGGACACAATACTTCGTATTATTTTAATTCCGCTTGGTGCCACATGTGTACGAGTGTGTTAAACTAAACTGAAACTAACCAAAATTGCATAGAACATGAAATTCACATTTACTAGTTAACATGCCAGTTGCAGCAGCAAGCAGTTTGATCTGGTACTTGTTTTAGAGAGAATTGCGTCAAGTTATCATTATCACAATTACGACCCTGAAGATGTTTTTGAACAATGGAATATAAAACGTTCGCTATTTAGTAAATACAACTATTAAACGTTTGAGAGATTCAGATGTAAGAATGGATAATATAAATTTTTTTAATTATTAAAAAGTATATATAATTATAAAACAATATATAAATAAAAACAGATTAGTTACACAAAAGTCCTTTATTTTTTAATTGAACGAACGTAAGTGAGTTCTTACATTTCAGAAGATTGGGACGGCGCGTATGTTTGTTTGTATGTTTGTGTGTTTGTTTGTACGTGTCGCGATAACTGCCGTAAAAATTAACCGATTTTAATAAAATTTTGTATACAGGTTAAACTAATTATGTGTCAGAGCTGTATAGTTTTTGGTAATATTCCGAAAAATATTTTCAAAATGGAAGCCAATATGGCGGACCGGATAAAAAAAATTTTTGAGCGAAAAAATCGTGTTGTATATCATTTTAAAGCTCTTAAAGAGTAGAAAAAGAAAATATATGTTTCATGGTCAAAATTTTGAAATTTTTTGAAAAATTTAAAAATGGCGGCTAAAATGATGAACTCAAAAAATTTAAAATTAAAGGAATAACTCGAGTAATATATCGTTGTAAACTTCTTGATTAGTAGAACAAAAAATGATATATACTAAATTCCAAAAAATTCAACATGGCGGCCATAATTTAATATAAGCATTAGTTTTTACTAATTTTATAAGAATTTAATAAAGGAAAAGATTTATTGTAATTCACTTTAGATACTTTTATACAAATTAAATTAACTATATGTCAGAGCTGTACAGTTTTTGGTAATATTCCAAAAAATATTTTCAAAATGGCGGCCAATATGGCGGACCAGATGAAAAAATTTTGAGCGACGAAATCGTGTTGTATATCGTTTTAAAGCTCTTTAAGAGTAGAAAAAGAAATATATCGTTGTATTATGATAAATATACGCAATCTAGCGAGCGAACGAGCCTTTTTTTCACTATGCATTATTACAAACATGCACACAGTAGCGAGCGAAGCGAGCCTTTTTTGCTATGCATTAATATAAATCTACGCAATCTAGCGAGCGAAGCGAGCCTTATTTCCTATGTATTATTATAAATATAAGCATTCTAGCGAGCGAAGCGAGCCTTTTTTATGTATTATTATAATATAAGCATTCTAGCGAGCGAAGCGAGCCTTTTTTTATTATGTATTATATAAATATAAGCATTCTAGCGAACGAAGCGAGCCTTTCCTTTATATGTATTATTGTAAATATAGCACTCTAGCGAGCGAAGCGAGCCTTTTTTAGTATGTATTATTATAAATATAGCAATCTAGCGAGCGAAGCGAGCCTTTTTTACTACACATTATTATAAACATGTACACTCTAGCGAGCGAAGCGAGCCTTTTTTGCTATGCATTAATATGAATCTACGCAATCAAGCGAGCGAAGCGAGCCTTTTTTACTATGTATAATTATAAATATAAGCATTCTAGCGAGAGAAGCGAGCCTTTTATATATATATTATTATAAATGTAAGCATTCTAGCGAGCGAAGCGAGCCTTTTTTAGTATGCATTATTATACACATGTACACTCTAGCGAGCGAAGCGAGCCTTTTTTGCCATGCATTAGTATAATTCTACGCAATCTAGCGAGCGAAGCGAGCCTTATTTACTATGTATTATTATAAATATAAGTAATCTAGCGAGCGAAGCGAGCCTTTTTTACTATGTGTTATTTTAAATATAGCAATCTAGCGAGCGAAGCGAGCCTTTTTTTTATGTAT
Organism: Microvelia longipes; assembly: GCA_018340805.1. NCBI lineage: Eukaryota > Metazoa > Arthropoda > Insecta > Hemiptera > Veliidae > Microvelia > Microvelia longipes. The sequence continues at coordinate 16,502,503 of JACMZG010001908.1, forward strand.
TATTATAAATATACGCAATCTAGCGAGCGAAGCAAGCCTTTATTCTAACATTGTATTATTATAAATATAAGCAATCTAGCGAGCGAAGCGAGCCTTTTTTTTAACTTTGAATTATCATAAATATAAGCAATCTAGCGAGTCTTTTTTACTGTGTATTATGATAAATATACGTATTGTAGCGAGCGAAACGAGCCTTTTATACTATGTAAAATGTTAAAGATACCTTAACTAGCAAGGGAAGCGAGCCTTTTTGACTTTATACATTAAAATAGTAAAGCGTCCGAATGTTTCGATAGACTATCTTTGCTTGCTTTAAATAAATAATTTTATTTGATGTATTCTTTTGACGTGAGTTCTTGATGCAACGCATTACTAGTTATAATAACAACTAAGCTTTCGACTAAAAATTAGTCATCATCACAGTTGGTATGATACCAAGGTGCAATATGAAGTAGTCTGTAAAATTGTATTTTCATTTTATATTTTATATGTGTTAAACTCTGATGATGACTAATTTTTAGTCGAAAGCTTAGTTGTTATTATAATTAAAAAATAAAGGACTTTTGTGAAACTAATCTGTTTTTATTTATATATTAATTTTTTTAGCAGATAAATTGCTCTACTATGCATCTACTAATGACTTTAGCAGATAAATTGCTCTACAATGCATCTACTAATGACTTTTTAAAGTGTCGACTTTAATGTTATATCGACTTTAAATGTTAATAAGCATAAGAATAAGTCTTATTCTATCTTAAGTTATATTAATTTCTAAATGCGATTCTTAATGATATATTCTAAATAAATCTCTTACCTTTCCACGATATTTCTACCTGGCTGGAGAATGTACTGTATTCCATGGACAGTAGTTTTTTCAAAGTAATCGAGAATCTTGGAGGTAGTTCCTTGACAAAGCCCTTGCATTTTGTTCTGACAAAGTTACTCGATCGTTTTTGTTCTGACAAAACTACTCGTTCTTTTTTGTTCTATGGCAAAGCTACTTGATCTTTTTGTTCTGACAAAGCTACTCGATCTTTTTTGTTCTGACAAAGCTACTTGATCTATTTTTTTTTGTTGAAAAAGCTAATTGATCTATGTTGTTCTGACAAAGCTACTCGATCTAATTTGTTCTGATCAAGCTACTCGATCTAATTTGTTCTGATCAAGCTACTCGATCTATTTTGTTCTGAGAAAGCTACTCGATTAACCTATTTTAAAAATTTAGGTTGAAAATTTGAATCCTAAGTTTATATTTTTTAAAGAACTTGATTTATACCGTAGATATATAGGAAAAGTATGTGTTCGCAAAAAATTCGAAACCGGGATGTCACCGGTATAATCTGTTTTAGGTATTTTTAAGGTCTCCTAAGTGGTTTTCAGAAAGTTGTCGGTCATCGTAGCTCCCAGAGTATTTATGCTAGAGAGTTAAATATTTCTAAAGAAATCATTCTATAGGTTTAGTTGTGCTGTCCGGAAAATAATTTTTATGACGTCATGAAATCGAAAAATGACAGCAAAATAAATTTGAAAAAATTTATAAAACGTGAAAAAATGATGTGATCAGATTTAGATTTGACATAAAATTTAACATACGTAACTATTTATATTTCATTATAAGCATTAGTTCAATTTTTATCGAATGACTTGTATACGTTTTTTTAAACTATAAACGGAAAATAATGTTTTACAATCTAGTTGAAATTCGGTTCAAGAGTATACCCTTACATAATAAATAAGTACTCCAAGTGTCGTTTCAATACGACAAATACATTTAAGATTTTTTGGATAATAAAAGTTAAGTAGCATCAAGCGTGTTCAGTGCCTGGTTGGGTGACCGCTGGGAATGAAACGGATGTATATACTATTTGAGGACGAGCGAAGCGAGTCCGAACACGAATCGCAGTATACATTTAACGACGAGTCAGATGTAGAGGGAGGATGAGCGTAACGAATTCGATGTGATAAGGAAAAGTGCCGAGGTACCCCGTACCCGCTTTTTGAACTTGTTTAAATTATTATGAGGAAAGTGCGTTAATTTAAAGATCTTATATTATAAGTATTTCTTTTAACTTTTCCTTATTTAAAATGTTGATAATAAAGGAAAAGTATTGCGTTTCCACTTAAAATATGAAATCGGGATTTTACTTGAATCATTCGTTTCAGAGGATTTTTACAAATTTGTCCGTCTCTTAGCCCAGTATATTTATGCTATAGAGAGTTAAAAATTATTCCAAAAATCAATTTTTATATCTTGTTTTTAACTTGTCTAAATTAATACGCTGAAGAACGCGTTCAAGGTATTTTATAGAACTTTTGCAAATTATTATTTTGGATTTGTGTAATCCAAAATTTTAACAATGTATCACTTTATTAGTTAATAACTACCGGGCACCAATCTGTTTCTTGTTCAGGTTTCCGGTGTATGCTTTATAGTCGGAACATAAGCCCTTTTACTTGTCTGTAATTTTTTTAGAGGAATTGCGATAAACATTTTTTAGATTAGCATAGCTTTGTATGACTGCCTAAATGTTGTGCGGTATTTATTATGCAAAATATGCAAAAGTCAGCATAGTTTTGAACGACATATTGTATTAATTAAAACGCGCATTTCATTTGAAAAATCCATGCAAATTGACAGTCAAGTAAAAATGCTATAGTTGCGACTATGAAGAGTGTACAACGATACCCTGGCTAAGAACTGATGCGCAAAAGCTGGGATTCCGTAGGAAATTCGCACGCCTTGCGGACCACCGCGACAAAATATTATTGATTCCACGAAATCGATTTTGAAAATACGTTTGAGGTTTTGCTTACTTACGTTGATTTATAAATAGCACAGTTTTATCTATTTCAACAAATAAATGCACGTCCTTTACTTATTTGAGTTAATTCACTATATTAAGATGATTTTTTACTATTGCGTTTAAACCTAAGTAACAACTTTGTTTCCTGAGCATTAAATTTTGCATGCTTGTAAAACTAGAAAAAGCGAATGAACAAAAAGATTTTAAATGTTTTGATTGCCTTTAGGGTTTGTAGATTAATGTTCTGATAGCTATAGATTTATCTGATGTTTGTTTATGCTAAACAGCTTTTTTAAAATGGAATAAAAACTTATAATTTTACAGTGATTAAGATTCAATCTGAACCTTTTAATAGAAATAAATAGTTTTTGTATATATCAAACATTTTATTGTTATAAAGAATTGATTAATTGTCATTTATTCGATTTGATTGTAATCAGTAATACTACATTAGGTTGTGATGGGAACCTTAAAGCGTTTTTCAATAGAAAAAAGGCATCTTTTCTCCCTCTAGTAGAAAGAGAAAAGTCACACTTAACTCCTGGTCTAAATGTACAGAGGAAAAATAACTAGAGGAGAAAAATAGCGTTGGTTACAATGGAAACTAATTTACTCCCGTCCTGCATTTCCTTTTTAGATCTGATGGTAGAGCCTTCAGCTCTTCACATAAAGGTCACAAGTTCGATCCTCTTTATATTATGTTTTTTTATTATGTTTTATCACCGAGTGTGTAAAACAATTTATAGCTTTTACTTGTTTAATATAAACATTTTAGACCTTACATGCCAATATTTAAACAATTTTTAATAATTTAATTTAAAAAAAAAACACTTATGTAAAGGATTTAAACACTCGGTATTTGTTTTGTACTGTTGAGGTACCTGTTGAGGTAAAATCATAAACTTACTAAGGAGACAGGTTGTTGCTCCTGAGCAGTAATTAACTCCCTCGGCTTCGCCTAGTGAGTTATCTGAATGGTTTCCTCAACAAGACTTGGGAACCAAATACATAAATTCATAAAGCCTCGGGAATTGAATAATATGTCTCCCTCGACTTTGGCCTCACTTACTTTTTTCCCTTAGTAAGTTAATGACTAGTATATACCGCAGCGTAAGGTAAAATGTCATTCTTAGCCATGATGTGTACGCGTATATTTAAATACTTCAAGGCTGTACCGGCTATACATTTTTGTACCCCCTAGATTGATCTGTCACTATTTGTCGCACAGACTTTTTGCACTCATGCTAAGCTATTTATGCGAGTCCAGCGTCTTCCTTGTTTTGGCATGCAATTTATAAACTCGCTTTTAAGAAATGCAACAATGCTAGACGCATTAATCACCAAAATTAATGAGATCTAATAAAAAGCTAAACTGTCCAAAAGCTAATAAAAATAAACTCATATTAATGAGTCAGATTTCAAAAATTCACTTTACCATGTTAAGTTAATGAATCGGTTAGAAGTCAAGGGGCTATCAAAATTTACTATAGAAGTCTTGGTTCTTTTAGGATTTCAATGGTTCTTCCTGACTCTACCTCATATTTGGAAACAAAATTCACTGGAATCCCTCGACAAAAAGAAAACAAATAGACAATTAAATGTTATTTTATTATAAATAAAAAGCAAAATGTACAAAAATTAAGTATAAAACTAAATTTACTAAGAATATAATTATCAATATAAAAAGCTTATTATCTAAGGTAATCACATGTTATTTTGATGTATTAAGAATAAAAATAAACATTTTAAAATTAATTTTGACAGGTTTGACAAAAATTAAGTTTGACAACACTATTGCTTAACATTTCTCTTTGAATTTTATTTTTCCCATATATAACATTGACTTACGATTTCCCTTTGGAAATGAATATTATGTTAATTATTGTGTACTTTTAACAATTTATTACTATTACATTGGCAACTTGTTGCACTATTATAGCCTAGGTCTTCTGAGCCCAGGCAATTATAAAACCAATTTCCATACTATAAACAATACACTTGTTTTATGCGATACATTTTATTCTTTGCTTCCCTTCGTTAGCATTGTGGGTAATTTATTATAAGGTAAAACCTGTTTTACTTAATTTAACAAATAAAATAATAATAGTTATTTTAAATCCATCATTCATTACCTCCCATATTTATACACCTTGGGTAGTTTTGGTTTTGATCAGTCGATAGCCTACTAAAAGCAGTAAGAAAGAAGCAGCGAACAAAAATACAATTTAATTCCTTCTTTCACTGATTGGTTGGCTTTCAACTGAAGAAAATTATAATAATTTACTTGCATGTTATGTTGACAAGGGTGGCACATCTTTCAGAATAGTATTGATAAATTAATTTAAAAACGATAGCAATGATAATTATATCAATTATCAAGGTTAATCTTAACCTTGATATAATAGCAGTAATATATATTATCAAGGTTAATCTTAACCTTGATATAATAGCAATACTATTATCAAGGTTAATCTTAACCTTGATATAAAAAGCAATAATATCATCAAGGTTAATCTTAACCTTGATATAATAGCAATAATATTATCAAGGTTAATCTTATCCTTGATATAATCAAGGTTAATCTAATACTACACTACTCTTAAATCTGTAGCTATTCACATACATAAAATTCTAAATACTTTGGTTCATTCCTTGCTGTTTTAACTATACATTTTTTAAAATTACCTCTTCTGATTACCTCTTACTATTTGTGATACTTTACATGACTGTTAAATATTGTCTACTATCTTTTGATATCATATCACTTTGCAATTGCAAAGCTTTTTACAAGTTCTTCTGTAACAATGTGAAATCGTAATGTTTTAGAAGACATCTGTGAGCGACTTTATACACTTTACTAGAGTCGGAGTCTAAAGACATATGTTTTTAGTATATCTATACTAATCCAAATCCTCACATTTATAATAAATGAGTCCCTAAGCTAAGTCCGCCAAAGTTTAAGTTTGGCTCGCCTTTAACATGATAGCGCTGGACCCCATAGGGGTAAAGTTGTCTATTCCTGGTACCTGGAGTCCCCTGATCCGACTGGTGTAGGTTTCATTAGCCAGCTAAAATTTTGGAACCTGATGAGACATATGATAAATCTTCAAAGGTTTAAATATCTCACATTTTATCGAGTGATTTAAATTCAAGTAATTTGATTTAAAGAGTTTGTTGAACTTTTTGTTTTTAATTATTGCTATCTCCAATAGTTAAAACAATCTAATCTAGCTTAGAGTCGATAGGATGCATCAGTCCTCGGCTTAGGATATCTAACCACTCTAATAGGCTTCGATAAAAGCTACTGAGTGACAAACTGAAATAGCACTAGAAACCTGTTGTAATAAATATCTATGTTGCTGTTCATAACTTCGAATTGATACAGGATGTACCGTATAACATTTTGAATTCACAATATATTTTGATATCGAATTATGTTACAGAAACAAACCTTAGAAATTAAATTAAGTTCCCTTAACTCAGACTATTTTTAACTTTATTCCTTCTATTGTCAAATAAAAGATTGCAAATACGATTATGGAAAAGTATCTTTTGAGAATCTTGATTGGGCTTTCCCTGAAATGTAACTATGCCTAATGATCTTGATCTTAACTCAAATCATTTGCTTCAAAAATAGCTGTTTTCAATGCTCTCAATTTTATTCTTTAGTCAGTAACCTAATAATTTATTCGTTTTACAAAGATGATATTTTAAATACGATGGTAATTGAGTGCGCCTATACTTTTCTCCTGATGAATGTTTTCTTTTAGTTTGACTGTTTGTTCAGATGATGATGCATTCATGAGGAAAAACTTTGAGTGGAGTGTGCGATGTAGGGCATTCTGTAACAGGATAAGAATAGAATTAAAAAGAATGAAAAATAAATTTTGCGATGGTTCGGTTGAGAATGGCTCCAGCTTGGAAACCCTGCTTATTCTCTACGCTGATGTATTTATGATCTTATAGGTTAACTGATATATCTGTTACAGACGACTTAAGGAAAAATAAATTAGTTGAAATTTAGTAAAATATTTATCTTTGTGGTGAGATAAAAATGTATTGCAACACTCTTTCTACTATTTAAAAGGTTACAGACCATTTAATAAAGACGTAAATGCTTATGCTTACACTATACTGTATATGATGCTTACTGGATCCAATATGCTCCTGTAGTCACACGTAAGCATAAACTGAAACCATTTTTTAGATAATTGTAATTTACTTCTACTTCTCTTATTCACTAGATCACCAATAACTATATTTCTCGGCGAATCAGAGGATTTAATTCATGTTCCATTTTCTTTTAAATTGTTTAAGAATATTTAAATTCTCTTATATTTAAATAATTTAAATTAAAGTAACAATTAATTTGCGTATGCAAAAATTACAACGAAGTAATAATCAAAAGTACCAACCGTACTGGCATCTTGGTCCATAAAATCCAGTGCCCTCGCATCTGCATTTATACCAGGGTTGGTTTGAGGTTTGGACACAAACTCCATTATTTGCGCAAGGATTTGCTGTACATACATCATAGCCTTTACCTGTAAACATGTACTAAGAGATTAGACTTTAAATTACTGGGTTCTTAACTATCGACTGTTTCTTTAAATGGAGAAGCTCATCGAAAGAAGTTAAAATTAATGCAATTATTAAGATGTTAGAAAATAAAACCAAACGCAAGTTTTCGATTTAAGTTTTTCAGCGGATTTGAATCTGTGTTAATAATCAGGAAATATATTAAAACGCTTTTTTTTCCAAGGAATCTACAGTCTCTGAAAATAAAGTTATCATGAAATGTGTTGACTAAGGAATTCTTGTTCATTTAATGTTCCTTTGTAAATAATCTCACAATAAGTGTAAATAATCTCACAATGGCATTGTAGAATGGGTGTATTGAAGGAGAAATATCCTGTTTGTTTAATGTTCCTTTGTCAAAAGAGCCATCAGTAATAACTTTATGGAGTGGGTATGTTTAAAATAGAATAGGTGCTGTAGTCATGATATGTGTATGTTGAAATAGAATAGATGTGAAATAGATTATGTGTATGTTGAAAATAGAATAGTGTGTGTTGAAATAGTTATGTGTATGTTGAAATAGGGTGTTGTTTGAAAATAGAAAAATAGAATAGGTGTATGTTGAAAATAGAATATGTGTATGTTGAAAATAGAATAGGTGTATGTTGAAATAGAATAGGTGTATGTTGAAAATAGATAGGTGTGTGGAAAAATAGAATATGTGTATGTTTAAAATAGATAGGTGTATGTTGAATAGAATGTGTATGTTGAAATAGGTTAAAAATAGAATAGGTGTATGTTGAAAATAGAATAGGCATTTAGGCTCTACACTTCACCACGATGATAACAGACACATACAGACAGATTGACAACTTAGTAAAAAACCATTCAGGAGGCCATAAAACACCTGAAACGAATGATTCCGGTGACATCCCAGTTTCGGATTTTTTGCAAACACAATACTTTTCCTATATACCTACGTATAAATGAGGAAAAGTAAAATAATAAAAAGCCTAGTTCATAAATAACTATCAGATGTAGATTACTACTGAGGAACCTTGAACTAGAAGTCATATTTATCTTCACAGATACGTGTTAATGAACTTTTTTTTATTTATACCGAATGCAATGGAAATATTTTTTTTTCCATTTATTAATGGAAAAAAAATATTTCCATTGCATTCGGTAAAAAAAATATAAATAAATGAAACCTGAGGCCCATATTTAGTACACATTCAAAACAAATATTTACTTATAGCTTCAGTAAGCGCAGTTGAATTTTCAACAATAATATCAACACCAACAACGTCTTTTCACTAATTAACGGAACACCAACAACGTCTTTTCACTAATTAACGGAACACCAACAACGTTTGTCACTAATTAGCAGAACACAAAAAGGTCTTTTCACAAATTAGTGGAAAAACCTTCCAACGTTGTAGGGTTTTGTTATTATTAAATATATACTTAGTTGTCGTTGGGATTTAAAGCTATGTTTACATATAAGTTAAGTTTAAGTCACGAGAACTTATGAGGTGAGAATTATGAATAGAGGAATGGCCATAGTAACTCGTTCTTTTGTGGAGAGACGTGATGGTTTTTTGAATATTGATATTACTCCACTGCGCTTTAAGAATTCAATGGCCTTAGGTTTACATTATCATATTCGTTGCCATAACTTGCACCTAACGAAAACCTAACTTAAAGAACTAAGGTGAGCGTTAATGTAGTTCATCTTAATAAAAGAAAAGAGGAAGAAGTCTCTCCACAAAAATATATTTCTTTATAGCAAAGCGCTTTCAACCTAACAAGAGGTCATCATCAGTGCTAGCCGTTGAATAAAGAAGAGGGTGATAGATGAGTCTTACAGATCAGATATCAAAGATAGACCCATCTTTGATATCTGATCTCTAAGACTCATCTATCAACCTCTTCTTTATTTAACGGCTAGCACTGATGATGACCTCTTGTTAGGTTGAAAGCGCTTTGCAATAAAGAAATATATTTTTGTAGAGAGATTTCTTCCTCTTTTATTAAAACCTAACTTACTGATGGAGACATAACTTAAATCTCCTGACGATCCTTATGGTAACATTGTGACCATCCTAGTGGCTTTGTGACGATTGAGTCACAAACACAACATAAAAACATATAATAGTGGTTATTTGTTTTTCATAGAACTGTTAACGTATAGGCGTATGAAAATACACTTGTAATGTGTTTTAATGAAATTGAACCTAATTTACGATTTCATTCTAGAATATATCACTTCTTGTGTTCTTAAAAATATTGGTTGCTCCTTAAGAAATCATCATGACGTAAAGTAATTTTGGAAATAATATTGTGACACTTCGTTTGATAAATACTTTACCGACTTTTCCATTATTTCCTTGTATAATTAGCGACTTCAGTTAGTTGATTATAAAGACAAAAGAGTAAATTAGGTAGGTACCATCTGACAATAATTTATTTTCAAATTACTTAAATCTCAATTATAAGTTAATTCGCCCTTGTCTGACGAATTAGGACTGGTCATCTAAACTGACTGAATATTTTAGTTTTTTAGAGAATTTTCACGCTTATAAAATATAAGCTAAGTATGACAGCGCCATACTCAAATAATGTTTAATAACATTATTACGTTACATAATCAGATATTTCGAATTTTAAAATTACAGTAATCAAATTAATAAAAAAAATTAAAATTAGATAATATTGCAGAGGGGAAAAGGAACCACTTGTTACCCTTTTGTACATATATTCGGGGACACATAATAACTGACTCCCGTTAGTTTGAAGAACAATAAATGCAACAGATATCGTCATAAAAAGAATGTGGTTTCAAAATAAGTTAATATATTATTTTATCTCCAGACGGTGTAATGTAAAGTTTATCAACTAGTTTTTAGGGAGTAAAGAAGCACTTTTCACTCCCAAGGGAGAAAAGTGTTTCCTATTATTGGGTTATTAGAGCCAATTATACCAATTTTTTAGTGGAGGGGTATTCTTTCAATTTATACAGGTTAACAATCAATTGTTTATAATTTTCCCGGGGGCAGCTCCCCCAAAATTTATAAGGGGGAGCCGACCAAAAAAAATTTATTTATTGGCTTAAAATCCGTTTCAGGTCAATAGAAGATGTTTGGACCAAAAAAAAAAAAAATTTTTTTTGGTGACAGCCCCCCTAAATTTATAAGGGGGTCAGACCAAAAAAAAAGAATAAAATACAACAAAACATGTTAAAATAAAATCAAAGTCTGGAGATAAAATGTTGTATGCACCTTGGGAGTAAAATGCTATTTTTCCCCTAGCAATTACCTCCCTCGGCTTCTCCTCGGGAGTTAATAGTCATAATTCCCTCGGTTTTGCCTCGGGAATTAAACATATAAGGCTTACGCCTTAGGAACTAACTAACTGCTCAGGGAAATAATAGCAATCTTTACTCCCTTGGTGCATAAATAACTAATAATCCTAGTTCAGTGAAAATCTGGTGGTTATTTGTTTTCCATATAACTAAATATATGTAAACTTGTAATATACAAACTTACCCTTTAATGCTCTTTTACAATCGTCTCTATTAGCGTATCTGAATTCTGCTTTGCAGCCTACTCCACATATACATTGACTGCTGTGAATGGTACATCCGTGTGTAACAAACCTAGGATCGCAACCCAGACTCGGCACCACTTAAACATAAATAAATACAAGAATGCTGGTAATAATTTTGCTATCAGTAATGTATTTAAGTAATATGTTATTTACACACTTGTCTCCAATTAGTATATCTTTAGCGTATATACATAGAACATTGGCAACAAGGAACATTAGAAAATGAAATAGGATGAGGTACGGGGTAACTCATCTCATCGGATTCGCTACGCTCATCCTCTCTGCTTCGGACTCCTTTCGATTGTCCTTAGAATATCAAATTCGTTAAATTCGCTTCTTTTGTTCTCAGACAGTAAATTCATCCGTTTCATTCCCAGCGGTCACCTATTCAAGCACTGACACGCTCGATGCAGCTTAACTTAGTGTACTTATTTATTACGTACAGGGATACAGTTGAACTACATTTCAATCAAATTAAATTATTTCCCATTTTATTACAATTTAAAAAAATTCTGGCGCGGTGGTCCGCATGTCGGGCGAATTTCCTTTGGATGCGTGTTTCCGTGCTTTTTACATTATATAAGTTTACAACTACTAAATAAATAATTCCGGCGCGGTGGTCCGCTGTCGGGCGAATTTCATGTAGAATGCGTGCTTTCGTGCTAAACACCCATTTCTTGCTTATGCAAGAACCATGCCCATTGCGTGGTTCCGGTTCATGCTTTAGAACCTAAGCAGTTACTCAATTGTCAAGCACTGCTCGTAACTCATTTTGTCTGTATTTTCTAAAGGAAATGCGCATAATCATCCAGTTGTTGTACAAAACTATGCCTCTAAAATTAGAAGTACGCACTATTATTTGCACTAATTTAAAGATTATTAACTTATCTTTAAGCTTAGTCCGTTATCTTTAAAGGTTTTAGCGCATTTCCTTTGGAAAATACAGAGAAAATGAGTTACGAGCAGTGCTTGACAATTGAGTAACTGCTTAGGTTCTAAAGCATGAACCGGGAACCACGCAATGGGCATGGTTCTTGCATAAGCAAGAAATGGGTGTTTAGCACGAAAGCACGCATTCTACATGAAATTCGCCCGACAGCGGACCACCGCGCCGGAATTATTTATTTAGTAGTTGTAAACTTATATAATGTAAAAAGCACGGAAACACGCATCCAAAGGAAATTCGCCCGACATGCGGACCACCGCGCCAGAATTATTTTCTAGTTGTAAACTTATATTAGGTAAAAAAAACGATAAAAAATTATTGTCCCTACTAGGATTTGAACCCAGGTACCCTGGGTTTGAGTGCTCGCATCCAAAGGAAATTCGCCCGACATGCGGACCTCCGCGCCAGAATTATTTTCTAGTTGTAAACTTATATTAAGTAAAAAAAAACGATAAAAAATTATCGACCCTTCCAGGATGTGAACCCAGGTACCCTGAGTTTAAGTGGTCGTATTGACTCCGGACCACTGGCATTCAACACAGAGGCCCAAAAAACATTGCAAACGACACCCTACTCGAAATTTAATTTTCAACGACCATAATTTTGGTTTTCTATAATTTTTGTGGTTTTTTCGACTTTTTGGTATTTTAAAGTAGTCGTATCGACTTCGGACCGGTTTCATTCGATTCAGCGCCCAAAATTACATAGAAAACGACACCCTACTCGAAATTTATTTTTTATCGACCTAAATTTTGGTTTTTGGTAATTTACAATGGTTTTTTCAATATTTAGGTCACTTAGAATGGTCGTATCGTCTTCGGACCGGTTTCATTTGATTCAGCGTCTCAAAAAACATAAATATTGACCTTTTTTGCGGCAAAAAATATTAACCCTGAATTTTGCCGATTTTTTAAAAATTTTGCTGACTCAGCAAACCGGGTTAATGACGTCACAAACCTGGTTTTCAATAGGGTTCGTGTCCTCCGAAGGTTGATTTTTTACCAAGTTTGGTTAAAAAATATTAATCCGTTCGAAAGATAGAGTGTTTACAAGAAAGTGTCTAAAATACATATATATATATATATATATATATATAATATATATATATATAATATATATATATATATATATATAATATATAATATATACATATATATATATATATATATAAAGTCTCGCGAAAATTTTTTTTCGTCATTAGGGACCTCTGAAACGGATTTGTGTCGTGGTCCGAGGTTCGAATTCCGCCATGACGCCTATCCCATTAGCGAATTTTTTCCCAAAGGAAATTCGCTAAAACGTGCACAAGTCATCTGATAAAAATTGAACTGATGCTGATAATAAGATGAAAGTTGGCACATAGGATAGGCTTGTATATAGCTACATGGATGCTAAATCTCAATCCGATCACAACATTTTTCTGCATTTTATGATTTTTTTTTATTTTTTAAGAGTTATTATTGCGGGTCATAAAAAAAATATTTTCCGAATAGCAACAACTAGATCTATACACTAATTTTTGTACAAAGTTTAAACTCTCTAGCAAAAATACATTGGGACAGGGTTTCTATCAGAGATTCTTCCCTGGGGGTGTCTCAAAATTATAGGGGGTACACAAGTTGAAAAAATTGTTGACTGGGGGTGGGGCAACTATTTTTTAATGTCAAGTAAAACTTTGTCCAAGGAATAATATTTTAATTTATAAATTTATTCAAATAAAAGAAATATTAAATTAACAACAAACAAATTATTTTTTTAGATATTTAAAATTGTACATAAGTAGCATAGTAATAACTTCCAATAATAAATAGGGTACCATTCATGGCTATATACAGGATGCAACAATTTAGCTGTTTAATATTGGCATATTAAATCCTTCAAATCTAAGGGGACAACATAGTCTTAGACTTTCGAAAATTTTCTCTACACCAGTAAATTGATTCTTGCAATTTTAAATTTACCAATAATAATACATTTGTAACTATTACCCAAATATGGTAATTTTGATAACAATTTTGTTAAATTCGAAAAGATAAGTTATAGGATACCGTAACATTATTTGGAAACCGCTTTGAATCTTAAACAAATTAATACCAATAAATACTATATTCCGATCATTTTGTATTAAGCTAAGGTATGACATATGCCATAGGTTTTTGTTCAAAATTACAAGAAATAAATATTTTTAACAAACATCTATGATATGTCGAACAAAAGCGTGATAAAAATGATCTAAATACATTGATATATATTTAAAAAAATATATATAAGTAAGGGATGTGGAAGAGCAGGGTGCACCCTGAACGTCTCCCTTTTTTTGTTAGAAAATCTTATATTATAAATAATAGATTAACACAAACCATTGTATGTATACTCTAACAGGAAATTAATGATTTTTCTTTTATTTATTTATATTAGCAGTGGCGGACCGAGCTAAAAAGGCTAGAGGAGGGTTCGGCCAAAAAGGGCCGACCCTACATTTCAAGGCGCCCAAAATGGGGGGGGGGGTTCCTATTTTGCTTGTCAGAGGGGTCTACTTTTAACTAGAGTAGTATTAATGATTATTGCAAGCTTAATTTTATTTATTTATCTTTAATTTAAAATAATATTATTTTATTTGAATAAATTAAAATAATCTTAAGTAAAAAAATAAATAAGTAAGAATAAAATAAACTGAAACACATTTAAGTTTATTAATTTAAATTAAATTTTTAACTATACTATTTTTTGTTTAATCTTAAGGGCCATTTCGTACTGGTCTAGGGCCTTGATGAAGTATGTTAAGGGCCCCTTGAGGCTTTTGTCTTCCGTTTGGGTCCTTAAAAGGCCCAAGTATAAAGAATGGGGGCCTTAAAGGGCGCAAATTTAAGTAAGAAATTGAAAATATTTTTAAAAACGTTAGTGTACTTTATAAGCATTGGTCTCTAGGAGCTTTTTAGGTACTACCTTAGAGAATTGGGCCCCTGTGACTCTTGTGTTATGAATATATCAAATATTCAATATGTTTATCATTTTTTAATTTTCGTTGTTTTTCCTTTAAGTTTATTTTTGACTGAGGGCCCAAGGAGGGCTGCCGCCATCGCCCTCGATTGCCAGTTTACAGTCTATCGTTTAGTTTTAAAAATTTTCAAGGTCATAAGTATTTTGGATATTGACCAATCAGAGAAGCCGCTGCCAACCTCTCACTTAAAAAGAAAAAAAATCCCTACCACAATAACCGCTGTAGTGAAAACCTTCTTTCCGGCAATCGTTCACTTTGTTTGTGGTTCTTCTTTTGATTACATCGTTTTGAAAAATACTTCCAAATTAATCTTAAAAATGATATTTTAAAATAAAACAACACAAAAGAAACGTAAAAAACATCGCCAAGAAAATACGGATAAAATAACCTGATTTGTTTACATAGCTTTTTCCCGCTCCCTTCTTGCAGGGACATCTTTCTTAAGAATCAGTGGTGTCTAAACCAGAGACTATAGATACTTAAACAGTAAGACTGTCGACTCAATGGTGGGAAAATTTGGATTCCGGTCGACACTAGCGCGGCAGGGGACCTACCTTTCAATTGAGTGGGCGTGGGTTGATTTCCCGCTTTTTGCCCAGTCAGTTTAAAATTTAATTTTTATACTTTGTATAGTTATACTTCTAACTAACCCTACCACTTTAATCTTACACAGAACGCTTCTGATTATTTTTAAGTTTTTCATTCAAGCAATTTATTAATTTAATTGATTCAATCAGGTAATAATGAAATAGTGGCTAAAGTTTACACGTGGTAGAAGATAGTTTTTGGCATTTAATTCAGCCTGTAGTTTAATTACATTGGCAAGATGTGCACATGTGATTAAATGTATTTACCTGATACTAAATTAAATAAATCGACTAAATCAATAAATTAATTAAATTAAATTTACTTATCTGCCATCAGTAAGGTTCTCTGGAAGTTTAAAAAAGGTTTCTATTTACTTTTAGTTTCTGATTTTTTTAAATACAGAACATGCAACGGCGAGCCGTTTTTGTGAAAAATACATACAGAAAACAGTCATTTTATATTAATAATAAATGTAGCTGTCATAACCAAGAATTGCCATGGTATTCATAAATTTAAATATAAAAATATAATCAGTCATTTTTGGAAAGCTATTGGGGTTAGTTCATGAATTGTCCGCACCGGTCCGCCGCAGCGCTATTTTTAGTAGCTTGCGATATTCGAATCCAAACTTTTCCTCATTTAAGTTAACCCCCTCTGGTCTAAACTGACCTGTCAAGATTTTTAAACTAAACGATAGACTGTAGTATAAAACCTGGATATCAGTATAAAACTTAAGATTTAATGCGGTTTCAAAAATAGGCAACATTACGATATACTATTTCTTAACTTTTCAAACATACCAAAAGTAGCAACAAAATTTTATTTTAATCGCAATGCTTTTCCTAAATACCTACGGTATCAATGAGGAAAATAAAAGTACTAACAAATCTGAGCCAATTATGATTGGCTCAGATTTTAGTTAAATGACTCTTTATCTGTTTTCTCATAATTTCATACAAAAAAGGTTCTTACTTCTTGACAGCTTTCTAAGATTAACGCATGCTTTCCTGTTGGGATTACCTTTTGGAAAAATAATTCCACTTTGTTGTGTGGAATTTTCCACTCTGATGTGCCATCCTGATGTAAACACGATGTAGAAGGGATCGGGTTCACCTGAGTCGGTTCTTAACTCCTTACCTGATTCAATTTTTTAATAAAACACATCCTTTAGGCTTTAGATATCGAAGAATAAATAGGTTAAGTAATTTGGTTTCAGTTGTTGTATATAACATTTTTATTACGTCATGGTAATTTATTATTAAGATTTTAAACATTTAAATTTTAAATAATTATCCACCTTGATTTTTTGAGAGGTGATTACATAGACTAAGTAAGCGCTATGATTCCCTCATACGAGCTATATCCCAGTCAGCATGCTTATTAATGTAATTTAAAAAAAAATTAAATATCGTTTTGACATTTTCACTGACACTCACTTACTATCGGTGTGTTGCTTTATTAAGCAGGTAACGCATCTGATGACTTACATAATATTTTTCTTGCTAAGTGGTGGGGAAAACAAATCGGGTAAAAGAACAGATTAAAAACTTTATCGGTCTCACTTCGAGATTGTTTGCTTTGTTAGTTTTCGTGGTGTGTTTTTAGAAAATCTTAAATTCACAAAAAGTTTACAACTACTGAATAAATAATTCCGGCGCGGTGGTCCGCTGTCGGGCGAATTTCATTTAGAATGCGTGTTTCCGTGCTTAACAACCCATTTCTTACTTAAGGTTCCGGTTCATGCTATAGAACCTAAGCAGTTACTCAACTGTCAAGCATTGCTCGTAACTCATTTTGTCTGCATTTTTCACAGGAATTGCGCATAATTATCCAGTTGGTTGTATAAAACTATGCCTCTCAAATTAGCAGTACGCACTTTTATTTGCACTAGTTTAAATCTTAGTTACTTATCTTTAAACTTAGTCAGTTATCTTTAAAGGTTTTAGCTAACTTTTTATTTAGTAGAAGCCTATTATATGTTAAGAGCCTAAGTCCACCAATGAAATGTTTTGTTAAACAAACGAATTATTTAGGTTAAATCCCGTTAAGTGACATAAAGAAATGTGATAATTCTTTATCTCTATGATTTCTATAATAAAAAACCTATTCTTCTTTGATGATAAGTATCAGTAATGTAATAAGAGTAAGCGAAAATTCGATAGGGGTCTATCGATATTCTTTAGATAGCAGTGGCAAAATTCACCTACTTTTGGCTCCCATCAGCTACATACAAAGATATGATAGTACTAAAAACTTTATTTGTGAGTCATTTTTTTAAATCTTATATTTCAACCCTAACAATCGCTTACGAAGCAAGCAATCATTAGATTTTTGTCTACTCCGTACGATATAAAATAGTATTTTGTATCTTATAAGCCCAAGTGAAAGTATTTTGTGAGTAATTCACAATCGTGCAAGAGCCGTTGTTTTACCATTTGAATTTATAGATTTACCTTATGACACTTCACTCATTCTTATACGAGTATCTGATATCGCACAGTACCGGATCACCGGCTTAATTTTTTGAAGGTTTTTAAATTTCTCGCATAAAAAGTTTAGAGGCCCGACCGGGATCTAATCCGGACCATCTGAAAATGTAAGCTTACGTGGCATTACCGAGACCCTTATTAAAATAGATAACAAAATCCTTTTTAGGCCTCTTAAGTTGCATGAACCCCAGTTATCTATGTAGCAATAATTAGATCCCTTTTAAAGATAACTATAGATTACTTTTTACGTTAATATTCCATATTAACTTCCCTAGTAAAAATTGCAAATGCAAAATTAGTTTCTAATCAAAACATCGCATCATACGCAGATGACCTTTTAATAGTGATTTAATTTTTTATCAATGGATTATTAAATAATATATAATTTGTATTCTTTTATTTTTGTTTGGATGTAAATTGAAAGTTATATATTTTTACACACTTTTTTCCTAGAGTTCTACTATGAAGGAAGTGGGTTATCACTGGAGTGTTATCATAACAACTGATTATAAAAATCAAATGGGTGTAAATGACAAATGTATGATTTTTCAGTTTATCATTTAGTTGAATAAAATGCATCTATTTTGAACTTATTAGAACATCGCAGTACTTTCATTTAGTACTTTCATTACTGTATAAGAAATTATCTTGCTCTTAAGGAGGTATATTCTTCCGATGAGACTAAGCGGTGAAACTTATAATTACGTCGGTGTGATTTCGTTTCGTCGACAAATCACCATCCTCTCCTCAGCTGATTATATCGTTGTTTAAGCCTTAATAGCTAACGCAAATTAGCAACGTACGGAGTTGTTACCTTTTACTTGCTTACTTACCCTTTACTTCATTATTTACAGTAACAAGTGAGGTAATGAGGTTGATATACCTTTCAAGAATCCGCGTCGCCACACAGGTTTTAATGTCCAACTGATTTCATAGAATGATCTATACTATTTATTATTTTTGAAGATTTTTTTAAATTAAACCTAGAGCTCATATTCTGGCTTCAGTCACCAATATTTTCCATAAAGTGTTAGTGTCTCATCGTCATAATCGTTTTTATTTTTTAAATTATATTTTGTACTAGTACCTTATTGTAACGCGACACACAAGATGCACTTTGTCAATATTTGTATCGTTTTTCAAGTCTGTTGAGTTTTTAACTTGTGTTGCTTCTATGATTAGTTTAAACATTTAAAATTTGACAGCAATCTGTACTACTACAGAAATTATTAAATTTAACAAAATTATAACAGAAAAAATTTAACAGAATTATTAATTTTATTTGGACGTTTGCAACCATATTGTAATTATGACTTTTAAATTCTCTCATTTCTTCGGGCAACTTTAAATTTGTAATTTATTGACTCTTATAACATTTTCTTTATAATTATCAAGCATGTATATGGATATTTTTACTTACTAAGTTATTAGAGAAGCTATTCGTCTAAGTTTATTTAAATCTGTTCATTCTTATGACCTAGAAAGTCGCAAGTCAGACATTGTAAGGGTAAGTTTGCAGGTATGTCGTACTAGAGTTGAATACCCAAGGATTTTGAATAAAAGGGATGACGCATTAAGCATATTTGCTGCATAGAAAGTGATCTGATTAAGAATAAAAAAAAAATATCAAAAAACATTTGCCAAAAACTAACTGCACTAGCATTTTACGAAGTGCGCTAGCTTACAATCATTACATTAGCTGCACAGATCTTAAGTTTAAAGTTTATTTTACCTGATTTAACAAGCACTAAAGGTAACTAAATTTAAGACAAACACTGTAAGACAAGCACTGAAGAAATTTGAGGTGCAAACACAATTTATCCTTGTTACATAATCTGCCTTTCGCGGCTTTCTTGTAATAACCATAGGAAGGTAAGTTTGTTCCAATTTCTCTATCTTACAACGTATGTCAGAAACATAAGGTTAGAAAAGTTCCCTTAGAAGTCATCCCTTTTATTCAAGATGACTTGGTTTTACTTATAGGTTGTGTTAAAACTGAGGGGGGGGGAGTAAACGTGGACAGTTCTGGATATGATTTTCGAAAATCTGGCAACCCTACCTATCATGTAACATTAGTTTTACTTACGTGAACAAAATATTGCACATACAAAATTGTAATTCATATTTGCTGAATAAACTCTTTCCTACACAAAAGCCAAAGAGTCCTTTGTAAAAGCCAATTTATAACAAACTCCGATTTTAATAACTTTAGAGCTTTTTTGGACTGTTTTTTAAATGTAATATCAATTAAATTATTGAAGACTTCAGTCCTTTTTTTAATTAAAATTTATTAAAAAACTCCGATTTTAATTATAAAGATATATCATTTGTTAGTAATGTCAAATATAATTATTTTAAGTCCAAACGACTGAAATGTATTTGTTTTATGAACTATTAACAATTGAATAATTTTATTAAAGAATAATATATAAAAACTAAATATATTTAGTAATTTAAAATATAATAAATAAATTTAATTAATATATAAAAGTAGTAGGCAAACAAAAAATGTGATTGCAGTCAGACATTTCATGTAGTTATAATTTTGTCCACCAGGAAGTTGAATCAAGTTTTCCTTTAGGCGCAGCCATCTTGTTTTACCCTTGTAAATGTAAACAAACTATTTACAATACTCGGCATTATTGTTATTAGTGCGTTGTATAAAATTACTGTAAGAAATATAATAAATCTTTAATATATTTAATATAATTAATATATTTTGTCACATCCAAAATATTTAGGCGATCCTTTATACTAGTTTTGTTTAAATTACTTAAAACGAGCGGCTAATTGGACTTTTATTTTTTGGGTGTACTATTCCACTTTTTATGTTTTTGCAAATGATAAGTGTTTTCCCCTCAAATATATATTCATATTGGTC
The DNA here is from genome assembly GCA_018340805.1 of Microvelia longipes. Classification (NCBI taxonomy): domain Eukaryota; kingdom Metazoa; phylum Arthropoda; class Insecta; order Hemiptera; family Veliidae; genus Microvelia; species Microvelia longipes. The sequence continues at coordinate 16,523,339 of JACMZG010001908.1, forward strand.
ATGTAAAAAATAATTAACCTAATGTTTTTAAATATAATCATATTTAAAAACCTTTTTTTAGTATATTTTTCAAAATCTTAAAAAGGGTAATATACCTTATAAAACTTTCTTTTTAATAATATATCTCTATGTATTCATAGAGATAGGTTAAAATTAGAATCATCGAAAAAGTAACCTGCTACCTTCGCTTATAAATACCATCATACAATCAAATAATCAATACAAAAGTATCTCACAGTATCTTATATAGAAGAACGTTAAAAATACAAACAATGTGGGGGAAGCCGCAAACAATTGATATATATTTTAATATATCAATTATTTTCGGTTTCCCCACAGTTAAGGTTATAACCTTAACTCACTCTTGAAGGAGGGTTCAATGAGGTTACACAGAGCTCTTGAGAGCCCTAAATGATGGCTTTCCAATGTATTGAGACAGGCTATGCACCCCATAGTATATACCTCTATCCTCTATGTATGTATTAATGTCCAAAAACACGATAAAAAATAAAACTCACCTAAGATTATCAGTGTTTCCAATAAAATAAATAAATCCAAGAAGGCTAATACGCATTATTCCAATTTTATCAATTTTTTAGCCAGCTATGAGCTGATCACGCCAGTCTGATTTTTTTTTATATATTACTTACGTTTATAGATGAGTTTAGTGTTACCAAAAGTTTTGAAGGGTTGTGCTTAGTTAGAACTTACGACTTACAAACTTAAAACTTACAACTAAAAAACGACTGCGATTTAAATGCATTTCATCATATTGAACCACTTAACGACTAAGTTTATGCTGCCGATATATTAAGGTTTTACCTTAGCATCCACCTTTGCTGTAACTTGACGTTTAAAGATATCACACCTAAATAGGATGACATCAGACAAACACTATTAAAGTGTACTTATTACATAAATAAAACATCTAAATATATTACACGATGTTTGAATGTGTTAACGTAGGAAGTACCTTTCATAATCTAGACATTTTAGACATTACCCCTAATTTGTACTGATATATGACAAATTAACTAAAATCTACTCAATATGAATGAAACAACTAAATATATTTCTACGATGATTTGAAAGTGTTATCTTCTTGGATAGTACTTTTAATGTAACCGGAAATGTTTAGACATTACTTCTTTTTGAATTAAAAACAATTTAATTTATTTTAGGCTGTTTAAAAATGATATTTTAGGGTGTTTTACAAAGAACGACTTTCATTTTATAAGGTTTATAAAAGAGGTCATCTTCGGACGAAATTAAAGTTAGAACATAAACAAATTTAGTGGTGATCAAACAAATACTTTTTAAAAATAATAAAAAAATAACAAATTAATAATACAAGATAGAAATTCAAAAGGAAACAGAACAAGGTGCTGTGCAGGAATCATCTTAAATGTAACCGGAAGTTGTTAATATTACTTATGATTAGTACTGATAAGAGACATACCTATTGCACATAATATGATAAGGGCTAAAAATGCAGTATTACAAGCGTACTCCATGTCGGGTGCCGAGGGGTACTGAAGCTAACGAGCCCTGTATGTTGCCCCCACCATGGGGTCTCAACAAGGTCACTGACATCCCTCTATGTTATCTCTCCTATGTTTGCTCATGGTGCTCATGTGTTTCTCATAAACAGATTTAGAAGTTCATAATGCATTTGAAAAAATATTCCGGTGGTTGGGTTTTAAACACGTGGTAGGATTCTTTGTTTGAAAACAAAGTTTTATGAAAAAAATGTAGATTGTTTTGAGAAGTTCAAATGTAAGCGGAAAGTTTCAGTGGATAATTATTACGTTAAGAAAATTGATGAAATTCATTTAATGTGATTTAGTTTAGCTTGCATTTTCTAATATAAGTATAAAACATCCTTGTTACTGACTTCAAACATTTATGATTTGTACACAGCTTTTTCTTCCTATTCTATGTTTTATACCTTTTTGTTATGAAATAATTAGTTTTTGGAATTATAGTTAGTTATTAACTTACCAAAGGGCAAGAGCGAGTTTTTGCTCCCAGAGTATTCAAGTTGGTTTCTGAGACCAAATCCGAAGTAACCTCATTAATTGAATCCCATCCCGAGGCTTGCTGATCAATTTATGTAGTTGGTTCCTTAGGCTTACTGAAAGAACCATTCTGTGAACTCACGATGCGAAGCCGAGGAGGTTAATTACTGCTCGGGAGCAACGAGTTGTTTCTCCCGCGGTAAGTTTAGAAAATAGTATAATAACAAACAGCTGGTCTTAAAAGCGCAGTATACTTTATTAAAAACATCCTTTTATTTATCTTACATAGTTTGCCTTCTCAATTTAACTCCTCGATTGGTGTTACCTTAATATACGATATTACCTCAACATATAAATGTTTACCTTAATGTTACCTTAATATACGATATTACCTTAATGTACCTTAATGTTACCTTAATGTTTACCTTAATACACGATATTACCTTAATATAAATGTTTACCTTATGTACCTTAATGTTTGCCTTAATATACGATATTACCTTAATGTACCTTAATGTTTACCTTAATATACGATATTACCTTAATATACGATATTACCTTAATATAAATGTTTACCTTATGTACCTTAATGTTTGCCTTAATATACGATATTACCTTAAAATAAATGTTTACTTGTTTAAGCTATCCAATCAAACTTATTAATAAATCAAACAAAATAAATTACTTTTGAGATTTTAATGACAAAAATAAGTATAACAGCAGTTTGCTTATACTTATAAGAAATCTACAATAAGCTTATACTTATTTGTCACGCCACAAAACAGTTTATTTTGCATTTTATTTGTATCTAAACAGAGATTATGTTGCTTCTTTACCAAATGTATTCACTGGATTTCTTATTATCAAATTTAAATGTTTTTATGTTTTTTATGTTTATGTAATTTGTTATTTATAATGAGAGGCGGCATTGTAAGGAGAGAGGGGAAAAGGAAACCATTTACTTGTCCAAACCCTATAAATGGTCCATTTTTAGGGCTTTATTTTTACCTTCCTTACTGTAGTAGAACTCTATAATCCTGTCCAGGATTCGAACATCGGCCCAAACATTTAAAACCTTTTAGATCTCTTAACCATTCTATTACTGTAACCTCTGAGAAAAAGAAAAATTATTATTAAATAAACCAAGAATCATTTGATAATCTTTATTTTTCTCTATTTTAATAATTATTTAAACTTATTTTTCTTCTTTGTAGCAATCAAGTTATTAGCGTACGCTACAGGCTTTAAACACCGATCAAGTGGGAGCACTCAGACGGATAGTTTTCTTGACTTTCCCACCAAGGACAGTCTGAAAATGAAAAATACAAACTTGCTTAAGATCGAATTCAATGAACATTAAGTAAGAACTTATATTTCTGTAACTATGTATTAATGGGAGAACGAACTTACTTTTAACAAGATAAAACGACTGTTTAACAATCTTATTTGTGGAATAACAGTGACATGCTATATCTTTATAACCGTATTTTACAATTCCTTCGATTACAACTAAGAAGGGGAAATGTTTGTCTATTAAATATTAAAATGTTTTGTCTAATAAGCTCAATGACCCCCTAAAATCATTCCACGGACCCCCAGGGGTCCGCGTTCCACACTTTGCGTAACCCTGACCTAGAGTGCTCGGTGTTGTATACTGATTCTATACCGCCGTATTCTATACATGAGTGATGTCTCTTGTGGGAAGATATATTAAAGAAGAAGCAATGTATTAAAACTAAACTATAAATATTTAATATTAAATTATACGAACTATAAAAAACGAATGCACTAAAACAAAAACAAAAAATCACAGAAAACTGCTACAAAGCACAGTAATGTTAATTTATTGTTTTACTGACGCAAGTGAGATCTTTTGATTTTTCTTCCTAAAAATCCTATAAATCTAAAAATCCCAATAAATCTATAAATCCCTATAAATCTATTACCTTTAAAACAGTCAATCACAATTATTCTGTTTTCTCCCTAGTCTCTTATCCATTCTCCCTACCCAACACTTTAAATGCTAACTTTACTATTTAAAGTTGAACAAATTATCTATTATCTATTACATACCTTAATATATTTGTTAATCATATTTGATCATTTTATGAGCAAAAATAAAAAATATTCACTTGTGTGGACCTCTTTTAATATTTCAATGTCACTCAAATGACAAAACAGGGGGTCCTTCATAATCTCTAATGATAATTAGTATAATAAAAAATAAAATAATTAGTTAAGCCTCTCAACGATTTCAAAGATGGACCGATGAACGGTTTTCAGTTATTATAAAAATAGTAATGATAACTTGATATGTAGAAATATATATCTGAATAGTGTTTAAATTCGCCTCTAGCAATCCAGTTAATCGCTGCATCTGGCGTAAAAGTTAAGTATGTAATATTAAATTGGACTGAGTGGCCGGTTGGTATAGCTCTAGGTATAGTGAGATCTGTGCTTGTAGCCACTGACTCTAAAGGTAAAAACGTTATCTTAAGTCTTTGTCCCCAAATTTTCCTTACATATCTTTAATTAAGTTTATTCGTTTTTGAACTCCGTTGGCAGATACTTATATGAACAATCGTCTATCAATATTATATGAGGAGACATATTTCTTTTTCATATTTTACATGACGCAGCTGAATGAGTATGTTACTAACAAAAACTAGATTGTTCTAAAGACTTTCTTTGTTCTATCTTACTTACGGTTTTGACATTCAGAGCCATGATACCCGGTCTTATCACAATTACATGAGTAAAAAGGAGCCTCTGATCTTGGACTGCACTTTCCTCCGTGGTTACAGGGATTCTTGACGCACGGTTCTTTCTCTTGACCTGTAACATTAACACTAGCATGTATTTGAATTTGAACATATAATAATTTTAATGAAGTGATAAGAAGTACCGAGGTACCCTTTTCTTTATTCTTTTTATAATAAAGATATTTTAGACAAATATGGACACGCATTCTTAAAATTTTGTGTCTAGAGACGACAGGGATTTAAGATCAGTGAAGTTTGATTAAAAGTTTATGCGTTTCTTTACTTTAGCTTCAGCATCACATCTTATCACTCACTACTCACACCTTTATGCCCTTTCTGTCTTGAACTGACAATGAGTGTTCAGAATAAAAGCTGTGAAAATAATTTTCTCAGCTTTAATATAATAATAATAAAAAAGCCTTATTTTATTATTTAGGAATAATCATTTCAAAATAATTATTTCATAGTGTGACTCACACGCTCACTTCTAAGATAAATTTATAGTAATACAGAATGGCAATAGAAATTGACAGACAAAATAAAGTCTTAACTCCAATACTTGGACACTTACTAGCTAGAAGTGCTCTGCAATCTCTGATGTTATCAAACATAAATTCGTCCTTGCAGCCGACCCCACAATAGCAAATGTTTTCATCTATAGCACACCCTCTGCTGACTGGATTATGAGGAAGTTGGCAAGGGTAGCTAAGCGGGTCATCCAGGGGATTTTTCCTGATTTCTAAAATAAAAATTTCATTATTATTTAGAAAATGGTTGAAGTTAGTTCTACAATTATTTAGAAAGAAAGCTATATATTTCAACCCCATTGTTTAAAAAAAAATATTTTCGTATAAAAAGTATTGTTTCTTAGAAGTATTTTTTTGTATTTCAACATTTCGTTATTTTACGAAAAACAATCCAAGACAATGGAACATTCATTTTGAATTGAAATGTAGGAACATTGTGTTCTAAATTTGTTTTATTATCCGTTTTATCTCCCTTCAACCATTTACTAAAACAACAATATTTACCCTCTTTTTCTAATATGATGATTTCGACACCGAACCCGTTTTATAGGACATTTTACTCTCCTATAGTGAGGCCAAATTTAATCTTATTTATTATATAAATAAGATTTATTATATATATATTGCATTAATATTTTAATGAAATTCTTTAATTCCCTCTATAGTTTGTTACGCCTCTAAAAATTTCTCTCTTGATCACAATTAAGTGACCCTCATGTTAAGATCTCCGTTCTAAAAAATATATATATTTTATATGTTCAAAATTCTTACTCCTTCACCATAATCTTTACTTTTTGATGATATTTAGTTACCTATTCCAGCATAAGATGTTGCTGAGAAGTAGAATAACATCCCGATTATTATAACTGGCTTCATATTTTCTTGAATTTAATTGAATCCTGAAAAATTATTCTTGAATAGTTAGCATGTTCACGAATGTCAGTCTCATATATTGTGAGATAAAGTAGAGTGTTTGTGTCAACAGACACTACTTTTCTACGCTAAAAGTATTCTATATCATTTGATACTACCGAGTTTTGCAAAAAATGAATAGTTGACACAATATATCTTGCACAGTTACATTGTAGAAGTATTCCATTCACATTAACTTGAGGTAATGTGAGCCGGCTGTAATTTGATTGCTTTTCCATTTTAATCACATTATTTTTAATAATTTAAAAACGGGTTTCAGTCAAAGGACAACTTAATGATAATGAAATAGAAAATGGGATTGGGATATAATTAGTGTAATATTGTTACAATATACATACACTAAGACATGTTGTTATTAAATGTTTGGTTCAACACAAATTATGAGCATATTCTGCGCAGCATGTGCAGTAAAAGCCCAGTCTCTACAACATATAGTGATGGAGTAATTTGGGAAATTTGAAACCTGACTACCTTCGCTATAAATATAATCAAATAATCAGTGCAAAATTACAGTAACTTACATCAGTGGCGTAGCCAGAATTTAATTTCGGGGGGGCTGAATGTTAAAAATTTATATATATAATATATATATATATATATATATATATATATATATATATATATATATATATATATATATATATATATATTATATATATATATATATATATAATATATATATATATATATATATTATATATATATATATAATATATATATATATATATTTATATTATATATATAATTATATATATATATATAAATATAATATATATATATAATATATATATTATATATATATATATATATATATAATATATATATATTACCGTTAAAATATAGACAAGATTACAATGTATACATTGTTTGTTTTTTATTTATTTTTATTTATTATTAAATAATAATATTATTTTTATATTAAATAAATAAATAAATTGTTTCTGGTAAGTATATAATCAATAAAATACACATAGTTATAAAACACAAAACTGTATTTGCACATAATGTATTAAAATTTTTATAACGTAAAATTAAAAACATTTAATTTTTATTATAATATTATATTAAGTAAATTTTGAAATAGTCCGCGACATCAGGGGTACATGTCATTTACCGGATTGTACAAACCAGAGACTATATACTTAAACAGTAAGACTGTCGACCCCATGGTGGGAAAATTTGGATTCCGATCGACGCTAGCGCCGCGGCAGACCTACTTTTCAACTAAGTAGGCGTGGTTTAATTTCTCGCTTTTTGCCTACGTTCCATTTGAAATTAACTTTTATAAGTCATATATTATAGTCCAAGAGCCAGACGCAAAAAACGTGACCGTCTAGCCCCAAAGGTTTAACCCACTAGATCGACTTATTCTGGCTCTCTGATAATGAATCAGGTGGTCTGCCGTTTCAGATAAGGGAATTTTAGCCCCGGGGCCCCTTTAAAATCCATAAAATGAACTCAAATTCTGTTTTAGCCCAATAACGGTGTTCCTATTGATTTTATCCAAAAATTTAAAGGGTTGTTTTTTAAAGTTTATTAAATTATGTGTTAAAAGTTTATTAAAAATGTGATAAATCCATTTTAAACCATCAAAATCGGTCCAGTAAAACCGGAGATACAAATGTTGAAAGATTACCGAAAAAAGTGTATTTTTCTACAATTTAAGTGTTTACCTATCTTTCAGCATTATATGTCGGTCATTAAGTCATCACATATTAGAGCTGTGCTGACTTCTTTCTCTAGAACAACTCCATATTACCTGCAGTTCAACAAAATATGCATGATTTTTAAGTCTGCCTAATTCTTAAACATGTTAATATGGGAAAACATGACATTTTAAGGTTTTATGCGTTTTTGGACAAAAATGTATGCTTTTTAGATGTTTTTTCGGTAATCTTTCAACATTTGTATCTCCGGTTTTACTGGACCGATTTTGATGGTTAAAAAATGGATTTATCATGTTAACCGGCTTTCGTGTTATCAGTGGTATTACATTGTGTTTACGGTCCTGTGCTCCTTCTATGTATATATTATTCTAAGCACAGGTCACACAGTTATTACTGAAAGACCTAACTGACCGTTATGTCGTAATTGGAACTTCGAGATAATATTTCGGACAAGCCTACTTTACATTGTATTGTTCACTGTTTTCAAATTATTTGTATATCTTTCTATTTTATATATGTATTTGATATATTATGATATTTATATTATAAGTTTATTGTTAAAAAATATATGTTATTTAATTTATTATTTTATATTTTTTATAGCTTTTTTCACACATTTATTGCGGGTTTAGGTTATGTAAACATTTCGGGGGGCTGAAAGCCCCCTCAGCCCCCCTGGCTACGCCACTGACTTACATAGTAGAACGTTTAAAATACAAATCCAAATTCAAACAAATTGTGGAAAGCCGAAGGCAATTGATTTATTATAATCTTAGCTCACTCTGAAATGAGGTTTCAATGAGGTTACACAGAGCCCCCGAGAGCCCCAAAAAGATGTTTCAGAATTCTCGATTTATTAAGATAGGATTATGCCATTTCTAATATAAATCTGCACGGCATGAATCGTGCAGTAAGATTAAATGAACCTTTCTGCAAAGCATAGACTGAGTTACCTAAGTATATATTGTAATATACCTTGTATGCTCTTTAGAGTGGTTTATCGTGGGTTATCGTGAAAACCACAAACATGGAGCAATAAAATTTTGTAATCTGACAGACTGTGACCATCCGATGTTATTAACTATCATTACACCACGGTATACTACTTACCATTTCTTAAATAAATAAAGGAATAAATTCCTAAAATTAACCGTGTAAATACCTGTTTTAAAATAGCGTTGAGAGAAACTATATAGCCAAGACTGTAATAGCGAGTATAGTTATTTATTGAAATCTACTCTATTTTACCGGATGAACAAATGTTTTATTAATACTTTTACAATGGCTCTTAATTTTTTCAATAACGTAACAATAGATTAAATGACTGAATTATACTGTACATTAAATACAATATAAAATAATTGGATGTAGATTAATTGATTTACAACAGGCAACATACCTTTCTTTAAGCATACAAATATATTTTAAAAATGTAAATTTGGAAAAAAAAATTATTTACATGTTTATAACATTGGTTGTAATCGAAGAATCAGCTACCGTCGATATTTGCTGTGAAATATGAATATCCCTGGACCAGTTTCGGCCTAACGCCATCATCAGCAGGCGGGACAACACTCGAGCTCTCAACTAATAAAGTTGGTCGTGAAATTTGGTATAAGTGTATTTCATTAATAAATAATTATTCTAAATAAGTCTCTATAACAGTAAATAACAATTAACTAAAAAGTAAATAACAACAACTTCAATAAGTAACAGAAATAACTACGAAAATGCAGACGATATATGAGAAGTTAAATTGGTTGTTTGCTAAAGTTATTCCGGTGACGTCACAGCCCTCATATTAGCGTCCCCCCACTACCATTCCACAAACCTGTCAAAAAACGAGCATTGATGTATCCTTTCTAGTCTTCCATTCTTGCACACGGTACACTAGGCTTATCGCCGCTGATAATGACATCAATACGTTTGGTAACATTGATAGGTTTATTGGACCCATTAACCAATTCCGACAATCCAGATGTATGCACGGTAAACAACTGTTAATATTATATTACCTAATCTTCTAGAAAATCTCTGGGCCACATACTTTTAAGTCGACGAGGAGAATTTTTTGGTACGGTTTGTTATGGATTGATGACTTATCATAGTTATGATAAATTTTGGATAAGAGTCAGAGAATTTGTATAATCGGGTAAGGCGTCATGAAATTTTTCATAACGTGAAGAAATGTAAACTCTTGGACATAAGGAACATTGTGGTCTCTATGGAGGAAAACATAGGATACATAGAAGGGGAATCGGTAGGTTTCTGAATTATAATAGACTGGAATCTTTGGAGGCGATTGGTGTTAGAAAGCATAGTTTCCGCAAGTTTTAACCTTATCTATTCTACTACTCCTGGCCTCTGTTGGATTGTTTTGGAAGCTTCTGCTATCATCGATCTGCTTAAGAATCAGTCTAGAGAATATAAATAGCGTAAGTATGCAATGTTAAACAAATGAGAAACCATGTACTTAATCATCAAAACAAATAACTTTAATTTTAATTTTTGCATTATTATGTGTTAAAATTTTTGGCTTAAAAGAATTTTTTATTGGAATTGGATTCGTTGTTGACTACGTCCATTTGCAATTGTTGTTTGCATTGTTATAACATGCTTTAGAAAACAGAAAAATTAGGAACTAAGATTTCTATATCTTCTTCTTACCTTATATCTTCTTTGACCTCTAACTCTAAGCCGCTTTGCGCAGCCACATTGTTGATGTCCTGTATTAGGCTTTCGTATTATTAGTCTTTGTTAGTAGCATACTGTATCACTGTTAGTGAAATTCCGTTTTTTCGTGATTCCAAAAAACGTCTTAAAAATCCTACATACAGATATATATATATATATATATATATATATATATATATATATATATATATATATATATATATATATATATATATATATATATATATATATATATTATTATATATATATATATATATATATATATATATATATATATATATATATATATATATATTTAATTAATATATACACCAAGTAGGTAAACAAATGTGATTTCTGTTAAACATGGCATGTAGTACTCATTTTGTCCACTGGCGAGTTTGCTCAAATTTTGCAATAGGCGTAGCCATCTTGTTTTACCCTTGTAAAAGTAAACAAATTATTCAAGGTTCTTAGGTTCTTTAGTTTTTGTAGTATTTTTTTACGCTTTTGTCTTCGATATATTTATAATTTGTGTATATAATACATGCTTTTGTCACATCCGATTCTTTATTTTTTTCTCATGTTTGAAAATTTGCAAAACAAAGAACTACTGGCTTCGAGTCTTTTTTCCCAATTTTTTTGTGTCTCTGTTGAGATAAGGAAATAAATTACATAGATTAGATGTAAAAGATTTTATTATACATTATCTTATTTACAATATTTTGCATTATTTTATATTTTTGTACCTGGGCTAAAAGAGTTATATAAGAGGGCTTTTCCTTAAAAAAAATTGATACCAATATTGTTTATGATTTGTTTGGTTTCTATGAATTATTTTGAGTTTTCTCGAACTAAGGAAAATATTTTAACATTTCAATATTTTACGATTTAAGTCGTCAAATGGATGTTTATAATAAATAACTCTTCGAGGTTTTGTGAATTAAGGAAATTTGTGCTGATTCATCACTGTGGGTTAAAGGCGTCATACACGTTTCATTAATGAAAGGTGCTGGACATTTAAAGAGTCAATTTTTGTGCCAAGATTCATTAAGATTCAAAAAAGTAATTGAGCCCTATAAAAACGTCTGGGAAAAAACCCACACTTATATATTATACACTTACATATATTCTTGATCAGTGAGTCTCCCCCTTTCAAAAAATCAATCCCCTCTCCATGTCATACCAACCTTATTAGCTCATTTTCATAATGAAAATTACGCTTATGAGGTTGTCAGAAGTCGAGGGGGGGGGAGTGGAGGTAATCAGCTACAACTTCAAAAAAATACTGTCTCAATATAGCTCATCAAAATTTTTCAATACAACATACAGAAAAGTGAAAAAGTTTCAAAATACTATTTACAGCTGTAAAATTCAACCCAGAGTTGAACTGCCGTTTGGATACCAATTTTTTGTTTTTAAGGAAACAGCCTCCTATCCTTTTTTATCAGCCCTGGCTAGATATAACTTCCTGTAACTTTATGCCTGTATGACACAGAAGTTCAACAAAAATAATTTCTTTGTTTACATTAAGCAATGCTAATGGTCACTTTTGGCTCACAACAAACCAATGATAGAATAGCGTTTGTTTTATTATGAGTCAATATTTGGTTAATATTTGCTTAAGGTATAGACTAGGCCATTTATGATAATAATAACAAGACAAATATTTTTAAAGTCTCATCAAATTTTTCAAAAACCAAAATAAATTAAAAGGAATTGAAAGAAACAGTCTCTCCATTGATTTAAAAGATAATACATTGACAGAGCCAGCTTTCAGTTTTAACAAACCATCATCTGGAAAAAATGAGCCATTGAAAGCTGGCTCTGTCAATATATTATCTTTTAAATCAGTGGAAATACTGTTTCTTTCAATTCCTTTTATTGATTGACTCCACAGCTCAACTTATTTATCAAAATAAATTAGGTTGGTGTAGGGTTATCATCATGTAAATTAGAAGGTATATGGTGTTTTTTCTCTCTTTAATAAATAAATACAAATTTGTAACTTAGTATTCATGACTAGTTAATGATTAGTATTAATTATTATTTACAATTTTTATCAATTTCTGTACACTTTTGTATTTACAATAATTATGTATAAATATATTTACAGTTGTATAAAGGTAACATATAAATTAAATAATAAAATGATAAATTTGTTTAAAATAACTTGTAAAACTGACTAGTAAGTATTGTATACTTGTGACTGTGGTTTGTTTGGTTTAAAATTATATGAATTTTGACCCAATAAACCTGCTGAAAGAAATTAACTTTCTTTGTACTATAATTTGACACACTAGTTTAAATTTTTAATTAATTTTTAAAGTTTGACTAATTTAAAAAAAGTGGCTAGTTTGTAAGAGGTAAAAATACAAACACAACATAGAAATTAAAGTAATAAGAATAATGAACAAAATAACCAAGATGTTAAAATGCCGCTATATCACTTATACCGTTTTCAGAAACTAAGGTTTTTAAAATAAAGCAGGTTCATAACCAGTACATGTAACATCACAACATTAAAGGAGGGAAACTAAAAAAAATTAAAATACCTCATTTTTAATAATTAATTTATACATTTAAAATCAACAAAAAAATTTAATAGTACCACATTATTTCAATAAGAGTTTACAATACATTTCAAGAAAAAAACATACGTGTTCCCCATTTATTACTGCTATGAACAACATAGTAAGAAGGCTTTTTATGACTAGAAACAGTGAAATGGCGTAAAGACTAGAATATTAACATTTTTATAATTTCAGACATTTTTGACTAGATTTATTTCTTTTTCATTGGGTTTTACATTATTTTATTTCTAATAAAGCAGAGCACTACGGATATCAATAAGGTATAGGTAGCACAAAGTTAAGGTCTTCAAAAATTATTTGATTTGGTCAAAATTGTTTTCAGTTAAAACTAACTTCAGTTGTGAGGCTTTATTGTTTCTTTTAATCACATTGTAATGTATATAAGTTCTTAATAGTGCTTTGTCTTTATTATTTTATTCTAAAGGTTTTTTAAAAAAGTTTTTCATCTAATTTTTTTTAGTCCAGTTGATAAAAGATAATGTGATGTCGCCCCTCAGACCATTCCGTGGCTAAATTTTTGTTGTTTTTTGTTCGTACAAATAGTCTCTTAAACACTCAAGGAGTGTGGTCGATTTTCAAAGAAAATAATGTATTGCCTCACCGTGGCCTCTTTGGGTCACACTTGTAATATAGTTTTCAAAGCATATAGAGATTCTGAAGCTATTTTGTAGCTTTAATGTCTTTTACATTCGGTGACCAACCCATGCTGCCAAGGTTCTTTGGGCCAGTGATAATATCGGCTACTGCTCTGATGCGCTAAAGTAAGAGTTTTGCATCAGATATAGTTTATCGATGGGGTTTATCTGCAAACCAGATGCTTGATGTCTTATCATATCATGAGTAGGCGTTCCTAATTCCAAACTAAGTGTATCCGAACCTCCTTCGTCAAGGTTTGTACTCTCATCCAGCGATATATCTGAACTACAGAAACTATCTCCTGAGTGTCCTGGATAACCATCTGCAAGAAAATAAATGAAAAATGTATATGTTATGTAAATTAAAAATTGTAAATGTTATGTTATAGATATGGCAACTGCTGTGAATAATTCCCACCTCAAAGTTATGATCACTTAAAATTAAGTGATTTGACTAACTTAATCAAGAGCTTAATATACTAACATAGAGCAACTTAATCATAGCTTTCATGAGCTAGAAAACAATAAGTATTCTCTTAGACTTCTACATCAATCAGAATCACAAGTTAAATGTGAAGCACCATACAACAGAAAACAGAAGATTACAGCACAGAGAGTAAAAATATTTTCTCCTCTATATGTCTAGTAAGTAATGCTAAGTCCTACTGAGTAAGTTTTATCACAGAAAGAGTCAATTTGAAGTAAAATTATCTATCATTTTAAGTGACTGAAGAAATAGGTGTTCTTTTTACTTTCCTTAATTCATAATCTAAATAAGGGAAAGAAACTGGGTTTCACTGTGTTTTTAAGACCTATTGAGAGGTTTCCACAATGTTGTCTGTCGGTATGTGTGTCCGTGAGTGTGCTTGTCTAGAGAGTTAGAAACTTAGTACAAAAATCAATCTTTAGGTCTAGTTTTGCAATCCAAAAAATATTTTTTATGACATCATTAACCAGAAAAAATTTCTAAGATTCATAAAGCGCAAAGAAGTGATTAGATTGATTTGAGATTTGGCACACATGTAGACATATTTTTGAGCAACATATGTGCCTAGTTTTATCTCATTATCAGCATTAGTTAAATTTTTATTGAATTACTTGTATGTATCAAGTTTAGAACATTCTAAAAAATAGTAAAAATTATCCAATTAATTTTAAGTTTGGTACGATTGTTTACCTTTATGTAATAAATAAATATACAAAGTTTTGTTTAAATATGGCAAGTATATCTACGGTTTTTGTTCAATAATAAATTTTAAACAGCATTGAGCATGGTCAATGGGTGACCACTAGAAATAAAACGAATGTGTTTACTTTCTGAGGTCAAGCGAAGCGAGTCTGAAGAAGTGTTACGTAATAAAATTGTTAATTTCTATATTCTATGAATGCAGAATTCACTAATTAGAGCAAAGATTATCTAGTATACCTATTATCTAGTATATATCTAGTATGGTATACTACATAATCTTTGATTGAGAGGAGTGTAACGAATCTCGGGTTGAGTACCCAATTTTTTTTTATTTGAATGTTTTAGGTCCTCAATATATATTTAACATTAGCTAGTACTTTCTGTCCTAAAGATTACTCCAGCAGTATTTTTTTAGCTATAACTTTTTTAAGCATTACCTTTTTTAAGGTATCGCTTTAAAAAGCTTATATGATTCTGCAATACGTATATGCATTGCTGACTTTAGTATAGCCTCCCAATAAAGGCGCGAAGGTTCTGCAATACGTATATGCAATGCTGACTTTAGTATAGCCTTTCAATAAAGGCGCTAAGATTAGTCTTAAACATTTTACTAACAGATATTATAGTACAAAGGTATATTAATTTAGTTGAGCAAAACTACGTTCTTTATTACTTACCATCAGGTGAGTAAGGGTGGTTAGGGTTTAGAGGTTGGCTACTACTCGCATTGAACCCATCAGACGTATCGTGCATATTTAGACTGTTCAAGCTTAGGTAATGACCTAAAAAAATGAAACATTTGAAATAAACATGATGCAAATAAACATTAACAAGTATTCAGTTATACAGCCTTTAGGGGCAGACCTAGAAAATATGAAATTATGAGTTTGCTGGAGTGGGCTTGTACTGATGTAACTTTACGAGGAAGTGTGAGGTTGAAAATCTATTTTGTTTTTATTTTTCCACTCTAAGTTACTATGTGTATTTTTCATTTTAATCGACTTATTACTAAAAATTTCAGACTTACAACAAATAAACAAATTACTTCTTATACTATACTTGGTGATTCCTCTAATCTAAATCACTAAAATATACGAGTATAATGATTATATTTGTATCCTTTTTTTTTATTAATTTCTGATTCTCCCTTATTTTAATTTAAGTGCCTCAAAATTCTTGTAATAGTCATTTTATAAATTAATTAATTTAGACTTAAAAAAAAAATACCCAAAAAATGTTCATTCATTTACTTGAGTAAATGAATGAATATTAATAATTTATTTTTATACAAATAAAAACAATTCAATTAAAAATATGCTAATATATACCTTATCTTGATTTAAAATGAAAGAACTCAAATAAAATTCATAAGGATGCTTATCAAGAAGACATTTTGAAAAAAATGTTTATGGTAATCCTGAGTTGAAAGTAGAAAAAGGTAAATTTATTCATTAAGTCTAAATGAAGGGTTCCACGAAGAACAATTTTTAAAAGGCTTTTTTAAAGTATTTATACAACTTAAATGTTTTATTCATATATAATATTTTATTTAAACATTAAATAATTTTCATTTTAATGTATAACTTTTCTAAGCTATAATTATCTCCAAGCAGACACTATTTAACAATTACCACGTCTACACGATGGGTTGAACACCAGGTTGAATTCTCAAAACCAATTTTACTAACTTCTTTAATGTTCAAAGCATGAGATCAAAAGAAAGTTTTTACTTACTATGATCAGACGAAAGGGGCTCTTGTTTAATTTTTTTATCTTCTTTATCACTTGGTGATTTTTCCGATTCTTGCTTACTCGCTTTCCTCTGGATCTTTTTCATCTTGGCTCGTTGATTTTGAAACCATACTTGTACCACTCGAACACTTAATCCAGTGTCTTTCGCAAGTGCTTCTCGTACCTGGATAATTAATTTAATATTAATTATTTTTATTAAAGTTCAAAACTTTATCAGAATATATATTTACTTTGGAAGAGGTATGTCAATAATGTATGCTTAAATTATTTTTTTCGAAGTACCTGAAAGGGTGTTATAGGCATATAAAGTTTAAGTTTACAATTACTCAAGAGAAATTGAAAACGTTTTAACTATTAGGATTTATACCTCACCCAGTGCAAAAATAGCATTGATTTTTTTCTTTGAAAAAAAATTGTTAATGAAGTGGTTTGCATAGAAGGCCGTATCAGATATAAGCAATATCTTAGTTTTACAAGTAATGCTGCTCGCTCATAAGTGCAAAGATAGCTTTATTGTACGAAAACTAGATTTTAGCTACAATGTTAACAGCATCATACCTGTCTACAATGTCAACAGCATCATACCTGTCTACAATGTCAACAGCATCATACCTCATCATACACTGTCAACAGCATCATACTGTCTACAATGTCAACAGCATCATAACTGTCTACAATGTCAACAGCATCATAACTGTCTACAATGTCAACAGCATCATAACTGTCTACAATGTCAACAGCATCATAACTGTCTACAATGTTAACCTGATGCAAAGCCAATTTATCAAGTGCATGTCTAATTTTACAATTTTGCTTATCTACTCAAATAATAGCAGACTTGGCTTACCTTTCTACATGGTTTAGGACTAACTTCAAAGGACGCTTTGAATTGTCTCCTCTGAGCCGAAGTCAATATGGTTCTGGGTCTTTTGGGACCTCTTCTTCCATCCCTAGGCCTGCTGTTTTCGTCCAGTAACATATCATCTAGAACATCCATGTCTATTTTTCGTTATAATGCTTGTATTACAACACTACTGAATGTGTTACTAACTTAATTTATTTATTTTAAAAACTTTATAGATAAAATCAAGATGTTGTAGAAATGGGATAAAATGTGTCATGCACATATTGTAAGAACAAACTATTTACCGTCTTACTAAGCGATATGAGCGAAATATGAAATTGAAGATGAGTTTAGTTCTTGGCAGAGAACCAACACTTACATAAAACTTATTCTGTAGTACTATAGAATTCCGTCAATAAGTTCCTTTTATGAAATAACAATGATGCAAACAAAATAATTATTAATCTGTTGTTACTAGTTACCTGATGGGGAAAATGGCTGTTGTAAAGGGAAGATCTCTTTTTCAAAGTCTTGTCTACAAAACAATTGTCCACTCCTCAGTACGAATTGTTCTCCTTTCTGAAGAGTTTGACAGCAGACGACACAAGCAAAGCAGGGTAGATGATAGACATGAGTTTGAGCTCGCATCACCATCTCGTGAGGTAAAACTCGTTCCCCACACCGTGAACATTTAATTCCGAATAGACTGAAAAAAATTGAAGAAAAAAATTTTGAGTATTCAATTTATCCAAACATATTCTAATTGATTCTTCAATAAATTAAAATTAATTTGGATTTCATGGATTAGGATACCTTCATTCTTGTAGTCAAGGAAATTCACCCAGCATACTTAGTATTTGAGATAAAGTATTTGTGGTGACCCTCAAAAGAATGATTCTCAAATCTTCATAAGAATATTACAAGAAGCATTGTGATTTTTGCTTTATGTATCATATCTTTTATGAAGACCTAGACTTATAAAAATGGTCTCTTTTTCCAGAACTCCCACCCCTGGAAGAACAAATTCACCAATGTTTTAGTAACTATTATCACCATCTAGTAGCCCTAGTACTTTTTTAATAAAGCATTTTTGTTTAATATAATAAATTTCAAATTAATAACACTTAATTCAATTCACGCTCTTAGGGCTTTTAAACGCACCCAAACACCCAGGGGAATCAATCAATGTATTATTTTATGCACTCATATAGTTATATTTTCCATGAATTAACAGCATCCAAGCGTGCTAAGCAAGGCGAAGGATTTAAATTTTTAAGAAACAACTAAAACAAGATTTAGGGGTACAACGTGAGCTCGACATTTACACAATTTTACTTGTTGCTCTTGATGTGTTCTTGGATATTCTCTGCATTGTTGGTTACCTAACACTTCTCTTTTTTTAAGTTTCTCGTTATTTTTAGGGAATTTACAAAAGATAAATGTGCTGATAAAGTTGTGGTCACGGAGGAAGGGGGTAGGTAGGGGGTTGATACATAGAGATACAGCCACACCCACACAGACAGATGAAGATACTGCGATACTAATGTATGCGTGACACATACACATAGAGATACTGACACCCACACAGGTAGATAAAGATACTGCAATAGAGAAATATGCGTAACACAGACTCAGAGATACTGACACCTGCACAGACTGATAGAAATACTGTGATACTGATATATGCGTGACACAGACACTAAGAGATACTGACATCCACTCAGACAGATAGAGATACTCCAATACAGAATGGGGAAACAAATTAATTAAAATATTATCTCATATTAAATATCTCATATTAATATCTTCATATTAAATAAATGATTATCTCTAACTAATGATTATGATGTAATTTCGGTTTTGCATTTTAAGGGAGAACGCAATACTTTAATTTAATATACTTACAGTACAATGTGAAAAAAATAGTAAAATATGTGAATATCGGCGATATTCAACGTTCTTTTGCTATGCAACGTGTTTAATTAATTTTTATCAGTTCCTTTAATGTATTATTGACTAAAAATTTAAACTTTCCCGGATAGTATATGTAAAAACCCCTGATGGTTTTCCGGAGAGACCGTCTTTATTAATTCTGAAAAGATCCATACTTAGTCAAATAGAAATCAGATTATAGGCCTTCGTTGAAGGCCTAATTAAGTTTTCGTTCTTGTCCTTACGTATTAAGCTCTTAATTTTATGATTATGGCTATTATAGCTTACCTATCATAATCAGGTTTACAAAACAGTTTGCCGTTCCTAGAATAACACGACTCGGTCAGTCTGGTCGTGCACACAGAACAAGATAGGCACTGCTCATGCCAACTACTATCGCTTACTCTCATTAGATACCTGTAAAAACAAACCAAACGTTTAAACATAAAACAATTTACTACGATTTATTTTATATTCATATTGTCATCAATCAGGAACTTCCAAGAAGCATGTAAAGTTGTGAGGGAAATGTGGCTCATGAGGAAAATTAAGCCTAAATTGGCTAAACAAGTCCGAGATTAAACCATTTCTTTATAGCAAATTTTCTTTGAAAAAAAAAACTTTGCTATTAAGGTGGCTCGTGCTGTGGGGGGAGGGGGGAGAAGGCGCCCAGTAGTGTGTCCAAAATGTGTTTCAGAGGTCCCTAAAACAGATAACCTGAGCAGTAGCGTCACATGTTGGAGATCAGTGGCGTAGCCAGGGGGGGCTGAGGGGCTTCAGCCCCCCGAAATGTTTACATAACCTAAACCCGCAATAAATGTGTGAAAAAAGCTATAAAAATATATAAAATAATAAATTAAATAACATATATTTTTTAACAATAAACTTATAATATAAATATCATAATATATCAAATACATATATAAAATAGAAAGATATACAAATAATTTGAAACAGTGAACAATACAATGTAAAGTAGGCTTGTCCGAAATATTATCTCGAAGTTCCAATTACGACATAACGGTCAGTTATCTTTCAGTAATAACTGTGTGACCTGTGCTTAGAATAATACTATACATAGAAGGAGCACAGGACCGTAAACACAATGTAATACCACTGATAACACGAAAGCCGGTTAACATGATAAATCCATTTTTTAACCATCAAAATCGGTCCAGTAAAACCGGAGATACAAATGTTGAAAGATTACCGAAAAAACATCTAAAAAGCATACATTTTTGTCCAAAAACGCATAAAAACCTTAAAATGTCATGTTTTCCCATATTAACATGTTTAAGAATTAGGCAGACTTAAAATCATGCATATTTTGTTGAACTGCAGGTAATATGGAGTTGTTCTAGAGAAAGAAGTCAGCACAGCTCTAATATGTGATGACTTAATGACCGACATATAATGCTGAAAGATAGGTAAACACTTAAATTGTAGAAAAATACACTTTTTCGGTAATCTTTCAACATTTGTATCTCCGGTTTTACTGGACCGATTTTGATGGTTTAAAATGGATTTATCATTTTTAATAAACTTTAACACATAATTTAATAAACTTTAAAAACCCTTTAAATTTTTGGATAAAATCAACAGGAACACCGTTATTGGGCTAAAACAGATTTGAGTTCATTTTATGGATTTTAAAGGGGCCCGGGGCTAAAATTCCCTTATCTGAAACGGCAGACCACCTGATTCATTATCAGAGAGCCAGAATAAGTCGATCTAGTGGGTTAAACCTTTGGGGCTAGACGGTCACGTTTTTTTGCGTCTGGCTCTTGGACTATAATATATGACTTATAAAAGTTAATTTCAAATGGAACGTAGGCAAAAGCTAGAAATTAAACCACGCCTACTTAGTTGAAAAGTAGGTCTGCCGAGGCGCTAGCGTCGATCGGAATTCAAATTTTCCCACCATGGGTCGACAGTCTTACTGTTTAAGTATATAGTCTCTGGTTTGTACAATCCGGTAAATGACATGTACCCTGATGTCGCGGACTATTTCAAAATTTACTTAATATAATATTATAATAAAAATTAAATGTTTTATTAATTTTACGTTATAAAAAATTTTAATACATTATGTGCAAAATACAGTTTGTGTTTATAAACTATGTGTATTTTATTGATTATATACTTTACCAGAAACAATTTATTTATTTATTTAATATAAAAATAATATTATTATTTAATAATAAATAAAAATAAATAAACAACAATGTATACATTGTAATCTTGTCTATATTTTAACGGTATATATATATATATTATATATATAATATATATATATATATATATATATATATATATAATATATATATATATATATATATATATATTATATATATATATATATATTATTATATAATTATATTATATATAATATATATATATATATATATATATATATATATATATTATATATATAATATATATATATATATATATATATATATATATATATATATATATATATATATAATACATTCAGCCCCCCCGAAATTAAATTCTGGCTACGCCACTGTTGGAGATGGTTAGAGGTGGTGGGAGAAGTACCTGTTCCCGAAACGTCGTTAATTGTAAATAACATTGACAATAGATTGCGTCTAAATGATTTTATCTGCTCTTGGCAGGAAAATGAAGCATTGCTGAACTAATTCTAGGCGAGAAAGTAGTATTTCCCAGATCGGCTGGTAATTAGTCATGAATGACTGCACTTTACCTGCCTAGGCAGGAAAGTAGCATTTCCCAGCCGCCCCTGCCTATGCTGGTAAAGAAAGTTAATAGATAATTTTTGTAAACATTATTAGTTAATAATAAAAAGCCTATTGAATTTATTTAATAATTTATATAATGAATAAATACATCTAACTCATCAGGTTAGATGATGAGTAAGGTGCATGAGTAAGCACCGCTCGTCTCTGGTAAGTACTTCACATTATATTCTTCGGAATTAATTGAAGGTCAGAGTGAGTTCAGGCTATGTCGGCGCCCTGATGAGT
Organism: Microvelia longipes; assembly: GCA_018340805.1. Lineage (NCBI taxonomy): Eukaryota > Metazoa > Arthropoda > Insecta > Hemiptera > Veliidae > Microvelia > Microvelia longipes. The sequence continues at coordinate 16,545,873 of JACMZG010001908.1, forward strand.
TAGACGTAACGAAACAGAGTGGGACATGACATTATGTCGAGCCATCAATGATGAAGAATGTCGAATGATGGAACAGTTCCCAGATGTAGCATTGCATTTGGCTTGTTACATTTCCTAGGTGTCTCTCGCACAATTATATTGTGTCAACTATTCATGTTTTGCAAAACTCGGTAGTATCAAATGATATATGTTTTGATTGCCATGCATGATGGCGGTAAGAGAGCACCGCTCGTCTCTGGTAAGTACTTCACATTATATTCTTAGGAATTAATTGAAGGTCAGAGTGAGTTCAGGCTATGTCGGCGCCCTGATGAGTTAGACGTAACGAAACAGAGTGTGACATGACATTATGTCGAGCCATCAATGATGACGAATGTCGAATGAGGGAACAGTTCCCAGATGTAGCATTGCATTTTGCTTGTTGCATTTCCTAGGTGTCTCTCGCACAATTATATTGTGTCAAATATTCATGTTTTGCAAAACTTGGTAGTATCAAATGATATAAATATTACATCATTTAACTAATTAAAATTAAAATAAACAATTTGTAATGTAAATCTTTAATTAGAAATAAATTTTATTGATTATATTAAAGGCAACACTATTTGTCTTGGGTTTATTATTTCATCTTTTTTTGTCAAGTCATTTACTACTTTTATCATACGAACCCGTATTTAATACAGTTTAAAAGTAAGTTTATTCTATAGCGTTTTGTGATAAATATCGTCGAAGATATAGCCGAACTTTTCGAACATACCCCGCCGGATGTTTTGGAAATAGCTACAAATGCCAAAGAGAGCCTATTGCCCGGCAAATCAGGAAGTAGGTATCTCAAAGCATATGAAGTGTTCAAAGAATGGTGCTCAGAGAATGTAAGTGAAAACATTGTGTTAGCGTATTTAAAAGAACTGTCAAATAATGCTAGTTTTGATTTATTAATGTTCGCAGATAAAATATTGTGTGGAACGAGGCAGGAAAGGAAGCATTACTGACTCGTACGTATATTTGCCTTCCTCGGCTTTGCTTTTCCTGCCTAGTTACACAAATAACTATTACTCAACGATTGTTTTTTTACATTTTTATCTAACGTGTAAGCACAATAATAATATTAAACCATGTAATCCAAACTCGATAGTCTTCGCCTCAAATAATAAAAATCCATGTATTAATAAGTATACAGTAGGACTCTAAGGCCCGTATTCACCAAATCGAACTTAAACTCGTTGAAATTAATATCAAGTTTAAACTTCCATCGATATTCACTAAGTTGTACTTAATCTCATAGAGATATATTACTAGAGGGGCCCTATTGGTTGAATTTTGAAACATCGAAAAAGTAACCTGACCACATTCGATTATCATTATCATCAAATAAACAGAACAAAAAAACAGTAAATTATATAACAGAATGTTTAAAATACAAATCACAACACAAACAATCTGCGGGAAGCCGAAAACAATTGATTAATTATAACCTAAACTACCTCTAGTAGGAGGTTTCAATGAGGTTACACAGAGCCCCTGAGAGCCCCACTAAAAATGTTTCAGGCCTCTCAATGTATTAAGATAGGCTATGCCCCCTCTAGTATATATCTCTATGCTTAATCTCGTTTAAGTCATTCGAAATATTTTGTATAAACTCGACTTGAATCAAAATTTTTGTGTTGTTAATGTTGGCGACACTGATTTATTTATATCATTGTTTTGATTTTATAACAGATGTTTTTAGTTTTCATTCCCACCGCTTCTTTCAACATTTCTTGTAGTACATAATAAAATTTTTTCGTAAGATAAAATATTTTCATATTTTAAATTGTCATATTCTGAAAAACAATGTTTTATTGTTTTTATTACAAAAATATACAGCACAAATAAAACGTAAGTAGTGCCCACCTATTAGGAGATATAAATTAACGTTTAGAATATTTTTAAACATCCTAATGTAAATTTGTGTAATTGTATTTTTTTAATACAATTTTAATGTTTATTAAACATTAAAAAGTCTTAATGTAGGTTATGCCTCCTCTAGTATATATTTCTACGGCATGAATCGCGTAGTGAGATTAAATGAATCTTTGTGCATATCATAATTTGCAAATCAAGTAGATTTTTAATCCGTATATACGTAAGGCGGTAAGGTTTTTATATTACCCCTTCCCCGTCTTTGGGTCCCTAAATTTTTCAAGGGGGCCACAATTCCCAAAAGGTTAAGGTTCAGTTCCATAATTTATTTGTAATCATAGAGACATTTCTACCAGTTAAATTTTGAAACATCGAAAAGCCAACCTATTGATATAATCAAATAAACAGTACAGTACAAAATTATTGTAATTTTTATAGTAGAACTTTTAGAATACAGAACAAAACAGAGACATTGTGAGAAAAGAAAACAACAATTTAGTTATCGTATCCTAAACTCAATCTTATAGGAGGTTTCAATGAGGTTACACAGAACATTTTTTTCAAATAATGTTTCAATCTTTTTTTTCAATTTGACTAATATATATTTTTTGAATATCCATTGTAAGTACTTTGATAGGTACGTACTTTAATAGGTTCTCTATGTACAGAAATTTCGTTGGAAGTCACTGTTTATACAATAAATATCAGTTCAGAAAAGAGGCTCACTTTATTCTTTAAAAGAAAACATATAAAAATGTATTTTTTACCTATCTTGTATTTTTTTACCGCAGCCTTCACATATTTCATAAGTTTTACAGCCTCCTGTACCATTCAGATCTGAAACAAAATTGAAATTTTATGTTTATTCAATATGTTTCTTCATGTAACAGAATTAACCAACTATATTACTTGATATACTGAAAGACTCAGCAAATAATTGTTGATTGACTGTACTGAGGGTAAAGTTAACTAAAAGGGAAACTGAGGGAAACTCTATGCTTATATATTATGTTATATAGTAACATAATGTTAAGATTATGTTATATAGTAGTATAGTTATATGAAAACACATGATGTCTGTCTGTTACCATCGCAGCTTTAAGATTGTTTCTACAACAAAGTAGAAATTATAAGCATAAAATTCAAACATTGGGTCTATTTTTGCCCTAAAATTTATTTATATGGCGTTAATAATGACTCTAAAAAGTAAACAAATAAACGTAAAAATGATAGAATCAAGTTGGAATTTAGAATTTATTCACTTCCTATGTAAGACCAACCAATCGGGTACGGGGTGTCGGGTACGGGGTGCCTCGAAACTTTCATTACATCGGATTCGCTACGCTCATCCACTCTAATTCGGACACGCTTCGCTCGTCTTCAGAATATACAATTTGTCAAATGTATGCTGCAGCACCTCTTTGGACTCGCTTCGCTCGTCCTCAGATATTAAATTCATCCGCAGCGGTCACCCATATAGCACTGACTACGCCCAATGCTGCTAAACTTTTATAATCCAACAAAACACATGGATATGCTTGTCGTATTAAGATGAAACTTTGTGTACCTATTCATTACGTTAAGCTATATAAGTGTACCGAACTTAATTATACTTAATTGGATTGTTTTCTGATTATTTACAATTTTTTAAAAAAACTTACAGAAATAATTTATTAAAAATTGAACTAATGGTGATAATGAGATAAAACTTGGCACATATGATAGTCTTATACTTGGCTACATGCGTGCCAAACCGTATAATTTTTTCGTTTTTGCTGAGTCATTATTGGGGGTTAATGATGCCATAAAAAATTACTTTCCGAATAGCACAACTACAGCAGTAGAATGTTTTTTGTACAAAGTTTCAACTCTCTTGCATAAATACACTGGGCGCTACGATGATAACAGACACACACAGACACACACACACATACACACACACATACAACTCCTGAAAGGGATAATTACGGTTTCATCCCGGTTTCGATGTTATTGCTAACACAATACTTTTCCTTTATACCTACGGTATATATGAGGAAAAGTAAAAATATACTAACTTTCATCACCATTAGTTAATTTTTATTTGAGCAAAATCATCTCTTACATGAACAAAATTCGCTCGGTAAACATAGTAAAAGAGTTGAGTAGGATGTTGTTTCTGAAAAGTAGTGGGGTTGTTCTGAATCGAATGAAATCGTTTCGAAGTTGATACGACACTTAAACCAATCAAAAAGTTGATAATACCGTGGCGAATTCCAAAACCCAAAATACGGGTAAACCACTGAGTTCGAATATTCTCCCGGGAAACTAAAAGCTACCATTAAAAGTAATGACTAATTAATCTGACAAACTATCATTCAAAATATTAATCCGATGCAGCGAGAGTGTTTTAACGCTGAAAAAGCTTAAAATGATAAGTTTATTTATTTTTAGGTTATTTCTGTATAGATAGTTAATTGTTTGATAATACTATGATAATATTTGGTTTGAGTAGATAACAAGATAAATCTCAACCCAAATAGAATCAGTTTATCTCAAGCTTATTGTCAACTTTGTAAATATCTCAGTGCGATACTTGAAAGAAAGTATTTATAACTATGTGCCTGTTAAGTTTTTATTGTTATTATATTATTCATATTACTATTATTAATTTAATTTAGTTATACTTTATTTGTAGGAGATCATTTAATTGGTATCTCTCTTTATTTGATCGTCTTATTCTAATTGATTAGAAAAGCATACATTAAAATATAAATAACAGCATAAAAATTATAGAAAATATCTAAATCGAATAACAAAGAAGTACAAATTAATGTATAGAATGTATGTTATAGTGTTTGATGACGAGCAAAGCGAGTCGGACAAACTGCTATATAAGTAAGGTGATTTTCATTTTCTGAAGACAAGCGAGTCTGAAGCGAGCGTATTAATCAGATAAGGAGAGTAAAAGTTCCTAGGTACCCCGTGCCCGATTTTTACTTTTCTTCATTTATACCGTTGGTACATAGAAAAAGTAATGCGTTTGCGAAAAAATCCGATGCCGGGATGTCACCGGAATTATCCGTTTCAGGCGTTTTTAAGCCCTCCTAAGTGTTTTTCACAAAGTTGCCTGTCTGTATGTGTATGTTGTCTGTTATCATCGTAGTGTATTTAGGCTAGAGAGTTGAAACTTTGTTAAAAAAAACCAGTGAGTCTACAGGTGTAATTGTGCTATTCGGAAAATATTTTTTTTATGCTGTCGTTAACCCGCAATAATGACAACACGAATTTTGAAAAATCATAAAACGCGGAAAATTGATGCAATGTGATAAGGAAAAGGTCCGAGGTATCCCGTACCCGATTTTTTATATATTATTCAATAAAAAATGTTATATCAAAAGGAAAGGAAGAATCAAAAATTTACCATCTATACCTTACTTCAAATAATTCTATTTATTTGAAATTAATACCTTCAAAACTCTCCAATATTAATAAACCTTTTAGAAATAGTTGTAATTCTAGTTCTAATCTAATTATTTGTGGTTAAAGTTTACAAGTGGTTTATGGTCAAGTTATGTGGTTGGTCGCTTGAGGTTAGAGAATATGCCACTAATTGCCTTAGAGAGGTCTACTGGAGGTTTATTTGCAAATATGAAGGGGGTTTAAAAAGGTCTAAATCATAATTCAAGTAACAAATGGTGTCGAGTTTACCCTTATTATGAGAGGTCATTAATAGCTAAATGCCTCTCTTGTAAACTAATTATAAGGTTAATCCTCTTTAATATTACAGTTGAAGTACTTAGAACACAGATTTTTATTTTTAATTTTTAACATTTTTTTCCTTCTTTAAAGTATAGAAAAAGCATTGTGTTTACCGTAATATTTTTGCTTTCGTACTACCTTGAAGGAGGGGAAAGCATCGCATTAGCACACGACATATCACCCACTTCTGTCACCAAATGACGACGTTCCACCACCTACAAAACTCCAAAAATCGGTGGAAAAATGTGGTGTCTGTATTTAAGTGTGTACGAATGTGCATATTATTTTAATCGCGCTACAGTTTAAACGACTGACATGATTATAGAGAAAATTAGCTAAAAAATCGAGTCCTATAAAAGGACCAATTGGGCCCCTCTTGTAAGAATATCTATATGCCGTCTTCAATCAGCCTTTTATAAATACTTAATGAAATTTTAAGAAAATGTATTAGTCCTAGATCCAGGCCTAAAATATGTGACTAATTTTGCACTACTTCAAACAAAATTATTCTGAAAATATATATCAAATTATGAGGGAAAAACATAGTCTGCCTATCTAGAGTGGAGCTTTGGATATAAATGCGATCTCTCAAAACATTAGAAAACCGCACACATTCTAGTATTCTTGCAATAAGTGGTTCCCTGTAGGTCGTGAGCTAAACATGAAGAGAACATTTTTTAAAGCTAACAAAATGTTCTATAATAAGAGTGATTTTTTATCAAAATCGCGTAACTACAACTAAAGTTATGAGATTTGTCGAATGGCCGAAAAAATTATCAAAGGACCAAGGAGCTTATATAAAGGGGAAGGAACATATCAGGCCTTGACAAAGTAAAAAGGTGACGCCAACCCCCACCGCTACTCCCTCGGGCACTTGTAGCACTACTATATCCTTCCTATCGTCAGGTTATAAACATGTCGAGAAAATTTTTAGTTCTTTATTATAATAGTTAGTATAGCCCGTATTATAGTAGTTAGTTTGTGTAGGAGTTAATTGTACATATTTAATGGTATTCTTACTTTGTTTAAGATTATAAAATTATGAATCCTAAGGAAATATAAAATATCTAGAATTAGGGTCTGATAAAAATTGAGCGTGTTAAAGTGAAAAACACAAACTTTATACACTTCTCCAATACTTTAAACTCTATGTGGGACAAGTTGTCCCATACCCGCATAATTTCTTTGAAAACGGTGGCGACACTGTTTTGGCTTTATGCTGTATTGCCTATTTGCCATGTGTAAAAAACCAATATTTGTTTAAAAAATTCGCTTTGGTCAGCGAAAATGGTAATTTTCGATAAATTACCATTTTTTATATTTTTAAAAGAGCGATAACTTTGGTTGTAGTGATCCAATTTTAATGATAGAACACTCGTTTTGTAGAAAACTTTATCAGCTTTAAAAAATGCTGTCTTTATGTTTTGCACAGGGAACCACATATCCAAGAAAACTAAAATTTGTGCAATTTTCTAAAATTTTGAGCGAGCGCATTCATATGAAGAGCTCCACTCTAGATAGACAGATTATGTTTTTTCTTCATAATTTAAGATACATTTTCAGAATAAATTGTTTGAATCATAAAACTAAGGATCATATAATAGTTCAGCGTCACGATAGATCCCTGTATCCTCCTTAATATTTCTTTTATTCTTTTCCCAGAAAAATATTAGAAAATGTCTTGCATTCTAAAGAAAAAATAAATATATTTTTCAAAATATTTAAAAAAAGAAGGAAGCACATTTAAAAAGATGACAAAAAAAGAATAAGAAGATATAACCAAGCATAAAATTCTCTTTAAGTATATTTTTCATCGCTTTCCATGCTCATTTTTTCCTTTCTTCTTTTTGAATGCTTATTTTTTCTTGCCGTTATATTTTTTTTATACATAAGAAAAAGATACCGAAGAGCTTGAGAGGTATATAAGTGTACTCTTGAAAATATCTAAGGCGGAATAATCATAACTCGCATTCAAAGAGCCCTTCAGACCGTCTCTTGGAGCCCTATCTTCTACAATGGTTTCCCTTCTATTCCTTATTTTTTAAAGAAGGGCAACAAAATTAATTTTTTTCCTTGCTGAAATGAAAAAAGAATCTTTAGACTGTAAGAAACTCTTTTAAACTAGAATTTAGTCAACACAGATTCATATTTGTGATGATATTTTTTTTCTGTTTGTTTTATTAAGTTCATATGAGACGGAATCAAATATTACCTAAGAGAGTTAATTTTTATCTTGCTTGGGGTTATCTAACAATACGGCGTGGTGGTCCACATGTTGGGCGAATTTCTTTGGAATGCGCGTGTTTCTGTGCTTGACATCCCATTTCTTTATTAAGTTTCCGGTTTATGCTTTATAACTTGAGCAGTTACTCAATTATTAAGCTCTACTCATAACTCTTTTGTTTGTATTTTTCATAGGAAATGCGCATAATTTTCCAGTTATATACAACACTATACCTCTAAAATTGGCAGTCTGTTCAACTATTTGGACTGATTCAAAGCTAATTTAGTGTTTATCTGGAAAATACAGACAAAATGAGTTACGAGTAGTACTACTTGATAATAGATTAACTGCTTAAGTTATAAAGCATAAACTGGAAATTAATACAAGGGCTCAATTAGGGTTAAGGGGGGGGGGGGGGTCTTTTAAGAGAACCTGACATCGTAAAGACGGCAGATAGGAGGCTATATATCTCTCACATAAAAACCCTAGAGGCCCAAACCAGGATCGAACCTGAACTTTCTAGATAGCAGACGCACGTGCTAACCATTATACTTCCGAAAACCTCAATAATCAGTCTAATATTATTCTAACTTTACCAAAAAAAAAAAAAAAAAAACACTTGCAGCGTTCTTGCCAAGTTTGCGAATAAATGAAATGGAACTAACAACACAATGCTTATGGAAAAATTACACGATAAAAACCTTATGTGAAAAATATTGCATTCGTTTTGAAATAAACCGCTCAGAAAACCGTATCGCATTATAAAATATTGCATCAAAAGTAATAAATAAATGGACTAATTGAAGAATTCCAATTATTCTAATTCGACATGAATTTTAAACAAAATCAAATATTATTTTTAATTTAATGAAAAATATTAAAATAAAATATTTCCTAAATTACGGAATGCTCGAATGCATATTTTTTGCATAGATGCAACGAAAACGTTTTTAGTAAACGAGTTTATTAATTTTAAAATATTTACTTGAACACGAAAAGAAATAAAGCTTTAGCCCATCGTATTAAATTTTTTTTTTAATTACGGTATTTATAAACTGAGATAATAAAGGGGGAAATGTGGTATTGATAAATTGGAGATGAAAATTGTATTCAAAAGCCTTATAATGCAAAATATCTAACGGCATTCCGCAGGGCTACTCTATTGCTCCAATAATATTTCTTGTGTTATTAATACTTCCCTAATACAAACAATAGACTTCTAAAATTTCCATCTGTTCGTTAAAGCATTATTTTGATTAAACTCCATTGATGCACATCATAAATTAAGAGAAACGATATTAACTATTAAGATTAACTATTTCTCTATGCGTATATAAACAATGCGATGTTCAAATTTATGTAAAATATGTTAAAATTTCGTGTAAAATAAGATGTTTAAGGAAAATAAATTTAAATAGCTGAGTAAATTCTTGAAACTTACTGACACAAGAATATAACTAACAATAAATAATTAATTATTGCATATGATAATTAAAAGAGATTGATTGTTCGTTGTTTTACCGAATAAGTTACCGAAGTAGTTTCTACTTTTGACTATCTTTATTGGAGAATGTTTGGCTCATTTAAAAAAGAAAATCATAAAATCAATAGTACATTATGTTACTAGACTCTAAGTGAGAATTCCTTTACCACAAACCTTATATACCTTAGGTACAAATGAGGAATAGTAACTAAATTTGATAAGAAACTAAATATAAGTTTACCATAAGCATTATTTTATGCTTTATTTTAAACTTTAGAAAAATAAAAACCAAGTTATTCTTTATCTTCATCTATATTAGTACAACCTTAAGTAAGCTCGCACATTTGTTTAGTCTCACTTAAAGACGATTAATCACAACAAAAAACCCATACTCAACCCCCTTTGCCAAAATCTATATTTTACATCTCATTAAATAAATATAGCGAAGATAGAGAGTTTTATGCTTGCTCTAAAAATCCGAAACTGGGATTTTACCTGTATTATCCGTTTCAGGCGTTCCTAAGACCTCCTAAGTGAGTTTCACAATGTTGTTTGTCTGTTTAAGTGTGTGTGTCCGGAAAATGTGGAGATTTTAAAGAACGTAAAAGAAAATGGTGATAAGGCACTTAATAAGAGGGGCGAAAGTGGCGAGATAACGCTAATACAAAGCGCGTTGGCGGCGGCTACTCGGTTCCCGTCAGTCAGCTACAAACCTCTAGACAAAACTGTAACCGCTGTCTCCTAACTCTTTTCTTCGCTGCTCGCCGGTAGTTATTTTTACTTTTATACATATGTTTTATATTTTAATTTATTTCGTTTACTTTATTTGTTTTTATTTGGTCTATATTTTTATTTTGCTTCCCTATTCTATTTTAATTCATCTCATTATATTGTATTTCTTTTTATTTTAGTATTTATTTTTATTTTTATTTAGAGTATTTTTTGTAATATATTTTTTACTTTGTTGGTTAGGCACTGATGATGATCTGTTAAGATTGAAAGCTGGCTATGTCAAATATATATCATTAGTGGAGAGACTCTGTTTTATTTCATTACTTGAAACTCCACAACTCATTTTTCCTTATTATTATATTATGGAGTTAAAACATTGGAGTTGGAAAATCTTTATATTTATAGTTGTGCTAACAAGAAAATATTTTTTGATGACGTCATTAACCGGCAATAATGACTCAGAATAAAAGTAGAATATATTTTTGTGTGTGAAAATAATTACTCTTTACGTTACGAGTAATTGACTTACATAATTTAAAAAATAGGTACGGGGTACCTCGAAATTTTTCTTTTCCACACCGGATTCTCACGACTTCGGTCTCCTTTCGTTCGTCCTCGAATATACAAGTCAGCAAAGTTATATATACTGTAACATGTCTTCGGACTCGCGTTTCTCGTCCTCAGATAGTAAATTCATTAGTTTTATTCCTATAGCAGTCACCCATCCTAGCACTGACATCGCTCGATTTGCTAAACATTTATAATAACAAAACTATAAAAATACTTGCCGTATTGAAACAAAACTTAGTATACTTATTTATTACTTAATGTTAAAATTTGTTACACTTGGACCAAATTTCAACTCAATTGGTTTCTTTCCAAGTTTTTCCAATTTAAAAAAAACGTGAACACGTTATTCGATAAAAATTGAACGAATGCTGATAAGATGAAACTTGTCACATATGTTGATCTTATATAAGACTACATAAGTGCCAAATTTCACACCCCACGACAAATTTTTTACTTATAGCAGGTTAAAGAGGTTTTATAAAAATGTGTTCCGGGTAGGATAAATAGAGCTAAAGATTGATTTTTGTATTATGTTTCATTTCTCTAGCATAAATATACAGATACGTTTATAACAGATACACAATATTTATTATATGTCATTATACACATACAGATAGACAAGTTTGTGAAAACAATTTAGAAATTCTTAAAAACATCTAAAACGGTGAAATCCCAGTTTCGTTTTTTTAACACTTTTCCAACATAACTGCGGTATAAATGAGAAAAATTTAAAATAGATTTTACTAAAAATGGATGTTACTTTATGGCTCCGTATCGTTTCGTCGACAAATCAGTTCGTCGAAAAATCATTCCATCGACAAATCATAGCGTTGACAAATCGGTCCATCGACAAAAAAAATCGGGTTGTTACCCGTTTCGTACCGACGACAAATTTGTCGATGGAACGAAATCACACCTACTTTATTATTTATTTACTATAGTAGGTTACTATAATATGTATACTATTATGCAACGTAATAGTAGGGGGGCGGGTTGCCTGATCAAGAATATATATATATATATATATATATATATATTATTATATAATATATTATATATATTATATATATATATATATATATATATATATATACATATATATGTATGTATGTATGTACAAGATTTTTGTGTCCTTAACGTTTCTATGGGACAAGATTAAATTTGAGTGCTTTATTTGATAGAAATGAAACTTGGTACAAAAATTAACCTTGCTTATTAAGCTTATTAGTTTTACCCTATCTGTGTAACGCCATGAACCCACAAAAAGACCCCAGAAACATTTCAAAACATCACAAATCTTCATATAGTGTTTAGATTAGGGTGTAATTTTGTGCACATAACTACTATGTATGGCTCACAAACGTACAAAGTTCCATTTTATTATCAGTATTAGTTCTGGTTTTATTGATAGACATATATATGTAAACAAAACATTATGTCATTGATTGACATCATGAAAACAAACACGTATTTTTCTACTATTTTTACGTGAGCTCATTTCTTTCTCTATAGTTTTTTATGATTTATTTTTAGTTTTCATATTTTACTGTGTTACTTATAGTCTTTGTAATTTGTTTTTATTTCGCCCTAAATGATAGTAGCATAAATAAAGTTAGAGAGTTTGTCTTCATTTACTGTCCGTTACCTGGGTTTAGTTTTGGGAGAGAATCATTATTATATATATATATATATATATATATATATATATTATATATATATATATATATATATATATATATACTTTAGATTTCGAAGGTTATGTTGAAAAATGAAACTCTATACAAAAATCAAACTTATTAATGTCCAGTACCCATAAGAAAAAAAATCAAAAATCCACTTAATCACAGAAGTTATTGGAATGGGCTGAAACTAAATATTACACGCACACACAGCTATGCATGTTAAACATAAAAAGAAAGTCAAAGTAAAACTTTAAATCAGCATTACTTCTGACTTTATTGTTGGATGCATAAAACTTTATGTAAACCAAACGCGTTCTTTGACTAATAGATTTGGAAATTCGCTAATTTTGTTTTGTACGAATAACAGCTAAAATACAATACCAATGTGCCAGCGACGTGACAACAGGGAGGCGTATTTTTTTTTATTTTTATCAATAAGTAAAAGCAGTTATAACATTAATTTAATTGAATTTAACCTAAAATGAACTATTATGAATTGATAAGTATGAGCTGTCATTATTTTTATTTATTTGATTATTTTTTAAATCTATTTTTTCCACGCGTTTCCGTGACCACTTTTAATTTTTTGCGACCCCCACTTTAAGAACCACTGTGATAAAGTACAATAACCATGTGGTCGCAAAGCGGCCACAGGGAGGCGCTGACGCCGCGCATAGCGGCCGAGGTTCGAAGTACCGAGCTTGCAGAGCGGCAAAGATGCCGAAAGCCTTTTTTCTCTTTTTAAGAAAGACTTATAATTAATTATATGGATTTTGTAAATTATTAAAAATTTTTAGCATACCTGAACATGATCGAATAGTATCGACGCTCTGGACCATATTGCACGAAATAAAGTCTAACATTGCACACTCTTATATTACTGCATTTTTTTCAAAAGATAGGTTAAAAAATAAAAAAACGAATTACAACGAATAAATAATTTCAACGAATAACTAAAATCGTAATTATTGATAAGAAAATTGATAAGAGATAACAGTTGTAGGTTTTTAAGCACATGATAGTTAAGCACAGACTGTTAGTAAGTAACTAAGCTCACGTGGTTTGTTATCATCGCCCCGCCTTGCATTGGAAAACCTATTCTATATTTACCTCCCCTTGTAGGTTTTAAAGTCCCCGCCCTCAAGCTTCATTTCTATTGGTCGAATCGATTCACTACCCTAAAAATATACCCCTTCTCTTTTTTTTATATTTATGTAGATTTTTTTAACCTTGCATCCTTTTTCGGGTTATTTTTTTTGATGACATCTCTTCAGGATCGCAAGAGACTATTATTTAAAGCTTCTATTCTTTCATAGAAAAATAAAATTTTAGTAGTACATTAATGGTAAAGAGATAAAATGTCAGGATGCAATTTTACAATTTTTGTGACTTCAAGATTTACTAATAATTTTTTTTAACGTTTTTTAGAAAGATTGCTATTTACGGTATTAATGTCAGTTTTATTGCCTGCCCTGTAGCATTTTTATTAGTATGCTTGTTTTGGTATTATTACTAATATTTATATTATTATGCTTGTTTTGGTATTATTACTAATATTTATATTATTATGCTTGTTTTCATATTTGCAGTTTGTATAATATATGTAAAAAATTAATACAAATATTATATAATGTGTAAAGTACTCTATAGTACGTCACACGGCTAAAATTAGTTGACAGCGTGGGAAAATAGTGTTGAGGAACCAATAAGGTTGGCTGATTTGGAATTGAGGGCGTGGTTTAACATCCAGAGCTAAACTCATTCACTTCATTCCCTAAGGAATAACAATTAAAATAATTGTCAATAATTGCAAAAATATTAAGAGCCATACATATCTAAATAAACAGCAATCTATGGATTTATTTAAAATATGTATAAAAAATAACATATTAAACTTTTAAAAATAAAATCCCAACAAAAACACTCCGTGAAAAAATTCAGCCAAGTCTTGCGTAAAAAGTTATGATTATGCCAAGTCTATTCATTCACAGTTTTCATAAATCTTGAGAGATATAGATGTTTACTTAATATCCACAACGTATGCGCTCAAAAGCCTTAAAAATTTAACAGTTAAGAAATTTCTGATTCAACTTAACTGCCTGAAGTTGAAAGCAGGTACTCATTTGTGGTTATGATGGTCGAGCCCTTCTTACAACCCAACATGTAAAATAACTCATTTTGCATCTGAAATAATTATAACAATGGATACTTCATATTGAAATCAACAATATGCTATTAGGTTTAAATTATTTAAATTTCTCAACATACTTGATAAAGATTTAAGAACAATATATCACTTATATAATACAGTCATTGTATTATTGTTACATATATATATGTATATATATATATTATATATTATATATAATATATATATATATATTATATATATTTTACAAATAATGAATCATATACCGTTGATTAAGTCTTTATAAACCACTAATTTTTCATATCAGAGGCAATATTTAGGAGATCAAATTAAAATATTGCAAATTTAACAATTTTAACATTATGAATTTTTTAAATATCACAAAAAGTAATAAATTATTTTTAAATGGCATTTACGTTTTGCAATTGCATACGCTACAATGTATGCAAACTACATTACACGTAGCGTTGATCAAATGGTCAAGGCTAATTGATGATTGTATACCAAAAGTTTACACTGGAACATTTAGTATCAAATAAACATTTTTTATTTTATTTTTATTATTAATGTTGATTAGTTTTGTTAACTAATTCATTATTTTTTGTTATCATACATAATGCAAGTCATTTATAACTGTCATTAACTATTAGTTCTTTTAATAACTTGCTAAATTAGTACTTATTATTGAAATATCATGTTTTTAAAAACTTTTCAAGAGAGAAATCTTTATTTAGAACTGTTAAATTGTTCTTAGTTTTTTTTTTTTGTTAATATAGTTTTTTAGAGTTAAATATTTTTCATGAAGATGATCCAAATAGATTGAAATTTATTATTTCTGTTTAAAACATTGTAGAATTAAAGTTGTTCTTTTCCTAAAAGTATTTTTAAAAACTAATATACGCAACTTGTAATAAATATTGTTAACGACAATTATTTCAAATCTTTGAAATATTGCTGCCGTATTTCGTAAATAGAAATGTATAGTCATCAAGGTGTAAATAGTTTACATTAAACAAGTAAAACTTTTCTTGGTAATAAAACTTAATAAAGTGTGAAAAATGTGCGTCCTTTGTGAGGATCGAACCTTTAACCTTCAATTATGAAATGAAGACGCAACCATTTAAGCGAAAGGGAAAATGCAGAGCGGAAGTAAAGAAGTTGCCATGGCGACAAAAGCTATTTTTATCCCGCTAGTTACTTTTATTCCACTAGTTATAAGTTATAAACTAGGAGTCTTGTGTCAATTTTCTAGCTGTACAATGATTTTGTGTGACTTTTATGTATAAAAAGTGCACTTTTCTTTCTTAAATGTATATTTTTAGCTCCTTTAGGGTCCACGGCACCATAGAGTTGCAATAAATAAAAATCACGTACGCGGTACCTCGGAACATTTCCTTATCATATCGGATTCACTACGCTCATCCTACGGATAGTAAATGTATCCGTATTATTTTCAGCGGTCTAACATAAAGCACTGACCACGCTCAATGCTGCTTAATTTTTATGATCCATAAAAATCATGGATATACTTGTCGTATTAAAACGAAACTTAGTGTACTTATTTATTAAGTAATGGTATACACATATGTAAAGTGTAATACCTTAAAGTAATAAAGTAAGCAACTTAAATATCCCTTTAAGTAAAGGTATTTTCTGATTTTTTTGAAATTTTTTAAAAAACGTTCACAAGACATTTGATAAAACTTGAACTAATGCTGATAATAAGATAAAACTTAGCATATATGTTAGTCTTATACATGGGCTACATGTGTGCCATATTTCAATCGGATCGCATAATTTTTTCGAGTCTTATGATTTTTGTTGAATCATTATTGCGGGTTAATGACGTCATAAACAATTATTTTCCAACTAGCACACAATGAGATTACAGCGGTACCAATTACAGCGGTAGATTGATTTTTGTACGAAGTTCCAACTCTCTAGCTTGAATACACTAAGAGCTAAGAGAATAACAGACACACACACACAATTTTGAAGATTCAAAATTTTACTGTAGGAAGAAAAGAACAGCCGAAAAAAAACACTTCTCAAAAAGAACGAAGTAATGCACAAATTTATTGTTTTCAAAAGCATGTAGTATTTATATGGGACATGCTGATAATATACGGCCTTTTAGTAGGGTTACTACTAAAAGGAAAATTAAAAAAAACACACACACACACACATAAACACATACAGACAGAAAACTTTGTGAAAACCACTCAGGAGGCTTTTAAAACACCTAAAACGTATAATTCCGGTTTCATCCCGGTTTCGAAATTTTTCGCACTCACAATATGTTTCCTATATACCTACGGTATAAATGTGGAAAAGTAAAAAGGGTATTTAGTCACTGGAAGGCCCTTGTTAAATTACTTCCTGATTGGTGCAAACTAAATAAAATTTGTATTTATACTAATACATTGTATTGATGAATAGTAGTTGGATGAACTTGATTACAAAGCAAAGTGCCTTTAAAAAAACCTGTATTTTAAACTTTAAATGTCTTTGTTATGAAAATTAAAAGGACAATTGAATAAGATCTCTAAAATAAAAAAGCATAAAACTATTATACAGTAGGAACTTTTAAAAATAATTCGTACCACTTACTAATGAGGCGTATAACTACAGACAGTGATATTCGAGGATAGGGATAGACGACTGAATAAGACAAAAATAAAGAAATTAGTTATAGGATATTGCGTTAGGACAAAAAACATATAAAATAGGGATGGACACAGAGGGGCACCCTGAGGAATGCCGGCACCCTATCTAAGGAATGTTAGGGGGCAAAACAATGGCAAGGGCTTTAAAAAAAGGACAGGGGCAGCTGTCAGGTGCCTTGTTACCCTGGATCATTGGCAAAACCTCGGAGCAAATGAGCGCAATGACAAAAAACCTGAAGAGGGACATGCCCTCTGAAAGATTAGATGCGCATAACTTTTTAACTCTTTTAGATATGTTAAGAATTAAAGGGATGATGGATTATGTTTAGGGACAACCTGTATCATATGACATAGTTTAACAATACAAAGATAGAAGACATGTAACATTTACTTAAGGTTGGAATGTATACATTTTATCTATGCAAAAGTTTAATGCGGGCCCTTGTACCGCTATTTACACTACCACATCTTAAAACAGTTCTTAACATTAATATGGTTGAGGCCGTGTTGGACTCAAAACATTTTAAATTAACTCAACAAAAATTGGCCTTACATTTGTTATAAAAAAATTTTAACAGTTAAAAATGGCCACTATTTTGAGGCCTATGATTGGTTTTCTACAAAATCTATTCAATAAGTACCTAACTTATCTAATAGGAAACGTTTTTACTTTTACTTATTTATACCGCAGGTATATAGGAAAAGTATTGTGGTTGCAAAACCGGGATGACACCGGAATTATCTATTTCAGGTCTTTTTAAACCTGAAAGTAGTTTTCGTAAGTAGTTTTATCAACGTTGTCTGTAGGTATTTGTGTGTGTGTCTGTTATTATCGAAGCTCCTAAAGTGTATTTATACTTGAGTTCAAACTTTGTACAAACATCAGTCTAAAGGTGTAGTTGTGCTATCCGGAAAATATTTTTATGACGTCATTAACCCGTAATAATAACTTAGCAAACATTTAAGTTTACATTTTTAATTAAAATGTCGGAAAATAATCCAATTAAATTTCAATTCGGTGCAAGTTGGACACCTTTACGAAATAAATAAGTACACCAAGTTTCGTTTCAATACCACAAGTATGTCTATCATTTTTGAGGGATCATAAAATTTAAGCAGTATCGAGCGTATTCAGTATCTGGGGATTGTATATACTATCTCAGGACGAGCGAAGCGAGTCGCAAAGATGTGTTGCAGTATAAATTTAACGACTTAAACATTCTGAGGACGAGCAAAGCAAGTCCGAAGAAGGGGGGTTGAGCGTAGCGAATCCGATTTGATGAGGGAAAGTTCTGAGGTACTCCTTATCCTTTTTTTAACTCACTTTCATCGGTTTAATTCGTTTAAAACGTTTGGACGGTACCAAGTTCTTAAGGAAGGTGCATATTAATCCGCCCATTCATTCATAAATAGCTACCATTATTTTTTAAAAAGAGCAAGTGGGTGCTGAAACGTGGACATTTAATAAAAAAATTGAGAAGTGGGTGTCACATAACTTCGTCTAGTGCAGTGGAGAACCATCGCGCGGAGACATCACGTCTCTGAACTTATCAATATTTATATTTTTTATTTATACTTGTCAATATTTATTGATATTGTAACTAAAAGCTCTTCCAATTTTGAAATTCTCTTAAGGATTGTGTAATTTCCTTCGCTTTCTAAGCGTTGAGAGCTAACCTGATGACCTTCTTTCCATTGGCCGGTTCTGTCAATTAAGATAAAGTCTAGTAGAGAGAAGAGATTGTTGTTTATCAGGTGACGCAATTTTTTGTTATCGTTTCCCATTGCAATGTATCCCCTTCTATTATTCGCGATTCAAAGTCCGTAGCAGCGCCACCGTCGCTGATAAGAAATTGATAACGAAAGGGTGATCGTTGTTTAAAGTCCTTATGGGGATGGTCTGGTTTTTCTTATTTGTGACGATTATTTCTTTAAATTTTTTATCAAAGTGCTTTAATTTAACTAATTTTAGGGCGTATGAACTCAGTAGAATCACAATTTCATTGAAAATTAGCGTTTTAATGGGTTGTCACGAGTATTTAAATTGAGTGATAAGAAGATGAAGATCATAATATAGTGTTTTATTTTATTTATTGTTAATTGATGTTACTTTTAAATAATTTTAGTTTGCACAAACACACAAAATTACCATTTAATTGCATTAAATTGTTTAAATTAGTTGTAACAGGTATTTAAATTAACTGATAAGAAGCCGATTTTCACTGTAATGGTGTTTTAATTTATTAATCAATTTTATTTACGCACTAAAATAATTAATAACTCAATAAATTCACTTTTTGTAAAATGTTTGTTTAAATTATCCGTTTAGGTTTTATTATTTCTGGGTTAAATTGGACAAATCAAAGTCCGTAGTGATAAGAGCCTGATTCTATATTTAAAATCCTGGAATTATCGAAATATTTATCTATGAAATATTTGCAATTTTTTTAGCACCGATGGTCGTTCTAATAATTTTCATCACATTTATCACAAATTAACAAACAATAAATAAATAAAAGAAGAATTTTTATCGGCTCCCATGTTAATCCTATGATAAAAAAATTTTTGATTACCCTTTCGTTTTCCCGCCATTGTTATTGCCAACCTTACAACTATCTCTTTGAATCGCGAATAGGATATAGGGAAGCATATGATCTTCTTTCTTTAACTCAAAAAACTATGCCATTGGCTTGAGACATGTTACTATTAAGAAATTCAAATCCATCCCAACCTGTATTTGCTTGACATCAGTGTGGCTGTAAAATCGAATATGTAATATGAATCTGATATTTCATTTTTCAGGAGGAAGGGGAGAATGTTGGCAGACTTGTTTTCTTGATCCCTATTTAGAATAACAAGTGGTTGGTATCCAATAAGGTTACACAGCTTGGTATAGTGGCTGAATTTCATAAATATTTCATGTGTCTCAGACAGACGACTGACAAGGTAAAGTCTCTTACAAGTTCTTATATTACACAAAATCATATATTTTTTGGAAAGGGTATTAAAAATGAGCAATTTATACATTGCTTGGACGTGCTGTGTCCAAACATTGTATTGCCGTTAAAAATACAATATATTTTATGTTGTGCAATTTGCTTCCCTATCTCATGAAAAGGAGACGGAAGCATAGTATTCCCGTGCAACATACAATGCATTTTGCTTCCTTGTCTCCTAAAAGGAGACGGAAGCATTGTATTCCCGTGAAAAATACAATGCATTTTGCTTCCCTATCTCCTAAAAGGAGACGGAAGCATTGTAATCCCGTGAAAAATACAATGCATTTTGCTTCCCTATCTCCTAAAAGGTGAGGGAAGCATTGTATTCCCGTGAAACATAAAAGGCATTTTGCTTCCCTATCTTCTCTCTCGAACAATTATATTGTATTAACTATTGAAGTTTTGCAAATTTAGGTAGTATTAAATGATATGTTTGGCATGTCAAGCATGATGGCGGTAAAAGAGCACTACTCTGGTAAATACTTCACTTTATGTTTTCGGAATGTTAAGTGAAAAAAAGAGTTAGTTCAGGTTCTGTCGGCACCCTGTTGAGTTAGAGCTTTGTAGGACCCGAAAGAGTGGGACTCGAAATTATGTGAGCCATCAATAATAACAAATGTCGAATGATGGAACTGTTCGCAGAGGTAGCATAACGTTTTGGTTGATACATTCTTAAGTTCCTTCTTGTTTAATTATATTGTGTTAACTATTTGTTTTAAATAAATCGGTAGTTTCAAATGATAAAATAATTTATAAGAGTAATATTTATGTAGAAGAAAATGTAGGGTTTTATTTGACATTTAAATATTTTATTTTTGAAATTAAACATTGACCAAAAGCATCTGTTTCCCTACAATGCTAGAGCTCGGAAAAACACAATTAGTTCTAGTGGTGAAAAATAAAAGTTGGGATAAAAACATATTTTTACTCGCAATGTTAGATCATCTAAAGTTGCAAATTCGAGTAGGTTTAACCAATTTAGACACGGAATCCTTGTCATTGGTCGCGGTTAATAAGGGAAGCGAGTGAAAGA
Source organism: Microvelia longipes (assembly GCA_018340805.1). NCBI lineage: Eukaryota > Metazoa > Arthropoda > Insecta > Hemiptera > Veliidae > Microvelia > Microvelia longipes. The sequence continues at coordinate 16,567,054 of JACMZG010001908.1, forward strand.
GCAAGTGAGTCGCAAGTGATTGGGGATGATTCTGCGATGTCTAAAATAAAAATAGTAGAGGGGTGATTTAGCGATACTTTAGACAAAGGAGTGACTTGGTAATGTGGCACTATTAGAATTAGAAGTGATTCAAATTTCCAGCTGTCTTACGTCACTAACTATCCGTGTAATGCCACCCCCGTTTTGTCGCTAAGTTATGAAGCCCCTGTTTGTCACGGATCCCTATCACTCCCTTCGTTGCAGTTTTAGTCACGCGTTTCGATTCCCCAGTAAAGGTTTCCCCCAGCGACATTGCTGAAATTCCAGATAGCTTTAATAAGACGAGACTATTCAATGAAAACTCCCTCTGCCTTGTTAACAATAAACTATATCTTATTCCACCTTTTAATATCTTTTTGGGAGTTTTATAAGATGCGAATTCTATTCTTTTTGTGCTTTATTCTTATTTTTATTTGTGTTCTCTTTTACTATTGTTAGGTTTACTTCTTTTAAGAGCAAACATTCTTTCTAAACATTCTTGCCATAGCTCGTATGCTAGTTTTACTTTTCAGTCACTGTAAAGCCATTAGTGAAACACGACAATGTTTTTCACAAAGATGTAAAGGAAACAAAAGTTGTAAAATAAAATATTTACTTAAATTTTGTTCCTTTTTAGGATATAAATATCTAAGCACTAAATTAACGGGTTATTGCTGTTAATATTATTTTATTGACTTTAATTGACAACTGCAGTTGTCAATAATTGTTTTGTATCCGAAGCAACAAAACGAGTGCAAAAATTCATTAAATATATTTTTTCCTTTAACTTTTAGCATTTAAAGGTAAAAAGTAGCAGTCCGTGAGCCCATTGCAATTTTCGTGACCGTCGAACCCCGAAGGTTTAACCGACTAGATTGATTTATTTTGGCTCCCTGTTAAAGGATCAGGTGGTCTGCCATTTCAGATCGGAGAATTTGGCCCCTGGACCTCTTCAAAGTCCGAAAAATTGCCCCAAATACAGTTTTTGCTCATAAGCGCTGTCCTAATTGGTTTTATACAAAAAATATAAAGTGTTTTATTAAATTCATTTAATTTGTGGAAAATCACTGTTTTAACTATCAAAATTTGTTCAATAGAAACAGAGATATAACTGCTTAATAAATCTCTAATATTACTCCTCAAAACGCACAAAAAACCCAAAATTCCATGTTTTCCCATGTTATCATGTTTAAAATATTAACAGATTTAAAAATAAGACAAATTCTATCAAACTATAGGTAATATAAAGTTGTTCTAGAGCAAAAGAGGAGTATACCTCTCATATATCATGATTTATGTTTGACATATAATCCTAAAAAACACGCAATTTTTTAATTTTTTTAAGTTATTAAATAATTTTCAGCATTATTATGTAAAACATTAATGTTAATGTTATGTCAGACATTTGATAGAATATGACTGCTTTTCAAATCTGCCTATATCTTAAACATGATAACATGGAAAACATGCAATTTTAAGATTTATGAGCGATTTGGGGTGTATTTTTAAAAATTAATTTTTGTACTTTCGGTATTAAACAGATATATCTGTGGTTCTATTGAGCTAATTTTAATGGTTAAAACATTGCTTTGTCACAAATTTGATGAATTTAAAAAACATCACATTATAATTTTTGATAAAACCAATAGAAACAGCGCTAATGGGCAAAAACTGATTTTGGGACCATTTTTTGGACTTTGAAGGGACCCAAAGGCCAAAAGTCCCAGATCTGAAATGACATACTATTATTCTTTGTAAGGGCTCCACGATAATAAAAATTGCTATGGGCTCGGACTAATATGTGTAATGACATGTGAACTTATATCTTTAATATACTCAACCTGTACCTTAAAATGATAACAAATTGGGTACAGTTATGGACATTTGAAACGGATTTTGGCATTTCGGCCAAACCCCTGGGCTCGACTCACGTATCACAACCATCCCATTTGAAAATGTTTTCAAAGGAAATTCACTGAAATTTAAAAAAAAACAGAAGACTTTTTTTAAATCGAATAGCACAATAATAGTATACAATAAAAAAACCAAAATTGCAATATTTTTATTGTTGGGTTAATAAATTGCTTTTTTTGCCAGGTTTTATTTTTCTTGCGTTTTGCTTGAATTCAATTACTTTTTATACATAGTTTGATTTAAATTTCATAAATAGTTTCTTGTTTATCCACTGAGCCTAAATATTGCTTAAATCTTAGTCCCTATTTTTGAAAAGTATGCCACTTATCAGAGTAGGGTTGATGTTTTCAAAGATTAATCTGACATAGCCAAAATAAATATAAAAAAATTACAGTACTTATACGTATTAAATTAATGTTACTGTCATTATGTATAAAAATGAAAGTTGAAGGAAGTCTTTAAAAAGAAAAAAACATGGCAGCGAAATAGATTGGCTCGAGAAAATTCACTTGATTTTGCTTAAAGAGTAGCACATTAGTCTTTTAAAAAGAGCGATAATTTATTCGATAATTTATCGGGTCACGGAGTGAAACCTCCCCTCGATTAATATTCTCGAGCAGTTTTCGAGAAAATTTCGAAAAAGAGAGAGAATATCGCAGTTCTAATTCCCTTAAAGCGAATTCCCCCCTTTTTAATTAAGTCTGATCATTAATCAGGGAAAGAGTGCGAAGTTTCTGGAAAAAGAAACGTGCTTTTTCAGAGGGCTCTTTGAAAAATGTTTGTAGAGTGTGAGGAGAAATACCACTGGAGGTCATGAACCGAGGGATAATTTTAATGGTGGGGGAAGGAATGGTTCTTCAATATGGTGCACCCCTCCCCCTCGATTGGAGCAAAGAATTCCGGTCTCTAAACCACCTCGCATTTTCTTAAAATTTCCGCCACCGTCATTTAGCTCGACATTATCCTTACATACTTATCCCTTTCAAAACTATGCCTTCAGCTTTCCTTACCCTCCTTACTCCTATGCCTGGCCATACTTCTTAATACGTCCCTTAAGACTTTACGTCCTCTTTACATATTTATTCCGTCTAACTACAACCCCCAACTCCCATCTATTTATCCCCCCCCCCATCTTTCTGTGGTCTCCTTCCTGTTCTCAAACTTCTTCAACTTGCTCTAAAAATCCGTCAAATTTCTATTTTATTGAGTAATTCGAATACTCTTAAACTAGAGCCTCTGATTCTTAAAATATTTTCTTTAAAGTGGGATTAAAAAAAAATAATTACAAAAAAACTTTATTTAAGTTTAAATAAAGTTTATACCATTTTGACTATGTTTTACTTAACGAAATTAAGTAGTCTACTATTTTTATTGCTTAAAAAACTGCTTTTAATCGTAAAAAGAAAATTATATATTTCTACTGTGAGTATAAGGAAAGGCATAAAGTCATTCTGTACTCCGTATTTAAGAAATAAATGATTTTGCATGCTAGTATTAAGCAGTATTTGAAGTAGAGAAATTGGGGAGTTCTGAAACAGGATGTTTTTAAAATAGAATCTTATTGTAACCAGATGTGGTAGATACATAATAGATACAAATAGACTTTTCTTAGAGTAATTTAACCTTATTTACAAAAACTAAACCTACTTTAAAACTAATCGCTCGTCTTCATAAGTCAGGGAGAAGTAGTTGCAGTATATTGTAGTAGTTGTCTTTAGAAACTGAGAATAAGTCATGGTTGTAATAAATTGACTACTTCATAAATAAAATTCCTCTAATTAAAGATCTGAAGGATGTCAATCATAATTGGCTATTGCAAATGCACTCAGTAGAGCAACCGTTTTGTGTATAGTAATGAAAATGAATTTTTTAATGAAATAATATTTAGTTCAATAATACTGTTTTGTTCAAAGTTTTACACACCCAATTAATACATTTGATTGATATCTATATGATACAATAGTAATAACTACAAAGCAATAACAAAAATAATAATAAAATGAAACTATTTCTGAAAAAACCTAATTTACGGCCGATAGCTCGAATTTGTGTTTTTATTTGATCTCACTACCTCATAATTCTAAACTTTAGTAAACTCGTGTATACTCATTCAAATACACACATATAATGTATACAAATATATACGTACACATGTTTACTCATATAGACCCACATATTTATGTAATGAAACGGTAATCTTCATTATTCATTTTTAAAGTTATACTTATAGAATTCTTAGTGCGTGCATGTGCTGCTGAAAAGTATGTCTAGGGTTCATATTATGATGAATTATGTCAGCAAACTGCTATTAATAATATTCTTTATTTATTTATTGTTTATATTTAAATGATACTCTATTATTATCAGTTGTTAAACAGATATTTTAGGTGAGGCTATAGCAATATCAGATAAAAATTTTATTCGCAAAGCTTTAATAAAGGAAAGTAAGTGAACCGTAATGGCTTCCTTATCAAAGTACAACTTCATATACAGGACTTAAAGCTAATATTTAAATACACACATATAAACGTACTCGTGTATACTCATTCAAACACAGACATATAAATGTACACAAATATATACGTATACATGTTTATTCATATATACCGAGATATATGTATACACGTATCGTAATGTACCAACCAATGCATAGTGTAAATATAAATGATTATCTCTTGGATCGCTTTTGAACTTATTATCTATCTCTTTCATCTATTCATTTCGTTGATTTTACTAAAATTAATGAAACTGATGTTATTTTTAAATATCTTCCGCATAGTAGTATATACATTAACTTATGAATTACTTTTGCAGTATCTGCCACGTAAGTTGAATTTGACAATCACAATAAACATTTGGGGCTAAATGAAACAAATAGTTATTTAATACCATAAATGACATGTGTAAAAATAAAGGTTATTTTAGTGAATATTACCAGATAATGGCCCTTATGAGGGTGTTTTATTAATTTTCCTCATTAATCCTGTAGGTATATAGATAAAGTATTGTGTTGCAAAAAACTATCTGAAACCGGGAAGACACCGGATTTTTTTTCTTTGGCCTAAAATTATGGTAGCATATTATAAAAAATACGTTTTTTGGAAGTTGGTATTTACCAAAATAAATTACAGTTTCGGGCATTAAAAATATTAGCTTCAATTTTTTTTATCTGACACTATTTATTTGTAAGAGCCCCTTAAATCTTCTGTAAGGACCCTAAATTTAAGCAAAATTTTAAGGGAAACAAGAGGTCTTCGGCCTCTTGGTAGATACCCAGATACCCAGACCTGGGAGCCATTTAACAAACCCCCGCACCTCGCTGGCGTTTTATAAAATACGCCAGCTGAGGCGTATTTTAAGAGAATTACGCTTCTGAGGTGGTTCGGATGACTGAAATCCAAAATGGGATGTAACCTGAATTATTTAGGTGTTTTAAGTCCTCCTAAGAGGTTTTTAATTAGTTGACTGTCTTTAGGAGATCTGTTAACATCGTAGCTCCGACTGTATTTTTGCTTGAGAATTGAAACTTTGTACGAAAATAATTCTATAATGACCGCCAATAATGCCCAAGTCATTAACCTGCAATAATGACTTGCCAAAAATTTCGAAAACTCATAAATCGCCGAAAAATTTTGCGATCCAATTGATATTTGGCACGCATGTAGCCATGTAAAAGACAAACATATGCGTCCATTTTCATCTCATTATCAGCATTAGTTCAATTTTTATCAAACGACTTGTCAACGTTTTTTAAAAAAAATTGAAAAATCAGAATATGATTCAATTGTGAAATTCTGAACAAGTTGTATACCTTTACGTAATTAAGAAGTAAACAAAGTTCCGTTTCAATACATTAAGTATATCCATGAATTTTGTTCGATTCTATAAATTAAACAGCATCGAGCGAGATTAGTGTCTGGATGGGTGAACGTTGAGAGTTAAATGAATGTATTTACTATCTGAGGACGAACAAAGCGAGTCCTTGACCTGCTGCAGTATAGATTTAGTATAAATTTGATTTTAGGCAGAATCTCATATCTTAATGAATTTCAAATTTTTTGAATGATGAAAATATCGAAATGCGTTTTGCCACACCATATTGTTTTGGGGGAAGCCGTTTAGTTTTCCCGCACATTCAAATTATTTTAATATTAAAACAGAAACAGGTCGTATGATTTAAGAAAACAATAAATAAAAATAAATGAGGAAAAGTAAAAATGTTTTGAGAAAAAAAAAAAACAAAAGAAAAATGGGCGTGTATAAAAAAGTAATAAAGCATCGAGAAAAAAATTTAGAACAAAAAAGACTAAGACAAACGAAGAGCAGTACTAAGGGAAATACTAAATTCATTGTTATTACGGATCTGTGTACAATCAAACAAACAAGGGGTGGAGTTGTAAACAAATACAATAAAAAACTTAAGAGCAAATGCTTCGGGAGCACTTGAAGACTTCAAAAATTGGATCTCTTTTTGTGATTAAATTAGGCGAATAAGAGAGAGATATAAACATTGCAACCTCCCTTAGGCTTTGTTTTTACTCTATGGAGCAGCTATTATTTAAAAGCTAAAAGCCCATACGTTTAATATTACTAAATAAAAAGTTACCCCTTCAACGAGTAGATAAGAGTAGATAAATTAAAAAAAAAGGATTTACTTTTTTCAAGTTTTTTTCGTTTGCTTTCTTTCTTAATTATATTTCTATTTCACCAACAAAAGTTGGTGAAATAGAAAAGAATATATTAATCAATTAGTTATAATATCAAGGGAATCTGATTCTTTCTTTACAATGTATTTCCACACACAGATTGAGGAAATGCGCAAGGCATACTTTTTGTGTAAATTAATAGACTTTAATAGACTTATTTTCGAGAATGTATATGATTACCTGATCAAATTAAAGGCAGGAGAAACCTCTGTAAAGCTGAATTTAGAAGAAAGTTTAAATAATATTTCTTGTATAATGGTAAATGTAAAATAGTGTAAAGTGTTTAATGGTGAAATGGAGAGAAATGAATTCAAATTTGCCTTCTTATGGAGTAATTTTTGACACATTTTATTGGTTAATGCAATAACATTTATGATTGTTACTAGTATTAGATTTACGATAGATTTAGTGGCTTGAGAGAGTGGGTAGAGAAACAATTCAGTGATTGCACTCAGGTGGGGTAGTTAAAGTAAATAAAATAGAAAATAAATAATATTAAGTATTTAAAATGATATTAGATAATAAACAGCTTAAATAAGGAAAATAAAATAAATAATAAAAATAAAACTTAAAGAGCCTGCACAACCTTTGAAAGCTAAGAAAATGGATGAAAGCATTACTACTCAGATATTCATCTTTAAAATGTGGAATTAGCACATATGTCGAATTGGCATTGGAAATACAATGGAATTGCCATTTTTGTGATTTGGCTCGTTTTCTGCGTCAACAAGCACATCACGAGATTTTTAATCGTTTAACACCGTTTTAATGATATTAAAAAATCTTCGAGAGGATACACATTTTTAATTATAATGAAAAAAGTTTACACTGTTTTATATTAAACTTGTCTTCACTAACAAGCATCACTGAGGACCGGTAGATCAGTGGTAGAGCGCTCGCCTAACGACGAGGGTTCAAATCCTGCCGGAGGAGAATGTTACATACGGTTATCCATTGTACTGTTCTTTTGGGAGATCTTGAATTCAAGGCCGGCCAACCCAAGCTAGGTTTCATGTGATTTCCTTTGGCTGGACTTCGTCTGAGACAAGTTTGATCCATGTTTCCGTAGTCACCAATTCATGTAAAGACAAAATTCTGCGGGCCAGTGGAGGGTCCAAAAGATACTGATCCTTCAGACCGAGGACTGTGAAAGTGGATGTCTGAGGTACCATGGCTAGCGTAGGTGTTTAGGGATGATGTGCGCGGTTCTGAAAGACGCGTCCTAGTGATCTACGGAACTTTAAATTTCAGGTCAGGGCTATGGTATTTTACCCACACTAACTTTAGGGTTACCCTCCGTTGGACTGTACCGGACTGGATAGGGCAGTATGAATAACGAGTATCAGATGAGACTAGAGGAACAAAGGCGGGCTAGAGAGACTAATGAGATCAGAGTAGCTAGCGAGACGACTGGAGGAAATAGACTTGACTCACTGTGAACCTGATCAAAGGTAAAATGCCGTAAAGGGAACGGTACATGTAGCAAGAACTTGGTCTAGTGTGTGCATTAATTTTAGGGGTTCTCAATAGAGTGGCATTAAAAAGAGTAGTAGAAACTCGAAAATGAATGGGTAGAAACAAGCACCAATTTAAAATTTAATTATTAGTATAAAAATATTCATCTTAAGGTAGCTCTAAAAATTAACATAATATATATTAGCAGTATTTTTAGCTTTGCCTTATGAATATTAACTTTAACTTTATTTAAGTATGAATAAAGTATATTCATTCTTCTTTTAAATAATGTTTTTATCGGCATACTGGTGAATAATAATTAATAATACTAAACTGAACTTTTGACTCAATAAAACCTTTAATTTAAGGGAGGCGGGATGTTTCATTTTTATTTTAAGTGAGGCGGTAAGTTCTCTAAACGCGTGCAAACATTTATGTTTATTAACTCCTTCCATAAAAGTTACATCATGTATCGTAAGATCTGTTTGATAAAACCGAACACGCGTCTTGTTAAGTCGAAATTTCATAAAGTCGAAAAAGTATATTGAAAAGTAGTTTGTAAATGTTAAAAAAGGCAGAAATAAGTCCTAGATTAGGATGAAGTGTGTCTCTAAGTAGGTCTCTTTTTTGAAAAATATAAACAGAGGGATGTGGAGATTTTATCCTTGAATCGTTTTTAGATTGTTCTGATCCAGGATTTATTCGGTTGAAATGATACAGAAGGGGTTGATTTACAAAAAGGGGGAAGGGTTTTGACCAACATCTATTAAAGCTTTGATGCTATCGAATTTTTATTGTTCTACTATCGATACATCGAAATAGGTATAGGGAAAATGTAATCGTGTATTTTGTATTATAAGTCATACCAAACAAGTCGATGTATCGATGTGAGGACGAGAATCGACTCCCCACGATTAATTTAGGGTTCTTTTTACTCAGAACCAGTTGTGGAACACTTAGCAAGCAATTAGCCTTTTAAAGTATCACCTAACAGACACGCGTATGGTTTATCTTTAATCGTCCACGCGACTAGACGTCACCTGCGTTCCCACGCCCCGTACTAGTTACCCTTGTCTTATCTATTCCTTTTATTTACTTGTACACTGCACAATATTTACTTCTCACTTAGTCTATGGGAAGTATCATCATTATTTCGGACCCCTAGTTGAAGGTGCTTCGATAAATAACCGTGTGAAAAGAGATTAATAAGATTTAACTTTTTGATTGTGACAAGATTTTCATTACGTTTACAAACAGATTGAATTTTACAAACTTATTAGCTTTATTTGAACAATTACTATTTAGAGAAAAGTAAAACGACGAACGTAGAATATATAATAGCCTAAGAGCCGGACCTGAGAAAATGAAACTCCTTTTGTACTACTGCAAACTATTTTTTTCTGAAAATATACCTTAAATTATGAAGAAAAGACATAGTCTGCCAGTCTGCCTATCCAGTGTGGAGGCCTTCATATGATTGCGCATGCTCACAATTTTATATAATCGCACGAATTTCAGTTTTCTTGAAACAAGTAGTTCCCTCTAGGTCGTTGCAAAACATGAATAGAACATTTTTAAAAAAGATAAAATTTCCAAAAAGTGAGTGTTTAATAATCAAAATCAGATAACTAACACCAAAGTTATGGCTCCTTCAAAAACACTAAAAAATGGTTAATTTTTACAAAGTCAGCAAATTTCTTTGAAAAATTATTGACCTTTTGTGAATTTTCTTTTGCCATTTAACAATTGTCATAACTTTAGTTGTATTTATTCGATTTTGACGAAGAAATACTCGATTAATAGGAAATTTTATCAGCTTTAAGAAATGTTATTTCATATTTTGCACACGAGTTACAGGGAACCACGTATTGCAAGTAAACTGGAATTGTACGATTTTCTAATATTTGCTCCACTCTAGATAGGCAGACTTCCTATGGTTCTTATGCTTTTTCTTCATAATTTAAGATATATTTTTAGAAAATATTAGTTTGAAGTAGTAAAAAATGTGTCACATTTTTTCAGGCTCGGTAAGAGGATTATAAATGTTGATTTAAAATTGTTTGTACACAATTTGTTTTATTGCGTTCTGATCTAGTACAGAAACGACATTATGCTCGTGGAGCCCCTATCTTGGCAACTTTGATTGCATTTTTATTTGAAATGAAAGAAGCCAGTGAAGATATTTCTTTAGGCACATTAGGCATTTACTTACTCGAAAATTTTTACAACTTAACGAGCCGCAAGGATTTGAATGGTCATTTCATTTTAGAAATTTTTATTTTAGTAAATATTCCCTCTTAAAATCAATAAGTTTGAGATCTTTAAAGATTCTGACATCTTGAGAATATGCGTGTATGGAGTTCATAATAAACAATTAAAAATAAAAGTCTCTATTTTCAATAAAAATTTATTGGCAAAGCGCTTTTAAACTCTAGATAGGTTGAAAGCGCTTTGCCGTCATTTGTGTAAAGCCGTTAAAGAAATAAAAGGAAGCAGAACTAGACTATATGATTTGGCTTTATATATTAGATTAAGACTCTGAGTCTTAATCTATAGTTCAATTATAGTCTGACTCTTTTTCCTCTTATTTCATCAACGGTTTTGCACTGATAACCTTTAGTTAGTTTGAAAGTGCTTTGCTAACGAAATTTTAATCTGTGTAGAAAATTTTCTTTTTATTATTCCCCTGAATCTAATACTACGTAAACACAGCGTATTTAACAGGCGATTGTATTGCATACGTATGCAATACGGTCAACTTACTTCACGGTTCTAACAGCATATTTGTTTAGTCGATCGAGTGAGATTACGTGATAACTGATCCCGCCAAAACATCGCGTCGTTTATAGTGAAGGTTCACTTTTGGTTATAAGGAAGTTTAAAACATAAATTTATTTAATTAAATTGTGATTTCTTTGCATAATAATAAAGTAGTAGTTACACTAAAAAATAATATTCTAAAAGTTATTTGACCAAAAACGGTAATATTGAAATAAAAGTTCGATGAGAAGGTTATTCGTTATACGATCGTCTCGAAAGGTACATACAGCGTATCGGGGGATCCATTCCATCTCCCTAGTTCTAGCGTATGCGATCGGATCCCCTCCGCATGGTTCATACAGCTAATATTACCGTATTGAGAGATCGTATTCTATACGATAGAAGTGTGTGTGAACGTACTATAAGTTAAGAAACCCATTTAAATAACTACTTCGGAACATTTCTAAATGTGGTCGTTCAACTAAAGTTTTTTCAACACATATCGTTGTCCGAGAGACACCTAGGCATGATCCTGGGAACTCTACCAGATAGCTCCTTGGTATATTTCGCACAATATTATGTATATTTTGTAAACTATTCATGTTTTGCAAAACTCGGTAGTATCAAATGATAAAATGTTTCTTTATATTATAGCGTCTTGTAAAAAGTTAAGGCAAGAGACTATTGTTTCTTTCAGCTGTAAGCTGAAAGAACTTTTTTTAAGCAATACAATTTGCAATTGCAAAACATAACGATTAGTAATAATTAATAACAATATTTCAATATTGGATTGTTCACGGAAACAGGCCAAATGTTTGGGGTCCAAGAACTGTACAGTTTGATACTGTATGTTTAATACAGTACAGTGCTTGGAACTGAATATTAGTTATTAAAAATAAATAACTCACTGTTAAAATTGAAATTACTAAGGATATTTCAACTCTAAGACTATTCTATAAATTAATTTTAAAATCATCTAATGTTTCAAAAGATTTGAATTGTTGAAATTCTGAAATGACCTTTTCTCATTTCTTACTCAGGAAATTGACAAACATATTTACAAATCTCTAATTAATAAGACTCTACATTTTTGACGACCGTTCAACATTTGATATAGCTGTTGGACCTTTCACATTCTATTTGAAGTTTTCATCTCAAGTATAACTTTCCAAATTCCAACATAAAATTTGTCGGATATGTTGGTGAGGTATTTTACTACGAAATAACAGGGATTGTGACCAACAGGTGGCATTATACCCTCTGAATATTCCGGGAACGTGTTTGGGACAAAGTGTCAATAGTGCACCCTTTGTGTCCATTGCATTTTCACAAAGAGAATAATGCAGTTACATCTACTCATATTAGAGTATTAAACAACTTTAATATCTTCATCAAAATTACTGTCGTGTAATTGTTATATCTGAATTAATAGCCAATTCATGATATAGTTTAATAACCTACGGTTATTGCCACCGTTTTATTGATCTGTAAAATAAGTCACAATGTAAATGAAAATACTTTAACTGAGCTAACTAACTTATGCAATATTATGGTGTGAACTACGAATTTCGGAAATTATGTAAACTAATTGGATACATATGCGCATTCCCTTTGAAAAATAAAGAAAAAAAGAGTAACGAGTCGTGCTTTATAATTGAGTAACTGCTCAAGTTATTACGCATAAACTGGAAATTTAAGTAAGAAAATGATAGTTAAGAAGAAAATTCGCCCAGTATGCGGACCTCCGCGCCAGAATTTTATTTAATTGTCATAGGAAGGCTATTTCTGGGTTATCCATTTGAGTGAAATTCCTTTCGAAAAGGTTCATTAATGAATTTAGTGTCATGGTGGGAGTTGGAGAGTTTGTCGAAAGTCCGTTTCAGAGTTTCCTAATTACGAAAATATAAGTTTCGCGAGAGAGCTGAAAGTCATTTCAGAAGCAGCGTGGTAACCAGAAATAAAATAATAAATTGTTGATTCTGTATAATTTTATCTACCTAGGTTGGCCACGAGCCGATTAATTTTTTGTTTTATTTTGTCGAGCAACAGACTGCTAAAACCTAAAACGAATGCTATATAGTCCGGGAGCTCACAGCTTATTTTCTACCTCATAGATAGCATGAAATTGGTCTGTGGGATATTGTAGAGGGTAGTCAGTACATTGTAAAGAGCCTTGGTTTACCATCGAATGTGGAGCCGTTCAGTAGCAGTCGTGCCTCAAAAACTAAAAATAATACTAAAAATTACCTCATAAGCCGCTTGGAAAAAACCTTTATATTTTTACACTGGGCATTAAAACAGACTAAAAAAAATCAAGGTCTGTCACGATCTATGAGGCCTTTTTGAAAACAGACCATGGTTAAAGTTCTGAAAAATGCCAAAATTTTGCTAATTTTTGACATGTTTCAAAAGTATGCTTGAATTTGTATAACTCGGTGATTTTTAAACATATTGAACAAAAACACCGTCTTATGACTAAAATCGCCGGCGACTATAGTTTAACACATGGCTAAAATCAATTGACAGCGTAGGAAAATAGTGTTGAGAAACCATTGAGGTTGGTCCGATTTGAAATGGTGGGCGTGGTTTAACCTCTAGGAATAACCACATTGGCTCCCTTGTATTACTTTTCCACGCTGTCAACTGATTTTAGCAACTATAATACGGAACACGGTTAAAATCAGTTAACTGCGAGGGAAAATAATTCGAGGGAGCCAATGAGGTTAGTCTTGGATGTTAAACCACGCCCTCAATTTCAAATAAAGCCAACATTATTGGTTCTTCACTATTTTCCCGCGCTGTCAACTGATTTTAACCGTGTGTTGTACTATAGATTAATTAGATTTTAGCATGGATGCAAAAAGTAAACAAACAATAAAATTTACCCAATCAAAATCCTTATCCTAGCGACAAGGATTTTGTTAATGTACTGTAATAAGGACAATAACAAGCGATTTTATTCGCCAGCGACAAAAATCGCCAGCGACTAGAGATTAAAGTCGCTCTGTGTGATTGATCCTTTACGATTGCTTTGAATTTTTATTTATAAACATACACGCGTGCTCAGACTGTTCATAAGTACCTAATATTCCAGTTAATTGATATTTCCCACGAGTGCTCTTCAAACATCCTGAGGGGCGGTAGAGTTGGGGACGGATGTATAACGGGGGCAGGAGATTATCTCAAAAATCAACCTGTAGAGCCATAAGAGAATATTTTAGTATATTGTTTACCATACCCCATCGTATGAAGGATTAATATTTCAGAATTATGAACCCTCTGACAGATTATTGACAGAAGTCTAGCTCGACGAGTGCCTTTTAGTATTTCTATTGTTATGAATAATACTTACTACATAGGCAAACAATCGAGACCAAGTATGCAAAAATGTTTGTTTAATATTGTCCCAACTGTTTCTTATTATACCTTTTTTATAGAATCACATAATGTGCAGTTAGTGCAAGATGACAGCAAAAATTTAAAACTTTAAATATGATCGAAGTTCTAGGGTGCATTCACGATGTCCGATTGTTCATGCCACTATGATCATAATGCTCAGGAGTGAAATAGAATAGACTGAACGAAAATTTCCCCCACCAAAGGACTGACCAGACTGGTCTCGCGAACGCGTTTTAACAGTGATGTGTTAATAAATAAACGCATGAAAGAGAACACCCAGCATATTTTTTAAATTTCCCGCCAGTAAGGGTATGTTATCAACAGGGAGGGGGATGAACAAACTAACCGAATCCCAGGCACGTTACTTTTGATCAGGCCACTAGCTTTTTCGCTAGGGATGCTTTTAAAGCTACACCGTTTCGAGACCTGATCCATCCTGCTAAAAGGACTCATTTCGAGACCTGATTCGTGCTGCTAAAAGCACTTATTTTTCAGAGCCCTCTGAACGGGCGAACCTCGCAAATGCCCCTCCTAGAGTTTTGCCTCTAATTTAGGCTCTAAAAATTAAACAAACTATTCTATTTTAAGGATTAAAAAAACAATTTTGTACAATATAATGTTATTATAAAATGGAATTGTAACATATTGTATAACGTATTCCATCTTATCAATTCCTGCTTAGTTACTTTTGAACAAAATATTGTATATTATTTCTGCTCAATAAGGATTATCGATAGTAATCACTAAGTACTTAGTGGTATAGTATTTAGTATAGTAGGATTTGTTATAGTATCAACTGGATCTATAGAGAAACTATAGTAACATACTGTACCTACTTAGGGTCTAATTTTCCTGTATTACAGCAAGAAGTCTCCTATTAAAAAAGGCTGCATATAAACAATATAATCTTCCATGTAACATTTATTCTCACAGGTCTTACTTTTTAATATATTTTAGTCATACTAAAAGCATGATACAGTATAAAATGGGTAAATGGACCTTAAGCACACAATATTCTAGTAAATATAAATTTTAAGTTTTAAGTCTCGTTTTAAGCTCCGGTTAAGACCACACAGACGATAAATCGATTTCTGGCTGATGAAGTGAAGCATGGATGCAAAATATAAGTATAATTTAGTAATATAAACATCAACAACGTCTTCTCACTAATTTTAAACTTTATTAAGCTGAGTCGGCTTTTCGGCAGTAATGCCACCGACAGTGCTGGGTCAGATGTTGAGTCTGTCAGATGCCTGAAATAGAAAGACTAAACATCTCACCACGACACTGTTGATGGCATTACTGCCGAAAGCCGGCTCTGCGAAAAACGCTGTTGGTGTTTATAATATTGTAAACTATCCCACTGCTCTTACTCAAATTACGTCCTAATTTAATAATTCAACATTTAACTATTTTCAATAGTTATGTTATTATTGTACCAGTATTGATGTTATTAAAAATAAATCTTTACATGCAACCATCCTCAGTTTGGATCTGAACACAAACTTTCTAATAGTTTGTCTGATGCTGTTTTTAAGTACTGAGTTAGGAGAGCAACTTCAGAAGCTGTTACATCTTAACTATACTAGTATTTCAATCTCGTGGTATTTTTGATTCAATGATAGATTGATGAGATGGACTTTCATCTTAAGTATAAGTGATAGTTTATTCATATTGGTGATACCCAGCATAGGACTGATTAAATTTTTAGATTCAGACTGTTCCCTACACCCATATGTATGTATTTTAAAGACGCAATATGGAATATATATTAACCTCATTTTACTTTATTTAAATATATGTCCTCTCCTTCAGGACATAATCATGTCTAAACATACAATGAAAGAAAAACAATAAATTTATCATTTTTAATTTATGAAAATGAATAGAAATCTCAAAAATTACTTAAGTAGTAAGCTCTTAAACCATCTTAATGTTATAATTAAGGCCCAAAGATTAGGGGCGAAATATACTTAGTTATTAAGAAGGAGGTTCACATGTATTCCCTGTAGCGTCATTAAAATAGTCAGGACTGTTGAGGTGTTTAGTTCATTAGAATCTCTTAAAATAAGACATTGCACAAAAGATGACACAAACACACCCAATTAAAATTAAGATAGTCACGTATATCCAAGTAACTTCATCTGAAACTTGTGGATGTGTGTTTGATTCCGTGGATGTTATCTCTTTGACTTCTTCTGTATCACAGGATTTATCACAACTACATCTACTTAGAGGAGATGAAGAATTACATATCTGTTTTAAATTTGAACAGTCACATATTAACGGTTCGGGATAAGCTGCTTCAAAAGGAGCTTCGCATAAGTATTCACCTAGCAGATTTGTTTTTGAAGATCCGTCGGGACATTTACAGACATAGCTTCCAGGGATATGAAGACAGAGATGAGTGCATTTATCCGTACAAAAAATTCGATGTTTGACATTTTTTCTTATTTCTCTTTCCACTTTTCTTTTGTGGTAAATTTTAATCGTTGTGGAGTTAATTAAATTCTTATCTATCACTTCTATATTATCTCGTCCAAATTTATCGATTCTCAGTAACTCATTAGATTCTTTTGTGACCCAATAGAGGAAGGTTTCGAAAACATCCATTGATACAGGACTTCTTGCTGATGATGTGGTAACAACGTGAAAATGTCTTGTGCCATCCGTAAACGAGGAGAATATCGTATTCGTTTTCGAATCAACCCAAAATATTCTCCCTTCTGATTTATGATCAAGGGCCAAAGCTATCGGATGTTGACCTTTTAACCTCAAAAACACTATGTGTAAGTAACCGTCCATCCATCCTTCGTCGATCCTTGGATTGTCCCCTGCGACCGTCCAATACAACCTACCCATCTCTGGATCTACAACTAAACTTGTGGCCAATTTGATATCCTTGATTATCGTCATCGGATATCTTCCATCGAGTTTTGATACGATGATAGCACTTAAATTTTTGTTTAATGGATTAGGGACTAAGGAGTAAACATTTCCTGAAACAAGAACACACAGGATAAAAACATATATATGTAACCGGGAATTATGTGCTTCTTGAGATATGGCTTTAAAATGAGAGTTTTAAATAACTTAATTTTTTATTATAAATTAATTTAAACTAAATTTGGTTTTATTGTTAACTGGTAGGATCTACATGTGGACATTTTATGCATTTTCGATTGCTTTAAAAAGATTTTTTTCTGTTCAGTTATAATTTACTGTAATTTAACTTAATTATGTGTTTTCTGAACTGTATCACTTTGTAAAAGAAGAATATGTTTGTATATAAATAAACAACTCAACCTTACTAATGTTATATTTGATATAACATGATGATATAGATATTTTATTATAGAGTGAGGTTGGGTTTCCCCCATTTGCTCTGCGACAAGAGGTCTATCGTACTGCACAAAGAATTTTATACTTATATTGTATAATGCAGAATATTGTATATTGTAGAATGCACCATCACTATCTACTATTGCTCTATTTGTAACTACGCTGAATGTGTCTTTCCTCGTCTGATTTCGGACATCAAACAAATTGTTTCGTATCACTCTTATTCCATAACATTTATTTGAGTTGACTTCAAACATACACAGGTGGACTAGTTTTCTTTTAGGTTCTTATCAAAGAGAATGAAGGCCAAACTTGGACTCTATTTTGAGCCATATCACTTATGATGTGATATATGATGGGATAATCTATGTCTACTAACCTATTTGAACATTACAAAGTACTTGACTTTCTGCAACCTTTAAATGAAACTTTGAAGAACATAATGATTCAAACAAAAGATTATTCACGTATAAAATTACTCTAATAAAATACTTCCTTGATGAGTTATTAACTTAATTAATGTATGAGAATTTAACGAATGCGTTATTTATCTATTAAATGATAATAGATAATAACACAGGGAAGAAGTGGAGAAACAAATTTTTATAACCAATTAGCAAATCTCTTGGGTTCTGTTTAAAGACTTGACTTTTTGTAAAAGGTACATTACACTATCAAAACACAGTACCGCGCACACGAAGCAGTTGCAGCCAAAAATCTAACCCTGAGAGAATCTTGTATGATTTCCCGCTGATTATTAGAGGTTATCTATAGTTTTACCTAATATTGAAAAATACGGGCAACATGGCCCGTATTTCATACTTTTATACCGAAGGTATGTAGAAAAATTATTTTTGATAATGTGCTTGCACTGACAATCCAAAATTGATATTTTCACTCGAATTTTCCGTTTTAGGTGTTTTTAAGACACCTTAACTGGTTTTTACTAAGTTTTCTGTCTGTATATGAGAGTTAGAGTCTGTTATAATTGTAGTTCTATGTATGTTTATGCTAGTGAGTTAAAACTTAGTGCAAAAATTATCCTTTAGATAAGGTTGTGCTTTCTAGAAAATGATTTTCTATGACTTCATTAAATGTCATTAATTTCTTAGCAACAATTAAAAAAAAACATCTGACACAAAACAACTAATCTGCTATGTTTGATTAAGAATGGAAAATACCTTATTAAAATGTTTAATATATTAAAAAAAGTATAGAAACTTTTATTTTAAATTGGCTGTTATATCTACGGTAAAGCAGCAAAGATGTCAGTATGTGGATGTGTGACAGCCGGGAATAAAATAGATTTTAGACTGACTATCTGAGGCCAAGAGAAGAAATGTCGAAGTGGTGAGGATAAGCGTTGCAAATCCGTAAATATGAGGACAAATTCCAAAGTATTCCATGCATACTCGATTTTTTAACATTTTAACAACACTTTTACGTTGGCTAATAGTAAATATAACTTTCAAATTAATCTCAATACATGGTATGTAAGGTTTAGGGTACAGACCGTTTAGCGGTGACTGTATATACATTGCTTCTTCATCTGCCTCAATAATGTTTATAAAAATCAGAAGTAACCACGAGAGACTTTTTACTGAACTCTTATTCTTAGAAACTGAGTGATCGTGGAACCTTATGTTACTCTTACTCAAAACAATATTTTATAGTACCTGCGATCCAATCTATTGACAAACTGTTTCTCATAGAGATGTCATGAAATAGTCCTAAAGTCAATATTTGTGGATGTCCTACAGTTGCGTTTATGCTTTCATTGACACCTGGAATGAAGGATCTGGAGTAACCATGTCCATGTTTTGATGACCAGTACACAATGTCGTGGGTTATGTCATAATCCATTGATAATAAGTCACTAGCTTCTACTATTTTTGATCTTTGTTGTTTTTCTATATCATACTTGTAGATGGAATTATTAGTGTTGTATAGAATGTAAATATTTCGATCGTTCGCTTTACAGGCACCTCGTTTTTTAAATTCATTCGAGGCGAATCCATCTCGGCAAGAACATTGAAATGTACCATTAAGATTGACACAATCATGATCACACCAATGTGTTCCTAAATCACATTCGTTGATATCAACACAACTAAGATTGTTTTGTTTATTGGTAGTATCCATTTTCAAAACGTATCCTCTATAGCAAGTACATCGTGATTTGTTTCCAGGTAAGTCCATACAACTTTGAGGACATTTGTTTTCTCGTTCTCTACACTTATTTCTTTCACAAGCTATTTCGTCTGACCAATCTGAACATTGGAAATCGGACGCCATACTTGGATTAAGAATAACTCTCCAATGAGTCACCATCCCTTTAAACGGTGTTTGACTCAAATCACACATCTTCATCCTTGGAATACAAGCACCGTTGTCGCACTGAAATTCAGTCGCTTTGCAGCAAGTTTTATTGTAAGTTTCTTTAGTGCAGAAAACAAAATCATCGTATGATTGATCCCAATCATCATAATCTTCAGACGATGGGTAACGAATGGTAATAGCTGACGTGCTATAAACTATACAAAGCATCCAGCACAGCTCAAACAAAATACTCCATCTTGAATTTAACATTATAGCTCCTTTCAGAGTTTATTATACTTTACTAATAAAAATAAAAAGAACTTGTCACTTGATTATGGATGCCATTTCTTGGTAAAGTTTTGCTCCATTTTTAAAATGGTTTTCTGTCATAAAACCATAATTAATCACTCTGCCGGTAAAAACGCAACCTTTCAAGAGGCTAATCAAGGGAAAATTTAAAATAAAATCTGTCGGTATATTTAATAATTGACTTACTTCTACTATAACAAAGAAACGTATGATTAAACAGGACAAACCCCCAAACCTCTTCTATAATTCTGCTGGCTGAGCAAGATTCTGTTGAAGTAGCGTTGTATTTGTCCTCTTGTATCTTAGCATCTTGATTTCCACTGTCATAATTTTCTTTTGTTCAACATCGTTTGGTTTTTTTATTGCAATAGTTGGATAGAATATTCTTTGGGAGTATTAACTTTATAAGAACTTAATTTAGAGCTGATAAAATAAAATATTAAATGTAGAACAAGTTATATTAAGTTATTAGTATTAACGAAGTTTTTCTTTACAATTATTTATCTCGTAACCAAAAAAATTAAAATAATTCTAAAAAGTAATTTCCGTATAAACAAAAATAAAGATTGTAAAAGTTGGATGTTATTATAGCAGTATCTACTAGGAAACTGAATATTTCTCTTTCCATATCTATATTTTAGGTCATAAGGTTAACTAGATGTTAAATACAAATATAAATTATATAATGAGTAAGGAATTAAAAGGAAATCAAATTTAATGAATTGTTTAATTATTTTTATCGTGTGGATATAATTGGGTAATATTTTATACCATGTCATGTAAATTATTGGTATCACTTACATTTTTATATGTATTTTAAACTATCGTATCGGAGCTTAGATGTATACATAGATAGATGCATGTATGTTATAGAAAATTTAATAATTGTCAGGAGATAATTGAACGGCTAAAAGTACAGCGATATTTCGTCTCACTCCAACGCCAAACCTCAAAAATTCAAAAATTTCGTTTTCAGCAAAAAAATATGTTGAAAGAAAAGTTCTACGCTCTGTTTTCTAACTTTCGGCTATTGTTACTACTTTAACCTTTAGAAAATTTAATCTATTTTCATATTATAAGCAATGGTTTTATTAATTAAGCATTACTTACTTGGTTATGACATATTTTAGCCAAGATCAGATCTTTAAAATTATTAATACTTTGAGTTAATGGCATACGTGCCATATGTACTCAGAGGGCTCTAGTGGGTTCTGTTTGCTTTAGTAGCTTTCAAATGAATTTAATAATTTTATAATGATTAATTTTAATGTTTATAATACAAATGTCTCTAGGGTGCTATAAAGAACACAAACATAATTTTAAGGCCAAATAAAATTTACTATTCGATATTATCGTGCTTTGCAAAACATGAATTGTTGATACGATATAACTGTGCTAGAGAAACATAAGAATGCTAACACATAGATATACTTTGTTACATCCGGGAACTGTTTCATCATTCGACATCCAGATGTAGTAGTTCCCAGATGTAACATAGGTTTTGCTTGTTACATAGGTGCCTTTCTATTGCATGGTTGCAAAACTATGCATGATGAACATGATGCATGCATGAACTTGCACATGCATGAACTATGCATGATTTGCAAAACTCAGTTGTATCGAATGATGAAGCATGATGACAGAGCATGGTGCTCTCTGAGCACTGCTCGATTCCGGTAAATACTTTTCTTCTTTATATTCTCAGGAATTTTTAGGGATGGGCTGAGTGAGTTCAGGCTCTGTAAGCACCCTAATGAGTTAGAGGTAACGAAACAGAGAAGGACATAATATTATGTTGAGTAATTAATAATGACGAATTTTGATTGGTGGAACAGTTTCCGGATGTAATACACAGTTATTTTGATTGTTACATTTTCTAGGTATCTCGCACACAATTATATTGTGCTTCATATATGTTGAAATATATATCATAAAGTATTTTATTAAAATACTTTCCTACAAACATACATGATCTAAATATGAATTTAGACTTCATCAATTGATAAGATGCCGTGTGCCAACTTTGTCAGCTTAATAAGTCACCTAGTGCATTACATAGTTATACAAAACTGACAATCGCATAATACAACAATCTTGATTATTACGATTCCGTGAAACAAGTCTTATTAAAACATATTTTGACATATCAGTACTATCTTGATATAAAGATCAAGCGGGTCGTTTTATTGCAACGGGTAGAGGGGCGTTTCATAAAAATGATCGTTGTCGGAAAGACCGTTCTATACACCAGACTTTTTTGTAATGTAAACAAAATATGTAAACAATGAGGTCTTTTTAGGGCCGAAATAAAGTCTACGATACAGTGCCGTTGGCTTATAGTAATACTTTTTATAATGTATGTACATTTTCATGATCACTTATTATGGTTCTTCAGTTCTTATTTGTAAGGCAAGGCGTGGTTGCTGCGGAGTATCCCACATTGATGCAAATTTGCTTAATACGAGCCAATATGACAATTACCAACAAATAATAAGAAACAGCAACCATGTGGGCGCGAAGCGGTCAAGGCGGGAAGCGTCAACGTCGTGTAGCATCGTTAACTTGTATTGTTATAATGATAGTAACAATAATTATTGTTATTATCATTTTGTTTAAATGATTAACTATTCAGACAAAATTTTAACTCCTTGCATCTATGATTAATAACTTATTTCTAGGTATAATTACTAAGTAGTTCTAATAATAAATATGATTTATTATGGTCCAAGAGCCCAGGGGTGTTTTGTTAATAAAAAGTGTAATGGCTGGAACCGGTCTCAATTTTTCGTAAATACCTTCCTGAACAAGGATCTGCAATTCTGCCGACTCGTATCGGATGGGTGTCCCAGGCAGAACGCACTTTAGGGGTCAAAGGTTCTGCCTGGGACACTCATCCGATACGTGTCGGCAGAATTGCAGATCCTTGTTCAGGAAGGTATTTACGAAAAATTGAGACCGGTTCCAGCCATTACAATGTTTGTTAACTTGGGTGGTAAATTTGACCTGTAAAGTGCGTTCTGCCTGGGACGCCCATCCGATACGAGTCGGCAGAATTGCAGATCCTTGTTCAGGAAGGTATTTACGAAAAATTGAGACCGGTTCCAGCCATTACACTTTTTATTAACAAAACACCCCTGGGCTCTTGGTCTATTAATTTATATATGAAATACTATTACAACTTTAGAATATCATTGAATTTCTCAATACTTGGAGACAAAATAAGGAAGAAAAAGGGAAGTGCTCATAAAGAGGGGTTGAATGTTGTGCTAAGTCTTGGTTTTAATAGATAGGAAGGGGGTTGCTATGCTTGCACAGGAACCATATATAAAACACTTTATTTACAAAAATATAAATATGTGAGGCTGGCCTTATAATAAGGTTTGCTTAACACACAGCGTACTTATCAATCTAAAAGACAATTGGTCAAATTACAACTAAGGGTTCAAATTAAAAATTATGTACATAAATTTACAAAACTTTACATGGGAAAAAGAACTATTCGTGGGTTATATTTTATTCCTTAACGTACTTTTTATTTTCAGACTCCTAGCTGCTTCATTCTATTGCAAAACCGCATCACAGTTTTCATAGTAAACTCAAGTTCTGGCGGCTGATCTTCCTCATTTTAGGGTTTATAGATTGTAGGATTGATTCTTACATTAAGCTCATCAAGCCACTTAAACTCCAATACTTGTGAATTTTTTTTCTTCTGGGTACCTCCTAACTTTTCCTCACAACTCCGGACTCGCTTCGCTTGTTCTCAGAAAGTCATGGAGAATAAAACCTTATAGTTGTTTATATAGCTTCTGTCTCGCGGCTTCAGAATTCAATTAAGCCTGTAAAATAAAATAACTTGGGTTGCGCTAAGCTCGACATTAGAATAAAATAATTCTGTATTTTCCAAAGGAAATGCGCTAAAACCTTTAAAGATAACTGACTAAGCTTAAAGATAAGTAACTAAGCTTTAAACTAGTGCAAATAATAGTGCGTACTTCTAATTTTAGAGGCATATTTTTGTACAACCAACTGGATAATTATGCGCATTTCCTTTGGAAAATACAGATAAAATGAGTTACGAGCAGTGCTTGACAATTGAGTAACTGCTTAGGTTCTAAAGCATGAACCGGAACCACGCAATGGGCATGGTTCTTGCATAAGCAAGAAATGGGTTGTTTAGCACGGAAACACGCATTCTAAATGAAATTCGCCCGACAGTGGACCACCGCGCCGGAATTATTTATTTAGTAGTTGTAAACTTATATAATGTAAAAAGCACGAAAACACGCCTCCAAAGGAAATTCGCCCGACATGCGGACCACCGCGCCAGAATTATTTTCTAGTTGTAAACTTATATTAGGTAAAAAAAACGATAATAAATTATTGTCCCTACTAGGATTTGAACCCAGGTACTCTGGGTTTGAGTGCTCGCATCCAAAGAAAATTCGCCCGACATGCGGACCTCCGCGCCAGAATTATTTTTAGTTGTAAACTTATATTAAGTAAAAAAAATTCTGGCGCGGTGGTCCGCATGTCGGGCGAATTTCCTTTGGATGCGTGTTTCCGTGCTTTTAGCGATTTCCTTTGAAAATTCGCCTAATGGGATAGGCGTCATGGCGGGAATTCGAACCTCGGACCACGACACAAATCCGTTTCAGAGGTCCCTTATGACGAAAAAATACTTTTTTTGAAACTTTATATATATAATATTATATATATATATATATATATATATATATATATATGTATATATATATATATATATATATAATGTATATATATATACATATATATATATGTATTTCTAGACACTTTCTTGTAAACACTCTATCTTTCGAACGGATTAATATTTTTTAACCAAACTTGGTACAAAAATCAACCTTCGGGAGGACACGAACCCTATTGAAAACCAGGTTTTTGTGACGTCATTAACCCGGTTTGCTGAGTCAGCGAAATTTTCAAAAAATCGGCAAAATTCAGGGTTAATATTTTTTGCCGCAAAAAGATCAATATTTATGTTCTTTGAGACGCTGAATCGAATGAAACCGGTCCGAAGTCGATACGACCACTCTAAGTGACCTAAAAATCGAAAAAACCATTCTAAATTCCCGAAAACCAAAATTTAGGTCGATAAAAAATAAATTTCGAGTAGGGTGTCGTTTTCAATGTAATTTTGGGCGCGTAATCGAATAAAACCAGTCCGAAGTCGATACGACCACTTTAAGTTACCAAAAAGTCGAAAAACCACAAAAATTATAGAAAACCAAAATTACGGTGGTTGAAAATTAAATTTCGAGTAGGGTGTCGTTTTCAATGTTTTTTGGGCCTCTGAGATGAATGCCAGTGGTCCGGAGTCAATACAACCACTCAAACTCAGGGTACCTGGGTTCACATCTTGGAAGGGTCGATAATTTTTTATTGTTTTTTTACCTAATATAAGTTTACAACTAGGAAATAATTCTGTCGCGGTGGTCCGCATGTCGGGCAAATTTCCTTTGATGCGTGTTTCCGTGCTTTTTATATAAGTTTACAACTACTAAATAAATAATTCCGGCGCGGTGGTCCGCTGTCGGGCGAATTTCATTTAGAATACGTGTTTCCGTGCTAAACAACCATTTTCTTGCTTATGCAAGAACCATGCCCATTGCGTGGTTGTAGAACCTAAGCAGTTACTCAATTGTCAAGCACTGCTCGTAACTCATTTTGTCTGTATTTTCCAAAGGAAATGCGCTAAAACCTTTAAAGATAACTGACTAAGCTTAAAGATAAGTAACTAAGCTTTAAACTAGTGCAAATAATAGTGCGTACTTCTAATTTTAGAGACATAGTTTTGTACAACAACTGGTTGATTATGCGCATTTCCTTTGGAAAATACAGACAAAATGAGTTACGAGCAGTGCTTGACAATTGAGTAACTGCTTAGGTTCTACAACCACGCAATGGGCATGGTTCTTGCATAAGCAAGAAAATGGTTGTTTAGCACGGAAACACGTATTCTAAATGAAATTCGCCCGACAGCGGACCACCGCGCCGGAATTATTTATTTAGTAGTTGTAAACTTATATAATGTAAAAATTCTGGCGCGGTGGTCCGCATGTCGGGCGAATTTCCTTTGATGCGTGTTTCCGTGCTTTTTATATAAGTTTACAACTACTAAATAAATAATTCCGGCGCGGTGGTCCGCTGTCGGGCGAATTTCATTTAGAATACGTGTTTCCGTGCTAAACAACCATTTTCTTGCTTATGCAAGAACTATGCCCATTGCGTGGTTCTAGAACCTAAGCAGTTACTCAATTGTCAAGCACTGCTCGTAACTCATTTTGTCTGTATTTTCCAAAGGAAATGCGCTAAAACCTTTAAAGATAACTGACTAAGCTTAAAGATAAGTAACTAAGCTTTAAACTAGTGCAAATAATAGTGCGTACTTCTAATTTTAGAGACATAGTTTTGTACAACAACTGGTTGATTATGCGCATTTCCTTTGGAAAATACAGACAAAATGAGTTACGAGCAGTGCTTGACAATTGAGTAACTGCTGAGGTTCTAGAACCACGCAATGGGCATAGTTCTTGCATAAGCAAGAAAATGGTTGTTTAGCACGGAAACACGTATTCTAAATGAAATTCGCCCGACAGCGGACCACCGCGCCGGAATTATTTATTTAGTAGTTGTAAACTTATATAAAAAGCACGGAAACACGCATCAAAGGAAATTCGCCCGACATGCGGACCACCGCGCCAGAATTTTTACATTATATAAGTTTACAACTACTAAATAAATAATTCCGGCGCGGTGGTCCGCTGTCGGGCGAATTTCATTTAGAATGCCTGTTTCCGTGCTAAACAACCCATTTCTTGTTTAAGGTTCTGGTTCATGCTTTAGAACCTAAGCAGTTACTCAATTGTCAAGCACTGCTCGTAACTCATTTTGTCTGTATTTTCCAAAGAGAATGCGCATAATCATCCAGTTGTTGTACAAAACCATGCCTCTAAAATTAGAAGTACGCACTATTATTTGCACTAGTTTAAAGCTTAGTTACTTATCTTTAAGCTTAGTCAGTTATCTTTAAAGGTTATAGCGCATTCCCTTTGGAAAATACAGACAAAATGAGTTACGAGCAGTGCTTGACAATTGAGTAACTGCTTAGGTTCTAAAGCATGAACCAGAACCTTAAGCAAGAAATGGGTTGTTTAGCACGGAAACAGGCATTCTAAATGAAATTCGCCCGACAGCGGACCACCGCGCCGGAATTATTTATTTAGTAGTTGTAAACTTATAATGTAAAAAGCACGGAAACACGCATCCAAAGGAAATTCGCCCGACATGCGGACCACCGCGCCAGAATTATTTTCTAGTTGTAAACTTATATTAAGTAAAAAAAAACGATAAAAACTTATAGACCCTTCCAGGATGTGAACCCAGGTACCCTGAGTATGAGTGGTCGTATTGACTCCGGACCACTGGCATTCAACTCAGAGGCCCAAAAAACATTGAAAACGACACCCTACTCGACATTTATTTTTTATCGACCTAAATTTTGGTTTTGGGTAATTTACAATAGTTTTTTCAACTTTTTGGTCACTTAGAGTGGTCGTTTCGACTTCGGACCGGTTTCATTCGATTCAGCGCCCAAAATTACATAGAAAACGACACCTACTCGACATTTATTTTTATCGACCTAAATTTTGGTTTTGGGTAATTTACAATGGTTTTTTTCGACGTTTTTGGTCACTTGGAGTGGTCGTATCGACTTCGGACTGGTTTCATTCGATTCAGCGCCCAAAATTACATAGAAAACGACAGCCTACTCGACATTTATTTTTTATCGACCTAAATTTTGGTTTTGGGTAATTTACAATGGTTTTTTCGACGTTTTGGTCACTTAGAGTGGTCGTATCGACTTCGGACCGGTTTCATTCGTTTCAGCGCCCAAAATTACATAGAAAACGACACCCTACTCGACATTTATTTTTTATCGACCTAAATTTTGGTTTTGGGTAATTTACAATGGTTTTTTCGACGTTTTGGTCACTTAGAGTGGTCGTATCGACTTCGGACTGGTTTCATTCGATTCAGCGCCCAAAATTACATAGAAAACGACAGCCTACTCGACATTAATTTTTTATCGACCTAAATTTTGGTTTTGGGTAATTTACAATGGGTTTTTCGACGTTTTGGTCACTTAGAGTGGTCGTATCGACTTCGGACCGATTTCATTCGATTTAGCGTCTCAAAAAACATAAATAATGACCTTTTTCGCGGCAAAAAATATTAACCCTGAATTTTGCCGATTTTTTTAAAATTTTGCTGACTCAAGCAACCGGGTTTAATGACGTCACAAAAACCTGGTTTTCAATAGGGTTCGTGTCTCCCGAAGGTTGATTTTTGTACCAAGTATGGTTAAAAAATATTAATCCGTTCGAAAGATAGAGTGTTTACAAGAAGTGTCTAGAAATACATTGTATGTATATATATATTATATATATATATATATATATATATATATATATATATATATATATATATATATATATTATATATATATGTATATATATATATATATATATATATATATATATATATATATATATATATATATATATTATATATATATATATATATATATATATATAAAGTCTCGCGAAACTTATTTTTTCGTCATTAGGGGCCTCTGAAACGGATTTGTGTCGTGGTCCGAGGTTCAAATTCCGCCATGACGCCTATCCCATTAGGCGAATTTCCAAAGGAAATTCGCTAAAAACGATAATAAATTATCGACCCTTCCAGGATGTGAACCCAGGTACCATGAGTTTTGAGTGGTCGTATTGACTCCGGACCACTGGAATTCAACTCAGAGGCCCAAAAACATTGAAAAAGACACCCTACTCGAAATTTAATTGTCAACGACCGTAATTTTGGTTTTCTATAATTTTTGTGGTTTTTTCGACTTTTTGGTAACTTAAAGTAGTCGTATCGACTTCGGACCGGTTTCATTCGATTCAGCGCCCAAAATTACATAGAAAACGACCACCCTACTCGACATTTATTTTTTATCGACCTAAATTTTGGTTTTGGGTAATTTACAATGGTTTTTTTCGACGTTTTGGTCACTTAGAGTGGTCGTATCGGACTTCGGACCGGTTTCATTCATTTCAGCGCCCAAAATTACATAGAAAACAACACCCTACTCGACATTTATTTTTTTTATCGACCTAAATTTTGGTTTTGGGTAATTTACAATGGGTTTTTCGACGTTTTTGGTCACTAAAAGTGGTCGTATCGACTTCGGACCGGTTTCATTTCGATTTTAGCGTCTTAAAAAACATAAATAATGACCTTTTTCGCGGCAAAAATATTAACCCTGAATTTTGCCGATTTTTTAAAAATTTCGCTGATCCAAGGAAATTCGCTAAAACGATAATAAATTATCGACCCTTCAGGATGTGAACCCAGGTACCATGAGTTTGAGTGGTCGTATTGACTCCGGACCACTGGAATTCAACTCAGAGGCCCAAAAAACATTGAAAATGACACCCTACTCGAATTTTTTTTAACGACCGTAATTTTGGTTTTCTATAATTTTTGTGGTTTTTTCGATTTTTGGTAACTTAAAGTAGTCGTATCGACTTCGGACCGGTTTCATTCGATTCAGCGCCCAAATTACATAGAAAAACGAACCCTACTTGAATTTATTTTTTATCGACCTGAATTTTGGTTTTTGGTAATTTACAATGATTTTTTTTTAATTTTTAGGTCACTTAGAGTGGTCGTATTGTCTTCGAACCGGTTTCATTCGATTCAGCGTCTCAAAAAACATAAATATTGACCTTTTTCGCGACAAAAAATATTAAACCTGAATTTTGCCGATTTTTTCAAAATTTTGCTGACTCAGCAAACCGGGTTAATGACGTCACAAAAACCTGGTTTTCAATAGGGTTCGTGTCCTCCCGAAGGTTATTTTTGTACCAAGTTTGGTTAAAAATAATAATCCGTTCGAAAGATAGAGTGTTTACAAGAAAGTGTCTAGAAATACAATATATATATATATATATATTATATATATATATATATATATTATTATATATATATATATATATATATATAATAAAGTCATGCGAAACGTATTTTTTCTTCATTAGGGACCTCTGAAACGGATTCTTTTAAGATGTTGATCTAAAAGTAGTATAAGATTTTTAATTTTAAAATTAAATTAAGTTTATTGATTTAACATTAATAGATGTGCATTTGTGTCAAATTTTAACTCTATAGGCCAATTTTTCAATTAGGGATATTATTTTTTTAAATTTTGATGGCTCAGCAAAATAGCTTAATACGATCTAAAAATTGAATCTTCTACACAGTACAACTAAACTCTAAATTTGATTTATATAGCAAGTTTTACTTCTCTTATATAGGCATAGCGGAAGTTATGCGTGGCAGAAACACACACATTCAATCTAACCGACAGCATAATGAAAACCACTTATATCGTTTTATAAATGAAACGGATAATTATGATAAATCCTCGGTTTCGGATGTTTTGGGTGCACAATACTTTTCTTATACTCGTATACCTACGGAAGTGGGCGTGGAAAACTAATAATAAATTTCAAATGTCTTACGCAAAAATTACAATAGTTATTTATTTGCTGCATGCCAGACTTGATTGTGTACTGTAACAATTTGATTGATTGTGTACTGTAACAACTTGATTGTGTACAGTAACAATTTGATTGTGTACTGTAACAACTTGATTGTGTACTGTAACAACTTGATTGTGTACTGTAACAAAGAACTTTGGTCTTGGTTAATTATACGATATTGATAAACTTATTATAATCAACCAATTCTACGTTGACTATTAATTACTAATTCAACTGGTTTATTAGTATATTAAACGAAGATTATTTAAACTTCGTTTATAATAATAAGCCGCATTAAAAGTTGGGTGTGCAGGGTTTAATATTGTATTTCATTTGTATAAAAACATTAGTTATGCAGAGGGTATGCCAAAGCGCGTAATGCCTGGGGTGTTTGTTACATAGGGACTAAATTCTGACAATTATAATCTTTTATGACAGTTGGGGTGAGTCTATGAAATCAAAAGTCTATGATCCAGGTTGATCCAGTGATAGGAGTTGCCAAGCTTGGAGTCACGTGACTTTATGATTCTTTTTAACTGTTATATCCCTAATCCTTTTTAAACATTATACTTTTTAAAGAATTTAATTTGTGAATTTTGATGGACACTTAATACAACGTTTATAAATACAATTTCAACTAATGTGAATGACTAAATTTTCCTATTATATACATAGCATGTTCATTTTTTTAAAGAACCCATCAAGTATCTTTGTCAAAATTTACTTATAATAATGGAAACTAATATTGGCATTAATTTAATTTGTTTATTGTTTGTTGATATTAGTTTACTATAGTTTAACACATGGCTAAAATCAGTTGACAGCGTGGGAAAATAGTGTTGAGGAACCAATGAGGATGGTCCAATTTCAAATGGTGGGCGTTGTTTAACATCAAGGAATAACCTCATTGGGTCCCTGACATTATTTTCCATAATGCCAGGGAGTCAACTGATTATAGCTGTGTGTTACACTATAGGTAATGTATCATTCAGCCATGTAAATTTCTCAACTTTAATCTTGTACATTGAATTAGGTAAACAGATACAATGTACCCACGGATGAAATGCACCCGGATGTAATGTTCTCGAATTAAATGACCCCGGATTAAATTTCCTCTATATTTCTCTAGAGATATATGGTTTTGGTAAATTTGTGCGCAGAACCAACAAAGGTGAAGTTTATTTGTACCTATAATACGTACATATTAAGCTTCCTGTGCACCATATTAAACTTAGTGGAACTGATGGAGTTAATTTAATGTATAAAACAAAACGTTCTCGACTAATACGATTTTTTGTTAAACAAAGGGGCTTTCAAATCATTTAAGTCAAATAATCTAAAAGTTGAAGTTATTAAAATTAAGAAGAAAAAATAAAATTAGGAAATATTTAATCCAGTATATTATTTAATTATTATTAAACTAGACGGTCACTATTTTACCTACTGTTGATGTTTAACATTAAAATTGTTATTAGACTGTTGCATTGGACAGGAATAATGCGTCTCTAGGAGATGTTTGCTGCTAAAGGTCTGGGAGAAGTAATTTTGTTTAGATGGAATGTTGACTTGGGCTCTTTGCTTGCTGAGGCGTGCTTGAGACCATCATATAGGCGAGAGAGTAAAGAGTTTGGTCGCTCTCATCTCTCAACATAGACGTGCTTCATACTCTCTTTGTAATCGCTTCACTAAGCACTATCAAATATCCTCTTTTTACCCTCGATTTTAATTACTCTAGTTTCTTGTAAATCAAAACTTTTTCATCACTTTGATCCGTCAAATGGATAATTTTAAAATTTTCTACTAGCCTTAGAACTTACTAAAAAATAGAATTGAATTTCAGAGTATTCATCCGTAAAATATGCCTTGCAATTTGTTGCTCATTTTTTTGTTATAGTTAAGTATAAACATGTTTGTAATATAAATCTTTTATATCTAAAATGTTAAAAAAGAGAAAGCTCTTTAGGAAGTCTGTATTAAAAGGTTGATAACTACATGGATTATTCCCATTTTTCTGGCTTTTTTATCTTTTTTTGACGGACAGAAGCTAATAATATTTATTTAAAGTTAATTATTTAATGACAGCAAATTTTAATTAATACTCGGGTATAAAGTTACTTATTAATATACTTAGAGTCTTCATCATTAACTTCATATGATTTTAAGTCTAAGCACGGTAATAACCCTGCTTGGACTTATTTATTACCCCCGATGACTATAAGAGTTCTTGAAAACAATTAAAATCCCTATGGCTATTAGAGTGCTAGATAACGATTAGAATTCATGATAATGATCAGAACTCCTGATGACTATCAGAGTCCTCGAAAACGATTAGAATCATTGATAAAGATCAGAACCCCTAGTGACTATCAAAGTCCTTGAAAACGATTAAAATCCCTAATGGCTATCAGAGTCCTAGAGAACGATTAGAATCCATGATAAAGTTCAGAACCCCTAATGACTATCAGAGTCTTTGATAACGATTTGAATCCTCCATGGCGATTAGGATTCGTGATTAAATGCATGATTTTAAACTTTTTTTAAGCAGGATTGCTGACTTCTTTTTAAAACTCTTTATTTCGTTTTTAATCATCCATTGAAAAACAAATCATGAAATCGTAGGGAAAGGATAGTTTCCACAATGTCCTTGAAATTGTTTACTTGACCTGTCTGCTAAAATCTTCAACACATAACGTTTTTTTATCAGTGTTGCAGCGTAGTAGAGAAAACATTAGCGAGAGTTTTCTTCTATTAGTTTCGTTGTGTGAGAGTGTTATACCGGCTTATATGTTTTCTTTAGAATCAAAGTGTTTGTGTGTCTTCCAGCTCCGTGTCAAACACTGTAGGTGTGTTAGTGTTGGAGGGGCTTAAAGTTTAATATCAAGCCAGTCATCTATCAGTGGAGGGCGGCTCAGACAGGGGTTTTATTAAAACTCTTGTGCGCCCCCACGTCAATAGCCCATAGGTCCTATTCTCCCTACAGCAAGCCTTGGCCGCAGCTTCTTTCTCCAAGCTTTTTTTCCTCCGCGAAAATTTTCCCTCGAAAGAAAAAAAAACTTTTTTACCTGAATGCTAAAGTAAACAAAACGTTCTTGATCCCCATTTCCCTGTCTGCCTTACAGATTGAAATCCCCTTTACTGCCAAAGCAGGAAGAAAAACTAATGAAAAATCTCCTCCTTTTTTTCGTGATTTCATCTTTTTTTTTACTTTCAAGAGACTCCAGTCTATTTCTGTATACACAAATAAAAGTAAATAATTGATTTAGATTCTTTTTTTCCAGCATAAAACTGGATTTGAATGGTGCTTGATATTTGAACACACTTCCAGTACCCCTGTTCTCTAGACACACACTACTAAGGGTGTGCTTGAGTTAAATTAATATATTTGTTTTCCTCCACATTTAACTTCACTCCATTCTCTTCAAGTATAACAAATTTACCTAAAAATAACCAGAAAGAACTCTTGAATCAATGACTATGATAAAACCATTTTACAGCTACATTTGTTCACACATTTTATCCAGTAATACAACTATTACCCAATGGTTGTACCCAACCTGTCAGCCAAATTATATTAAAATTGGATATATCTCGTGTTTTTACCAGTGTTGATTTGATGTGGAATGACCCCATTCTATATCAAATCAATACAGACACGTGACATCTCCAATTTTAATATAATTTGGCTGACAGGCAGGCACCATAGAAGAAATAAATAATCCAGATTTTTGGCTCATTTGGTGCATTCATATTGCCAGTAGCCAGTAGGATGGTGAATTTTCCAAAAAATGTGATTTTTAACATTTCTTTGACTATAAAAATGGCTGTATCTAAAATTCTGCGTGGACTATGATTTTTATTTTGGTGGCGTTTGAAAGCTTAAATTAAATAGATTAGCCCTTTTAAATAGATTCTACATACTTTTAGATCATTTGTTACAAGTTTTTTATGAGCAAATATAAAATAAAGATGCTACTATCTCAAATAAGTATAAAAAGTCACTTATTTTGCAATTTCTATCAAAGATAATGTGATGAATCATAACTTTTTTACAGTTTGACATAACTTGACACACGTTATGTGCTACTATGTCCAATCCCATGGCGGTCCCAAAATGAAACTTTGTGGACATTCTACTGTTTTAAACAGTTTTTTTTTAACAGTTTAAGCTCTTTTTTAGGAATTTTTCCAAAATTTTAAAAAATTGGCTTTTTGAGATATTAGCATCTTTATTTTATATTTGCTCATAATAAAAAGTTGTAACAAATTATCCAAAAGTATGTAGAATCTATTTGAAAGGGCGAAGTTTAAGCTTTCAAACGCCACCAAAATAAAAATGATAGCCCACGCAGAATTTTAGATACCGCCATTTTTGTAGTCCAGGAAATGTTGAAAAATCACATTTTCTGGAACATTCACCACCCTACTGCGGCAATATAGCAGCGCTAAATGAGCCAAAAATCTGGATTTGTCTCTTTTTTCTATGGTGCCTACCTGTCAGCCAAGTTATATTAAAATCGGTGACATGGTCCATAAATGACTTTTTTGTGTTGATATGACGTGGAATGACCCCATTCCACGTTATGACCCATCCCTTTTATTATTGTTACAACTATAAAAGGTAAATAAATAATTTATGTCCCATTCTGTGATATAGATCAAGTATATGATTTTTTATTTAAGATGTTTTTTGGCTAATAAAGCAACTTGACTCTAGGAGCCGAGTTAGTCCCCGGATTTCGGAGCCAAGTTGCCCACCGGATCCTAGAAACGAATAATTTGTAAAAGTTTTATACAAAAGTTTTAACAATTACCCAAACAATATTTCTGTTTATTTTATCGAAGCAAAGTAATAGTTTTAATATAAACGAACAAATCATCTTGTTTAAATCTTTTGAATCGTTAAAAATAAACCTAAAAGTCTCATTAAAAGATTATATCAAGGCGGATGTTTCTTTAAAATTATCAGGACCGTATTTCGTTGTTTTCTCATTGAAATTTTAATAATAATTTGATAAAGATTTAAAGCAAAGTTATAAGCTTCTTTTCAAGATATTTTCTAAATTATTTTAAAATATATATATATCGCATAATATTTTTTGTATTTTTTATGACATCAAAAGTTTATAATATACGTTAAAATTAATTTTGCACGACGAATTTCATTTTATTTATAAATTAATTTTGTTTTGTTGTTTTCAAAATATATTTAAGATAAGCATGTCTGTTCGTTTTTAAAAAAAGTAATATCCCTTTTTTAAGAGTAGGGAGGGGTCAGTAAACTGTTGGAGCTTCCTTTGAAATTGAATAGCCCTAGGATATTTGTACCTTAGCGTATTTAGCGTTTAAAAATATACGTTGCTCATCCCTGCTAAGGGTATTTTGTGCAGGGTTATGGGCTAAGTCTTTAAATATTAGATTCTCGGGGGGGGGGGGGGGGTGTTTTCATTAGCACCTTTGTGAATAAAAGTTTATTAAAATCTTGTTTTACATATACTTTTCTATAGCCCGGAGTTTTCTTGTTTTTCTAAACCTTTTTTTTGCTTCTACGTGCTATAAAAGAAATGCGGATTAATTGTGATTGCTTAATTTTTTTCTCTTTCTTTTATTTAATAAAATATTTGAAGGATTGGCATAATTTAAATATTGTTGATTATATTATTTTAATTAGAACAAAATTAAATAATTTTTTTGTTTGTTTGGAATAAATTATTAAATAAGGGCGATCATAATAACGATTACCCTACTGGATAAACATGCATATTTCCTAAGACATCACAACACAGACAAGGCACAGACAAGGTTCTGAGTGGGTATTGTCATGCTGTGTGTGTGAGAGAGAGAAAGAAAGAGAGAGAGAGAGATTGAGAGACAGAATCAGTTTTTTTGTATCACGTATAACTCTCGTTGTTTTTATGTTAAAAAGTTAAAACATGGTACAAAAATAAGACCTCGGTCTAGTGCTGCCCAGAACTTAGAGATATATACTAGAGGTGGCATAGCCTATCTCAATACATTTATGATATTTTATCATATATGATATGATAAAATGATGTTTTTCAGACTATGATAACCTATTTTGCTGAGGTTAAATAAATTCCGAGGTACCCCATACCCAATTTTATGATACTATTATAATATTTTTAATTTATTTTTATATTTTTCTGGAATGTCAAAAATTTTCATCTAATGAAGCGCCCTTTTCTCTAAAGTATTTTTGTACATAGGAAGCAAGATCATGCTATGAATTCTTTTTTTAGGTTATGGCCAGTGTAAAATAGCACCCCCCCCCCCAAAAAAAAAAAAAAAAAACAGAATGTCTAATAACCTTAAAAGATTACACAATGGCTCTGCTTAAGCAATATTAACTCACTCAAGAATTTTTAATTTTCTATATTCTCTTTAGTTAACAGTTGATTCATTTTTATGAAGCGAATTAAGATTAAAAATTATTTTTAAATAGACACTTTTCATTATAAAGAAATCTTTAAAAATAAAATGGTCCTTTTCACTAAATAGACATTTTTGAACCTAATTGGATTTTTTTCAAAATTGAAAATTCTCTATTACGTTATTTAGCATTTTTTAATTAATATTATTCTTAGAAGTCCTCAATTGCCTTATTGTTACTTTGCAAGAGTTTGTTGTGAAGTCTGTTAATTTCTAACTAAGTGTTCTCGACAATTGGTTCATAAAATGCACATAATTAAAACTTTTTTCATAAATTTGACAAATTTAAGATTCTGGGTAATAAGATGAAGCCTTATCGTAAAACATGAGATTTGTCATTTTTAATTAAAAATCTTTTCCTACTTAATAAAATCAGGATCAGGGTACTTTGGAGCTTTTCCTCGCAACTTCAGACTTGCTTCGCTCCTTCTCAGGATCTTACAAGTTTTATGTTTTTTGAAATGTTTGCTGAATCATTATTGTGGATTAATGACGTCATACATATTTAATAAACAATAGGGTTCGGGACATTAACAAGATCGATTATATATATATATATATATATATATATATATAATAATATATATATATATATATATATATATATATATATATATATATATATATATATATATATATATATCTGTGTGTGTGTGCCTGTATGTTTCTAAAGCTACAGAAACTTATAGAAAAGCCACGGCTCTTCTGTGGATTAGCCGCAAAATGCCTGCACTAGGACTCATAAGAAGACTTTCTTCTATCTAAGGGTGTTAGCAAAAAGGGCCCAATAAAGTGGCCTATTTCCTAGACTATCTGACCTCTCCCTAATCATCAATTATCTCTAATCACTATGATTCTATATTGATCCTTTTGGTTAACCTTTAATAGTTGATAGTTCTACTTAAACCAGTAATAGTTCAGACTTCGCTCTGGCGCACCATGTCAAGATTTAACGTGATGGGTAATCTCAAACATTAAAATCCCTTAACCTTTTGGACTTGACGTTTCATAATTAATAAGCCCACAACTGATCCGGGTGGGTCAATCCATTTCAAGTGATCCAGAGATGTTGCTCGAAAAAAATAAAAATTGATAATTTTTTTTTCTGTGTTGGTCCTACCCATAGGTAGTCCAAAACGCCTAGTATTAATTTTTTCTACAGCCTCCTTCATTTTCAAAAATCACTTTTTAGTTCCCGAGACACCTAAATTTTGAGTTTTTTTACCAATTTTCGAGGCTTAATATTTTGGCTTTGGCTTAACCTAGCTTAATGAAACAGGTCTCGTTTGAAAGTGTCCTCTTTGGGCTTTATATAGGAACCAATATTTTTTGTTCTACTGCTGCTAATCTACTCGTGAGTTTGCATAATAAATTTGACCACAAAGACTGAAAATGCACTTTTTCATTATTTTTTTTAACAAGGAAGATGATGTTGAAAAAAATTGAAATAATTCTTGGTTACTAAGGTGACCATAAGGAACAAGAAAAAAAATATTTGAATGTTCCAAATTTTACCTTTTGGAGTCAATGAATTATTGAAAGTTAAGGTTTTCATGATTTTGGCGTTTTTCAGGGCGATTTATCGTCCAATGGGACTGGGGCGATTTTTTTCAAATTGGGCTTAAAATGACCTCTATGCATTGCAGTTTTACGCCCAATATGTAACATATTGTTTATTTTGGTTTTAAGGTACTTTACAGCGTTTTTAAAATCAGCAGTTTTTGAGTTTAACGATTTCACAAAAATATACTGATTTCTATCTAAAATAGGGTTTAACCTGGGGGTTTCTTTGCTAATAAAACATAGTTAAAGGTATATATTAATTTTTTATGAAAATAAATTCGACATCACCACCCAAAGTGACCAAAAAGTCGAAAAAACGCTGTTCGATTACCATAAAACCTATAATATGACCAGTAAACCACTTATTTCAAGTGTGGAGTCGATTTTGATGTTTTTTGGGCCTGCGAGTTGAAAGAGAGTGGTCCGGAGTCGATACGACCACTCAAAGCCAGAGTACCTGGGTTTAAAATCTTTTTTACTTACAAATTTACATAAAGTAAAGTTTTATCGCTTTAAAGTAAAAAAACGATAAAAAATTATTGTCCCGACCAGGATTCGAACCCAGGTACTCTGGCTTTGAGTGGTCGTATCGACTCCGGACCACTCTCTTTCAACTCGCAGGCCCAAAAAACATCAAAATCGACTCCACACTTGAAATAAGTGGTTTACTGGTCATATTATAGGTTTTATGGTAATCGAACAGCGTTTTTTCGACTTTTTGGTCACTTTGGGTGGTGATGTCGAATTTATTTTCATAAAAAATTAATATATACCTTTAACTATGTTTTATTAGCAAAGAAACCCCCAGGTTAAACCCTATTTTAGATAGAAATCAGTATATTTTTGTGAAATCGTTAAACTCAAAAACTGCTGATTTTAAAAACGCTGTAAAGTACCTTAAAACCAAAATAAACAATATGTTACATATTGGGCGTAAAACTGCAATGCATAGAGGTCATTTTAAGCCCAATTTGAAAAAAATCGCCCCAGTCCCATTGGACGATAAATCGCCCTGAAAAACGCCAAAATCATGAAAACCTTAACTTTCAATAATTCATTGACTCCAAAAGGTAAAATTTGGAACATTCAAATATTTTTTTTCTTGTTCCTTATGGTCACCTTAGTAACCAAGAATTATTTCAATTTTTTTCAACATCATCTTCCTTGTTAAAAAAAATAATGAAAAAGTGCATTTTCAGTCTTTGTGGTCAAATTTATTATGCAAACTCACGAGTAGATTAGCAGCAGTAGAACAAAAAATATTGGTTCCTATATAAAGCCCAAAGAGGACACTTTCAAACGAGACCTGTTTCATTAAGCTAGGTTAAGCCAAAGCCGAAATATTAAGCCTCAAAAATTGGCGAAAAAACTCAAAATTTAGGTGTCTCGGGAACTAAAAAGTGATTTTTGAAAATGAAGGAGGCTGTAGAAAAAATTAATACTAGGCGTTTTGGACTACCTATGGGTAGGACCAACACAGAAAAAAAAATTATCAATTTTTATTTTTTTCGAGCAACATCTCTGGATCACTTGAAATGGATTGACCCGGGTACTTACACTACGCTTTCTGACGTACAGTTAAAGTACAGTGACAACAGTTAATACATAAAAGTATTCATACTATAGTTCAAGTACTGAACCCTGAAATTCCGTTTAGGGTGATAGTTGATAAAAAGATGAAAACAATGTACAAAATATCAAACAAGATTAGAAGGGTCAACACAAGGGAATATTGGTACCAGTAATAGGATTAGAGCTAAGTCTGCAGGGGTACGAATAGACAAAGTTTTATTCATGACAGGTGTTGAAGTTGGTGCTCCTGATCGTGCCTCGTCATAATTAGGGATTAGTCAACATATCGGTGACATATTGCAACCTGAATTTGGTCAGTTGGTTTTGAAAGGTTCTTTTGTAGTTTTAATAAAGATCAGTTCTAATTCCTCTTACGTTTT
The DNA here is from genome assembly GCA_018340805.1 of Microvelia longipes. Lineage (NCBI taxonomy): Eukaryota > Metazoa > Arthropoda > Insecta > Hemiptera > Veliidae > Microvelia > Microvelia longipes. The sequence goes on from JACMZG010001908.1 coordinate 16,607,878, forward strand.
GTTAATAAACCTCCGGGATAAAAGAAGCATTGAAACAGGTGATAAGATATGTTTGTTGTTACAACTCTAAATTTAACAATGTGATTAAAAACGTACTTTAAAATTCTTATTATTTTTACTTTTCCTCATTTATACCGTAGGTATATTGGGGAAGGGGAAGTGTTGTGTTTGCAAAAAAATCCGAAACCGGGATGAAAACGGAATTATGCGTTAGAGCCGTTTTGAGGCCTCCTAAGTGGTTTTGGCAAAGTTGACGTCTGTATGTATGTGTGTGTGTGTGTGTCTGTTATCATCATAGCACCGAGTGTATTTATGCTAGAGAGTTGCAGTTTTGTACGAAAATCAGTCTACCGCTGTAGATGTGCTATTCGAAAAATATTTTTTTTGACATCATTAATCCGCAATAATGACTCAGAAAAAATTTCAAAAAGTCATAAAACACGGAACATGATGCGATCGGATTGAGATTTGGCACGCATGTAGCTATGTATAAGCCTAACATATGTGCTAAGTTTCATCTCATTACCAGCATCAGTTCAATTTTTATCGAATGATTTTTATACGTTTTTAAAAAAAAAAATAAAAAAATCAGAAAATATTCTAATTGAGTTGAAATTTATTGCAAGTGTACGTAATAAATAAGTGTAGTGAGTTTCGTTTCAATACAACAAGTATATCCTTGAGTTTTGTTAGATCATAAGAAGTAAGGAGCATTAAGCGTGGTCATTGCTGTGGTGACCGTTGAGAATGATACGGATGCATTTACTATCTGAAGACGAGCGAAGATAGTTCGAAGGCATGTTACATTATAAATTTGGAGAACTGTATTTCTGAGGACGAGCGAAGTGAGTCCGAAGTTTCAGAGCAGTATTCAGCGTTGTCAGTGCTAAATGAGTGACAGCTGAGAATGAAACGGATGCATTTACTATTCGAGGACGAGCGATGCGAGTTCGAAGACATGCTGCAGTATAAATTTGGCGAGTTGTATATTTTGAGGACGAGCAAAATATACGTTATAACATAATATAATTTCATAATGTTGACCTGTGCTAATTCTAGTTCATAACATGTTGACCTGTGCTAATTCTAGCTTCATAACATGTTGACCTGTTAACCTGTGCTAATTCTAGTTCATAACATGTTGACCTGTGCTAATTCTAGTTTCATAACATGTTGACCTGTGCTAATTCTAGTTTCATAACATGTTGACCTGTGCTAATTCTAGTTTCATAACATGTTGACCTATGCTAATTCTAGTTTCATAACATGTTGACCTGTGCTAATTCTAGTTTTATATTATGTTAATCTGTGCTAATTCTAGTTTAATAACATGTTGACCTGTGCTAATTCATCACCTATATATGCATTTTAGTGAATTCCCAATGAAAAACTAGCATATTAGGTTGGGGTCATGGGGGGGGGGGTATTTGATAAATTAATAATTAAATGATTATTAATTATCACATGTAAATTAAATAATTTACATGTGATTCACAAAATTGCCTATGTTAGTGACCTTGGAACAGGGTGAAACGGGGATAAATATAAGAAATCGAAAGTGCAGGTGATTCAAATCGCTACTTTCAAAATATACTTAAATAAATAAAAATTATAACAATATCTTGGTATCACTGTGTTTTCCTTCCCTTGGGAGGAAAACTAATTTTCCCTCCCAGCTAGCGACTTTGGAAGCTTTTTTCGATGCAAGCAGTAAATGTAATTATTTTTTATCAATAAAAAATAACAATTTTTATTTTCCCTTTCGTTACATTCTCCAGCTTTTATGAGATATTTTTTCAGACGAAAAAAACAGAAAAAAAGAATTTCGCTTTTATCCAGTGTCCTATGACATTTCATAAAGTTTTTTTCATTGGTATAAAACTTGTTAATTGGTTTTTTGGCCTTAGCGAGTAGTCGGATATCGATGCCTATAAATTCTACAATTCTACATTAATTGCGGGATGATTTTTTTAGTCCAATATCCTGACCAATAAAACCTTATGTTGTGAATACGTTGGGTGATTTCAAAAATATTTATTTTTGAATTCCCCCATTTATTTTATAGCACTCTATGTTACGATAAAAAATGTTTCCAATACTTTTGCAAAGCGTAAGCTCACAGAAATATTTGTCCCCAACATAGTTGGTTTTTATTAAGTTTTAAACTCTAAAGGGTATTTTTGGAAAATTATATTTACATTTGGTAAAAAGAATTTTTGTTCCCATTTATCCTTGGGTAACAATTTTAGTAATAATAATGAATGTTTTTTTTTATTTTAGGTGGAGAGAAGTATGTCGAAATGGATAGGACCTTTTTTTGTTGATTCTCGAACCCTTAAGGTATGCGAATTCTTTACTCTCCGCTTAATATTTTATGGATGTAAATTGAGCTAGGCTTATTTTTTTACAAATTATTTTTTTAATTTTTTTTAAACTCAACTTCAGAGTCATGTTCCTTTATTGAAGTTTGATTAAGTAACAAATAAGAAAATTTGATGTTTTTGATAAAAGAATAATAATATTTATGTTTAAGTCAATATAGATGCTTTTAAAGTATAAAATAATAAGAATATTTAAATGAGTAGTAAATAAGAATTTAGTATAAAATAATAAGGATAATTAAATGAGTAGTAAATAAGAATTTAGTATAAAAGGGTATTAGATGAGAGTAAATAAAATTAGTATAAATTATAAGGTAATTAGATGAGTAGTAAATAAGAATTAGTAGGTAATTAGAAGAGTAGTAAATAAGAATAGATGAATTATAAGGATAATTAGATGAGTAGTAAATAAGAATTTAGTATGAATTATAAGGATATTAGATGAGTAGTAAATAAGAATTTAGTATAAATTATAAGGATATTAGATGAGTAGTAAATAAGAATTTAGTATGAATTTAAGGATAATTAGATGAGTAGTAAATAAGAATTTAGTATAAATTATAAGGGTAATTAGATGAGTAGTAAATAAGAATTTAGTATAAATTATAAGGATAATTAGATGAGTAGTAAATAAGAATTTAGTATAAATTATAAGGGTAATTAGATGAGTAGTAAATAAGAATTTAGTATAAATTATAAGGATAATTAGATGAGTAGTAAATAAGAATTTAGTATGAATTATAAGGAATTAGATGAGTAGTAAATAAGAATTTAGTATAAATTATAAGGATAATTAGATGAGTAGTAAATAAGAATTTAGGTTTAAAGGTGGGTAATGGGTAATTAGGTCAGCTTTAGTCTATATGGAGGTATAGCAGTAGTATTTGCACGTTTTGTTCGTCGTCCTTAAGAATTCCAGGCATGTTGGTTGGTAGCGAATTTTTTACGTAGTGGTGGTTTAACTAGTGACAGTCGTATAAAATGCGATAGACGGTGAGAATCCGGCCGCATCTTGAACATTGATGTTTCGTCGTCGCTGCTTTTTCGTTTTCCTTAATTCCTACATGGCTAGGGATCCATGTAGTGATAATTAGTTCAGCCTTATGTCTAAATATTCTTATCTGGTTAATTAAAGGACTTTTTCTGTAAAGTTTATCTATGAACACATTAAAACAAAACACAGAACAAGATTATTGCTATGTAAGTTATATACTGTATCTTACATCGATATAATATTACTTAAGTGAGTGTATCGGTTGAGTTGTGATACATCTAAAAGTGACATGGACAACTTTAATTCAAAATACCCTTATTGATAATAATACACAATACTTTGAAATGATGACTCAGCTACATTTTTTAAAAAATCTTAAACCCGGTAAATGAATAGTTTGATCAATTTGAGATTTGGCATGTATGTAGTCATATATAAGACCAATATATTTGCCAAGTTTCATCTCATTATCAGCATAAGTTCAATTTTTATCAAACGACTTTTTTAAAAAATTGAAAAATCGAAAAATAATTCAATTTTGTTGAATTATTTTACTTAATAAGTAAACTAAGAAGTTGAAAACGGCAAGTATATCTACGAATTTTGTAGAATCATAAAAGTTAAGCAGCATTGAACGAGGTCGGTGCCTGGATGGGTGACCCCTGAGATTGAATCAAATGTATTTACTATCTGAGGACGAGCGAAGCGAGTCCGAAGAAGTGTGGATGTGTGTAACAAATTTGGACTAGTGAGGAAAAGTTCTGAGGGACCCTGCACCCGAATTTCGACGCTATTATGTCAACTTGCACTTTTTTGTAAAGGGTTTAAAATAAAGATATTTATGAATATATTACTTATTTACATTGTTTAATTAGGCCCTTAGCCTAAATATTATTACATCTTTTGCAATCCTTGGTTGGTAAAAAAAGCATCTAAAAGTGTAGTCACGTAGCTATTATTATACGAATGATCTTTTTACAATATGTCCTTATCACCTCTGGGTGACTGGTAAGGAAAATTTATAAGTATAGGGTTTATCTTAATAGTAAAAGATTCTTCATAAATTACATTGTTCCTATTTCAATTCCCAAGTGACTGCTAAACTATCATCTGGCTGTTTCGAAAAGAAGAAAAGTCTTCAATTCGAAAATAAATCTGTTAAAAGAGACAATAATAAGAGACGCTGTTCCCACGGTTGACATTAAACTGAGGGTTCGATGTGGCGAAAAGTTTTGCCTTTGGGCAATACAGCGATGTTTACATTCATAGATATTGTAGAGAGACACGTGACTAAGGATCCTAAACCAACAAACTCACCCCTCCTCAAAACAATAAAAACTTGACAAAATACACTTTGATTTAAATCTTGTTCAAACATTTAACGACCGGTCACCAGTTTAGCGACGGGTCGCAGAAAAACAGACTTGTTTCTCACACTGAATTACTCCCTTTTTTTGAGGAGTTTGTTTTGATATTAAAGTCTTAGCTTGGAATTAACTAGAGGGTGATACAGATAGTTTAATTTAAATTTAAATATACTTGACTATTGTATGATTGATTTCTTTTGTTAAATATAAATACTGATTTAAATGACGGTGTATTATGAAATGAAAAGGTTGTAAGTAAACTAATAAATAAAATCGGGTACGGGGTACCTCGAAACTTTTTCCGCACCAAATCAGATTAGCTTTGTTCATTCTCCCTACTTCGGACTCGCTTCGCTAGTGCAACTTACTAGGAACTTTCCTCGCTCGATGTTACTCAATATGTATGAAACAAATTGAATCCATATTTATTACGTAATGTAATACTCTTGTACCGAATGTCAACTCAATTATTAGATTTTTACAATAAAACAACTTATAAAAGTCATTCGATAAAAACTGAACTAATGCTGATAACGAGATGAAACTTGGCACATGTTGTTCTAGATCCTAAAAGATCGGAATCAAATTGATGCATCTTAACTAAACTTTAAACTTAGACCATGGGTCAGAATGAATATTTTTTATGACTCATCGAAATTCGTTCTCAAATGACTATAAGGAGTTAGTGTAAGGAAAACAAATTTGAGTCTTATACCTCGGAATGTCATCGATAGAGCTTGACTACACTTTAAACTTAGAATCCTCATAGGTCAGAATGAACATATTTTATGCGTCATCGAGGTCTTTTCTAAAATAATTATAGGGGTAAGTGTAAAAATGTTCAAAGCTAATAGATTAAATCTAAACGATGGATCTTGACCTAACTTTCAATTATACCACTGACTGTACACTATGTTTTGATCGTCAACTTATCGAAACAAGGAACTTACTAAGCAATCATAAAGCACGGCTTGAGAATCGCCAGATAGACAAAACCATCTTAAACAAAGAATTTTCTTGCTGTTACAGCTGTAACTAATAATTTATTATTATATTGTTCGATAAATAAAATATTTGCCGAGCGAAGCTCTGGTATCAGTGCTAGTATAAAATAATAAATAAATAATGCCCGTTTAGAGCCTTGCGGCTCATCAGGGATAACCCCTGCGGGAACATCAGTGCTAGTAATATAATAAAAATACTTGACCAATTCTAATTTTAGCATTAAAATGGCAGATATGGGTTCTTTCTAACCCCACTTTACATTGGAAAGCTAAAAAAGTTAAACCTTAGTGCCTTCTATAACGTAAGACATTTTTTTACAAACATATTTTATCCTTTACAAGTGAGATTAAAAGCACAAAATAAAACCTTATAAAAGGTATTTAAAATGCGACTTTCACAAAGTACATTAAAATAATGTTACGACCTAATGTTTTAAGTTAAACATTAACTTTACGATATTTACAAGTGTCTTGGTAACAAGTTCAGGATATAAATCCGACGAGTTGGAAATATCCCGAACTAGGTGGTGAAAACAGAGCCGAAAAATACCACACTCTCCTCGACAAAAGTTCTCGTTTTAATTAAGTCGAAAAACCCCCTCAGAAAATTTATTTGTTTTCTAGACGTATTTAAAAGGGAGAGATGTACGCGGATTTAAATCTACTGAAGCTTTTGGGGGAGGAGAGAGTTCTGAAAAACTACACAAGGTTTAGGGTCGCTTTTCTCTGTGAAGCATAAGGCTGATGTAGGTATGAAGTTTTAGTATCTAATATTTGAACAGTGTTTTTCATACTCTTTAAGCTCTCGTAAATACAGGTGTGTTTAACCCTAGAGAGGTTACAGTAAGGTTTCCTATCTGGTGCACTTGACTTTATTCAGATAATGTTAAATCTGACTTTGGATGAATTTTACAAATGCTTTCTAAAGATTTGATTCACAAAATCTTAAAAAAAAATTGTTATCTGCCAAGATAAAAGTAAACCTCCGTCGAAACTAGTAAGTTTTATTTGATTATTTGTGATCTATATTATTGACCAGCTCGGTCCAATTTAAACAAAAGAAAACAATTATTAAGTTATATAATTATTATATATAAAACAATTATATATATAATAATAATAATGCCCGTTTAGAGCCTTGCGGCTCATCAGGGACAAACCCTGCGGGAACCACCTCGGGTGGTAGTAGCAACCGTTACGCGCAAAGTGTATTCTAAAGCTGACGATAATTCATCTAAACAATAATCTTCTATAAACTGAGAGCGTAACCTGGGATGCGAACCCCAGACCTCCGTGGGTGTCAAAGGTCAGTTTAAAGACAAACGCCTTAACGACCTCGGCCACATATATATATATATATATATATATATGTGTGTGTGTGTGTGTGTGTGTGTATTTACGAGATTTTTGCTTCCTAACAAAGAAATCGAGATACAGTATTTGGGGATGGATTTTGGTCAAAGAACAATTTTTAGGAAAAATCTGACCTTTGAGGTTGTGTTGCGGGTTTGTTTAGGCTAACTTCTTTGTTTAGAGACTAAGGTATAGATTAGTTTTTCTTCATTGGAAAAGCTCTAAAAAAGAAGAAGAATTGTGAAAACCGCATCAAAATCGGGCATTTTTTCACTGAGTTACAACAAAAAAGCTAATTTTTGAATTTTCATCTCTATGATATCAATTTGCACAAAGTTTATGGTGGAAAAGTTGAGTAGAAATTGCGTTTTCATGAATATCACATCTTGAAATTATGAATTTTGTTTTCAACACTTCAAAAAAATAAAACCTAAATAAAAATGGTTGATTGAGCTTAGCTCAAAAAGTAAAATAGTGTTATACCTTTTGAACACTTGCATACTAAAGAGGGTACCAAATATTAAGTATATTTGAAGATCCGATTCAAAACGGGATTCATGAAAATAGAAAGAAAATTCGTCTCGAAAATTGACAAAAAAATAAAAAATAAAAATGTAGGAATACTCTTGCAGGAGTAAAAAGTTATTTATTTTGAAATAAAATCAGAATCTATCCTTAGAAACATACCTCATTGATAGAATTTTTGTGGCCAAAATTTGGCTCAATGGGACATAAAAGGTCATTATGGATACTGTATGTTTATAAGGATAGATTATGATTCTATGGTCAAAAGAAATAACTTTTCATACCTATAAGATTTTTCCTATTTCTATTATTTCGCTAGAAACCCCGGGGTTTTGCTTGGTGCCAGCATCGGCATTATTGATTTATCCAATTTTGGTACTTTTACTTCAAAACCTGAAATGTTGGTCAAATTAAAAATCAAAAGTAGTTTTAAAAAATAGACACATGCCTCTATTTAATTTACTCCGGGTGTTTTTTACGTTCAACCAGAGCCATAACCTATGGCTTGCTGAACTTAAAAGAAATATGGATTTATATATATATATATATATATATATATATATATATATATAATATAAATGAAAAGCGGTGGTGGCAAAGGTGTATCTATAGACTATTATGTATACACATAAAGATTTATACTAAAGGATGCATAGCCTATCTTAATACATTGCAAGGCCTGAAACATCATTTTTGGGATCTCAGGGGCTCTGTTTAACCTCATTAAAACCTCCCTCCAAAGTGAGTCAAGGTTATAAGGTTATGTTATCGATGTTTCAAAATTTAACATTAAGGACCTCTCTAGTAATAATATCTCTATGTCTATATATATGATAGTCTATACAAGAAAGTAATTATTGATTTTTATAAATATAGATATTTAAATAAAATTAAATATTTATTTAAACAAATTAACTAATTAAGTAAAATATATACAAATGAAATTTGTGTATAGTACGACACACGGCTAAAATCAATTGACAGCGCGCCAAAAATCTGTGAGGAAAGAATTCTATTGGTTCAGACCGACCCGCTCTTTCCCCCTCCCCCTCATGCCAACCTCGGTATAAAAAAATATACCTTTTTCGTAAATAAAATAAAAAGACAACACTTGTTGTAAATATTTGTAACCTCGCGTCGCTTTTATTTCCCTCATTGTGCACATTGATCTGTTTTGATTTCGTTTTCGTTTTCATTCCAATCTGTTCAATTCATCCAATTATTGCGAAGTTGTAATATGATTTGAGTGCCTATAAGTGACGCTTGGACATTGACGTATTCTTCAAGCATTTCTTGCTATTTGAGTACAGCGCAGGTTCTGTGCTCTGTCAACCAAAAGACAGCATTTTTTTTTGAAAATGCCATGTCTTTCAATAGATGACAGTCTTGACTTTTTTAAGTCTTGAATGCATATTGTGCCATATTATTTTTATAATATGAAACAATACGCAGTCAATTATACAAACTTGACACAAAAAAGCAGTTTGTTTTAGAAAAAAGTAATTATAACTGACAATTTAATTAAACCGCTAAACTTTTATCAAAGAACTATTATGATCCATTGCATTACGTAATTAACAACTTTAACTCCACTTAATTCATACTTCCCGAACAAATTTAAAGCAACACTTAGTTGGTAAATTTATAAGATACAACAATATTCCTTCTTAAAAAGTAAATAAATCATTTTTAAAAATAAAAAAAAATACGATATCAAATAAAAACAAATAATAAAATTCAAAACATAACCTGACTTTCAGTGTTGCCATGGTAGGGATTTTTTTTGTTACATAAAAGAAGGGATTTTTTTATTAAAAAAAGAAGGTTGAAAGCATTGAGATTTTGGCGGGCTGTCAATTGATTTTAGCCGTGTGTCGTATTATAAAGCTGGATTAAGTAAGCTCATTCGATACTCAAGCACTATTATATTGAGAATGGTTTCACGGAACTTGCTAATAATTTTAAATTGCATTTCAAAAAAGAAAGACTTAATAAAATCAGGTTGCATTTGTTTAAAGATGTAAATTAAAATAAGGTTTTGGTCTGTTTTTCCTGCATTTGCCCGACGAGTCCCTGACATATCCAGGAGAACATCTTGTCTTGGGCGGAGTGTCGGTTGAAAGACTGATGACTGCTAGTGTTTCCAGTGATGAAGATTCTGTTGAATTTGAAGTTGTGTTGGTTGGTGAAGTTTCGTTGCCTTTAGCACCGGATCCGGGGGGTTTCAGCGTTATTTGCCCGTAATCGTAGTCCACATCCTGAAAAAAGTATTAATTGTTAAACTTTAAAGAAATATGATTTTTTAATAAAAATTATTCGATGTTAAGCATTTAAAATGCGCGCATTGTGTTTCAATTCTCGAAGTTATCTTACAGGATTGAAACACAATGTTTTATCTTCAAGTAACAAGAGCCTCCGCGGCGTTGGACCAGGAGGCCACATCGCGGCCCCGTTCCCTTGTGTGGCGGCTTCGTAGCCTTATAGTTGTTGTTCTATAGCATGTTTGGTCGTATTAATAGTTTTGTTAGTGACATACTGCCACAGTATAAGCAAATTTATAAATGTAATAATCGTAACATCATGAAAATATGATGTTTTTGTAAATTGTAATGTGTCAATCGACAAAATCAGAACTAATGCTGACAATAAAATGTAATGTATTTAGTCTATGTGTTTAAAATACATTGTTGTATATTTGGGTCAATCTGCAGCTAAATGCAATAATTTTTATGTTGAAGTTCTAGGAAAAAAATCTCATGCTTGAGCAATAAAATCTAAAAATCTGCTCACATACGGGTGCAGATAAGGTTATTCTTTTTCGCCATAATAAAGTCCTTTTTATGTTCTTTGGGGGGCTGAATCGAATGAAACCGGACCGAAGTCGATAGGAGCACTATAAGTGACCAAACAAAAGAAAAACTATAATAATATACCCAAAATTACGGTCGCAAAAGAGTAGCGTGTCGTTTTCCATGTATTTTAGGGTGCTGAATGAAATAAAACCGCTTCCAAGTCGATAAGATTACTCTGAGTGACCAAAAAGCCGAAAAAGTAGGAAAACCTAAAATACGGCCGATGAACAACATATTTCAAGTTAGGAGACGCTTTCAATTATTCTTGTGGCTGTGAATTGAGTAAAATTAGTCGGAGTTGACATGAGCACTCAAGGCCACAGGGTACCTGGGTTCGAATCCTGGTAAGGACGATAATTTGTTATCGTTTTATACATTATATAAGTTTATAACTACAATATAATTCTTTTATTTCTTTGAATTTCCTTGGGAATTTTTTTCTTAAGGTTCCGGTTTGTTCTTTATAACTTAAGAAATTACTCAATTATCAATCACTACACGTTATTAATTTTTTCTGTATTTTTCAAAGGAATTACGCTAAAACCTTTAAATATAAACACCAACCGAGCATTAAACTAGCGCAAATAATGGTGTGGATTGCCAATTTTCTTTGAAAAATACAGAAATAATGAGTTACGTGTAGTAATGAGTAATGCTTGATTGTTGAGCAACTGCTCAAGTTACAACACATAATCAGGAACCTTAAGCAATTTTTTTTTATTTTTAAGCACAGAAACAAACATTTCAAAAGAAATTCACATAACACCACCGCGCCTAAATTTTATATTCTACGTTCAATAATAAAGGATAATCATAAAAAATAACACAAACTGAAACCTAATACAGTCCTTAAAAGTGCAGAAAAAAAATTGTTGTCTTGATCTATTTTTAACTCATATCAAACTAATTATAGAATCTGATTTTGGAATGCGTTTTTCTATAAAAATAAATATTAAATATATGACGAGACATTTCAACAACTAATATGTTATGGCTAAAATACGAGATTAAGCCAAGAAGGATACACATTATTACCTAAATAACGAATATCAATTTTTTTTAGGAAATTTTTAGTTGCAAATTATGCTATGAGGTAGTTCGTATTTATAAACTAAAATTGACCAATAATAATAGAAATTCTAGTAATAACAAGAGATGCTACACCATTATAAATAATGGTAAACCATTGAAGTATGTTATAAAAACTTGATACATTTCGATTCCGAAATGTATTATACTCGATTCACACGCGAGGTTTGGGAGGGGGTTCAACCCCTTAAAAAATAAGTTTCAGGGTTCGGGAAACCCCGTTTTCAATCCCGTTCACGCACCTACCGGGAGGCTTGAACCTCCTAAGGAGCTAAACATGGAGTTTAATCCCCTGCCTAACCCTTACGTGTGAACGAGGTAATAATTACACCCCGTCCACACGTGGAAAAATCAACAAATTTTAAGTTAAATTCCTTGACATAACTAAACCGCTTTGGGTGTAAAATAATTTATCAGATTAATTGATATTTTCTAATCAAATCTGTTGTATTTTCTATCGATTCGATTTCGTAGTTAAGTCATAGATCAGTGATGAGCATGTTAACTTTTTATTATTGTAGATTTATTTTTAATTTATCTAATAAAGATGAATAATATTCCGTCGACAAATGGATGTGGTATAACTCATTTGTCAAGTAGGTACAAAATTAACTTTCTTACCGCATTAGTATTCGTCTGAATAGTGCCACTAAAACAAAATTTATTACTTATAAACATGTTTTTCTATTCGATTATTTGATTATACTTAGTATATTCTATCTGGTTTAAAATTTGTCATTTATTTTTTTTTGTCTTTTAATACAACTTTATTTGATTTTATCTGAATAATTTATTAGACTGGATAACAAGACGTTTATTGGCTTGTTAGACCCCACAGACGCATCTTAACCTGTTGAGTTGTTGTTGTAATAACATGATAAAACCATAGCTTGTGTGTATTTATTTTTAACTAACATAGTTACTATTTATTTCATGTTAAATTATGTTGACTATGATTTGTAGTTTCTGATAGATTTACTGCTTCCCTTGATTTGTTTTACTTTGTTGTTATTAGACATGAGTCGATTACTTGACATTGACTTGAGTCGCACAAAACTGTCAGTTAGTCGTCAGTCCAAATCAGAAGTGAAGCTAATTGTAGGAGTCGACCTTATTTTAAAGTAGGAATACTCTATATAGGCACGGGTTTTATCAGTTGACAGTGTGGAAAAGTAATTACAGGGAGCCAATGAGGTTAGTACTGGATGTTAGACCATCCCCAAAATTCCATATATATATATATATATATATATATTATATATATATATATATATATATATATATATTATATATATATATATATATATATTCCAATCTCATTAGTTCCTTAATACAATTTTCCGACGCTGTCAACTGATTATAACCGTGTTCTATACTATAAAGCTAGAAAAACTGTTTTCCGTGTAAAACAGTTTTTACACGGATCATAGCCTTGACATACACTACCATGAGATAAATTACTTCTGTGACACCATACCTAACACAATCAGCAACCAGGGGTGCTAAACTAGATGTGGCACTGAATATTTGAAGCCATCTTAGTAAACAAACTCTCGCATTTGAAAGCTTAAAAATTGAACTCATACTCTACGGCGTTGTAACATACTGCAAGTTAACCAAAAGTTTGGTCTAACTATAGTGTAACACACGCTTAAAATCATTTGACAGAGTGGGAAAATAGTGTTGAGGAACCAATGAGGTTAGCCAGATATGAAATTGTGGGCGTGTTTAAGCATCTAGGAGTTACCTCATTGGCTCTTGGCTCCCTCCCATTATTTTTGGAGAGTCAACTGATTTGAGCCGTGTATTATACTATACCAGTAACCACGTATAATAAAACTATACAATATATAATAATAAACCCCAATATAATACGGGAAAAGTAAATATTAATCAGCTGATTGTTGTGATGGATTACTCAACCAGCATTGTGTTTAAATAGTCTATAATCCAGTTTTGACTTTATTCTATGTTTACCCAATTAAATTCAAATCCTGTACTTTTTATGGACACCTTTAATGAATTCAATAAAATCAAAATAATCTTTTAAATACTTTTAATTTCCTTCAGACTAGTTTAAACCGGCTTGATCTTTTGACGTTTTCGTATTTGATTTGTACAGAAAGTGGAAACTACTTCCACTTATTAGTGGAAGTAAATCAATTATGCAATTAAAACAATTAGCTAATAAGGTACAACTTACATCGTCCTGGGAATTACTTGCGGATTCGTCAGCGACTACAACCTGTACCTTGAAATTCTTAACACGAACGTGTACATTGTCACCTCCCTTCTGCGACTGCAAATAAACATCAGGTAATGAACTTACTAATGATAAACTTAGCAAAAGAACTAAGTACGAAAACATGGTGTCTCTTCTACAGATCAAGTTGTACTTAAAGAGATTCTGTGCTGAGGTCATTGCCATCCTCCCCTCTCTCTCCGACATCTTGGTCATCTCTTGGTCATTATTTTTATTTCCGAAGAAAGGAACAAGTTTTGTGACATATCTTGGACTCTTCTTCCTGGTTTATCTTTCCATTAATTATACCTTTTTGTTTGCATTGTGATCTTTTTATGACATTTTTTATTGAGAAATACAACAAAAACTTAATATTACGTCTCATGTTCTTATTGAGCATGTTAATTTAATTAATTCTTCATTTATTGTTGAAATTTTGTACTTTTTAACTTAAAAAGTAACTTTTAACTTAAAATTTTGTAATTCCTTAAATTTCTGTATTTGACCATATTATATTTAACTTTATTTTACACTGCTGATGAAATTTAAATTTGTTAATATTACTTTGTCAAAAATTGTATTTGCCACAAATACACATAGAATGTGAAACAAATAATAATTTGTTTCACATGTAATTAAAAAGACAATTGCTAAAAAGGCTTGTTAGAAAAACAATCTAGCGATTGAAGTGTGGTGGGATTTTTAAATACCTTTAAAGATACTTGGTTCAGACAAACTTGATTTACACCATATTATAGTGTCTACAAGCTGCCCAAGTTGAAATAAATTAAGAAAAAAATTAATTAAATGGACACTTATTTATTTTTATTATATTAATTTTCATTGACGCATCTGCTATGGCTATAAATATCAACTTGAATATTATTTTGTCATTATTATTGTTTTTTTATTTATTATACATATATTATTTTATTGAATAATTTTATCTTCTTTATTAAATATTTTTTGAGTTTTTGTTATTTATTATACATTATTTATTGTATAATATTATTTATCTTCTTCATTAAATATCATTTTGAGTTTTTGTTATTTATTAAATATTAATTTGTTATTTTTATTGTTTTGTTATTTATTATATATTATTTATTGAATAATATTATTTATCTTTTTCATTAAATATCATTTTGAATTTTTGTTATTTATTAAATATGAATTTGTTATTTTTATTGTTTTGTTATTTATTATACAGGGTGACTTACTCTTAATGGGACAAAATGAAAATCTTGATTCTATGGACCAGGATGAACAAAAAATGTCATGTAAGCATAGGGTCGATTCTCAATAGTTCTCTTGAAAAATCGATATATCGAATTATTCGATACTTTACTATCTAATTCTCTAAAACGATCTACAACTTAAAAACTACAAAAGCTAAAGAGATGCGGTTTTCACTATTCTCAAGGACATTAAATTCCCTTTAAAATGGTATACTTTATGTCGCAATCATCACAATTAAACTTTAATTTATTTGCATTTAAAATAAAAAATTTTATTAGTACTAAAAATTTAAAAACTTTTAAATGCAAAACCTTCGATATTTGTTCGCTCATAGTTGAAACCTAAAAATCTTAAAAACAGCCTCATTCCATACCCTTTAAAATGATATAACATAATCTATGGCTTGTTTTTAACTTTAACCGAGATATTCTTAAAAAACTTGATGTAAGTAGCTTAGATTCTAAATTATTCACTATGTAAACAAAGACATTTACATTTAAATTATTTCAATTTGATTTACAAAATAAACTTTATTTTATTAGTTATAACTATATTATTAATTATTCTATGTTTTGTTAATCATAGAAAATAGTAAACCCCCTCTCACCACTCCCATATAGCTTAAAAAACTTAATTTAAGTCTCTTATAATAAAACAAATGCAACAAAAACATTTCTTGAAGAATTTTGTTGAAAGAATACAAAGTAATAGATATATTAATACGTAATTAAATAATAAATAAATAATTAACTTTTTACTGCAAGGGGAATTAAAAATCATTCTTCATGTAAATCATAAGAGAGATTCAAATCTTCTTCCTTCAACTCTAATACATAGTCTACATCTTCTTAACACTGATTTTTTTAGCATCAGGTCATCTCGATTTTGTAGGGCTGAATGAAAATGATCCCAATCGCTGGATTGGATGAGAGGGTCCAATAGCCTGGCCTCCGAGATCTCCTGATCTTACACCACTAGATCTTTTTCTCTGGGGCACAATGAAAGGCAAGCCCCACAAAATCAAGAAGACCTGATGCTAAAAATGCATGAGTCAAGAGCTGCAATAACTGCAGCACAAATTGAAAAAGCTACACAATCAGTGTTAAGATGTAGACTATGTATTAGAGTTGAAGGAAGAAGATTTGAATCTCTCTTATGATTTACATGAAGAATGATTTTTAATTCCCCTTGCAGTAAAAAGTTAATTATTTATTTATTATTTAATTATGTATTAATATATCTATTACTTTGTATTCTTTCAACAAAATTCTTCAAGAAATGTTTTTGTTGCATTTGTTTTATTATAAGAGACTTAAATTAAGTTTTTTAAGCTATATGGGAGTGGTGAGAGGGGGTTTACTATTTTCTATGATTAACAAAACATAGAATAATTAATAATATAGTTATAACTAATAAAATAAAGTTTATTTTGTAAATCAAATTGAAATAATTTAAATGTAAATGTCTTTGTTTACATAGTGAATAATTTAGAATCTAAGCTACTTACATCAAGTTTTTTAAGAATATCTCGGTTAAAGTTAAAAACAAGCCATAGATTATGTTATATCATTTTAAAGGGTATGGAATGAGGCTGTTTTTAAGATTTTTAGGTTTCAAATATGAGCGAACAAATATCGAAGGTTTTGGCATTTAAAAGTTTTTAAATTTTTAGTACTAATAAAATTTTTTATTTTAAATGCAAATAAATTAAAGTTTAATTGTGATGATTGCGACATAAAGTATACTATTTTAAAGGGAATTTAATGTCCTTGAGAATAGTGAAAACCGCATCTCTTTAGCTTTTGTAGTTTTCAAGTTGTAGATCGTTTTAGAGAATTAGATAGTAAAGTATCGAATAATTCGATATATCGATTTTTCAAGAGAACTATTGAGAATCGACCCTATGCTTACATGACATTTTTTGTTCATCCTGGTCCATAGAATCAAGATTTTCATTTTGTCCCATTAAGAGTAAGTCACCCTGTATATTATTTATTGAATAATATTATTTATCTTCTTCATTAAATATCATTTTGAGTTTTTGTTATTTATTAAATATTATTATTTGTTAAATTGTATTATTTTTTTCTTCAAATAATGTTATTTTGAGTTTTTTTGGTGTTTTTTCAAGCAAAAATGTATATTTATTGGTGCGACTGCTTCATAATTGCTCTTAAAAAGGTTAATATGACGTTTCAATACAATAGTTATTTATGCACTAAGGGATTTATGCATTCTTTAATTCTTCCATTCTTCAGTTGTTTCCTAAGGGGAAAGCAAAAGAAACCAAAGTATTTAACTCCCAAGACAAAGCCAAGGGATTTATGTGTTTAACTGCCTAATGTGTTAAATTTGGCGATGTGTATACTCTGAGGACGAGCGAAGCGAGTCCGATCGGGGATGATGAGCGTGGCAAATATGATGTGATGAGGAAAAGTTCCGAGGTACCCCGTATACCTGATTTTTTTAAAATACCAAGGAAACTAATAAATTTACACAGGTAAAATTAAGAAACAATGAATTATAAATAATTAACAAATTTATATTTCAACAAACATACTTGTTATATTACAAGAACATTCCATGTTACAGTTAGTAAATTTTAAACACACTTTTTACTCTATACATAGACAATGTTTAATCCACATAAATACATTTAATATTTATATACATATTGCACATAATTACATTATAAAATTTCAAGTAATAAAATTAATTTAATTTATCAATATAAATGGTTTACTAATATTCTTGCATAAGGCAAGAGTATTAAGTTTATGGGTAACCATAATGATAATACCCTTTGAAAGAATTGTAAAAGAAAAAGTTTATTTTTTCTGGTAATTTCAAATAGTAGTTTTTCTTTTACCCATTTCCAAAGGTATAATGTGTTAATCACCAAGGGGTCATGAGGAGAGGGAGGTAGATGTAGGGTTTTATTGACAATCCAACATATTTTAAAATTAAGTGAGGCCAAAATAACAAATTTTGGAAGAAAAATCCGATGCATCCATGGAAATACATGGTATAATACATGTACTGGGTGGAACGCATGATAAGCCATATGAAGATAGTAAGCCATCTTTAATTCTAAAAAATGAAAATTAGGAATGGTCCTGGACCTTTATCTCAAATCTTTTATCTCAAGTAAATCTTAGTTGAACAAAGTTACTAAAATATTTTAGGTTAAATATAGTCCTTTTGTAACACGTTTTAGCAACATTAAAAAGATAATTAAAGACGCATAAAAGATTGGTAGATATCATAATACAGCCTATTAAATACAACAACACATTTTTCCTAACAAACAACAAAGAAATTTGATTCCAATATCACCATGTTCCAGTAATAATGTATCCAATATCCATGTTCAATAATAATGTTTGTTAAACATTATTGTTTTTCTTTTTCTTCGAACCAACAAAACTATGATCAATGTCTATAACAACAGTTTAAGACATCACTAGTATCGTTATAACCCAAATATAATGACATTGGTAACAAAAATCTTAGGATTAATAGTCTTAAGATATGCTCTAATTTGACTTAAAATCCAAGATTATGATTCCACCGGAAATATCCGTTTCAGATGTTTTTAAGACCTCCTAAGTGGTTTTCACAAAGTAGTTTGTCTCTATATGTGTCTGTCGTAATCGTACATCTCCAAATGTATTTATGGATGAAACTTCAAATTTAATACAGAAATAAATCTATAGGTCTAGTTGTACTCTCTGGAAAACATTTTTATGACGTTATAAACTCGCAAAAACTACTCTGCAAAAGATTTCAAAAATTAATAAAACGCAGAAAATTTGTTTTTTTAATTTGTATATAAAGCAAGTCAAATATAAGAACAACATATGTGCCAAGTTTCATTTCATTATCAGAAATAATTCAGTTCATTCATGGAATGATTTGCGTAAGTTTTTTTAAATTGTACAAATCCGGTATAATATAATTAAAAAAAGGGCAAGTACACCTCTTCCTATAGTAACTAAATTCACTAAATTTCGTTTCATTAGTGCAAGCAAGCTTCTTGTTTTGGTTGGATCATAAAAGTGAAGCAGCATCGACCGAGGTCAGTGCCAAATTTCACTTTAAAGAACAAATTTATTATAAATGAAGTCTTTGTGACATCGAGGTTTACATCGAAACTACTTCTTTCCCTCTAATGGCTAAAAGATAATATAACTATTTACATAATATAAATATAAAATGATATTAAAATTATAATTTTGGTTGGGATTTGAAATAAAAGTGAATTCAAGATAAAATTGAATATTTTGTACAATATTTACAATTCAATATAAACTTATAAAGTGTTATGGGCGTCAAAGTTTATTATGATTATACTAACTCACCAATGAGCATAGTAAATAAACCTTGCATATATTAGATGTTTAACATAACAAATAAATATTATATATATAAAAACAAAAGTATATAACGAACATCCCAGGGCTGATTTACATGACATTAAAATAATAATTTAAATGGTAACAAAGTTTATTGAGAAAATGCATTGTAACTATTTTAGGAAAGTCGAAGATATTTAAAAACAATTAATTTATATTAACTTTCTTATACAATGTATGAAATTTTAATTTAAGTTTGTTCAGCTTGAACAATTTTCCACCCTAGCGATACATCTATGATGAATCTGTCACTAGTTTACCTAGGGCAGGTAAATTAGTAACATAGTCAATATGATCAAATTTGTCATATAATTTCTCATGTAAAATTTGATCTTAAAATTATTGATATGAAATACACTGATTTGCAATTTATGTATTTTTTAAATTACAATAAATAATATGTCAGCACATTTGTAAATTGGTCTTCAAGAAGAAAGTTGTAAATGTTTATAATTACGTTTGGCCAAAAAAATGTAATATCAGTGTATCCTCTTAAGTGGCCTTAATCTACCAAGTAGATTTTAACTAATAAAATAAATGCTTTATTAATTCCAAATCGATAAGCATTTCATTGCATACAATTCATACATTGGTCAAATGAATTGACTTACTGTTGGAAGGTGTAGGGGAATATGGATCGCTTAAAAAAATAAGGCTCCGAAGTAAAGAGATATATTACTAGATATACACCCTTCCTCAATTTATTGAGAGGCTTGAAACATCTTTTTGGGGCTCCCAGGGAGCTTTGTGTAACCTCACTGTAATTATCTCTAGAGTGTTTAAGGTTACAAAATATCAATCGTTGTCGGTTTTGTTATTTAGATAATTTATTTATTTGTGTGCAACTACTAACAAACCCACATATTTCAGGGCTTTAGTTATCTATACTTCTTAATTGTTGCAGAACACTATAAGTACACAAGATGCACCTAAAGTAGAATGAAAAAGGTACCGTTTTTTACAAGATTCGAACCTTTGAATTTCTGTTAAACTAATAGATCAAATCTATTGCACCTCCAAATCTCTCAAGATTTCAAAAGATTTTCACCAAGCAAATCTCTCAACACCTCTCAACCATTCTAAAAATTTTAAGTTTAATTATGAATCCAACTTAAATAAAAAAAGTCTCTTCTATTAGAAAATTGCATATAGGGATTTAACAAAGTATAACAAACGATTTACGTACTTTGCACATTATCTTTGATAACTTCACATTTTATTTACCTATTTCTTATCAACGTTCACGTTAAACAACACTTGAATTAGAAAATGATAGCGCTTGAAAATCTTGCACAAATAATGATGTAGAGCTTTTCTCTGTAGAATCAGTTGATAAATTGATAAGAGCCGTTAGAGAGGTTATAGCTGGTGGTTATAAATTCCCAAGGGCTCATATTTTTGGGATGATACTGTTTACAGACACTTGATTTTGTTTATACAGTACTTAAAACTTCATGGGTTTGAAGCTTTGGATTACCGACATAGTTTTATCGGATTAAAAACAAATTTAAACTGTTGCAATTTAATCTGATTTAGGTCGTTTTATTGTTTTATCTCATTCTAAATTTCGAAAATATTACGTAAACAATTTCAAATCCCAATACTAGTAAAACAATTGAAATTTTAAGTTTTCGGAACAAAAACATTTTAAAAACTTTTCCTGATTCTCCGAGATGTTACAAAAGTTTTCATGAGCTTACTTTGTATATTATGAAACAAAAACATTTTTTTGTTTTAAATTTTGACTCATTAACTCATAATTAACAAATCGTTATTATGATTAGAACATGATTCTAAGTCAATATTTTTACTTTTCCCAAGGATCTTAAATAAAGGGGATGACGCATTAAGGAACATTTCTGACCCCTGGAAAGTTGTATGAGATAGAGAAATAGGAGCAAACTTACCTTCCCCTTGGTTATAATGAAAAAAGGCGCCAAACGCAGGTTATGTAGCAAGGTTGTCGAGTTTGCTTCTAAACTTTCTTCTGTGATTCACGTGATTGTTACATTTGTGGTGTTTATTAAGTCATTTGTGCTTATTTAATTTTAAATTTTGGACTATACTTTGCCACTTCAGTGAATGATAATTTAAGCGTGTTTTGTTATAACCTTCTCAAGCAATAAACAATGGGAAACCATTAAGACGTAAGTTTTCCTCTAAAATTTAAGATCTGTGCTGTTATAAGAATCGTAAACAAGCGCAGTTTGTACCAACCATGTGCAGTTGGTTTTTGACGTGTGTTTCGTGTTGAATTCTCTCTATTTTATGTTTTTCGATGGGGTCACTTTTTTGTATGGCAAATCGACTTAGTGCGCGTCATCCCCTTTATTCAAGATCCTTGACTTTCCCTCATTTATACCGTAGGTATATTGGAAAAGTATTGTGTTTACGAAAAATCCGTAACTGGGATGTCACCGAAATCAAACGTTTCAGGTGTTTTAAGGCTGTCTTTAAGGCCTCCTAAGTGGTTTTCACAAAGTTGTCTATCTGTATGTGTGTGTGTATGTCTGTTATCATCATAGCTCCCAGTGTATTGATGCTAGAGAGTTGAAACTTTGTACAATAAATGGTTCACCGCTGCAGTTGTACTATTCGGAAAATACTTTTTATGACGTCATAAACTCGCAATAATAACTCAGCAAAAATTTCGAAGAATCATTAAACGCGAAAAAATTTTGCGATCAATTTGAGATTTGGCTCGCATGAAGCCATGTATAAGACTAACATATGTGCCAAGTTTCATCTAATTATCAGTATTAGTTCAATTTTTATCAAATGAATTGTATACGTTTTTTTAAAAAATTGTAACAGATCAGAAAACAATTTTACGTGTTAAAAATAAGTATACTAAGTTGCGTTTCTATACGACAAGAATATCTATGGTATTTGTTAGATCATAAAAGTTCTGCAGCATCGAGCGTGGTCAGTGCCTGGATGGGTGACCGCGAGGAATGATACGAGTGTATTTATTATCTAAGGACGAAACGAGTCTGAACATGTGTTGCATTACTAATTTAAACGAATTGTATCTTGTGAGGACGAGCGAAGCGAGTCCGAAGTTGAGAGGATGAGCGTAGCGAATCCGATGTGATGAAGAAGGATGTGTTCCGAAGTACACCGTGCCTGATTTTTGTACTTCTGCTTATTTATACTGTTTGCATACAGGAAATGAAATGTGATTAGATTAAAAATTTGAAACCTAAATTTCATCTATAGCTACCTTTTTTGATGTTTGTAAGACCTCCTATGTAGTTGTCTATTATGTTGTCTGCCTGTATAAGTGTGTGTCTGTTATCATGGTAGCTTCCAGTATATTTATTTTACACAGTTGAGACTTGGTACGGAAAACAATCTTTAAGCCTAGTTGTACTATCGTGAATATTTTTTGACGTCAGTAACTGATTAAATACTCGAGAAACATTTCAAAAGTGTATAGAACGCGGAAATGTGATGTCCTACATATTACCAGCTTGTGCGCGATATTTTCATCACATTATCAGTATTATTATAATTTCTATCGAGTAACATAAGCATTAAAAGTAAACGTTAAAAACGTAAACGCGTTTTTAAAACGTCTCGTTGTAATCGAAATCCATCTAATTGGGTTGAACTTTGACGTAAGTGAATCTATGCAATTAAAGAATTAATTCTAAGCAGTTAGTATAGTACTCGTATATCTAATATGTTTGTCGGGTTTCTAGAGTCAAGCAGCATCGGGAAGGGTCAAATATGGCAAATGGGGACCGCTGGTTAAAAAACGAGGGAAGTGAGGCAGAATGTTCCGAGGCACTCCGTACCCAACATTTGCAAAAATTGTTTAACAAATCTTTTGACAATTTCCTTATATCAATTGATAAAAATTAAATTTAAAACTAAACATAGATCTAAAATATATAGACAGCATGGCGGCGACCGGATTTACATATTTATACCTGTCACTTCAACATGATGGATTGATTAGATTATCTCGCTAATCCTCAATCACAGCACAACACTGATTTCTCATGTAATAACATAATTCATTATTTAAAAATAACTGTTAGATTATTTCATTCAAATGTTACGTTAGTATTTAATTTTTTTACACCTATCTAATTAAATATCTGTCAAAGGAAGTAGACGGCTTGGCGTCCACATGTCAAATTTAATTAAAGTGCGAGTAATATTAAATTATAATGTTTTTTTTTTCAAAACAATTGGTTGCATTTTTCATTATAGTTAATTATTACATATTAATACAATTATCTTATTGATATTGTTTCATTCATATTTATTGAATAAGTAATTAAATTAGTTTTAGTGGCATTTCCTTGCTGCACTTCATTTTTTAAATTAAATAAAACTGAGTCTCTCCACTAATGATATATATTTGACATAGCCTGCTTTCAATCTTGACAGATCATCATTAGTGCCGGCGAACAGCGAAGAAAAGAGTCAGCAGACAGCGGTTACAGTTTTGTCTAGAGATTGGTAGCTTGACAATCCTCTATACATAACTGTAACCGCTGTCTGCTGACTCTTTTCTTCGCTGCTCGCCGGCACTGATGATGATCTGTTAAGATTGAAAGCTGGCTATGTCAAATATACATCATTAGTGGAGAAACTATGTTTTATTTCATTACTTAAAACTCCACGACTCATTTTTCCTTATTATCATTTTTTAAAAGTATAGCGGAATTGAACCTATTCTAGTTATGCCGTTTAGAGCTTTGCGGACCATTAGGGAGAACCTCTGCGGGAAAACCCTCGAGTGGTAGTGGTAACCGTTACGCTCCAAAAATTAATCTAAAATTGGCGATAATTTATTTTAACAAAAAGCCTATAGGAACTGAGAGCGCAAAGTGGGATGCGAACCTCAAACCTTCGTGGTGTTAAAAGGTCAGTACATATACTGACGCCATAAAGACCTCAACCACGGAAGCGGTTCTATTCCCTAATAGATAAAACAAAATCATTGTCAGGTACAATATGCCAGTGATTAGTTGCTAGTGATAATACCACAAGGTTCACAATACTTAGTGAAACACATGTGGGTGTATTGAAATAGATAACTACAAATTTGTACAATTTTTCACATTTTTCGTGCTTAATATTTTAAGGAAATGGTATAGATAAATATAACGGCAGATTTTTCATAAAATAAGTTAACTCACTTCCCTAATTTATAGTATAGACTACCTTTTTTTAAAGTCAGATATGTAACCAAAAAACAAGAGTTTTTAGTAGTTAGGTAAATTAGGATGGGCGAGATATCAAGAACGTTGTTTTTTTAATCTTCAGATAAAGCGATAACACAGTCCGTTGTTTGATGTCTGCTTCGGGGGTTTAAGCATTGCATTGTGCGGTAAGGAAGTAATTGACAATGTCAATGATGTGGGCTCGTCATTAGGTTTGAGTAAGTGGTCTCTTATACCTTTTAGTATCTGTCTTGGGTAATCCAGCTTGCTTCAAGTTAGGTACGAGAAGACAATTGTGTATTTTATACTCTTCGTGCGTCATCATTTTTAATACAGATAGTTATCAGTTAATAGGAGTTTTTATCTAGGCTTAACGTTTGGTCATTTTCAATAGAGAAAATGATTGGCCAGTACACCTCATCTTTTAGAGAGATCCAAGGCGTCCTGACCAGGAAACGTTGTCTAACTGCTTGCGTACGCTAGAGGTTGTTCTTCCTCGGGACAGAAATACGAGTTCTGCATCGAGTACAGTCTATCTATAGGGTTAGAAGGTATCTGTGTTAGCTGGGGATGCAAGAGATTTCCGCCTATCCCTTCCAGCTTCCAGCCTGACTCCCCATCTGCACAGAAAGATAATTAAAACTTAAAAAAATTATATCATAGAGTTTCGTCTTAATCCCCATAAATCAGAATAGAACATTTCAGATGTACTAAAATAAGATATTTAATAAAAAGTGAACATATTGTCTTTTACTTTCGCAGATGGTTTCTACCCTCTGCAAGTTCATCTCATTCTTAATTAGTTCAAATTTCCCAATATTGCTCATTGAATAAAAAACCTTAAATTTATAACCAGTAAGTTTGTTAAACATTATGTTAATGTTTTCAGTAACATTAATTTTATTAAAGATATTACGACTAATAAATACTACATTTTATTTAACATATTTATTCTATATCTCTAGGTTATATTTTGTTTGAAAATTGAAAGAACTGTAGAAGAACATTAATAGAACATATAACGAGTGAAAAGGCTTAAAAAGTGCTTTGAATGGTTTTAGCACACGTGAAATAAAAATAACTTAATCTTTTTTAGATTTTTATTCCACTTTAAAAAAAATATTTAAATAGTATTCATAAGCGATTCTGTTATTTGGGGTGAGATAAAAAAGTCTTCAAAAGACACTGTTTTGCATTTTTAGGCTGTTTTAAAACGAATATTCTTTTTATTGTAGGATGCTTCTGTTGGGTCGGCTTTCTTTGGTTGTCTTTTCTTTTAAAGCTTAAGCAAGAAAACCTGAATAAAGAAAAAGATAAGATGCCCCGGGCGCCTCAATAAAAGAAGGTTTAACCCTAGGAATATCAGGGGCTTTTTGGAGAAAACTCGCTCTTTATAGTGACGTCCTGGCAAATAAAACGTTATATTAAAGGGAGCAAAGAAAATGCCGTCGGTTTTTCCGACCCTGGTACGAGGGAATTTATCGCTGGGGGTAGTTAGAAGGGAAAACTGCTGATATTAAAATAAAAATAATTCTTTTTCAGCTGACAGTCGAACCCTAGTTTGCACGATATACGCAGAATTGTCATCCTCATTCCAGTTATGTGATTAATAACACTCCCTCTTTATTTGTATTTTTATATTACGATATTTTTAATAATCATTATGTTCTTTTTTTGCAATTAAAAATAAAACGAGCTTAGTTGGTTCGCTGTTGTTATAACAGCGCCTCATATGACTATAAGAAAGTTCTATGGACTGTAATCAGTCTAATCAGAAAACAGCAATATCTAGATTTATTTAGCGAAGCGTTAGGGTTACACATATAGGCTGTTAAAGATAACTCGTTGGCGAATAAGTAGTCCACACATTTCTGTGTTATATAGCTTAGGCGCACAATCATTGTTGTTTCTGTTAACCATAGTTAATTATTATAAATGTAGGGCTATAGGTACATAAGTCCAATACTACAAGTTTATTAATTAAAGACAAGTACTTTATCATTTTTACCATTGCTCCAGTTCTTTCTGCGTTAAAACGAAATATCAAAAAAGGCCTTCGGCCATTTGACCGAATATTTGCATGCAATATGGCACGATATTTGCTCAAACATTTGGTTGTGAACCATTTACATGATCAAAGCAAAAAGTTTTAGATCTAATTAGAACCCACAAAAAGAATAAAGAACTTCTTTATACAAGAACAGAAGTTAAACATAAAAACTATTTCACTAACATCTTAAACTTTTAGTTAAAACCATAAATTTTATGATCCTCTTAAACCTGTCGTTAACACTTTGATTTCTTTTACATTTCTAGTAGCAAAGTTTTAACTGTTGGAATTATACTTATAAATAATAATATCAGTAAAAACAGTAATAATAAAAAAAATAATAACAGAGACCTAAAAGATAAAATTAAATAACAGTGATAAAAATACCTAACAGTAAAATTTTAATAAAATATAATTTTCCGCCCCTTGTAATGAGTTCTTAAGAGTATTAAAGGCACATGCTGAAGACATATAAAAGCCCTAAAAGAAAAGTTAATGTTACGCTAAGGTGTGACGGTAATATTTGGTTTGAAGGGGTCCCGCAAGGATCTCCCCTATGGCCCCGATTTGTAACTTCTTTTATTGCCATAATATATTTCTTATTTTTCCACCCCTAGGTCTATTTATGTACCACACCCGACGTTAGAAATATAATTTCATTTACGAATCGAGAGATTTTAGATATAAAGTGTGGGGTAGTTTTTTTGCTTGATGTAAACGAGTTGTTAAAAGAATTGATTTTCGATGATCATTATATTAATTTATAAGTCATATTTTTATGATTTCATGTTTTTTACTTTTCTGATTTACTGTTTTTTACAGAAAAACATGAACCCTTAAACCTCCCTTATTCCAGTTCTAGTTCCAGAATGTGATAAATGTTGTGTAGGTACCTGGATTGTTATTAAATGGAGGTTGATGAGCTGTCAATATGTTCCGATAGAAAGCTGTTTCTGGGCTTTCTTCTTGACTACTGTATCTCCCTTCTGCTCCCATATAGCTCGAGTATACACTTCCTTGCGAACCTAAAATTAAAATAATATTTATTAAAAAAAATTTACTTGCATACATAATATGCCAAGATAGCTATTTATGGTTCGGTAATAAAACAGAATATTGAAAACAAAGTAGAACAAAGTTCTTAAAATATTTTAGTATTAAAACAATGATATGATATAATCTGGTAACGATTTGATGATTTATTGGACCAGCTTGAAACCTTTAACTCATTTATATTCCTCTAAATAAAAAATATAGAACTTAGTATCGCATTAAAAAGAACATTAGTAGTATCTACCGTAAGCTCAACAATTTATATTTGTTCGGATTTCTGAAACATTTTGAAAAATGTTTTATAACAATTTTGAATAATATTTTTATCAGTCGATTCCGATAGTTCCTACTTTTTATTTTTATTCTCTTCGGTCGTGATGAAAGCTGAATTAAACTTTAGAGTTTTTTCGGTCTACGGTGTATTGAAGGATTATTAGTTTGTTCCTATTCTATTCTTACTCTTTTACCTTACAGAAAATGAAGTTTCGCATAAACTTCTAAAAATAATTCAAAATACAAACAAATAGTCTGAGTAGATCACAGGAAACTCGGCTCTTTATAAGTTTGGTGACAAAAGGATATAATTTTTAAACTACTTTTAATGACATGCATTTGAAGAGTCTATGCTTGATGAATCACAAATAATTTTGATTATTATTAATGACAATAAAAAAACAACACTATATTTAAATTTCAAAAGTAAAATTAGAGTACTGATTTATTAAATTATAATATAATAAAGTAATAGTCCAAGAGCCGGACCTGAAAAAAATTGACTCATTTTGTACTACTTCAAACAAAATATTTTTAGAAATATACCTTTAATTATGAAGGAAAAACATAGTCTGCCTATCCTAAGTGGAGCCCTAAAATCGCACAAATTACAGTTTTCTTGAAATAAGTGGTTCCCTGTGGGTCGTGGGCAACATATGAAGAGGACATTCATGTAATGTAATAATATACATAAAGGTATATTTTCAGAAATATTTGGTTTGAAATAGTACAATATGAGTCATATTTTGTAGGCCTGGCTTTTGGACTATAATGTATATTCATGTTCCTAAGTATGAGTTATTTACCTACTATTTAAGATTATTGTAAACGTAAAACTTGAAATAAGGTATATATTTATTTATACATATCAATAATGAAACTAAATATTATCAAAGACCTATTTTTTTACATTAAATAATTTATTTTTAATTTATACTCTGTTTATTTTAATCTTAATCGTAAATAATGTTTGCTACAAGTATGTGTAAATTTAAGAACTTATTTTAATATATTTTTTATTAACGTTGAGGGTGTTCAAAAAAAAGTATGGTAAAAAAGTGTATGAAAAGTCAGCCATTTTCAAGAGCTGCGTTCCCCTCTAACCTTACTGTGTAAAGGGAAGGGGCTAGTTACCAAGGAGACGAGAATTTTCTTCCCTATGTCGCCGACTTGGCAAACTTTACCATCTCTTTTCATCTTACAAAGTTTAGCTTTTCCTTTTTAGAGTATATCGCAGGGTTATTACTTTGGTCCCATTCTTTCCTTCTTTTTACCAATATGTGGTCTCTAACTTTTTTCCAGTTGACAGCAAAAACGGAAAAAGGTATCATTTTTTATCTTAGAATTTTCTTCACACCTTTTTGGGGCTAATGTTTACCAATCTTTAACATTTCCTGAGTTTCGTGTTATATTTACAATTTTCGCACCCTATTCCGAAAAACCCTCAATGCCTACACAAAATTGTCTATTTGTTTTACCACTCATATAAATTTAAATATTTATGATGCTTTAACGTATTCAAGTCTCGTATAAACTTTATATTTGCACCAGGTGAGTCTAAAAACATCTTTTTCAATAGGATATACAAATTGTAAACACTCGAAGAGGTTTTTTGTTAGAGCTTTGTATAACTTTAAAATTAAATATATTTTTGTTTTCAAACACTTGAAACAGACAATTTGCCTTTTACTACTTAAACGTGACAGAATTACACGATTTTCAGTAATTTTCTTGGTAGGTATAAACAAATTACTTTAGGGTCTCTTGTATATATACGATAGTACGACGTGTAACACCATGTAACGTGAGTTTTAAGTACCCAATAGCTTCTGACGGTAAATTTAACTTATTCTGCAGTATAGCCAACTGGACAGTAAAAATTTACATCTTTACAAATTAAGAGAGGGAAGAAAGTTTTTTGGGTAAAAAGTGTGTAGTCCAAAATAATGAACGTTTTTACTTATTGAATTAGATTTTCCGACTGTACTCTACGATGTGAAATTATTTTATTTTTTAAAGTTTACTTTATGGTAATTTTAGTGAGTCGGGAAGCCAGCCATAGCTTTATTAGCAGGTTAGTAGCATACGTTTTGTCTTCTAGTGTAATAATGTATATGAAATATCTTTGAATTTATGCTAGCCTCAGATTTCGTATTTATAGCTGCTGCAGAGGTAATATATGAATAAAATATCTAATTTATTACTTTTATTACTTGTTAAACTATTTCTTGGCATAATTTAAAACTTTACTATTAAGCACTTTTTAAATGTTAAACATATACACTTACTGTGATCTTCTTCTTTTAATTTTTCGGTTTTGACTTCCGAATCGATGTCTTTAATCTCGTTGTTTTTACTTGGATCCAATTTTCCTTTCTTCTGCATCTTTTTCATTTTTGCTCTTTGGTTTTGAAACCAAACCTGCAAATAAAACCTGGCATTAGATAGTAAATCACATTACGGTATGGTAAAAATTATCTCAAAACGTCGTAGATTTTTCAGCAGGTCAGCAATGTCTATAATTTATAAGCATGGGTGTAATATTTTTACCCGAGAGTAATAAAGTCTCCCATACAATTAAATAGTTATTACAATTGCATTTAGGCCTTATTTTGTGTGGTAACTAACCCTTTTTTTGGTGTTATAATCCTTAGAATTATACTTGAAAGGAAAATAATACCAAAAACACAATATTGAATTCAACTGATAACAAGATAGTCGGTTTTCTGGTGCAGCCTTGAGTTTTGAATAGGGGTACAACCCCTAACTTAAATTATAATCTCAAAAGAATTCATTACGCTTGAAAGAATGAAAATGAAACGCTTTATCATGAAAATCCAATTATTCAACAAAAAATGTTAAAATATTAATTAATTAATCTAATGAATTAGCTGTGTATCTCTTTAGTTTTTCATTAAGTATCATTTAGATTTTTGGCAAAGAAAAACGTTTTTGTTTTTTATTGGTAAGGAAAAATGTAATAAACGAACTGTAATTATAAAAATACAAAATTTTCAATTACTATTTTTATAATTTTATAAAATAATTCAATTACTATTTTATTTACGCCTTTTATAAGGACATCACATCATTTTATTTTTTATAAATTAGCCTACGCTAGAATTCGTTCTTCAGTTTAGTGAAAGCTAATTTTAATTACTGTTTTATTGGATGTTTTAAGCACTCTAATTTTCCCTGTTCCTCTTAATAATAAAATGAAGGGAAAGCATTGTTTTAATACAAAAAATTGAGACACCCACTATTTTCATCATTTAGATTCCAAAAATATAATAAAAGTTGGTATTTGTATGAAAAGATGTGCATACGCCTTATCGCATTGAATAATATATATATATATATATATATATATATATATATATATATTATATATAACATTATTATTATATATTATATGGTTTACCATATATTTGATATATGCGATATAATATTTATTAATGTGTTGAAGATAAGTTTCACATTTAGCGACTTCTATATTGTATATTAATCTTGTAAATGAAATGGCGACGTGGAAAATCTAATTTTTTGACAAATTTTCCTTATTTTAATTAAAACTCCTAATGCACTTTAACAAAGCACTCGGGATCAAAGAATACGTTTTCAAAATTCAATTCAAATTGATACAAATTTTGAAAATTTTTATTAGATTTCAATTTCGGAGTAAAATTTTGCAATGAAAAACGACCCTAAATGAAACTAATATTACCAAAAGTTCAAAGGGGATATTTTTGTTGAAAATGTTACAACTCATAAACAAAATTTTCAATTTAAAAATTTTCCAATTAAATTTCTATCAAAAGCCCTCGCTAATAGAGTTTTATTAAATTTGTGTACTGAAGACTGAAATTGAAGTTTGGTTATGTTTATGTCACATTTGTGATTCATTTTACATCCATGTAATATATAGACTACTCTATAGAACATGATGAATGTAAACCTCAAATATGTACATATGTTTTTATGTGGTATTGAATATATAATTTTAAAAATGTAGCTCCATTGATGTTATTCCATTAGAAATTTATTTCTTATAGAAAAATATGTATTTAACTTAATGAAAATGTACGTAACTGCTAAACAGGTACTCTTTAAATATTTATGTATATAGACTCAAAGTATTTATGTATATAGAATCTAAGTATTTAAATATATAGAATCTAAGTATATTTATGTATATAGACTCTAAGTATTTATGAATATGGCAGCATGTAATGTTACCTCATATATGTTCACAGCGCATGTTTATTAATATGATTGGTTGAATAAATCTAAGAATCCAAAAATACTATTTAATGTACAAAATAAGTAAGTAAAAGAATAAGTATAAATTATTCTAAATATCTAGTAGAGGAAGAAGAAGGTAGAGAAATATTACAAAGTATATAGTATCGAAAAAATAAAGGTATATTGTAAAGATATATTACCAGTATTTAGTATCGATTTAGTAAAAGTATATTTTATAGACATTTCACAAGTATACAAGTACTTTGTATAGATCATAGAGATATTATTACTAGAGAGGCCCTAATTAGAGAGGAGATATTTAACTAAGAGGTTACTAATGTAACTAGAGAGGTTACTAATGTAACTAGAGAGAATACATTTTTAAACATCTAAGAAATAACCAGAACACTTTATTAATATAATCAATCAATTATTTTATTAATATAATAAAAAAAAACAGAACTAAATAACGGTAACTTATATACAATAGAACGTTTAGAAAACAGAACAGTGCGAAATACCGACAAAAATTGATTAATTCTAACCTTAACATACCTTTTAAGAAGATTAGAATAAGGTTTAACAGAACCCCTGAGAGCCCAAAAATATTTTTCAAGTCTGTCGATATATTAAGGTATGGTATGCCTCCTCTAGTCTTGTATCTCTATGATACTGATTTATTCCACGTATATTGTAAAGGTATATTAGACGTTTATTATATAGATGTAGTATAATTAAGAAATAGCTAAATAGTATGACGATATTCTTAGATGAGCCGAGCAATCACTGATATTAAAGATATTATAGTTCTTGTTTCGCTGCAGAAAATAAATGGTTGATAGCGCAACAGTTCAGTTCAAACCGTATCATTAATACAGATGGCGTTTATATCTCAATTTGATTTTATCTTGAGTATCATTTAAGCCTCGAAAATAATTATTTATTTAAAATAAATTATATTAAAATTTCTTTTACATATTCAAAGTCGTTTAGGTTGAAAAAGGTCTGAAGCACTTAATGCAGGACTAAATAAATATAATTTACACAAAAAAAGAATAAAATTATTTTAATGCTCACAAAAACGTAAAAAGACCCATTAGCAGGGTCCGGAAACTGCGAGAAAGAAAGGCAGAAAAAAAATAATTTATGAAGAAAATAGGCGGGTTTATTTGTGGTAAATTTTAAGGCCATTAGGCTGAGATAAGCCTGGGGACCCGGCGATAACTTTTAATTGTTTATTCTTTACTTAACCCTTTTTTAAGCATTTTAAAAGTTTTTTTGTAGAATCTCCATTGCTGTTATTTGTTGGCAGAGTTAAAGAGAGATTTTTGAGAATTGAGAAAAAGACGATTTTAAAAACAGCAATGAATTGAGAATTTTCGACATCAACCCAATCGAAATTAATTATTTATCAAACACGTGTACTTGTTTAAATAAATAAATAATTTCGATTGAATTTCTTCCAAGCGGTTACGCATAAAGTAAAGGGAGTGTAAAGGGATACACTCGTTCTAAATTTCTGCTCAATTGGATTATCCTCAAATTATTCGCAATTTTTTGAAAAAACCCTATACAAGTAATTTGTATGCGTTTATTCAAATGTCTATACATTTGTGCTATAAATTAATTATAGCATAGTGTATTAAACAAATGATCAAATTTGCATTATGATAATATGATGAAACTTGGCACATATGTTAGTCTTATATATGACTATATATGCGAGCAAAATCTCAAAACGATCGCCAATTTTTTCTGCGTTTTAAGAGTTTCCGAAATTATTGCCGTCATTAATTACGGTATAATAATATAATTTTTTCCGGATTGCTTAACTAAACCTAAAGATTGGTTTTTGTACCCAGTTTCAACTCTAGCATAAATACACTGGGAGATACGATGATAACACACACACATATGAAGATATACAAATCTGTGAAAAATACTCAGCAGGTCATAAAAACACCTGAAACAAATAATTCCGATGTTATGCACTGGTTTTGGATGTTTTAGCAAACACAATACTTCTCCTATACCTATAAATGAGGAAAAGTAAAAATCGTAATAATGCAATAATTTCTGGTTCGCTGGACTCGTTACGAGTTCATAATTTGTCACGAGTTCAAACAAAATAAGCCAATGTGGGCAGTTTTATTGAACGTTATAAGCAAACAATAATATACTATTCTAGTATTACAATAAGTACTTGTTTTGTTAATTAATTTGGCCGTAATTTAAAGTCTACAAAATACTAAGCCTGCAAAACTCGCTTGTATCTAAAGTTTAAGAATTAGCCAAGTAGTAGCCAATTTGAAGTAGCCATCAAGTTTTTAGTGTCAAGGATCCAAAAGGTTGAGGAACGCTGATCTATGACATCTATATGTATTAGAAGTATTATTAGTACCCTAGAGAGGCCCTATGATTATAAAAGAGGTCCTATGAAAACTAACTTGAACACAGTGAACACCGCCGATTCTTTGAATAACACCAAATAATCTCCTGTTGTAACTTATACAGTCAAATGAACTGTACAAAATTACCGTAGCGTTTTTAATTCAAGACCAAACACGATTAATTGTTTATAACCTTAACACTCTCTTGAAGATGGTTACAATAATCTTACAGAGAGCCTTTAAGAACACAAAAAAATTTTGTTTATGTATTGAGATAGAGTATGATTCCTCTAGAAATATATTTCTATGTCTATATTATACTATTATTTTTATCATTTATACCAGTTTAATGTCAAAATTGTATCGCCGCCGGTTTTAGGACAACTGAGGTATTTGGACAACATTGGAGTTTAAAATGATTGGAAAACCCCATAAAGTTCGTCTTTTTATCATTTAATGTCTAACATGGTTAAAATTATCAACAAAGTAGTAAGAACAGTTTAAACCTGTAAAATTATCCCCAGAACAATAATAAAGAACTAAATCAAGCTCAATAAGATGATTACAGTTGTGTTATGAATGTCAGAGTGGGTAGAGTGGTGATTAGTAACTTTTTTTACGTAGAAAATATAAAATAGACGCCTTTCATATTATTAAAGTTTCTTACACCTATTCCATATTTTTATCATCTTATATCTTTATCAAATTTCTATAAAATCTACTTCAACAAAGTTTCCAACCTCTATGCAAGCATTTAAGCCCACATGTAACCATGTAAGCACTTTCCACCACTATGTAAGCAGTTTTTTTTAATAGTCCTCCTTCCGGTTAAAATAAAATTTACAACGAAATTAAAAATTAGCTTACCTGTACTATTCTGACACTAAGCCCAGTATCTTTAGCTAACCCTTCCCTGACCTTTCTACAAGGTTTAGGACTGACTTCAAACGAAGCTTTGAACGCTCTCCTCTGCTGCGTAGTTAGTATCGTTCTGGGTCTTTTTGGACCTTTACGACCGTCTTTTCGACCGCAAGTCTCTTCTCCGCTTAGATCTTCACAACCTGTTGAATGGATATAAGAAACATTAACACACTAATACGTTACCTAAAAATTTGATTTTAAACTATCGGTAATATTTGATGTACCTGAAATATTATATTTTGTTGGCCAACATAAGGATTTTGTGGCGCGTTTAGTTGATGATATTTAGCAGACTCAAAATAGACGCTTGTTAGCGCCTTCGTAAGGAGCAGTTTAAGCGAATCAAAACTTTATGTCTAATGAAAACGAAATTGATTTTATTGAAGATAGATGTTGCTAGATCTGTTCGAACTTAGTAGTGAGGGATACAAATTTAAACTGGACTAACACTGCGGGAATTATGACGCAGACAGCGCGATGAAAAAGGAACTCAGAACGTCTTTCAAATGCCTAAAACAGGAGATTCGGAGGAAATCAGTCTGTTTGAGATTTTTAGGGTGAACAATATACTTTTCCTACACTTTTCTAACTTTTCTATTGCACTGAGCCTACATGTATATTTATTTCTCCATGATGGCAGTATACTTATATAGGTCAACATTTTTCTAGGCTAAATCTTTTGAGCATCAATATAACCAATCATCTCTAGGCATTTACTTGTAATTCAATACATTATAAAACTTCTAGCATTATAATACTTGTGTTATAAAACTAATTATATATAACTATATATGTATGAGCAGTATCTAGAACACGATTGCACTCAGATGACCTTTGTATTTAAAATCTTGATTCATAATTAATAAATAAATATGGCCTATTTTTCGCATTCAATATAAGTGTGCCTTTTTAAAAAGAATTTATGTAATTGCCACCCTTGGAAAATTACTCCTATTGTTTAAGAAGCCTGAAATTTATGCGTGTTTGACTAGTGGAGTTGTGGACTGTCAAAACCATAAAAAGTACTCCTGCATTTTTTTCTCTCTAAGAGAGATTTTAACCATTTACGGAGAAGCAGTTTTTGCCACAAAAGAATGACAAAGTTAATGAGCTAAGTTTTAAAAAAAAATAGTTATTTGTATCGCGGATGCAATTTATTTTTTTGTATAGTTTTACTAACCGATTGTATGATTTATAAATTAATAAGAAAAATTTTAAAGCAAAGTCTTAAGAGTTTTTTTCTAGTTTAATCTAGTCCAGAACATAGTAGCAGAGCGTGGTTGAATTTCGTTTAATTAGAAATGACTAAAATCTTATGATAAACAAAAAACATTAAAAGAATGAAACGTACTTAGTTCTTACCTTGAGGGATTGATCTAAACATTTCTAATTCCTTTTCATAATCAGGTCTACAAAACAACTGTCCCTGTTTCACCACAAACTGGTCACCTTTCTGGAGTTGAGCACCACAGACAACACACTGGAAGCACCTTAAATGAAATAGTTGTGCGCCTTCGGAATGTGTTCTCATTACCATCTCACCAGGGCAGATGCGCTCGGAACAGCCCAGACATCTTTTGGCAAATAATCTGTTGAAAAAATAAATATTTTAATGACTACATTCAATGCATTTAGAGCGTTTTACAATCGATATTTGTTAATGTGTTAGTCAAAACGGTCAGTATATATATATATATATATATATATATATATATATATATATATATATATATATATATATATATATTATATACGATTTTTTTTATTTTTTTATCACTAATGTTAAGGAGCATTGAGCGATATTAGTCCCTGGATACTCATCCAGGACCTGCTGTCAGTCCAATCTGGCACTGACAGCAGTGTCAGTGCCAGTCTGGTAATTTCTTTATTCTGAAGACGAGCGAAGCGAGTCCGAAGTAGTGACAATGAGCAAAGTGAATCCGATGAGATGAGGAAAAGTCCCGAGGTATCCCGAATAAGAGGTATCTCTTATAATTCCTTATCACTTATTTTTGAATTTACTATGTTTTATTTACTATATTTTAACAATAAAGATATAATTAATAAATAAAAAAGTGAACCGGATTAAACCTGTACTACAACTCTTAGTTTAAGCTAGCTACAGGCCTCCATCCAAACCCGTAGCTAGGTATGAGCTAGAGGGGGCATCGCCCACCCTTGAAAAAACTTTTGTCCCAAAAGTCCTTTATAGATGTGTGAATGTTGCCCCCTCTGGGATTGGCCCAGTCAAGTTTTGGCTAGCTGCGGGCCTGCCTTCACCTCATCTAATTAATTACGTTCTCGTCATATATTAAACCATAGAGATATGTACTAGAGCGTGCATAGCCTATCTAAATACATTTAGAAGCATTACACATTTTTAGAGCTGATCTAGGAGGTCTTAAGATCACCTGAAACGGATAATTTAGGTGAAATCCTTGTTTTGAATTATTTTTGTGAACACAATACTTTTCCCTTATACCTACGGTATAAATGAGAGAAAGTAAAAGGTTTGCGATCTGTAATGCAGATTACGAGTAAGTATTAAGAACAATATCATGCGCAGGGCTTCTGAATCATAGAGATATATACTAGAGGGGGCATAGCCTATCTCAATACTTTGAGAGGCCTGAAACATCTTTTTGGGGCTCTCAGGGGCTCTGTGTAACCTCATTGAAAC
This sequence comes from Microvelia longipes, assembly GCA_018340805.1. Lineage (NCBI taxonomy): Eukaryota > Metazoa > Arthropoda > Insecta > Hemiptera > Veliidae > Microvelia > Microvelia longipes. The sequence goes on from JACMZG010001908.1 coordinate 16,646,128, forward strand.
CTCCTTCAAGAATGAGTTAAGGTTATAATTAACGCATTTATTTCGGTTTTCCGCACAATGTTTGTGTTTTGACTTGTATTTTTACTAAATAAGTTATTGTAATTTTGTACTGTTTATTTGATTGTATTTATAAACGAAGGTGGTCAGGTTACATTTTTGACGTATTTCAAAATTTAACCTATAGGACCTTTAGTAATATATCTCTATGCATTAAACAGTAGCAAAATAAAACTTTTATAAGAACATCGTGTTGCTTATTGGTAAACAAATCGCTGATAAGTCTTATCATCCTCTTAACATCAGTAATTGTTATTTTCATATCACACTTCTTATATTTACAAGTTATTTAGGACGTATGCATACTGTATAATGAAATACATAAGAATTTAAATAACAATATTATTTAAATCTAATAATACAAATCTTAATTATCATAAAATAAATAATGTAAAATGGAAAGGAAAAAATAATTAAACTGATTTCTGGGTTGAAGATTTAAATAAATATGAATGAACTAGGTTTTGTTGATAAGTGCTACTGAGACGAGAGAGATAAATATTTGAATAATCTCCTTTACTATCATGTATGTGAATTATTATAAAATTCATTATTTTAGCAATCACTTGTTATTTTGGTAAATATAAAGGTTTTGAATTTATACTGTATATTGTTTTATTTGAGAGGAGACACTTCTTTCTTCTATCATTTGATATTTCTTAAATAGAGACTTTATCTTAGGTCCTAGAATTTTAAATTAACGTGAAAAACACACTTAATTGCTATTAAAAATTCTGTTTTAAAATAAGTACAAGAAAAGTAACTGATAGTTAGGAAATCTAATTGAATACCATTTGATGTGAGTTATATTGTGAGAAATAAAAATTTATTAGAGCATTACAAAACCATTTATATCGTTTAGAACAAATATTTGATGGGGCTGGCGGTCGGTGGTAAAAACTTCATCAATCCACCAGTCATAAATCAAGTTTACGGGAAGTATTTAGGTTTGGCGTGAGATTTGAGTCACGTGACTGGAGTTAAAAATCTGTTGGGTGTCGCGGGAGCGTGTTCGGTGGCTTTCATGAAACAGTAATAAATAATAATGGGTTTCGGTTAACCAGACTCAGTTAATACCCAAGGGATAACCCTAATAACCCATAGAGATGTTTAAAATCACCCGCCTTAATAATGAAATAAACTAGATATTCAAAAGTTTTAGGGCGGAGTTGTTCATAACAGTTCTAATAAAGGACTCCGGTAGAGTTTAACATCGACCCAGCAACCCCTGAAATTTCAAAAGATATGCAAATGAAACGACCTACATTTCCCAGACGAACCCGAGGTAACAGCAAGGTTTTCCTGCCAAACGTTGAACAGAGTTTTCCCATGTACATTGCCTTGTGTTACACCATTAATTAAAATATTTCTATGAAATATCATTTCAGTCTTTATTAAACATTTGATATTGTTTTATTCCTTTTAGTTCGAAGAATATTAGAATGTTAACTTTATTAATGTGTGGTTAAAAATATAGGAGACTCAATTCCACAAATTTTGAAATTTAGCATAATTGTAATAAATTTACTTAATCTGATATATGATAATAATATTGATCATAGTCGTGACGCGACAATGAGACAGAACTATTACTTTTTTACTGAGAAGTTTACTTAGTACAAACCTTTCCCTTATTCTTTAAACCAGGCAAAAAATTAAACAGTCAGTTACGGGGTACCTCGTTATTACTTGTCATGTCTTTGGACTCGTTTCGTTTGTCCTCAGAAGCCATATTTACCCAAAACTTAAGTTAGAACTACTTAGGTCTCGCTTCACTCGACCTTAAAAAGTTTACCTCAACGTCTACATTGATAGAACATCAGATAAATTAAAGCTTCGAAAAGTATTACTAGTAGGTTCAATCATACGATTGAACATCGGCCTTCTTTTGCCTTTTGCTTGAATACAGGAATACAGCACAAATAATTTTATAAACCAAAAAAATCGGATGTATGGTACCTCGGAAATTTTCCTTATTACATCAGATTCGCTGCGCTCATCCTCCCTACTTCGGACTACTATTCTGAGGACTATTCATAATAGTATTATATAGAATATACAAATTGTTTAATTTATACTGCAATATGTCCGTTTGATTATCTACAGTCAATCATTCAGGCACTGAACACGCTCGATGCTGCTTAACGTTTATGATCCAACAAAAATCATGGATGTACTTGAATTGAAACAAAACTTAAAGTACATCACTTTTACGAACTTTTCGTAAAAAGTTCGTATGCTCTTGTTCCAAATTTCAATTCAATTAGATTATTTTTCGATATTTTACACTTTTTTAAAAATGTATACAAGTCATTTGATAAAAATTGAATTAATGTTGATAATGAGAACTTGGTATATTGGCACTATGTATATAGGCTACATGCTGCCAAATTTCAAACTGATCGCAAAATTTTTCCGCGTATTATGATTTTTCGAAATTTTCACTGGTCATTCTTGCAGGTTAATGATGTCATGAAATAAGTATTTTCCTGATTGCACAACTACACTTATAGACTGATTTTAGTAGAAAGTTTCAACTCTTTAGCATTAGTAAACTGGGAGCTAGATGATAACATATACACACACACACTCACACACATATACAGTCAGACGTGTAACCAAGTAACCACTTAGGAGGCCCTAAAAATACCTGAAACGGATAATTCCAGTGACATCCCGGTCTCAGATTGTTTTTGTAAACACAATACTTTTCCTATATACCTACAGTTAAAATGAGGAAAAGTAAAAATTTTTTTAAAAACGCTGTTTGATTTAAAGTGTATTTAATAAGACGGAAAGAAAGTGCACTAGACTGTATTCATGTTATATTAAAGTCTCCAAAGCTTTGGGATTACAAAGAAACTGGTCTTTAAAAGCCTTCACTAAGCTATAGTTAAAGAGACAAGAGCTTAGAACGTGTTTGGTTGGCTGCCCTGTCCGGGATTATATTTGAACTTGGGTAAGATATAAGGGAGAGCCCTAAGGGAGCAATAAGGGCTAGAAGTCACGTGCGATGAGAGCAAACATTGCCTTCGAGGCTTTTAACCCTTCAAAGCATTTGGCCTTTAGGGCAGACAAGGCGACAAATAGCTAGAAAATTAAAAGAAACCAGCTATTTTTTTATTTGACCATGGATATGCTCTTGATGAATCACTAAAACCTAAATCCAGCTCTGAAAAGGGCTCTCAAGAGCGAAATAAAAATCAGTTCAATATTATTTATTAATATATAGAGATATAATTTTTGGAATCAATCTGAACTCATACTGTTATAGAAAGTATAAGCTGGGGAAAATATTAAAAACTTAATATGGTGCCTAAAAATGGCGGCATCTTTTTTTTACTTTTCCTCATTATAGCTCCTAGTATGTTTTATGAGAGAACTGAAACTTGATACAAAAATCAATATTTTGGTCTAGTTATCCTTTTCCAAAAATATTTATTAATGACGTCATTAAATAATGTCATTTGGGAGTCTCGGTTTAGTAATTATTAGCTCGTGCGCTTGCCATCCAGACAGTCCGAGTTCGATCCCGGTCGGGGCCTGTAGAATTTTTATTCGAGGGATGGAAATCCTTTCGCATCCTGTCCTTCGAAAGGGACGTTAAGCTAGTGATTCCGAGCCTGCGCGATGTCAGGTACTCGTAAAAGAACCCTAACACTAAATGTAGTAAATAGTAGTTTATATAAAATATATTTATCTTACCAAAAACCACTTATGTGGTAAAATACTCCCCGCCAAGTCTTTGGTCCAAAAAAGTAGGGAAATCAACTTTTCTGTCCCGCCAAGTCATGTCGTATTGGGTGGAGATTGTCATAGGCGTTTTAAAAGTGAAGTTTCTAGGTTGGCAATAGTTACGGCTCTATTTACATTGAGAGGCTATCATCAGCTGAGCGGTGGAACGAGTTTTTGCTATATTTTGAAATATCAACATTCAGGTGTTCGTGGAGTTAAGATAACAGATTTTAGCAGTTGTCATAATTGAAGCAGTTTTACTTACCTGCATAGATCCAGGAGTATACAAAAGAAATAAATGAATGAATGAAACGACAACGGTACGATATAATCAGGCACTCCACCCTATATACTCTTGCAAACACTACCTCTAAAGGTGATTCACTTTTCTGGCTCGCCGCCAAGGAGAAGAAGCTGATGATAGCCTCTCAATGTAAATAGAGCCGTTAACTATTGCCAACCTAGAAACTTCACTTTTAACGCCTATGACAATCTCCACCAATACGGACATGACTTGGCGGGACAGAAAAGTTGATTTCCCTACTTTTTTGGACCAAGACTTGGCGGGGAGTATTTTACCACAATAAGTGGTTTTTGGTAGATTTCATTACTTTTTGTACGGCTCCTGTTTTATGTAAAACAGAAGTTAACATAATACGTGTAGTAAATAAAGCTGTAAAGAGTGTCATGGTATTGTATATACCACTCTCAAGCTTTGTTTTCTGCGGCGCGTACAACATAGGACTTATAAATTTGGGATTTATTGATACAGAAATGTTAAAATGGCATTAAAAAAAATCAAAATGTCCTCAAACACAAAAATCCATTCATTAGTTAAGAGTGCAGATGGGTCAATTTTTTAAAAAAGTGGCGTTCGCTAGCAGTTTCTTGCTTCGTATTTAGCATAGGAATGTCGAATTTGAGATTTATCAGGTAGAATACACAGAGGCATAAAACAAATTCAAAAGACACCACATATTAACATGTGTTCAGTAGTTTAGGCTGCAGGTTAGTTTTTTGCTCCGCGTTAAGCGTAAGAACATCGAATTTAAAATTTTATGAGGTAGAAATGCACGCAAGCATAAGACAAATTTAAAAGGTCCTCACACATTAAAATCTGTTCACTAGTTTAGGCTGTAGGTGCATAATCATATGAAACTATCGTTCTCCCGTTTAGTTTTTCGTTCTGCGTTTAGCGTAAGAATGTCAAATTTGAGATTTTATGAAGTGGGAATGCACGCGAACACAAGACGAATCCAAAAAGTCCTCACACATCAAAATCCGTTCACTAGTTTAGGCTGTAGGTGCATAAACATATAAAACTATCGTTCTCTAGCTTAGTTTTTCGCTCCGCATTTAGCGTAAGAATGTTGAATTTGAGATTTTATGAAGTAGGAATGCACAAGAGCATAAGACGAATCCAAAAAGTCCTCACACATCAAAATCCGTTCAGTAGTTTAGGCTGTAGGTGCTTAAACATATAAAATTACAGTTTGCTAGCTTAGTTCTTTGCTCCGCGTTTAGCGTAAGAATGTTGAATTTGAGATTTTATGAAGTAGGAATGCACAAGAGCATAAGACGAATCTAAAAAGTCCTCACACATCAAAATCCGTTTCTCTAGTTTAGGCTTTAGGTGCATAAATATATGAAACTATCGTTCTCTAGCTTAGTTTTTCGCTCCGCGTTTAGCGTAAGAATGTCGAATTTGAGACTTTATGAAGTAGGAATGCACAAGAGCATAAGACGAATCTAAAAAGTCCTCACACATCAAAATCCGTTCGGTAGTTTAGGCTGTAGGTGCGTAAACATAAAAAAATATCGTTTGCTAGCTTAGTTTTTCGCTTCGCGTTCAGCGTAGGAATGTCGAATTTAAGATTTTATGAGCTAGGAATGCACACGAGCATAAGACAAATCCAAAAAGTCTTCATATGACAAAATCCGTTCAGTAGTTTAGGCTGTAGGTGCGTCAACAAAATATGCAGGAAGAATAAGAATAAGAAGAAGAATAAGAATAAGAAGTCAAAAATGCCATTTTCAAACCTCTTTTTCTCCACTTCTGCTTGGCCGATTTGGATGATTTTTTTTTTTTTGATCTACAAGGCATGCCCTTTACGGATATTATAATATTATTTATAAACCTATAGCCGTTTTCACACTACAGACCCTCAAAAACCCTACTTTGTTGCGTACAGTAATATATACACTGGCAGCTTAAGTAAATTTTTGACTTTTTTTACTGACTAGGCGGGGTATTTTTGCTTTTCTTCTTGACTTGGCGGGGCGGAACGCTGCTGCGTTCCTAAATATGTTTCTGTTTTATGGCTTCGAAAGCAGAAAAGGTAAGTCTGGCAGTGGGGCACGTGTTGTTTCTAGTTAACGTTATATAAACGTATAGTAAAGTTGTAGATTAGACGCAAAATACTTGCACTAGGACTTGTATGATACAACACTATCTTCTATCTAAGGAACACGAAAGAGGTCCGACTTCGTGGCCTACTTATTAGGTGATCTATTACCCCCACCTAATTACTATTACTACTACCACTAAAGTTCATGAATGACTCAAAAAAGTTTTTCAAAAATGTTAATGTGTGTTTTATGCATACCATATAAAATGCTTCGCTATATTCAAAATGGCTACTATTCGGTTCAGTTATTAAAATTAGTGATACGGGGTACCTCGGAACTTTTCCTCACCACATTGAATTCGCTACCCTCATCCCCACAAATTGGATTCGCTTCGCTCGTCCTTAGAATATAAAAATGATCAAATTTGCTGCAGCACGTCTTTGGACTTTTCGTTCTCAGGCGTTAAATGCAATCGTTTTGTTTCTAACAGTCACTCATCCAGGAATTAACCTCGCTCGATGTTGCTTAACTCTTATGATCCAACTAATAACTGTAGATATACTTGCCGTAATGAGAAGAAACTATGTATAGTTATTACTTTTCCTCATTTATACCGCAGGTATATAGGAAATGTTTTGTGTTTACAAACAAATTCGAAACCGGGATAAAACCGGAATTATCCGTTTCAAGCGTTTTTAAGGCCTCCTGAGTGGTTTTCACAAAGTCTGTGTGTGTATGAGTGTGTGGGTCTGTTATCGTCGTAGCGCCCAGTGTATTATTGCTAGAGAGTTGAAACTTTGTACAAAAATCAGACTACTGCTGCAGTTGTACTGTTGGACATATTTTTTATGACATCAATTACTCGCAATAATGACTCAGCAAAAATTTCTAAAAATTATAAAACGCGAAAAATTGATTTGATCATTTTGCGATTTGGCAAGTATGTAACTTTATACAAGACTAAAAGTAAATATTTAGAAAGCATGCATAGCACAATTCTCATGACTAGAGAAGACTAATGATAACAAATATATCATAACCCTAGATAAATACGTAAATTTGTGTATTTAATTAAAGCAATGAATAAAACAATCAGTTAAAGAAGCTAGTTCATACAAACGCATACTTCTGTCACACAAGGGGTATGGAAGTGGAAGGGGGTTTAACTCCCTTGGGGGTTTAACCCCAACTGTTCACACGGTATTTTTAACCTATAGTTTAGACTCTACCCCGATAAAAAATGTGTTTCAGGGTTGAATCCCGTGTTTAATCCTGTTCACACGACATCTGCCGGGGGGAGTTGAACCTCCTGCCAAACCTCGCATAATTTTGTCTCACAGAGGGGAGCATAGTTCCAAATTCAGCAATTGGTCTTTAAAGAAGAATGAACGAGAATGCGTTCTGATTGAATTCAAAATTTGTATAATAAATGCCAAACTTCTTAGTTGTATCAAAATGAAAATGAGAGAATCTCTTGTGTTTAGAAAAGTAAAATCAACAATGGTGTTAGAAAGATCAATAGAAAGAGAACTCAGTGTTGACTTGAAATTATTACCAACATAAAACCCACTTCCAGGCTTGCAAACATAATAAATCTAAAACCAACATCTGAGATAAACTTTATACGTGTTGTCTTTACCAGTTATAATAATATTGCTCTCTTTTAAATAAGTTAAAAATTTTCCAACAATTATTTGACTTGTTTTGATAAATTGTATTACGACATAAAATACTAGGTCATATTTTTGTTTAAAAAATTTCTTTGGAAAATGTACAATGGCCCTGTGACCAAAAATTACAAAAAAAAGTTTTCTCAGAAAGAACTCCATCCAATCACTAAGGATGAGAGTGCTCAGTAATAGACATTTAGACTAAATTCTTGAAGTTGATAATGCTGACTAGTGATAAAGCCTTCATTTTCCAAACAATGCCACAAATATATGGAGAATTTGACAAAAATTTAATTTATTAGATTTGTTCAATATTTAAGGCAAAATTTGATGAGTTTTTTATGATATATATCAAGGGAGGAGGGATATATACATTCATGCTTTTTTCGTTGAAATATATTATGAAACATTTGCTTGATTACAGAAATGAACAATTTCAACGATGCTGATTAGGTAGAACAATGTGAAAAGGCCCATTACTTTGATTTGCGAAAACTACAGCTGATTATGAGGTTTGTATTTTGGATTTAATTATATTTTTGTATTTTAAATATTTATTTATTATTATTTACTTATAAAATGTATATTTTTTTTATTTATCATTTATTTATTTATATTTTGTATGTCATATTTTAATTTTGTAATTCTTTGAACTGGTTTGCAAACTCAAAATACCATGCTATGTAAGTTTTAACTATATTATTGTTCAGGTGTTTGGCATAAGCCTTTATGAATTTAAGTAGCTAAGCTTTAAATTTTTATTTATGTCACATTTTATCTTGCATATTTAATAATGACCTGACAACACTCTTGGAGAAGGTTACAATGACGTCACACATAGCCCTAAAAAACACCAAAAATATGTGTCAGACTCATGTTATTACTAAATAATTATTTAAATAAGGTATGCCCCCTCTAGTAATATATATCTATGAACTGGGCACATAGGACGCGGACAGTTGGGATGTAGGTAGGGTTCCGAATTTTGGCGGTAAAAACTATTTAGTACATACCAGTGGTAAAAGTGGTAAATAACGGTAAAAGTGGTGTAAAGTGGTAAAAATTCTTAAAACCTTAAATATTTACTTAATCAGCAAAAATAGCAAAAGTATCAATTAAATAAGTGTTCAGAAACACATTTATCCAGGGCCCTGTTTCTAACACTGAATGGAATCATGTAATGATGGAATATTGGTTGGAAAGCGAGATTCCAAGATTAAATTCTCAACAAAAAAAAATGTGTTTATAAAAATAGTCGGAATGAATTGGTTGAAATCTATTCGCAAATTAAAACAAAGCTATAATTGTAGCTATTTTTTCTGGATACTTTATTTGAATAATTAATCTAAATTAATTTAATAAAATAAATTAAATAGTAATTGGAAGATATAACTGAAAGGGTGGAAAAAACTAACTTAACGAATAACGAAACAAAAACAAGATAACGAATAACAAAAATACACAGATTTTGGGATGCAAATATGTAAAACACAGAAATCACTAGCTTCTTTATCTTCTTAACTTTAAAAATTAATTTGGCTGAGAAAACCTTTCTCTATGTTACTTTGTTGGTTTAGAATGAACCTTAACCTTTTTTTTGTTTTTCTTAAACTTTTTACCATTTTTACCACTAAACCAATAAAGTGCATACCGTTATTTACCAATTTTTACTACTGGTTTTTACCAGGTGGTAAATACCAGTTGGAACCCTAGATGTAGGTATATAATTAATAGGTATATGGTTAAAATTTTATATAAGGAATAATCAGTTTAAAAGATCTAATCAACTGATCAGCTGATTAATCTATTAGTTCCATGTAACGCAGGAATCATTTTATGTTCTTGTAATTGCTTACCAGTTAAATAGTATTTTTATAATTTTATGTTATTTTATCGTATCTTATCTTATAATTTGTTATTACTCATATCATTTATATGTTTATTTATTACATTTTGTCATATTTCTATCTTAAGTGAAGTGAAAAGTTCGGAACATGCATTGCATTCTTTAAAAGTAAATACATCTGCTACCAAGTGGTGTATTTATGGAATTAAAACTAATTGTAATGCAGGCTTTAGTATGCCTTATTAATTCATTTACAAGGCAGTCTTTATCTAACAGTTGGCGCGTTCGCCCATGTGAACATTTTGAATTGTACCGCTTGATATACCGCTGCTAAATTTGCTAAATTACCGCTTCCGTAACACCTAAGAAAAGTTGTTTCCTACATCCTAAATTGTCTTGGCAAATAATTTATTTAATTAGATCTTACAGAACATAGACACCAGCCCATGTTAGACGGAATTTCAAGTTGAATGTATAATCATTTTTGTATCTTGCTCTTTATACTTTATACTCTCTATCTTACATGTTTATGTTATCTTATATCAATATCTATTGCCGCCTTCTTAAGGGTTCTTATAATACAGTCCCCAAAAAAATCGGTCTCTGCAATCTCCGCTACGGTTGGAATATTAGCCTCTTATACTATTTAAGAAAGTTCCACCACCAGTCATCTTTCTTTAAAATTTACTATCGCCCTTCGGGCATCTGATTTTACGGGTTAGTGCGTTTTACTTGCATAGGATTAATTCGTCATATTTTGATTAATTAATGTCTTAATTTTCCTTTTTTAAATCCCCTTAACTTTTTTCACCGAAGTTAACATTTACAATCATCTAAAAGTAACTTAAGCTTGACTGAACGCCCATGCTATGTACTGATGGTGCTACGATTATCCTCAGATCTATTTAACTCCAAAGGGTTGAATTAAATAAATGTAGCGGAATTACTAAAGTCATATTAGGGTTGTATTGTAAGGATCAAGATTATCAATTTTGTTCTGTGTTTGTAACCGCATAATCAGTTGATAATGACCCTCAAAACAGGTGGTTTGAACCTAATTGATAAAAGATTGATAACGGGAGGGATGTTTTTGAAAAAGTAATAAAAATGACAGAATTAAAAAATAGGGAGGATTATTAGCATAATATGAAGGGCGCTGCGCACGTGCTGCAATGTGCAGCAGGTGATGTGCTATTGTGATACAACCCTCTAGTTCAATATGTTGCTGCTTCCTCACCCCTACGTGGTTTATTTTATTGAATTTCCCCTCCATTCCTTTTGATGTTTTGATTCATAAAAGGGAAAACTGAAAAACTTTTCCAATTCCAGTATTGAGAATGCAGAAGGAAATAATTTTTAGAATTTCTCTTTTGAAATGCACACTTGTTCAAATTATTTTATCAATGCAATATTACTTTCCAATAGAAAATAAAATAAAAAGTTAATCGGAAAATCAAAAATAGGTGGTTTTTCAATATAAACTTGGGATTTCCCTCTTGTGTAATTTGTTTCCAATAAAGTTTTAAAAGTTGATGTTTCAATTGCTTACATTTATTGTTTGTTGAATTTTTAATGATGATGATAATGATATAGGTTTCTTGATTGATAAAATTGTTAAGTAAAAGTCTTGATTCCAACTTAATATGTTCGTTGATTTTTTCTTCGGTTTATACGTCTCACTCTGATCAGTAATACGTTCTAACACGATTTGTAATTTATTCCTTTTTACATTCCCTCATTTATACCGTAGGTAAATAGGAAAAGTATTGTGTTGGCAAAAAATGCCAAAACTGGGATGAAACCGGAATTATCCGTTTCAGGCGTTTCTAAGGCCTCCTGAGTGGTTTGTGTAAAGTTTTCTGTCTCTATGTGTCTCTATGTGTGTGTGTGTGTGTGTGTGTGTGTGTGTGTGTGTGTTATCATTGTAGCGCCTAGTGTATTCATGCTAGAGATTTGAAATTTTGTACAAAAATCAGTCTACCGCTGTAGTTGTGCGATTCGGACAATATTTTATTATGACGTCATTAACCCGCCATAATGACTCAGCAAAAAATTTAAAAAAATCATAAAACGCTAAAAAATGGTGCGATTCTATGATCAAATGATTTGTATACTTATGATATACTATCATAAAATTTTATACTTATGATCGTCATAAAACACGGAAACATTTTGCGATCAATTTGAGATTTTGCAGCATTTAGTCTATATGCCTATTTTATCTTATAATCAATATAAGTTCAATTTTTATCAAAATGACTTGAATACTTTTTTTTTAAATTGTAAAAATTGGAAAATAATCAAATTAAGTAGAAATTTGATTCAAATATACAGCTTTACGTAATAAATAGGTACACCAAGTTTTGTTTTGTGGATCATAAAATTAAAGCAGTATCAAGCTTGGTCAATGCTTGGATGGGTGTCCGCTAGGAATGAAACGAATGTATATACTATCTAAGGACGAGCAAAGCGATTCCGAAGACATGTTGCAGTATAAATTTATGACTTTTATACTCTGAAACGAGCGAAGTGAGTCCGAAGCTAATGTAATGAGGAAAAGTTCCGAGGTACCCCTCTGTTTTTTCTAAATAATTAACTATGCATATTCTTCTAAAACAAGCCATTTTAGATTCATTCAAAGCACAGTTTATGCTAATCATTAAATATTTTAGCACATTTCCTTCGAAAAATCAAGACGAATTTTTTAACAAGTAGATGTTCTGATCAGACTAGAATTCTTTTACTGAAGTGGAAACAAAAAATGGTTACTGAGACAACATTTTCCAAAATAAAGCTGCGTCATGAGCTTCCGCTCGATCCTGCTACCGCTGTAATAATCTCGCTTATCTCTTTTAGAAACGTAGGTTATAGTGAAATGTTTGTTTCTTTTTTAATAAATGTCGATAAAATTATTAAAAACGTCTAAAATTATATTAAAAGTGTGTAATAAAATCGAATAAAATAAACATTAATACAACAGACCATCAATGCATTAAAGTAAAAATACAACAGACCATCAATACAATAAAGTAAAAATACAACAGACCAGTGGCGTAGCCAGGATTTAATTTCGGGGGGGGCTGAATGTTAAAAATTTTATATGTATATATATATATATATATATATATATATATATATATATATATATATATAATATATATATATATATATATATATATATATATATATATATATATATATATATATATATATATATATATATATATAATATATATATATATATTTAATATATATTTAAATTTAATGTATTAAATATATATATACCGTTAAAATATAGACAAGATTACAATGTATACATTGTTTGTTTTATTATTAAATAATAATATTATTATTATTATTAACACAAACTATATTTTGCACATAATGTATGTAAAATTTTTTATAACGTAAATTAATAAAACATTTAATTTTTATATTATATTAGGTAAATTTTGAAATAGTCCGCAACATCAGGGGTACTTGTCATTTACCGGATTGTAGAAACCAGAGACTATACTCGTATATACTTAAGCAGTAAGACTGTCGACCCAATGGTGGGAATATTTGGATTCCGATCGACGCTAGCGCCGCGGCAGACCTTCTTTTCAACTTAGTAGGCGTGGTTTAATTTCTTGCTTTTTGCCTACGTTCCATTTGAAATTAACTTTATAAGTCATATATTATAGTCCAAAAGCCAGACGCAAAAAAACGTGACCGTCTAGCCCCAAAGGTTTAACCCACTATATCGACTTATTCTGGCTCTCTGATAATGAATCCGGTGGTCTGCCGTTTCAGATAAGGGAATTTTAGCCCCGGGGCCCTTTAAAATCCATAAAAGAACTCAAATTCTGTTTAGCAACAGAATTCCTATTGTTGCAATTCCTGTTTTAGCAATAACGGTGTTCCTATTGATTTTATCCAAAAATTTAAAGGGTTGTTTTTTAAAGTTTATTAAATTATGTGTTAAAGTTTATTAAAAATGTGATAAATCCATTTTTAACCACCAAAATCGGTCCAGTAAAACCAAAGATACAAATGTTGAAAGATTACCGAAAAAAGTGTATTTTCTACAATTTAAGTTTTTACCTATCTTTGAGCATTATATGTCGGTCATTAAGTCATCACATATTAGAGCTGTGCTGACTTCTTTCTCTAGAACAACTCCATATTACCTGCAGTTCAACAAAATATGCATGATTTTAAGTCTGCCTAATTCTTAAACATGTTAATATGGGAAAACATGACTTTTAAGGTTTTTATGCGTTTTTGGACAAAAATGTATGCTTTTAGATGTTTTTTCGGTAATCTTTCAACATTTGTATCTCCGGTTTTACTGGACCGATTTTGATGGTTAAAAAATGGATTTATCATGTTAACCGGCTTTCGTGTTATCAGGTTATTACATTGTGTTTACGGTCCTGTGCTCCTTCTATGTATAGTATTATTCTAAGCACAGGTCACACAGTTATTACTGAAAGACCTTACTGACCGTTATGTCGTAATTGGAACTTTGAGATAATATTTCGGACAAGCCTACTTTACTTTGTATTGTTCACTGTTTTCAAATTATTTGTATATCTTTCTATTTTTATATATGTATTTGATATATTATGATATTTATATTATAAGTTATTGTTAAAAAATATATTTATTTAATTTATTATTTATATATTTTTATAGCTTTTTTTCAGACATTTATTGCGGGTTTAGGTTATGTAAACATTTCGGGGGGGCTGAAGCCCCCTCAGCCCCCCTGGCTACGCCACTGCAACAGACCATCAATACAATAAAATAAAAATGCAACAGACCATCAATACAATAAAATAAAAACAACAATAAATTGAAATAGATAAAAGGCACCCATTCGAAGGAATATTAAAGGACGACCATTTATTTCTTTTATTTCAGAGTATAAAAGTCATTAATTTATACTGACCATCAATACAATAAAATAAAAATACAACAGACCATAGACCATCAATACAATAAAATAAAATACAACAACAATACAATTAAAACAATAGATAAAAGGCACCTATTCGAAGGAATATCAAAGGACGACCATTTGATATTCTTCGATTTCTTATCGTGTTTTGCTTGAGTGTTAAAATTCTAGAGTTAACTCTAGAATCCTAGCTACCATCTAAGATTCAAGATGGTCGCAGCAGCTTTATTTTGGGAAGCTTTGAGAGTGATCATATCGACAGACTAGTTTTAATCGATTCATCATACAAGCTACTTTCCAGTCACTACTTTGCACCTATTATGGCAATATATTGCCATAATAGGGGCAATAATCAACCGATTATTGTACCTATTTTATATTTAAAAATGATTATCCGTATAAACGTAATCGCGCTTATAAAAAACGGCGATGTTCCTTTGTTAACCCTTGAGTATCCAATTAGTTTACTTATGCAACAACTGCTTACCACCTCTACCAAGGCAGTTGGTGAGGCCAAAGCCGATGGATCATAATATTTTAATCCCGCGGATTGCCGAGGAAACCATTTACCATTTGCCATATTTGGTAAATATTAATTTAGTCATGAATGTTTAAGTAACTTTCTACTCAAAAACATTTAAGTTAATTAAACAAGGAAAAGATGTAAATTATTTAACATATTTGGTAATAAAGCATATTAAAAAACGTTCAAAAGTGTGCGTACCCAGTTTGACTCGACTTGTAACCTTTAAGTTACGAACTGAAGGCGCTACCGACTGAGCTAAACAGGATCAGTGGAGCAGAAGTTAAATTGTTATATTAACTAAAGCTATTTTACTCTTGCTAGTTACTTTCCTTCCAAAGATCCAGACTTGGAGTTAAGTGTCACTTCTCTCCCTATTCAAAAGGGAAAAAGGAAATTTTTCTTCCTTCTGGGAGAATTTATATTTTTACTCATCTTATTTATAGATTATCAATCTATTCTATGATACTCATTGAATGGATAATGTTAAGAAATAACTTACCTATCATAATCTATTCTACAGTATAACTTTGATTCTCTTGCAAAACAAGTTCCAGCTAATGGTATTCCACACGCAGAGCAAATAAGACAACGTTCGTGGTACGTAGTATCTGTTACTTGCATTATATATCTATCAGCTATTGGCCCAAAACATAAGCCACACACAGCTCTCTCTGTCATTCCTTCCAGGCACTATAACAAAAAGTTTAAAAAGAATTGTTTCTTGTGGTTTTGAACATCTGTTTTGTATGTCAAACAATATCTTAATATAAAATCATCAAAATATAGAGATATTATTAGACGTATTTAATTTTTAAGAATTTAGTATAGTTTTTAAAAACAATTATTCTTACGGTATGCTATTGCAAGCATTTGGAGCAATTCCTCCCTTGGCCCTAACATTGTGCTTGCTATAGGCAAGCATATCTTTATATTATAGATATGTATATCCCATATAGGCAAACGAGCTCAAATAGTAAGTATACAGAGGGCATAGTAAAGTTATACTTTTATTAAAAATAATTTATAAAATACAGATTTAAAATCCTGATATATTATTATAAACTTTTGTCACGTCCAGAAGATTATTACACATGTTTATTTAATATTTTAATGGTACTTTAAAAAACAGGTTCAAAGAGGATAATGTCTTTTAAATATATTTGTAAAGTCATACCATCATTCTACCAATCAGCTTTAATTCAATCCCTTTTTTGTCCTTATTAAAAATTCAATATCGCGTAACTTACGAATAAAAACATAATTTGTAAGAATTTGTCCGAAGGGGATTTTAAAAAAGGATTAAGAAAGGGAGATGATATGCGTCAGTTGGCTAAAGAAGGATATTTAGGATGAAAATTGAAGAAGGGTGAGTTTGTCAAACCACGTTTCAGCTGCTGTTAAAGTCGGAACTGGAAAGGGTGACCAAGAGTTGACTTTTGTCTATCTGGATCAGTATTTCCGAATTGTTCGGATTTTATTTTGTTGGTTTCAGATGTCAGCAAGTGAGTAAAGAGATAAGAGCTTTAAGTGAAACAGAAGGTGTCAGGTTTTATTTAATAAAAGCTGATTTTTTTTTATCTTTTCCTTTGTACTGATCATTTAAACTACAGGCTCAATAACTAGGCCTTAGTGATTTAACTTGTTGTTTTATAAAATTATATTTTTAATAGAAATGATCTGTAAGTTAACTAAAGACGTTAAAGGGCAATTTAAACCAACCAAACGACTTGTTACTATGAGAAAAATCTCTTACACAAGATTTAGTCCAGAACAACTCGGCCTTGTTGAACCATTACTCGGAATAAATTTAACATAAAATTCAAATTTCAAATTAGCTTTAAATTTGAACAATACTATACCTTTTGTTTTTTGGAATCTTTCGGATGGCTTTTCAGAGTACTTGTTTGTGTTTTTGCTTAGTAAAATCCATTTATGTTAGTTAATCGCAAATGAAACTCTACTAGGGCTCAGCACTGTTTGTTGATAACATTGATAACTGATTATATATATATATATATATATATATATATATATATATATATATATATATATATATATATATATATATAATATATATATATATATATATATATATATATATATATATATATACTGATTATAAAGAAGATCAACCGATGCTTATGTTATGCTTATGGTTTTATCTCATTTTTGTCGATTTAATGAAAAAGTAAAAACATGGTTTTCCCATGCAAATATACCTTTTTAGTCAAACTTTTGTTTTAGGAGCATTGCTAGTGTTACCAACCTTACAGCTTTGCTTTGAATCGCGAATAAATAAATGGACAAGTCGGAATGCTAATGGTAATAAAAAGACCATCTTGCGAAAGGTCAGAAGTTAAAACAGTTTATTTTAATTTTACCTCCCAATTTAAAGGATCAGCCTCAATATTTGTTTATCAGCAATTATGCTGATAAACATGACATAATTGCAGAGAGAGGGAAAAACCTCTTGTTGATAGTAAAACACACCCTGTTGACGAAGCGAATAAAACGGATATCGTCTTGACCGTCTTAACATTTAGCCGAGAAAATAAAAAGCGAAACGACTCAGACCACTTAACCATTCTATATAGAAACTAATTACCTCAACTTGAAATGAAGGATCTTCCGGATTATAATATAAACAGAAAAACTCAACTCCTCTGTACTGTGGATATTCCATTGGATATTCTTTCGATATTTTTTTCCAAAAACCGAATTCCAAAGAATAAATATTTGATGTATTAGCAATACACGCTTACTAAATACCACTAAGTGCAGATTACGCAACTTTCTGTTTCACACATAAATTTAAAACTAACGAAGAAACCTAAATATTGTCCAATTTGAATTCAAGTACTATATTTGATTTTTTCGTTATCTTTAATACTCCAATTAAATGATGATTAAAAAAAAATTGATAAGAAAGTAAAACAAAGTGAAGAGGTAGCACTTATCAATTTGTATCTTAACACGGGAAACTCTTATAAAATGATAACAGGTGGATAATCAAAGGATGCTATTGGTTAAGCTAATCAATAGGTAATAGGTATCCTTAAAAAATTGTCTCTCATTCGATGATTAACTAGTTCTCATATGCCTTGAACACTAAAAAAAAGTTGTGATAGTTCTTACAGGTAAATATAAAAATGGCGGGAAGGGCAAATACGGGTTTATCCCTTAGTCATCCCACGCTATTTATTGCAGTGCCATATTATTATATGGTATTAGTAGTATATGTTATTCAATATATTAATATTTTTTTAAATATAATTATAAAGATATATTGACAACTGCAGACCTTGTAAAAAAATTTTATTAAAACCATATAAATACTAAACGTTTCACTGGGTGATACTCTGCATCATCAGTAGAATCTACCCAAACTATTCTAGCGCAAAATTAACCAAAATATTAATAACTATATACATACATTATTTAACTCCACATTTAATATCTATACATTATTTAAATTTACGTCAAAAAACATAAAATTAATAGAAAACCAAAAACCCTACACAAACAACAACTTTTTTACAAAGACTGCAATCTGCAATAAATTAGTTTTAATTCGAGAAAAGAAAAATAAAGAGTGTCTTCGCTAAAAAACATGGTTTATTTACAAATTAAACAACTTTGTCTTAACCTAACAAAGCACAACAATATAGCAAGCTTTTGACCTAACAAGATCCATCTTCAGCCTGACAAACAAATAAGAAAATTAAAAATCTCATAGATAATAAAATAACAATAAAATAAAAATAAATGAATAAACAAATGTAAGATAAGTACGAAGATTAATTTGTGTCATCGGTAATTTTATTTATTCTATTTATTTAAATTATCTTTGTACCTATCATACATTTGCTTATTCTTTTCTTTTTATTTTGTTATCTTTGAGTTTTTTAATTTTGTATTATCTTATTTGTTTGTCAGGCACTGATGATGGCCGTTTGTTAGGTCGGAAGCGCTTTGCGTAATTTGTAAATAAACAAAGTTTTCTGTGGAGACTCTTTATTTTTCTTTTCTTGAAGATGGAATCCTTTTATGCTCATCCTAGAACTATTGTTTATAATTATTATCAACATTCTAGTAAACTTATCATTCAATAAATTACTTCAAACTTGATTAAACCCCTTTTTGACACAATGGACCTACGTAAGAGGTTAAGTGCCTTAGAAATTATGTCCACCAGGAATAAAAAAATGTTAAAACGTCCCATATGAATTAGGTCAATCGGTTAGACCGAATTTGCATAGTACCTTCACTTGTTTCTAAAATCTTGTCCCTTCTACATCCGTTCACATTTCGTAGATCTAATTGCTAATGACCCAATTATGTTTGACTATATTCGTACTATTCAGATAGAACATTATATAGACAAGGTAAAGATCCCTTCTTGAGATGCATTTAAGTAAGGTATTATAAGTAAGATACATAAACATTCTGGCGTGAAGGGTCGCAACCCGAGCGAATTTCCATGAAATGCTTCTTTTCTTTCTCAACAATCGAGTTTTGGCTAAATTATGTTTGTCGTGAATACAAATTTATATTGTTTTTATTTATATTCAAACAATTTAAATTTTGTTACATTTACTCATTTATACCGCAGGTCTAAATGACCGCATGTCTTTTGGGTAGATCTAACCTCTGAATAAACTTTAAGGAAATCACGTGTATCATTTTTTTTTGTTTTTACATTTGGCACAATGGAGTAGCTTGCATTTGAGGTATAACGGGGAGGTACTGGTGAGTATTCACAACCCTTTCATGGCATAACTCTAAAAGGTATTGGGTTAACATTCCCCCTAATAAGATTAATACTCACTAATGTGAATTAAATGTAGGCGTGAAATCATTTTATTAGAATCTGATGTGATGAAGAAAAGTTCCGAGGCACCCCGTACCCGCTTTTTTATTTATTATGACCAAAACATAATAACGCTGTGTGAATAAACGCTATTTGTTATCAAATTTAAACAATTAATTTGTTTATTATAAACGTTCTATTATATAGATTACCATAATATTGTTTTTTTGAGGTAGTACGTAATTGAGCACTTTATTGGACCGTTTTTAGGATGAGAAGCCAATCATTATTGTTATAGGAGGTTATTTAGTACTTTTCACCTCCGAGGACAATAATGAATGTAAAAAACTCCTAGGACGTAAAAGTAATTCATATATTGCCGCCATTACTGTAATGTAGCGTGTTCAAAAAACAATCTGTGTTAAACCTTCATGAGCTTTATTTAAAAACGTTCATTTTGTTTCTGTTTTTGTTCGTAGACTAATTTTTTTTTCGTTTTTAAAAGGTGTTCTAATTGACAATTTTTGTGTGTTTATTTGTAAAGGTTTTACATTTTTGAGTAAAAGTGTGAAGCTATGGATGAATTTAATGACGGCGATAATATGGAGTTAATAATAATTGGACGTTTTTTTTTTTTAATTAAGTATAGAGCGCAGTTTAAGGAGTGCTATTTTTTGATTTTTTTAATGAGTGCTTTATTTAATGAGTGCTACCTTAAAAAAATAGTGTATGCCATCTGGCTGAGAATGTCTTTATGTCTTGGCAATTTTTCCCGACTCGCTTCGCTCGTCGGTAAATCTAATTGCCCTGACATAAAGACACACTTCTCAGCCTTATGGCATAAATAACTATTATTTAAATGACTGCTTATTTAATAATATTATTAATCGAATGAGTTCTAGTAACTTTTTTGATACCTCAAATTTTAACCGATAAGGCTTCTTTAGTAATAATAACTATCTTTGTGGAATACACCAAAATTAACAGGTAATGCAGTGCAGAGGACATCTCTACGTAAAATATCTCCATTAATATAATAAATCAGGTCAAAGTGTTAATTGTTTGCTTTAAAGCTATAAAATTACATACTAGGGAGTATTTTGTCTCTTATGTCATCACCCTCTTGACAAATACGCATAGGGAAGGTTACGTATACAAGGGAAGGTTAGGTAGACAAGGGAAGGTTATGTCACCTCAACGGGATTTACTACTCGTGACACATATGTACACACGTATAAACAAACAGAAAAACAAAAACAAATAAACATTCCATGTTTCAGAGAGCGTTGTAGGGACTACTTATAATATAGAATACTTTAGTAAGAACTTTTAGTTATTTGTTGTTTCTTATTTTGTCTTAGAAAAACAAAACGTTTATCTTCATTTTAAGACATGTTTATATCTTCCGTTTTTCTGTTGAAATTTTCTTTACACTTTTTTGTATAAGAAGGCTTTGCTTTCGTATTGTAATCTTATACATACTTCTATGAAATAATGTTGTTGGAATTGTGGTAAGATTTTAGCTCTCTCTCTACGTGGTATTATTATCTATCATAATTGCATAAAGTATATCAAAATGGTGCGTGCATATCAGTGGTGACATTATTTAATGATTATGAGGGCCACTCCATATAGATCCATTGAACCTGACAGATATTGTAGGGGTCTCTCTCATAGATGCATACATACATACGACAAATATAATGTGTGTGTATATATATATATATATATATATTATATATATATATATATATATATATATATATATATATATATATATATATTATATATATATATATATATATATATATTATATATATATATATATATATATATATATATATATATATATATATATATATATATATCTGTGTGTGTGTTATATATGTTCTTGGAATCAGGAGGCCAAACGGAAGTAATCCTCTTCTCCCACCCAATTATTTTCTTATATAAATTCGCTAAAACCTTTTTAAATGTTTTTCAGAGTAATTAAACACAAGAAAATGAAATACATATCTGCTAAACCTTACTTGCTCTAGTAACCATTGACTGACCAAAGGGAACTTAACTTGCCTCTGCGTACTCTTTTTTATTTACTTGCCGTATCACTGTGTTCTATATCTCTTAGGGGGAAAGTCTATAGCGCTTATAATTATTTTTTACGTAACGCTTGAAATAATTTACTTTCCTATTTTTTTTAAATGTTACCTCTATACATTTTTCAAATCGTGTTATATGTTCAGGAGCAGAAATAACGTCAGAGGTGAGAAATGCTGGCGCAATATGTGTCTATGGTTTTAACTCCCTCGCATTCCAACCACCGAAATATTGATCACATACTTTTCCTTCTCTTGTCAAATATTACTTTTGAGTATATATTTTAAAAATAGCTATACTAAGACCTTAGCGTTTTTAAATGTAGACTTTGTTTTAACTATTTAGACCAGTTCACTACTATTGACTGATCCCACTTGCCTCTAGTAGCGGTATCTGTTATAGTATCTATTTGATAATAAAACTAGTTTACGTTATTTCAGCCCCATCGGGTAAAATACATGGGCACATTAAGAACAAATTAAACAAAGCAAAACTTTTTGGGCTTGTTTGTATAATTGATGAAAAATAGCCTCATAAGAAAATCTCCAAATCCCTCTTCTCTCTCAAATAATCCAAGTTCTAGGATGAGCATAAATTGAGTCCAACTTCAAGAAAGGAAAAAAATGAAGAGTCTCAAATTACGCATAGCGCTTTCGAACTAACTAAAGGTCATCATTAGTGCCAAACTAATATTAAAATACAAAATTAAAAAAATATAAAACTCAAGGATAACAAAATAATAGATTACTCATTTATTATTCTTCATTATTATCGTTCATAATTTTTTATCTTTGAGTTTTTTATTTTGTTATTTCTTACTTGTTTGTCAGGCACTGATGATGACTCTTGTTAGGTCGAAAGCGCTTTGCGTAATTTGTAAATAGACAAAGTTTTCTGTGGATAGATTTTATTTTTCTTTTCTTGGGATCCAAGGTTTAATAATTCTCTCTAATGTCCCTTTTAAGATCTAATTAGGGCTTTAAAAAGATAAAACAAGGTACTCCTTGTTTTGTCTAGACACTGACTCAGTGTTTCGCATAAGCCCTAAGCTTATGTGACACAAATAGTCAATATAATTGATTTTATTTTATTTAAGTTTATTTTAATAAAAATTTATTTTAATAGAAAAATAAAGGTCAAAATCTTAATACGGTCCCCTTGGAGCAGGTTTTTGCAATGCATCACAGTATAGCGGGCTTACTCTAGCACGTGCACATCAAGGGGCTATACTACATTGAGCCTTAATAGTCACTCAGTTTAAGCAAGATTTCTCAGCGATCCTCTATTAATGAAAACTAATGCTACCGTCGACAGGGAGAGATACAGGGGCCTTGGGGCCTTGCTGCTAAATATATTTAAGTTAATAGGGAAAGCACTGGAAGCCATCGCGAATTCAATGCCGTTTTAACAGAACTGAACTATGTGGTACATCAAACATAGAAGATATAATTAAAGAAAGATAGTTTGGGATTATAACGTACAAAAAAGGTTTGTTCCGTTACTAGTTTACATAAGTGATATACTATTATTTGGTAGTTTAACTATAAGAATCCGCTCCTGTCGTCTTTTTTAGGTTATAACTTCTGGAATTAACTGATTTATTCAAATATTTTCTTTATGGAATAATGACCAATTGCAAGTAAATACCCGTGCCGTTATAATGGTAATAAACAACCACCTTCTGCCTGACGCTCTCCTATACATTCCGGCATTCTATACCTACTATACTCTTGCAAAAATTGTGATTACACTAGCCCATAAAAGGTTCTAGTTGTCACACAGTCTAAAGCATATTGCTAGCCTAAGCCAAGCCACCCCGTTTTAATTATTCTACGACTTTAAAGTAAAAAGTAAAGCATCCTGCAAACTTAAGGTACACGCTGTTAAGTATCTTACAACCTGAAGATAGACAAAGTTAATTATACTACGCTTAATACGGTGTAATTTAAAATATCCTAAATTTCCATTAATTTATTAATGCGATTCTTAAAGCATATCCATAGAGTATTAGTATTATTAGAATTATTATTAGGATTAGTAGTATTAGAACAACAAATCCAAAAATTATATCCAAAAATTTACTCTTTACCGCTAAAATTCAAATTTAAAAAAATATATATGACAGTAAGTACATGTATTGGTAATATTTTTTTACAGGGTTAAGATTAATAATAATAGAGTGCCAAATGTTATCAGTGGTGTTTTTATTGCTTTCATGAACATAGAATCCTATTACATAATTGAATAGCCCTAATAATTATATATAATAATAACACCCTAAATTTGGTTTACTTTATTATTTTAAGCACGACGAAGCGTGACAGAAGTTATAATTGCCCAGACATTGGATAAATCATTTAATCTGAGGATGAGTAAAGCATGACATAATTAAGTGATTATTTTTAGCGAATTTTTAAAGAAAAAAGGAGCTTATGAGATTAGGGTCATGAACATGATTAAGAAATGTATTATAATATATATTATATATATATATATATATATATATATAATATATATATATATATATTATGTATGTATGTATGATGTATGTGTGTAGTATGTACGAGTTCTTTGGCTCCTAGACGTTTCTATGGGGCTTTCAAACGCGCTTTCTTGGATCGAAATGAAACTTGGTACAAAAATCAACCTCTGGTAATGAAATATGTGCGACGTCATTACCCCACAAACATTTGAAAATATCACAAATCTTCATGTATTGTTTACATTGAGCTGAAATGTTTTAAAGGTATATTACTATGTAAAGTTCATAAGCATACGAAGTTCCATTTTATCACCAGTATTAGTTCTGGTTTTATTGATTGACACATATATGTAAACAAAACATTATGTCATTAATTGACACAATGTAAACACTATGTATGTGGCAGTATGCCTCTTATATAAACCAGTAATATGACGAACTGATCAAGTAAACGACCTTGTGGTTGCAAAGCGGCCGCAGGGAGGCGCGGACCCGTGAATCGGCCGACGCCGCGAAGCGGCAAAGACGCCCTAGGCCTCTCGTGTTTTGTTAATAAATACAATATAATGCATAAGAAAAATTAGGTAATATCTAAGGAAACCAATTCTAAATGAACTTAAAATATATGTTCATACTGCGTAATAATCGGAAAAAAATATTCTCAGAACTCATATACGTAAAATAAAAATTCATACAAATTAATTTTAATTGATTGTCAATTATATTTTATTTTATACGACCTAGCTACATAAAAATAGCTGCTCAAAATTGCGGGGAATGCTATAATTTGGGAAAATCTTCAGGGATGCTCAAAATTGCTCTTTTATTTTTTCTTTTCTTTCTAATTTGCTTCCTCTAGCCGTAGGTTTATAGGAAAGTTAAATAGTCCCCCCTAAAATCTAAAGCCGAGATTTCACTAGAATTATCCGTTATAGGTCGGGTTAGTAAGTTTGTGAATGTGTCTAAACTCCCGCTGTAATGATTCTAAGGAATTGATTTTTTTAATTTTATGAGTATTATTACAGACTAAACTAGGCTGGCAACAATGCACATAGATATTTTTCATTGGCTTTAACATAAACTAATATTTCCTGATATAAAATCTTAACATCATAAGTGTGGGAAAATCTGAGAAATCCCACTTTTGGCACTGGGTAACTATGGTGTACTAAGACGAGCGTAGCGAGTGAGAAGTGATGATTCCTTAATCTTTGGGTATGCATAACATTCTAATGATGAGCAAAGCGGGCAAATAAAGTTCCGAGGTACCCCGTACCCAGGCTTTTTTATTTTTGATTGGTTTTATAGTTATTTGTGTTATATCTAATCCTTAAATAATCCTTTATGTAAAAATAAATTTATTTGAATCCATTAAAAACCAATGGTTGTGATAAAATATACACTTAAAAAATGTTTTTACACCATCTTTTTTGCGCTAAACGCGGCCATAATTCCTGGACAGAGCCAAATTGCGCTGTGAAACCTCGCAGGACGGCAACCATCTATCCAAGTAGGACACTCATGCAAACTGCACTATTGTTACCTTTAATGCTTCCGGTAATTCACCAAGACGATAATGCTCCACCTTTAAATAGAAATTGATTAAAAGTAGCTGGTGTTACTTAAAGTCAAGTAAAGCAGGAAGGTGATTTTGATGCACCCCGCGCTCACCCTGAGAGCTAAGAACGTCAACTCTTATGTTAGAGCCAAAAACTGCATCACAAATCTATGCTAAATCACGCCAGGAACACTCGAGAGATACCTGGGGTGTAACAAAGTGATGGTCCGCTGCAGACATCCGAGAACAGCCAGCATATCTACTTCTCACAATCTCAACTTTACAGGGAATACAAAGCTCTGGACGGGTAGTTCCATAAGCTCTCCGAAAATGGTCGGAGTCTCAAGAGGCCTTTAAGAGCGAAACAAACCGTTTCCCACAGTAAAACACTCTCCACGCGTATAAAGAAACCGAGGTCCCAATATAATGCTTATAGACACATGCATTTTACTAAAGAGAGAGCGGAGTATGAAAATATTATGGATTTACTCCCTTTATATTTGCTTGCTATTCTACTCCTCGCCACCTAAACTGTGAATGTGGATTTAGTATTAACTGAAGAAAACTTCCTATTTACTCTCCCCTGTGTGTAGAGCGGAGCGTGAACAATTAGAGTGGCTCATCCTTTACCCTGTCATGATTTAAAAACTGGTAACGAGTCTCTAAGAGTCCTAATATCTAAGAGATATATATTATGCCCACGAAAATTATTATTTACCCTCTTTGCTCTCCTTTGAGCACACAATAAAACTTAAAGGGAAAACATAAACTCTCAATACCTTAAATCACAGCAAGAAGTTAGACTATTACGAGCAGTATCTCTCGTGAAAAACCACAAAAAATCAAAGAGAACAAAGCATAAAATATAAGACCTCTAGCGTATCAAATACACAACAGGAATAGAAGAATATTACACAAATTAGAGAACATATATAAGTTTTAGTTTTCGTAAAATGGCTTATGTTTATCCTTAGAATAAAGACAGAATTCTAACTGCGCTAGTTAAGAAGATCGTAAATAGATTTACATTCAATGCATCATTTTATATAAACTTATATTCTCTGCGTCGCGAGAGTGCTCGCGGATGAGCCAGGGCAATAATTTTCTTTGTGTAAATTAGCGCACTAAGTTCACTTAACTTTTTATCATCCTATTTTTAGTGTGACTATGAACGGTTTCGACTCATATTATTTTTACAAATCATCCTGATAGAGTCGACATACCCTTGTTTTTTATGTATATTGAGTTGAATAAGTTTAACTTTCCTATTTTTATTCAAAAAAGTGTGAACATTTTATAACTATAGATTAACAATATTTATCCTTAGCGTCATCTCTAGCGTTAGTGTGCACTTATATTATGAAAAATGCTAGTTTATGCTAATTTAAATCATTATTCAGAGCAGTGTCTCCCGTAAGCCAAACGATAAGGTTTCAAAAAAACACACTGATCTCCGAGCAGCTACTGCTACCCATCTGTGTGCTTATAGGAACAACCCTGAGATAAAAGGATGTGGGTATATTTTTCAAATGTAAAAGAACACATGCAGACTACGAGTTTAGTACTATCGCTTTAGAGCACAGAAGGTGTAAGCATTTGGCAGCTCCTCTCAACAAACCTGTGAAACTTACTATAAGAGCACGAAATAATTATTTGAGGCATATATAGCAGACGCTAGACTGAATTACGAAACTATTAGTTTTCCCCACTAGCCTGTGCGAATCCACGTTAGTTAGAGGTCCTATTCATAGAGAAGTGTGTGATTATAATACAGACTGCGAACTTTGTATATAATTATATGTATAATAGTGTACATCAAAAAAATAAGTGAATCTATATATCTTCCATAGATTATAGTGGACCTCTATCTCACATGGAACCAGAAAATTTATAATCATCAATAAATATATTAACTCAATAATTTTTTAAAATTAATATACTATGATTACTTGTCGTGACCCTATATGCGGAAGACACTGTTAAATGTACAGACAATCCACCTGATGTAATACCACATAAAAAAATTACTGTGATAAATTGGTCAATAAAAACCGATAGTGCGAAGTGAAACATTTTCGTAAAATAAAAATATATTCACACCTCTCCTCACACACGAGAATTTAGTAAGCACTGAACAGTCATCTTTAATTCATGCTGAACTAATGAACCAGTGTCGGGCTAAAGAAAACTCCTCATCTGATGTAGACGATAAAATAATATAATCTGAATATAAGCTCAGTTGTCGAATCTTCATGTCTATTAATTTATATCAATAACCTCCATCCACAGAATGGAAGTACTACTGTGTGGAAGATAGAGACTGTCGTTGTCATTGAACTCGATATATCCGTGGAATTTAACAAGAATATTTATATGGCTGCGAAATAAATGACTATTCAACGATACTTACCAAAATACTGAAAGAGAGAAAATACAAACCAACCAACGAATGACAATGATAGGGCCGAGGAGGCCCACCTGTATTGGCTAAAACCAAACACATAACATTGAAAATATAATTAGAAACAACCTAAGACATTGTTTTGATGTACGGCTCTCTCGCAGTGAAGAGTAAAGTCA
This sequence comes from Microvelia longipes, assembly GCA_018340805.1. Taxonomy (NCBI): domain Eukaryota; kingdom Metazoa; phylum Arthropoda; class Insecta; order Hemiptera; family Veliidae; genus Microvelia; species Microvelia longipes. The sequence continues at coordinate 16,674,783 of JACMZG010001908.1, forward strand.
CAATATGTGAAAGAATATTGCTATAGATAGTCTTAGTAATGATAATTTTCTCTTCCTAGTTGCTTGTTGTGAGACTAGTTCTAATGACTAATAAGCGAGACAACGTAACGCCAAAAAACTACAGTCACCATGTATTTTTACCTAGGTTACAAAAATAATGCAATAAAGCTGTTGTCTTTATAAACCTAAAATGGATAAAAAATGTTCTTTCACATACATAACGAATAGTAGTCCATGATTCTGGTCCTGTGAGACGAAAGTTTAAATATATGCTATAAGAAATACTAATGTTAATGATAATAACCCTAATCATGTACCCCTCACATTGACACAATATGTATCATAACTGAATATGTACCAGACCCGCTTTTATAGCAATAGAAGTACCACTTAAAAGCAGTATATGAACATACCGTCCGTTGTAAAATTCAAAGCCTCATTAAATGTTTTTTAACGCGAGAGATAATTTCAAATATACTTAACAGTGGAAAGCTACAGATAATTAATGATATTGTTCGACAACCATTCCAGATTAGGAAGAAATGCGGGCACTTTCCGTTTGGCCATCTAAAGAATTTCTATCAGAATTCCAATGAATTACATATGATTGAGCACCCTACAAAGTGCTCACATGAACTAGGTACATAGCATCATCCAATAACGAAATTTAATACATCAATGACATTAAAAACTGATATATATGAAAGAAGACCAAATAGTATATATTGGTAATGTAGCTAATAAAGATAATGACTCTGAATTGTTTGTGAATCGAAAATATATGTCATAATTGAATATTATAATAAGATCATCTTATTTGTGACTCAATGGAAAAGGAGCTAAACATGGTACGAGTAGGAATTATTTCCTATGCAAACTCCCAAACTTATTTTTAGTAGCTAAGGGAAACCCAATCGTGTAACTTTGTAAAAACTGTCCAGCTAAACAATAGAGGAAGAATATCATACCAGAGTGAACACCAAAATTACATGCCTAATAAAATTCCGCATCGCTTAGGTTAAAATTCCTAATATTCCAAATGTTAGTGTCTGAATCAACCAAAGAAGATTGTTCAACCGACCTGACGATGACTACGTTGGAAATTTGGTGAAGGTATATATCAGTGCCTGAACAAATTTGTAAATTGAATGCAAAAATTGAAGTAGCCGGTATATCCAATCATGAACCAACATTGCAAATCAGTGAATTAACGCTAAACGAGCCAAGCTCCTTCTTTGCTTACAATTAAATAGAGGTGAATGACAATGAGCGTTACAGATAAACTAAGATAAATTCTGAAGTGAGGTAGAGACACCTATGTCTCTTAACAACAAATGCAATACAACAATAGAAGTTAAATCACAACACCGAATACGGAGGAAACGGAAGTACAATTTTCCTACTACAAGATAGTGATTCAATAAATTTCGGATCATCGAAATCAACTATCTTTGTACATATCAGAACACTGTTTCACTCAAATGTCCTCGTATGAATACGAGGACAAGCTTCCAAACGTATTATTTAATGCCAGACGTCCAAAGAATGGTCTGCTACCAATCGCTAGGAATTAACGTATATAAAAGAACAATGTGGGAGAGTCATATGACTTTTAGAGAATATCAGTCGCAGATTGAGATAACCTGTCAAAGTAGACAGCCAATCACTTTGGCTTTCACAACAATTCAAATGGCGCTTCAAATATCGTAAATGTGAGCTCAAGTGTATATTACAGTGAGCAGGTAAGTGATATAGATCCAGAATGCTTGGTAATATTTCCCAGACTATAACCTTTTTTCTTATAAGAATGCGCCTAGAGAACCCAGTGACAAAGCAGCAAGGACAATCAAGATAAAGTTATACTAAACTGTTGAGTAAGAGCAGAACACTAATGAATATCAAGTGCAAAAGTTATTTAAACCCTTTTATGCTCGGAGAACTTTTAATTAATTATTTTTGCATAATGGTATAATTGTGACAGAGCGCGCTCTAAAATTAAAGAATCCAAGCGTCCCTAAAATCGTTCCCGCCTCAAAGTCCACTATATTAAATGGCAGCTTTTTCAATGTCATAAGCAATAAGAGGAAGTGTCTCTCTAACGGTAATATTATGCCCTTAAAAATTTATCGGGTTATTAAAATATTGCTGCGATATACACAATAGGTTCTGAATAACGAGAGCGCCAATATAAATATGTAATGGAACGTCCTCACATAGTCGGCTTGTGTAGACACAATTCCATTAATAAAAGTTTGATTGAGGCTCAACTAACAGAATGAGTGTTGATGCAACGTCCCCATACGAATGGCAAGCAATTGTCAAAACGAATATAGCTAAATAGCTTACTAATAATTAAAATATAATTAACTCTGTGTAAGATAAAATTTCTAAAACGTGCTATCATTAATGTGCACGGCAATTCCACAATCTACTTTTAAAAGCTCACATAGTTCGAGCAAGTGCGAAGTCTTTCCATACGGAATTATGGATGCAGCCAAAAAGGAGGATTATCCCGAGGACGACAATCACTTACCACATTGGAGATGCTGTCTAATGTATAGTTTCTTAGAGAAACATCACACGTCTGTGAGGAAAAGCCATAAAGTTGCAAGGCAATTCCTTAGTGTGGGGGCGCGGGCCATCACATTTGGTCTCCCGGATATCGTGGTGAGCTCTCCATACAATGTAGGCGACTAATACAAATAGGTCCAAGCCCCTGAATAATCATAATTCTCAATACCTAATAATGTCAATTGTGCACCATGTCTTTCATAAATCTAGATTATAGAGATAAGACACATTTTTTAATCAAAAGAACTCAGATTGTCGTCTAATTATTTGAGTCATGTCCACAATATCCTGCTTAAAATTATTGATCTAAAAACACCGTAGATATACTAGAGTGGCCCGTCTAAGTCGAATAATAAGACTTACGTGAAGTAAGTGCCTTGTATATGAAGGAATAACACTCGAAAATGAACGTGGTCAAATAATTAACAATCCATATTGGAATTTGACTATTACTAGTGACCGTTGTTATCTCATTATTTGTAGAACTCGAAGAGTGGAGAGTGTGCGTGTGTTCCAATGTCCCCTATAACAATCCCTAAAACACCATTGTCCATACGTCTATGAGGACCTATTTCCTAATCAACAAAGTGTGACAATTCTCAGGACAGCATTTAAAACTGAACAACAGTGTACTACACATAATTAGAACAGTACTGATATAAGTGAGAAAAAATACGTAAGCAAGTGAGGTAAGCCGATCTATGTGAAGCTATACGCTCCTGGATGTGAGTTGAAGAGAGTACTATTGCAAACCACAAAATTTATTCAATATAATAAGTGCTAACCACAATATGGCTTTTCCTTTATCATAGTCAATTTCTACAACCAAGCTCTTGTCAAAAATGATTTTAAAACGATAGTGTTGATCAATATTTGCTATATTTAATGCTATTATTTAATAAACTAATTATACAGATTATCACATGATCACACTATAAGTGATTTCAAGCACAAACTGAGCACTACAATATTTAGTTTAGGCGATCTTATTAAAGTGTCATCTAAGATTACTGTGTGCATGATACTAAATGCAAAATTTACTGTTCATAAAATATAGACATCAATATGTCACATATAGACTCAACAATAAAATATATATAGATAATTAAATTTTTAATATCAAAATTGAAATGTATATAGCTAAAGTCAAATTATGACCAATAAACCATTGTGTGAGCGTCATAAATAAGTTTATCTGAGGATTTAAGCAAGAGACAAAAGATAATACTCGACCTAGAGATTAGGTAAACTCTAATCTCACTTAATTTGTTAATCATTGTTAACTAGCAAATTATAACAATTACTATAACTAATATGGCTTTCTTACGAAGCGATATTACACAACACACTATCATCACAGTGAAGGAAGACAAACTTGTAAGAAAACCACTTATCTCTTTTAAATAATACAATTATTAACAGATAGTCTAATAAAAGGTACTAACATTATGAAACGGTAATATATGAAATATGTGACTAAAATAGAGAACGACTATCCATCTGAGATATAACTGAAATTGGAATCTTTTATGTGTGTATGACCTAAGAATTATCTAACTTAATAAATAGTATCCTCATCCTGTAAGTTTAATAGAATAAAGTATAAGATTAAGTGTAGCCCAGAAGGAACAAAAATTGGTGAGAGTGTATAAAAGGTAATAAATAAGTGTTTATGTTATCAATAGGAAAATTAATTTGAACTACAAACACATGAGAGTATATTTTGCACCAAATACATATGAACAAAAAATTTTCTTATATATGTGGTTTAAAGTTAGTTAACCAAAGAAAGGAAAAGTGTCCAGATGAAGTATTTTTGAGTCTATGATTGCATATTCCAGTAAGTGGATATCTCACTTGAGCACAACAGATTTTATATTGACAAATTCAATAACTACGTAAAAAAGTATAAATAATCTCAATAACATAGTTCTATTTTGACCTCCCAATTGCTTTAACACAAATTGTATACAGCTTAAAATTGACTAGTAATATGATCATTATTGTGCTTGCCAAGTAGCAACTAAGCCAAAAATGAGGGTAATAGTGAGAAGACTATCAGTAATACGAGCTCGATAGTACGTGGTGTTATAGAGAGTTAACAATCAAAAACTGTGTAATTATTATATATATCCACGACACAAGAACATATTTTTAAAATTGAGAGAATAGTCAGAATATGCGATCGATTATTATGCTCATTGATTCGAACGTCATCTGATCGCACGGTTCATGAGAAGCCGTAATATAACAGACACATCAGAGAGCCACTAGAGAACAAAAGTCCAACATTATGAGCCAACAACCTGCACAAAACCCGTTGTATTGTATGAAAAACGTGTACAAGCAAATAGGATGGAACAAAATCCCACATGACGTGTAAAATACCATGACACCTATCTCCTATTTCTGTGTATTTATGTGTACCTTTGCCTAAAATGCGAATCAAGTGGCATCTAGCAACGAGTGTCAACTTATATTGGCAGAAGAGAGTACTAATGAAGTATAGATTGATCTAGATTATGTAGTCTGGCGTTGCTCCATTTAAGACAAATTTGACGAATCAAATTAAAGTGCCGAATCGATAAACCTTAGATCTGAACAATATAAATATGTGTACCGAGTAACAATTATGTAGTTTTTGACGATAACGAATGAGGTCGTAAATAAACAAATAGCATACCGCAAAACGCCTGACTTCTCCGTGTGTGGGAAAGTAATAAGCAAGGATTAGATAAGTATACTGTGAATGTGATACCATTACAAATTAAAAATGAAAGTGTCCGAATGTGCTAACCCTAACCTGTCTCGAGTAAACTTCTATATATTAGGAATTTTACAGCATGTTAAGGTCACCCTACCACTGTTCTTTCCAGGATGAATCCTCCCAATTGAAAATGGGTCTAATATTGGGTGAAGGGAGCTCTCTAGACATGTGACACCTTAATGCGCTCGTAAGTCAATAAATTTCAGAACAGTTAAGGTAAGCATACCACTTTGAACATAAGGATTATATACCAATATGAACATCAAGTCTAACAATAATCTGTTCTTCACTCCCGAGTTAGTTCCAGCGTACATTTTAATCTAAAAAAAATTTATACTATTTTTTAAAATGACTTTCCTCTATTCTAATATGAGGGAAAGCACTAGAAAAAAAGTATTACACCAATTTTTTCATTAAATGCGTTCACTTTTCAGCACTTAGAGATCCAAAAATCGAAAAGGTGGTGTCTATGTATTCGCAGTGCATTTTCTTGTTTACGTTAAACGTTTACGTTAGCCATTTGGCTTTTGTCTAGCTATTTAGCTCAGCCGATCTAGATGACATTTGATTCAATTTTTTTAATGTTTTTTGTTATACATTTTTTACTAAAAAATCTTAATTATTATATATTTATATTTTTTGTTCTAATAAGATCTCTTAGTTTTAACTTTATTTTATTACAAAGATTAATAGTGATTTTGATTATTTATACTTTTTACTTATGATTTATGGTATTATCACATTTTATATATATTTTCCTTTCTTTTGTTAACTAACTTTAAACCATGAAAATTTTTTCTTTATAAGTCTCATCTTTTATTATATTTTCCTTGATAACATAATTTTATACTTCCTTCAAAATTTGTCTATTGCAATACTAAATCATTTAAAGAATCTATTAGTGTTCTACAATATCATATTTCAGTACAGTAAGTTTTATTTTCAATTCTATTACCAATGTAACTTTATTATTATAATTATATTATTAAAAGGGAATTCCTTAGTTCTTAAAATTGTCTTAAAAAATTATAGTTAAAATTGTCAAATTGATTACAAGAAACATTATTGGTTATAATTATCTTTCCTAATTTCTTTTCTAAATGTTATGTTTTTTTCTATTTTAAATTTTATTTTTGTTTTTTGTTATTATTTTATTGCATTTTGTTCGCCACTTGAGATGCCTTTATATGTATAATATTTGTTATTGGACACTTGTGTCCGTATATGTAAATAAATAAATAAAAAATTCAAAAATTAAGTTTTATGCTAGAAAAAAGTTATTTATTTTTGGAAAACCCCAATATAGCGTTGAGACGCTATATTCGTTTTTTACTTAAAATAATTTGAGTAAGTTCTGTTAGTTCCGAATGCTCCACTTGGTGTTACAAGTCCATCATCATCATGTTTAGTTACGGACATTAAAATCGAAATAAACTACGAGTCCTTTAAGACTGAGTACATTATTTATATTGCATTCAGTTTCACCGTCTAACTATTCATGGGATATCATTTGCATACAATATAAGAGTTCTATGTAAAGTTTGTTATGGTCATAAGTGTAAAATATAATGCATATTTTATATACATATAAAAAAGAGACCAAAAGGTTTAACCCCCTAGATTTTGGATCCCTGAAAAAGGAGCTAAGGTGATATGCCAATTCAGATCGGGGAATTTAGGTCTCTGAGCCCCTTTAAAATCAAGAAAATGGCCCTCAAATCAGTTTCTGAGAATGCGAAATAATGCGTTTTTTATGAAATTTAAGTTATTATCTATTTTTCAGCATTTTAGATGTCAAACATTAAATCATCATATTTTATATGTCAAGCATTAAATCATCATATTTTATGTGTTAAACATTAAATCATCATATTTTATATTGGCACAACACCAAAATCTTTATCGGGTAAAAAAATAAATCAATCTAGTGGGTTAAACCTTTGAGGCTCTTCAATCACATTTTTGCGTCTAGCTCATAAAGTATAACTTACTTCTGGCTCTTTCAAAGCACGGCTCTTGCATTCGGTTACACACCCGGTCATCTTTACTGCCTAAAAAACAAACAGATTTATTTTTAAAATTAATTAAAATAGTGAATGATTATAGTAATTAATACAATTTTAATGATTTTCCAATTTTTATTATTACATTAACGTTAATTCACTAAGCAAACATTAAAAAAATGATAAAACGTAGAAACATGTTATCAATTTCAGTTTCATTTACCATCTTTAGGTTTTATTTTAATCGAATAAAATGCATTTGCTTTTAAAAAAAAATCTCGACAAAGATAAAAGTCTGCTAACTGTCCAATTGATTGCAAACTAAGCACTGATAAAAGCAGATTTAACTATAGATAATACACAGTGCTTAGTTTCATTAGAGCTGCTGGATAAAACCATATTCTGATTAAGATATCTATTTAATTACTACAACTAGTTTAATTATAGGTCTAGGTATTGCTCTTACCTGGCATATGCCACATTGCACAGTTGCATTCATTTAATGTATAATTGGTTAGACACTCTCTCATACAGTTGGTTTCAGTGTACAAATGAAAATATTTCAGCATCTTTTCGTTAGAAAAATAGCAGTTTCTTTTCTCAACGGAATATTGTTTGATTTCACTTTTTGCTGTTATTAATTTCGGTATGAGACTAAGTCGGCTTTCATGGCCTGGGCTCACCAGAATCGAATGAGCTGATATTTGAGGGGCTTCTACTGGACTGTGAGCATTTATCTGTAACATTAGGTTTCTGGAGTTAAATTATGAATGATATGACGCGATCAATATTTAGCTAACGGTTTATCAGCAGACTGGTGTAGGGTGTAGTAGACCCATAAAACATATTTTAAATTTCAATAACCCCTTTGCCTGGATGTATTTTGATTACTTTATTGTTAAAATATTTTAACAATAAAAATGGGGCCCTAGCATTAGGTGAAAAGATTGTATAAAGCTCAAACAAGGGGCTACCAAATTCAATCTTTTTGGGCCTCCCACATTGCGGGCACTAGTGGGCCTATAGGTACGCCACTGGTCTCGTTGTTAGCAAACTACTCCTGAAACTTTACTGATTCAATCAAATATTTTCTTCATAAAATAATGACCACACTTTAATAAATACTTGTGCCGTTAAATTGATAATAATGAGCGAGATGATTTCATAATAATAACCTTTATGGTAAGGAGAGTTTAGTTGCAGAGCTGTCGCTAGAGACCAGCACCGAATATTCCTCTACCTTCTGTCAAACGCTCTCGTATACCTTCCAAAATCCTATCAGGGTGTTAATATGATCCTATACCTGTCATATTGCTTGCTCAGAAGTATCAATAAAATAATTTATGAATGTGGAATTATTTTGTGGGGCTATCTTGAGAATATAAAATCTATTTGTATTATAAATTATTATTTATAAATGCCTACACACACCTTGATGCCTACACTAAGAGCAGGGGAGCAATAGTAATCGTCTACTTCTGCATCCAAAATAATGCTAAGTCCGTTTTGGGTGCCGCTACCTGTTGATCTCCAAGGTAAATAACTTTCAGGGTCTTCTTCAGTAAACCCTCTTTCAGGTGTCCAATGAACAGAGTTCCGAGTATGGTTTGACCCTACTTGGTTCGGCCTGAAATGTAACATTACTTTACCTAAAGACCAAGAAATTTAATTTTATAATACAAGTTCCATTCTAACAAGGATCTTTAATAAAGGGAATGACCCGCTGAATAGATTTGCTGTATAACAAAATCACACCGATAAGAAAAACAAATTAAGACGAATCCTTCAGAAAAACATTGTGCGAAACAAACTATGCTTGGAATAATTTGTGTTACAGTTATATGTCCTTTGTTTCGTCCGTGACTTTTTAGTGTATGTTTTTATCTCCAGGCGGTGTATAATGTAAAGTTTATTGACTAGTTTTTAGTGAGTAAAGAAGCACTTTTCCCTCCCAAGGGAGAAAGAGTTACTTTTTCACTCCCTTGGGAGTAAAAAGTAACTTTTTCTCCCTTAGGAATAAAAAACGTTTCCTATTATTGGGTTATTTTAACCAATTATATCAATTTTTAGGGGAGTGGTATTCTCTAAATTTATACAGGTGACTGATCAATTTTTGTAATTTTTCCGGGGGGTGATACCTCTAAAATTTATTAGGGGGACTCGAACAAAAAAAAAATATTGGCTTAAAATCCGTCTCAGGTCAAAAGAAGTTGTTTGGAGCAATATTTTTTTTTTTGGGGGAGGAGGGCAGAACCCCAAAAATTTATAAGAGAGAGCCGACCAAAAAAAATGATTGGCTTTAAGTCCGTTTCAGGTCAAAAGAAGTAGTTCAGAGCAATATTTTTTTTATTTTTCGGGGGCAGCACGCCCAAAATTTATAAGGGGGGCCCGACCATCAATTTTTTTTATTGACTCAAAATCCATTTCAGGTCGAAAGAAGTTGTTTGGAATAATACATTTTTTTGGAGCAGCTCCCCCTAAATTTATAAGGGGTAAAAAAATTAAACCCCCAAAAAAATAAAATAAAATACAACAAAACGTATTAAAATAAAATCAACGTCTGGAGATAAAATCTTGTATGCACCTTGGGAGTAAAATTAATTTTCCTCCTCGCAATTTCCTTCCTCGGCTTCGCCTCGGAAGTTATGATAGAGTTCTCGGCAGACTATGTTTTTTTGTATTAATTTAAGGAATATTTTCAGAAAAACTACATAATTGAATACTAATACTAAATAACTAATTGTAACTACATAATTGAATAACAATACTAAACAACTAATGGTAACTACATAATTGAATACTAATACTAAACAACATAATTGTCTCTTATAACATTGTGGCCAATCATATCAATTTATTATAAGATTATAACTTCACAATTAATGAAAAATTAGACTCAAATATTATTCCTTATAATTAGTCTATTGATATTTCTATATTGGCTAATTTCATAGATTTTTAACCCCTCCCTCTTTCTCTTACATGGTCTAAAATTAAGGACCTGTTAATTAATCGAAAATTTTGTCGGTTAATACATATAGCCTTAAATGGCTAACCCAACGACCAAATGTTAAAAACAGTATTGCATTTTATTTTAATTAGCTCGTAGTAAACTAACTCACCAATCTCTATAAATATAATCTGATCTTAGTCTGTTAAAAACACAGCATTGTCCTTCATCTGTCATATCTATTTCAAATGCACTATCACATGGAAAAATCGGTTGGTTTTTCCACATGCATCCAACCACTAAAGAAGCGCATTTCTGACTTACCTAAAACAATTGTGGTTTTACTGACATATTTAAGTCTATGGCATGACTAACTATTAGATAAACTGAGAAAAAGCTGAAGCTATGAGTTGAAGTTTCTATTTGATTTTTCTTTGTTCTTATTCTTTAAATTAGGAATCGAATCTTAACTCGTAAATTAAATATGCACTATGTGTATAGAGAGTTAATGAGTAAGATAAATAAGTTATCCTTAGTCATGTTAAATTATTCGCCAAGAAAGTAGTATAAGTAACTCGGTAACTTGTGACACTTATCTCGTCTACACGATTTGTTGAGCACTGGGTTGAACACCAGGTTAAATCCTCGACACCGATTTTACTCCGTGTAGACGGGGGTTGAACCCCCGTAAAATCGGTGTCGAGGATTCAACCTAGTGTTCAACACATCGTGTAGACGAGGTAACTATATGTTTAAAAAACGGGAAATCTAAAGAACCTTAGATAATGCAAAGAGATCCATAATGATCAGCTTGCAATGATCCTAGCATCTATCTGGCTGCATGGATAAATATAAATCCTAGATAAATCTAGGATTATCATATAAATATCAATTCTAGATAAATATAAATCCTAAATATAAATTCTAGGATTTATCTGGCTGCATATAAATATCAATTCTAGGATAAATATAAATCCTAGATAAGTATCAATTCTAGGATTTATCTGGCTGCATATAAATATAAATTTGGATAAATATAAATCCTAGATAAATATAAATTCTAGGATTTATCTGGCTGCATATAAATATAAATTCTAGGATAAATATAAATCCTAGATAAGTATCAATTCTAGGATTTATCTGGCTGCATATAAATATCAATTCTAGGATAAATATAAATCCTAGATAAATATAAAATTCTCGGATTTAATCTGGCTGCAATCTAAATATCAATTCTGATAAAATATAAATCCTAGATAAGTATCAATTCTAGGATTTATCTAGCTGCATATAAATATACATTCTAGGATAAATATAAATCCTAGAGATAAAATTTCTAGGATTTTCTGTGCAATAAAATATTAATCTAGGATAATATAAATCTATAAATTAAATTTTAGATATATTGGCTGCATATAAATATCAATTCTAGATAAAAATAATCCTAGATAAATATCAATTCTAGGATTTATCTGGCTGCATATAAATATTAATTCTAGATAAATATAAATCCTAGATAATATAATTTAGGATTAATCTAGCTGATATTATGTAATTCTAGATAAAAATACATAAATCTAGATAAATACAAATTCTAGGATTATCTGGCTGCATATAAAATATCAATTCTAGGACAAAAATAAATCCTAGATAAATATCAATTCTAGGATTTATCTGGCTGCATATAAATATTAATTCTAGGATAAATATAAATCCTAGATAAATATACTAATTATCTACTGCATATAAATATACATTCTAGGATAAATTATAAATCCTAGATAAATAAATTCTAGATTTTATCTGGCTGCATATAAATATCATTCTAGGATAAATTATAAATCTCTAGATAAATATAAATTCTAGGATTTATCTGGCTGATATAAATCATTCTAGATAAATATAAATCCTAGGATAAAATAAATCTAGATTTATCTGGCTGCTATATAAATATCATTCTAGGATAAATATAAATGCTAGAAGTATCAATTCTAGGATTTATTCTGGCTGCATATAAATATCAATTCTAGGATAAATATAAATCCTAGATAAATATAAATTCTAGGATTTATCTGGCTGCATATAAATATCAATTCTAGGATAAATATAAATCCTAGATAAATATAAATTCTAGGATTATCTGGCTCATAAAATATCAATTCTAGATAAAGTAATCCTAGATAAATATAATTCTAGGATTTATCTGGCTGCATATAAATATCAATTCTAGGATAATATAAATCCTAGATAAATTATAAATTCTAGGATTTATCTGGCTGCATATATATCAATTCCTAGTAATTATAATCTAGGATTTATTCTGGCTGCCATAATACCTAATACGTACAAAAGTGCAATTTAGCTTAAACATAAATATTTTTTTTTTAATATTTTTATTAACATAACTCTTTGATAATTATTTTATTTACTTGCATTATTATGAAGGTCTTAGATAGTTATATTATTTACTAGTATTATTTTTTTTTAAGGACTGATTGAATCTTTTTACTCTTTTTTTTATTGTACCAAAGATAATTTATTGCGGTCTATACTTCCTATTTTGTACTTTGAAATGTTAGTTCTTAGCTTTTACAAAACTGGCAATTTAACATGCTTTTATTGTTATTAGTGTTTGTTACCTAATATTTAATTTTTCTTTAACTTGTATTTTATTTTCATTTAGTTTTTTTTTTAACTTTATAATGTCTATTTTAATTTTATTGTTTTTTCTTATTGTAATCTTTAATTGTACAATTATGTGGAGCTTTAATCGGCCTTGGCAGCTTGTGTAAATTTAAAAATAAATAAATAAATAAATAGATAAATAAATATTAATATCAATTCTAGGATAAATATAAATCCTAGGATTTATCTGGCTGCGTATAAATATCAATTCTAGGATAAGTATAAATCCTTGGATTTATCTGGCTGCGTGTAAATATCAATTCTAGGATAAATATAAAGCCTTGGATTTATCTGGCTCCAAATACATCTTTGAGAAGTAAATGGTGGATAATCGATCAAGTCCAATGATCCATAATTTAAAACTCTAGTTGACGGAAAAGAAACATGAATCTGAATGGTAATCTAGTGTATTACTTAAGTTTGAGTTAGACTACTTGATTTTTTACAATCGGGTCAATCCATGTCAAGTGTCCCAAAAAAAATAAAAAGAGGTGCTAAAAAATAGATTTTGATAATTATTTTGCTATTGATACTCATATCTATGGTGAGTAAAAAATGACCAATATAAATTTTTTATGGTCACTTTTATGGTCCTCCGACCCTAAAATTTAGTGATTTTTGACCTTCAGATAAGCAGCCGATACTCGGTTCTCGCTTGTACTACAGCAAAATGAACGGATCTGTTTAAAGCAAGCTTTGAGCTACATTTGGCCCTTTGACACTTTTACTCTATGACCGCTCCTTGGGGGGGGGGCAATGGGGGCTCCAAAATTTAGGGTTTCTTAAAAATATACGAAAATTTTAACATTTTTTTTTTTAATATGAAGAAATCTGAATTAATAGCTCCCAATTTAAGCTTTTTTTAGGAGTTACTTACTATAAGACAAGCAATCAACAAAATTTTCAAAGCATTAATATAATTCGTTTATGAGCTATGATTTTTTGAAAATCCATATTTTTTAATTTTTGGTCATTCTTGACCTTAAATATCTCCCTTGGACATGTATACTTTTTAATAAAAATTACATCACAAAGACCCCTTACTAGTGCCAACATTAATCATTAAAAACATTCTTGTGTATTTGCCCACAAGCAAAGTTATAGCTTAATCATGTATGTGTAATTTTCAAAATATCCAAAAAAAATTTTTTTTTTTCAATATTTGATAATTCACACATACATGATTAAGCTATAACTTTGCTTGTGGGGAAATACAAAAGAATGTTTTTAGTGGTTAATGTTGACACTGGTAAGGGGTCTTTGTGATATGATTTTTATTAAAAAGTATACATGTCCAAGGGAGATATTTAAGGTCAAGAATGACCAAAAATTAAAAAATATGGATTTTCAAAAAATCATAGCTCATGAACGAATTATATTAATGCTTTGAAAATTTTGTTGATTGCTTGTCTTATAGTAAGCAACTCCTAAAAAAATTGGGAGTACTTAATTTATGTTGCTTCACATTATAAAAAATATATATTTTATTAATATTTGGAAAATCACACATACATGAGTTAGCTATAACTTTGCTTGTGGCAAATACACAAGAATGTTTTTGTGGTTTATGTTGACACTGGTAAGTGGTCATAGAGTAAAAGTGTCAAAGAGCCAAATGTAGCTCAAAGCTTGCTTTAAACAGATCCGTTCATATTTTTGCTGTAGTACAAGCGAGAACTGAGTATCGGCTGCTTATCTGAAGGTCAAAAATCACTAAATTTTAGGGTCGGAGGACCATAAAAGTGACCATAAAAAAAGAACGGGTGACCATAAAAAATTTATATTGGTCATTTTTTACTCGCTATAGATATGAGTATCAATAGCAAAATAATTATCAAAATCTATTTTTTTAGAGCACCCAAGTCTGGGACACTTGATATGGATTGACCCAATCTCAAACATGAAGTATTTTAGACTCTGCATGTACTTAATTTTCCTAATTAGGGATTCTTATTGAACTAATGATAAGTACTCATTGGATTAATTAGTGTTACCTATTGAAACTAATTAGGGGTAGCTAATGGAATAATCAGGGATATATATTGAACTTATTTGAGGTATCTAGTGGACTAAGAAAGTAATCTTACGCTAGTAACAAATCTTCTTATCCTTAGCTTATCAGTTGGATCATATTCGATGTTTGGAACGTCTGTCGTATTTTCCTGGCATAAATCTCTCATCATTATTTTTTCTTCCTCTGTTCCGCTAAAACATTACAAAACATGCCGATGACCTCATTCGCGTGTTTTTTTTTTAAAATTCGCTATAAGTCTGCGAGGTGTCTTGCAAAGATTCCATTGTTAGTGAAGTGCCTAAATTGATGTTCCATATTAAGGCCAAATCCAACACCATCCTTCACTCTAGATTGTAGGCTAAGTATGTTAGATTATGGTTAGTAAAAAAATAATTAAATGTAGTCAAAGTCTGATTAATTTACATTAATTCACATTTAATTATCATTATTTCTCCGATCCCGATTATTATTTGTTATTATTCTCCAATTACTTATCCGATACTTCAAGAAGTCAAGACAGTTAGAGACAGCTATAACTTATTAGGTATAGATGACAAAGAAGTCATAACTTTTATTGACTTGATAAGTCTTAAACATAACCTGCGTTAAGAAGGAGATATTGATAAAACTTTGAATTTATAATACTAAGCTTTAATTCGCATTCATTATGCTTTAAATAAATTATAATTTCAAGTTCGTAACGATTTTTCAAAATAATTTCTAACTATACCAATAACTTATTTTGACCAATATTGCAGCTTGATGAAGATGTTTTTCTGTTGAAGGATAATTCGTCACTATGTTCTTATACTCGGCTCCATATCACTCACTTTATTCATTCATGCTTACTTTTCTAATATACGTAAAGCAGCTGACTTCCTAATGTTATTGACATTGCAAAAAACCAGAGATGGGAATGGTATGGTATAAACAGATCTTGTAGTGGGAGACACAGACATGAGTATGGGGCTCTTGGAAAACCTGATGTAGGTTTGTGATATGAAGAAACCTGCTGCACACATCGCTGCACAGACTGAAATTAACCAGAATATCCTGCAAGCAAAAGCATTAACAAGCAAAGGACATTTTATCACGCTATTATAAATAGATAGAGGACACTTATATGACACTTTATAGATAACATACACACTATCATGAATAGATAGAGGACACTCATATAACACTTCATAGATAGAATGCACACTATCGTAAATAAATAGAGGACACTCATATAACGATTTATAGATAGAATGCTCACTATCATAAATAAATAGAGGACACACATAGTGTGCCCTATGCCTATGAATCGTAATTCATAGGTGTAGGACCCACTATCATAAATAGATAGAGGACACACATATAACAATTCATAAGTATAATGCACACTATCATAATAGATAGAGGACACACATAAACAATGCAGATATAATGCACACTATATAAATAGATATATAATGATAGGTATAGATGCACACTATCATAAATAGATAGAGGACACATATAACATTTATAGGTATAGTGCACACTATCATAAATAGATAGAGGATACACATATAACAATTCATAGGTATAGTGCACACCTATCATAAATAGATAGAGGACACTCAATATAACATTTTAATAGGTATAATGACACTATCATAAATAGAGATGGAACACATATAAAATTTATAGGTATGTGCACACTATCATAAATAGATAGAGGACCATATTACAAGACCCACTATCATAAATAGATAGAGGAACACATATTACAATCCATAGGTATATGCACACTATCATAAATAGATAGAGGACACAATATTAACAAGTCATAGGATAATCACACTATCATAAATAGATAGAGGACCCACATATTACAAGTCATAGGTATAATGCACACTATCATAAATAGATAGAGGACACTCATATAACAATTTGTAGATAGAATGCACACTATCATAAATAAATAGAGGACACACATATTACAATTCATAAGTATAATGCACTCTATCATAAATAAATAGAGGAACTTAAGTCGGCTATCACTCTTGTATCTAATAGTTGGGCTTCGTTTTTTTTTTTTTTTTTTTTTTTTTTGGCATTAGTCGGCAGACTAAACAGCCATGATTATGGGCTTCACTCTTCATTAGATACATACTGCTCTATACAGGTTTATTTCTGTAACCTACTCATTTTTTATACCTAGTAAAGTGATTCTATTCTAAGCTGTATCCAGAGAAAAGGTGAATGGAGGCATTGCTAGTCCTTTTTTTTGTTGTCCGTTTTAAAAAGAAAATTCGAATAAAGATAAAACCATAATTTTGGTCTGATGTCTATGTCTAACCGTTAAATAGAACCTCCGATCCGTAGCTTCTACGCGGCCTCGGTTCGTCGGACCGTTTCGCGGCCCCGGGGTCTTCCTGTGCCTCGTTCGCGGCCATATTCTTGTTGTTCCATATTATTTGCTGTTATACATGGTGTTTAGCAAATTTTTATGGAAAGGCCCACTGGGCCAGCACTGAGGAGTGGCTACGTGCTTCGATTTTTAAAATTGAAATAAAGGCTTACCTGTCAATTTTACCAATACCTGTTGATTTACTAACATATTTAAATCCATGAATTGACGAATTATATAAGTAAGATTCTACAGTTCCTTTGATTTTGGTCATTTTCCATTAACTAAAAAAAGCTTCAAAGAAATTTTATGAGTCGTCTCTACCGAGTGCTTTGTGTGTGACTGAAAGTAAAAATATCACTTTATGCCATTATAGCACAAAAAATAATACAACTAATTTTCACTGTTTAATCAGTGGTTTTTACCTTTATTTTAAACTAATTTGTTTTATGGCTTTATTGGGAAATATCTAAATAATAAATAAATCAGAATTTTACTTGTCTTAGTTTGTAAATACACTTATAATTTAGATAGCTTTAAAAATAACGAAATATATTTATTTGAAACTTGAAATACGAATCATAGTTAGTTATCTCACCAGCAACCCACTTCACTACGTTAAATAATACATGTTTATAGTAAAACAAAAACATCAATATAAAGCTAAAATAAACAATTAGAGGCAGGAACTCATTATGGGCAAAAACACGAAAATCACGTGACTTAAATCACGGATAGCTAAATCATTAGTTGTCATGATCCTTCATTTGTAAGTGTAGCATATTTAATCAAAGCGGCTATCTTGTATTGAAATCTAAGCAATTTATTAACAGCTTGCAGTTGGTGGTGTGATTGCCTAGTTGTAATGACAAATCCATACTTAAGGTGTCATGGATTTAAGTAATGTTGTTAAATTGCGTGATTTCCCTATTGCTTTATGAAGGTTAATGTTAATTAGAGCAAGGAGTGCTTTTAATTATATATCTGGACATTTGAGTTAAACAGTATTCTCTTGTAAATTTTGCGATGCTGTTGTTATGAACCCTGGTGGTGTGCCTGCCACCCAGACAGTCCTGGTTCGTTTCCAGTCGGATCTTCTGGGATTTTAAATGGATAAAATTTTGTAATGAATAAATTTTTTTATTTAAGGCTTATCGATATTCACCCTGCGGGAGCAACCTTGGTTACAAAACCAGGGTTACAGGTACCCACCTGTAACCCTGTCCCTAAACCTGTAATTTTCTTTGCGCTTCAGCATTACAAAATCCTCTTGATAACTCAATCAACCCTGAGAAGTCAGGTGTGCGTGTGAGTCATCTGACGTTATCATGCTTTGTGTCTTTTATTATGATGTGTGCCGATGTCATAACGTCATAAAGCATCATAACGTCAGATTACTCATACGCACACCTGACTTTTCAGGGTCACGGCCTTGACTCAGTACACATTCCCTTTATAAACCCTCTACTACTTCTACTTTATCTTCAGAGGGCTCGTCGTGCTCATTGTGACTAGAAGTTAATCACTGATATAACTTTATTAGTTGAGAGCTCGAGTGTTGCCCCGCCTGCTGATGATGGCGTTATACCGAAACCATATATACATATTTTTTTATCAATTACTATACCTAATCCCTTATTGAGGCAACAGAATTAAGTGGAGTATTGTAGAGTGTACGATTGCTTATTCAACTTGCGCTAAATACAACCTTTTTAATCCCCCAAAGCCTTAAGATGTCTAGGTATTGTTATCAGGCCTTATAAAGATTTGAAAAATATTAATATCATGAATCATTCATACTGCACCCTAGAGCGGCCAATTCTCGAGTACACAGAATTATCTAATTCATGTTTGGTCATTTGAGAGATTGCAAAAAAATATCTGAGGTACAATTACTAAACTTTTTTCTACATATGCGAATTTTCTTTAGCTCCAGGTAGCGGTTTTACGTAGGCTTTTAATACAGCGCAGGCCCTGAAAAAAACCCCCTACTCTTTGTTATATAAGTCCCCGTGGCGGACAGGGCCAAAAAGGCCCGAGGAGGGTTTGATAATAACAATTTAAGTAAATAACAATGCACATACTCAATTTCCAATTCCATTTTAATAACTACTGTAGTAATTCATATAATTATATGAATTATATTATATTTCATATAATTATTCATATTAATAGAAAATATAACACATCTTGATAGCAATCGAGACTACATAGATATTTTAACAGAAAAATAACATCCAAAAATAAGGTTAAACGATAAAAAAAATTTGAAATGCGTGTTTCAGTGCTTAAAAATCCATTTCTGGCTGAAGGTTCCGGTTTATGCTTTGATTCAGCGTCTCAAAACACATAAATATTAACCATTTTCGCGGCAAAAAATATTAACCCTGAATTTTGCCGATTTTTGCTGACTCACCAAACCGGTTTTATGACGTCAGAAAAACCTGGTTTTCAATAGGTTCGTGACCTCCCGAAGGTTGATTTTTGCACCAAGTTTAGTTAAAAAATATATATCCGTTCGAAAGATAGAGGGTTTACAAGAAAGTGTCTAGAAATACATACATACACACACACACAACACACACACACACACACACACATATATAATATATATATATATATATATATATATATATATATATATATATATATATATATATATATATATATTATATATATATATATATATATTAATATATAATACATACATATATTAATATATGTATGTATTTCTAGACACTTTCTTGTAAACCCTCTATCTTTCGAACGGATATATATTTTTTAACCAAACTTGGTGCAAAAAACGGACCTCTGAAACGGATTTGTGTCGTGGTCCGAGGTTCGACTTCCACCATAACGCCTCTGCCCATAGCGAATTTTATTCCCAAAGGAAATTCGCTAAAATGAGTTACGAGTAGTGCTTGATAATTGAGTAACTGCTGAGGTTATAAAACATAAACCGGAACCTTCAGGAAGAAATGGATTGTGCACACGGAAACGCGCATTCTAAAGAAAATTTGCCCTACATGCGGACCACCGGGCCAGAATTATTTTGTAGTTTTAAGCTTATATTTATATTATATACAAAAACCAAGGATTATATTGTATGTCTGTGCAAGGATTCGAGCTCAGGTACTCTGGCTTTGAGAGCTCGTGTCGACTCCTGACCAATTTCATTCAATTCACCGGCACAAAAAGCATCGAAAACGACACCCTATTATTCGAAATTTAATTTTTCATTGACCGTAAATTTGGTTCCCCTTATTCACCATGGATTTTTTTGACATTTTGGTCCCTTTAAGCGAATCGTATCGACTTCGGACCGAAGTCGATACGATTCGGTATCGACACAATTACTACGTACACTGCGTATTTAACAGGCGATCGTATTGGATACGTATGCAATACGGTCAACTAACTTCACGGTTCTTACGATGTGTTTAGTCGATCGAGTGAGATTATGTGATATCTATTCAGCGCCCAAACCAATTATTTAAGTCCTATTTTCCGGCAAAAAACAATAGCATTGAACTTTGCCGTTTTTTGAAAATTTTGCTGTCAGCAAAAAAAAGTGAATTTTTTTAAGTATGTATATTTTGTAGTAATCTTTTATTTTTTATTTAAATTGTGTTTTTATAAAACAATTTATTATAAATTGGGTTCAAATCCCGTTTTGGGCAAAGAAATAAACAAAAATAAATAATACCCAATAGGGAAGGAACCAATTTTAATTTTTGCAATATCAACTTCAAAAAATATCTTGATAGTACTACTTATTGTAGCCGTAAACTATATATTCTGATGCGTTGGTCTGCAAGGCGGGTGTATTTTCTTTAAAATGCTTAATATTTTGTTCAAAATAGAAATAAATATTCTCTAAGGTACAACATTTTTACACTTCTTGTTCTTAAATTGTTTGATTTCATTGTTTAAATCAAATGAAAACTCTCTCTCCTTGTAGGAAGTTGTGCAGCAAATTATAATTGGTAATAAAAAAAGTTCTGCACATATTTTTGTTACGTATAAAAGTATAGTTTAAAATCAAATAAATTTAAAGTCAGAACAGAGCACATAGTAACGTTAATTAAATGATTGCCTTGTTTTAAGAGTTAGACATCGGTTCCTAAATAAGACATAATAAAAGGATTTATATTATTATAGAACAACTGCCCGAAACAAAAGAGATCGAGATACTTAAAGTCAGGTTTAAACAAAGTAATAATTCGAGCGAGCAGTCAAAGAGGGCTCGCGCAAGTGTGTGTGTGTGTGTGTGTGTAATTACGTGTGTTTGCGCGTGTGGTGTTTAAAAGCGATGTGGGTGGTAAGCCTGATTCTAGGAAGGTTATTTTTATAATTTGTTATTGTAATTTTTCAGTCAAAAAGTAGATTCTTCGCATTTTTTATGTTTTTTAATTAATTCGACTTTGTTACGACTTTTTAATTATTTTTTATTTATTTTTAAGGTAATTTTTTATTCCTTTTATTTAGTAAATGTAATTATTTTGTGGTTGTTGTTTAAAACTGAAGTGTTTTACGTTTTGTTTATCTGTGCAGGATATTGAAACCAAAGATGAATTCTCTGACTACGTTAATAATTGTTGCTGTTTGTGGGTTATATTTGAGTTATCACGTTACTGAGAGCTGCAACGAGGCGATATGTGCAAGTATTGTGAGCAAGTGTATGATAACACAGTCATGTAAATGTGATCTGAAGAATTGCTCTTGTTGCAAGGAATGTTTTAGTTGTTTGAGTCATTTATACAGCGAGTGCTGCTCCTGTGTTGGTAAGTTGTTTTATTAAATAGCCTTAAAGCTAGAAACAATTTTGTTGTGACATAACCGAGTGTGTTAAAATTGGACTCTGTGGTGTTGTGAAAGAGTATCTTTCACTACACTTCGCTCAGTGTCTTTCACTCTTCTCAATAACTCAGGCCCGTTTTGATGAAATAAAGTAAAGTAACAATGAGGATTTGACTCCCACCCTTCTCCCTATTGGTGAGATGGACCAGCTTTCAATCAAGGGTTGTCTAGTTCAGCTACTATGGCACAAGTCAGCGCCACTTGTTTTACATCCCGCTTTGTTTATTTCTAAGGCACAGTCAACAAGGGTCGTCATTTCTAATATTTTTTGACATTTTCTCCTTTTTATAAAAGAAAGCTGCTTGAGCAGGTTTTTATTGCTGGTGAAATTTGGAAGGATATGGGACTCTTTACTGTGGATATTCTGAGGAACTAAAGCAGAATTTGCTCAGGATCATGTGAAGGGTCAGAGTCAGAACACTGTCTCTACTCCGACCCCTCATTTTTACATCACTTTATGATGAAACTATTGTTTTAAATAGCTGCCATCAGATTATTATAGGAATATCATACTAATAGTATTAAACAAAGGGACTTATATTACTAAAGGGAGGACAAGGGTTAAATAACACAGTAATAAGGGGTCTGTAGTGTGCCAATATCCAGGTACCATAACTGTTCTTAATCCTACTCTCCGAAGACTAGAGACTGCCCAACCCGTATCAGCTTACACATTTATAATGCACCCTACAAAAGGCGAGCATTTTTCAGTGATGTCACGTTCTATGTCTTTACACAATACACTTAATTCAAGAATATCTGCAATGTATCATAATTAAACCTTGAAATTTTGAAGTTGAAAATTCATATTACTTAATGACAAAATAGTAAAAAAAACTATGTAATATTTAGGTGAAATCATTATTATTATATTAAATATGCAAAATGGTACTAAGCTACCCAGGCAATGATAAGAGCCCTTGTATCCTTCCTTTAATATTGTAAACCTTTAACGGACTTAGATGGAGAGGGTATTTAACACATAAGACTGACGCTAGTACTGAGAGGCCATTATAGTGACTAAAAAGAAACTATGCAAGGTTTTATAAACCTTTGTACTTAACTGTGTTTGTTCCTTCTTCACAAGAAGAAGGAATTTTTTTATTTATACTGTAATTTATACAGTAACTGTGCTAATGTAGTCCTAGTGACCAAAATTTTCTTCTTTGACATCAGCACACTATTACAGCCCAAAATATGTTTGTAAACTCACTTGTTGATTCTACACCACTATGCAGCTTCACAGAGCTCAGCTGTATCTGATGAGTGTTTAAAAATTTTATGTAAGAATCAAGTAGGGAAACCTATAATATCTATTACGCTGTATGTACCTTGAGTGGCAATCATATTTAATCTTTTCAACAACCTATTATTTCACTTAAATAATAACAGTTTTTGCCAAATAACTTTTCAAGTAATATTTTTAGTTTAACTTTATTATTATGAAAAGAAAGCACAATTTAATTAAATATATTTTTTGTTTTTAACTTCCTTATAACCCGAGTGAACCTTCACAATAAAAGACATGATGTTTGTCAGGATCTGTTTTGATTTCATCTGATGTATTAAATGCGTATCAAATACAGTCATCTGTTAAATAAGCTGTGTTTACATAGTATATAATTCATTAACAATATACATTTCCCAATATAAACACATTCATACTTGCAGGTAGTTCCTAAACCTGATGTCCTGGCTGAGTCCTAGTGATTTGAATTGATTGCACATGCTCCATCTAGGATTTAACTATTTATGTCTTTTTGCTTTGAATGAAACTAAACCAATTAAAACAAGTTTAATCATATCAAAATAAAAATTAAAATTGCTGGTTTGTTTGGATTTCGAAGTAAATTAAACAAGATGTCTGCCCCATGTCAGACAATTAATGCATATGCCTTACACATCAAATCTATGTACCATATTCAATGATCTAGTTAAATAAGCTGAAACAATTAGGAGGAGGAAATCCTTGAACATCCCATAACCTAGAACATATGAGATGAAATCCAGTCCACTCCACCAATACACTGTAGGAAACAAGAAAGGTCATCTTGTATAAAGAATAACATTTTTAATAATATTTTATCTTAAATGACACTGATTTTTTCCAAATAATGTTTAAGTATATTTTTTTTTACTTTTCCTCATTTTATTCATTAATACTGACTTACTGATGAAGGAACATCAACCAAACTGGATATTCCTTTTTCAAACAGACTCACTGACTCCGGAACACCAACCAAACTGGATATTATAATTTATATATATTTATTCTAATATGTATATTTATATAATATACTCTACTCTATATTTAGAGAATAGGATATTATAGGATATTTATTTATATTCAAATTTACTACACCCATCCCACTATAACTTTAAAAACAATCTAGTGGGACCCAAAACTATTAACCACATATCTTCTATCTTGCAGACCACAATAATGAGCTTAAGTGCACTGTGTAATAAATAAATTTAAAGTGCACTTAAATTCAAGAGTTCTTTAAGTGCACTTAAAGAACAATTTTGTTATTATTTGTGTAGATATGTGTCCAAAACCAAACCACACAGCTAGTGCGTTGAGTAAGAAGAGTCACGTTGAAGATCTTCCATCCCCCATTCCATCATTATTTGAAGTGTTAACTAGTGAACCTGATAGAGAGCAGCGCTGGCTCACTTTTACCTACCCTGTGGACTTTGATTTAGCTGTCTTCAAGAACAGCCATGATAAACAAGTCAAATATAGAACTCGTAAGTAATGGTTAATTTATACTTCAAGGATTATTAGGCTTTGAGAAGAATTATTGCAATAAAATAATGATTTTAGTAAACCTGTTTTACTTATAATTTATTTATTACACTAAGTAAAACAATCAAAATAACTTAACTCATGTGCAAAGTATGAGACCATGATGCCATCATTTAATGATGTTTCCACACTGTGTTGCATTATAATTCTTGACTATAGAAGCACTTTAGTCTGTCCATCACACCATCTGATTAATACCTTGGCTGAGAATTCAGTAATACAAAATAAATGTAATAACATCTAAACTAATTTAGTAAAACTCTCAAATCCTTCTTTACGACATCTTTGTTTTAGCTCCATTAAAAATATGATGAAGAAATATCAAAAACAACTATTTAATATGATCAAAGGGTAATGTTATGTTGGTATTTTAAACAAAATCATTTTCTTTCTGCTTCCACTCAGAGTTACCTTTGATGTGGTGGTTATAATACTTAAAATTATTGAGTTTTAATAAAGATCATTGGTTCAATCTCAGCTCAGCTCTCTAGGTCTTTTGGTTTCTGAACACTATTTTCCCGTGCTGTCAAATGATTTTTGCCAAGTTGTACTTTATTATTGTTAACTTTGTTGTCACACGATGTTCAAAATATGTTGAGGTTACCAGCTAGATTGATTTATTTTGGCTTCCTGATAAAGGAACAGTTGATCTGCCACCTGATCCTTTATCTGGTGGAAATATTTGAAGAGTTATATCTCTGCTTTTTATTGAGCTAATTTTAATGGTTCAAACATTGATTTGTTACAAATTTATTAAACTTATAATAAGAGCCCTTTTAACGTTTTTGATAAAACCAATAGGAACAGTGCTAAATGAAAAAACCCATTTTTTGGACTTTGAAGAGACACACAGGGGAACAATTTCCCATTCTTAAATGGCAGACCATTTAATCTTTTATTAGGGAGCCAAAATAAATCCATCTATTTAGGGCTAAATACTGGCCATCAAACCTAGGGCTTGATGGCCAGTTTTTTGTGTCTGGCTTTGGACTTCGTCTGATATTTTTATTTTGTATATTGCTCTAAGTTGGCAATATACAGAAAATTATAATGATTCGATTTATGTTTTGGAAAACTAAATCAATTCCTGTTATGTATTTTTGCTTTTAGAGACTAATGAACAAGAAGTGAGCCCCATTAGAGACGTGATTACATTTAACTGTTCAGTAGCATACATGAGTCAGTGTTTGTCTTGGAATAAGTGTAAAGGTGCTTGTCAGTCTATGGGAGCAGTCAGCTACAGGTGGTTTCATGATGGATGCTGCCAGTGCATTGGTGATAAGTGTATTAACTATGGCATCAATGAATCAAGGTTAGTGCTTTTCTGTTTATTTGGTACTTGTTTAACCCCTATATGTTTCAGAAGTTTGCCAGTGGTATTTTGATTGTTTATATAATAAAATGATTCTATCGGTTGGTTTTGGCTCATAATAAACTATGAGCCAACATAATTTATTATGAGTCAACATCATTTTGTTAAGTCACACTCCTTTAAATGTATGGGGGGTACTATACTAAATGTTTCATTTGAAGTGACCATCAGTCTTTACTCACCTGTACCTTCTTTAGTTGGTTTCCGACTAACTATTGATTGTATTAGGTATCTTAGGGCTCTAATCTGGGGGCACGGTAGTGCCCCAGCCAAGTCTTGCTTTATAGGGTACAAGTTTCATATCCAAGGCTGGCACTGATGTACACCCTTTTCCCGAAGCAATTCGGAGCATTTTCTGTCCTGTATCTTTTGACTGAATTAACCTAGAATCTTTTAATTTGGCTGACGCAAAGATCATATCAGAACAATATTACTTGTGAAATTAAAATTCTTTATCTACGAGGTCTGTCCCATAAATATGTATAAAAAAATCATAAACATTTTATTTTACAATTAATCATCGAATAACATTTTGTCCCCCTCGAAGTACTCACCCCTGATAAAACGCACTTGGTCCAACACCGTTTCCATGGTTGAAAACATCCTTCAAAGACCTCTACTTTGAGGCCCTTCAGCTGCCTTGTCGTCGCTCCTTTTAAGTCATCCACGTCCCCCAAATGGCGCTCTCAAAGCAACATTTTACATTTAGGAAACAAAAAAAAGTCACACGGTGCCAAATCGGGTGAATATGGTGGCTGGTCAGTGGCTGCAATTGATTTGCACGACAAAAATTCGCGCACAACCAATGACGTGTGCGATGGAGCATTGTGAT
The DNA here is from genome assembly GCA_018340805.1 of Microvelia longipes. Taxonomy (NCBI): domain Eukaryota; kingdom Metazoa; phylum Arthropoda; class Insecta; order Hemiptera; family Veliidae; genus Microvelia; species Microvelia longipes. The sequence goes on from JACMZG010001908.1 coordinate 16,702,023, forward strand.
GAAGGATCCAAAGTTTTTCGCGAGCCAATTCCGGGCGGACTCGAGCAACCCGTGCTTGTAGGTAACTGTGTATTTTACACAAATTTAGTTCATACACCATTCTAACTGTCGATTGACAATTTTTGAAGACAATTGATCGAACACGATCCACATTTTTGTCAGAAGACGAAGTGGTGGGGTGTCCGGGTCGAGGGTCATCCTTGAAGTCTTCTCGTCCTTCTCTAAACCGCTTCAACCACTTGTGGACCTTTGGTTCCTTCAAGGCATCTTCTCCATACACTATCACTAATGCTTCATGAATTTCTCGACCGTTCTTGCCGAGTTTAGCAAGAAATTTGATTTAAGAGAGATTTCCATGCCGACGAGTTATTAAGAAAGGGACCAACTGACTGTAGATACTGACTGATGACTCATGAGGCGCTGTCCCCCTAGCACAGGCTTGCTTGGGTTGTTAGTGGAGGGGGAAGCTCACTGTTTCGTCTCTCCAATTCCTGCTTAGATCTAAATAATTATTTTATATGTATTTATGGGACAGACCTCGTATAATAGAACGCGAGAATTTCGCTATGAAAATGACTATTTTCGACCCTGACTGATTGACTAACTCACTCATTCACTCATCATAATTCTGAGGCACTTCTAATAATCGTAGAAATTTGAAATGAGGGTAGGGTTTGTTTGATAAAGAAAAGAAAAATTGTCAAATTTGCAATATTTTAATTTGATCTAAATATTGTCTCTGATATGAAAAATTAGTGGCTTATAAAGACTTTATCAATAGTATATGATTCTTTATTTGTAACATGAAAATATATATGTCTAACAATAATATAATGACTGTATTATATAAGTGATATATTTTTCTTAAATCTTTGTTAAGTATGTTGAGAAATTTAAATAATTTAAACTTAATAGCATATTGTTGATTTCTATATGAAGAATCCATTGCTATAATTATTACAGATGCAAAATGAGTTATTATACATGTAGGGTTGTTAGAAGGGCTCGACCAAAATCACCACATGTTAACAAATAAGTACCTGCTTTTAACTTCAGGCAGTTAAAATATGTTAAATTTTATACATACGAGGTGTGTTCAAAAAGTATCGCGAATTTTGTGTTTTTTCAAAAATTATTTATTTATTCATGAATATCTATTTTGTCCCCTTCAAAGTAATCCCCATGAGATATTATACACTTGTGCCAACGGTTTTTCCAATCTTCGAAGCACTTCAAAAAATCATTTTTTTTATCTTGTTCAGCTCCTCCTTCGATGCCGTCTTTATCTCGTCAAGCGTAGCGTAACGTCGTCCTTTCATGGGCCTCCTAAGTTTAGGGAACAAGAAAAAGTCACAGGGGGCCAGATCTGGGGAATACGGTGGCTGCAAAATCATTAGTGTTTTGTTTTTGGCCAAAAAGTCGCGCACAAGCAACGATGTGTGAGCAGGGGCGTTATCGTGGTGCAAAAGCCAATTTTTGTTCTTCCACAAATCCGGGCATTTCTGGCGGATACCTTCGCGCAAATTGTGCATAACTTGCAGGTAATATTCCTTATTGACCGTTCTACCCTGTGGCAAGAACTCATGATGCACCACGCCCCTGCAATCGAAGAAAACTGTCAGCAAAACTTTCACATTCGACCGAACTTGGCGCGCTTTTTTCGGTCTTGGTTCGTGCGGCAGCTTCCATTGAGATGATTGAGCTTTGGTTTCCACGTCATAACCATAAACCCACGATTCGTCACCAGTTATGACCCTCTGGAGCAAATTTGGGTCGTCAACATTCGGAATGCATCCGCGCACTTAATTTCGTTTTTGCACACAAAATTTGATACACGTTCTTTGATCCATTTTTTCGAATAGGTAAAAATCGAAGAGAGCAAGCAAAACAGCTGTCAACAATTAAGTGAACATTCAAAATGGCCGAGGTTGTCGGCATAAGTGAGAGACATGAGTACCAACATAACGCCACAAAAAAATTGAAATTCGAATATACGTAAACCGCAAAAATTCAAAATTCGCGATACTTTTTAAACACACCTTGTATGTCATCTAATATTTTTAATGAAATTACTATTTATCATGTTTGAAAGTAATACCAATGCGAAGTATAATATTATAAAGTGCAGAAACTATGCTAAGAGGAAATTACTCGATTATGAACAGTTAAATCAGTGTCTAAATCTTTCAATATCAGAAAAAGATTAGTCGTCATGTCTAGTCAGGGGTTTTATTTAAAAGGCTTGGGTTAGAGTGTCGTAAACTTACATTTGTAAAAAAATAGTTAAAAGAGTGCAGGTATCTCTACATGCTATAACAGAAATTAAAATGCCGTCTAGATTTATTATCTACATGTGACATAAAGATGGGCCAAAAAATACAGAAAATAAGCTCTTTCAAAATCCACACATCTTAAGTTCAGCAGCAAAGATAATTGAAATTACTTACGTTTAAATTAATTATTATTTAAGTTCTTTGTTATGGAACCTTTTTCTCTTAAGCTGTGTTTTTGTCATCTAGATCCCATAATCTATTGTACTTGTTTTCTAAAACAAGACTGACAGCACCAATTTATGCTTTTCCCCTCAATAATAATTGGTACTGTTTATTTATTTATACATATACAGCTGAGCCATTTTACAAAAAAATATGAAATAATATAATAAAATTCAATACATTAAACATAACAAACAATTCAAAACATTAAGTATTATAAACAATAAAAAAAATAAAAAAAAGTATAGATAAAAGATTTTTGTAGGTATTAATCAAAATTAAAGTAATCCAAAATATTAATGTTCTTCTTACAACACTTTTCGTTCAATCCCATAAGCTTCATCTTTACGAATTATCAATTTTAACTACAAATTTTTTACTCACTGTGCAGTATTTTCTTAACTTAATTATGACTTCTTCTACACCTCCAATATTTTTATAGCATTTGGAGAGATGTAGCTAAATTTAACAAAACGTTTCCCTTGATTGAATTAGGTTCTTTACTAATTCCTCATAGTCGCCAATTGTTCGGAAAATGAAAAGCTTTGGATTCCTGTGTAAGAATGAAATATTTTTCATGATATTGACATTACATGACAATTTATACGTATAACTTTGTTGGATGGAAACTAGGAACATAGTAGACAGTTCGTTTGTTCAATTAGTTGTTGAAATTTTAGTATATCATTGGAAGTTTTGTTTACATGTCAACTTGATAGTTTATTTTAAAATAGTAGTTTATTTTCATTGATAAAATATTTTTTGGGGAATGTATTAAAGGTTAATGTCAACAATGTAGTGTAATCGTAGGAACATCTGGGTGTGGAGGATGTTGAAAATATATTTAGATAGTTGGCAGACAGAAATATATTTTCAACAGAGGTTGTGTTTGCGAGTGTGAACTGATCAATCTGAATTGGTCAGTTTCATGGAGGTTATTTAACCCTTACCACTGAAGTGACCAGAGTTATGTTAACTCTTTTTGGTCTCTTATTATGATCAGTAATAAGAAACCTCATGGTTTCTGGTATAACCTGTGAAAAACATTGTGCTTGCCTTTGTTTACGCTTTGATATACTTGTCGTTACTTTTAAAATCTTGTTGATGTTTATTAATCCTATTAGAGCTATAAGTCTACAACTCTAGGCTTTATTCTATCTCATTATATCATTTTAAGAAAATAGAGACTGTTTGACAATAATTTGACGTTCTGACAAAGAATCTTGTAAATGAACTTGTAAATTTATTTAGCACAGTTTTAATGAAACCCTGCTAAAATTGATAATTTAACTAAATGTAACTAACAACAACAATTTGTAACATAATAGAAGAATATGTTTTTTTTTATATCTGCACATCATGAAATTCCCTTAACAACGATACCTGTGATATTGATCAAACCTAAACTCAAGCTAAACAAGAAGTTTCAAATAGATATCCCTTCTAGAGATAAATGGGAAAAGGGTGAGGTAAAATTTAATGCGGAGACTCTTGTGACATTCACTGATGGTTCACGAAATGATACAGTCTTATCTGGAGCAGGACTATACATAGAAAACTCAGGGTTTACCAAAAGTTTTTCTCTAGGTAAATTAACTACAGTGTTCCAAGCCGAAGTCTTTGCCATTTTGGAAGCGACTAGGCAGCCAGACTTAAAAAATCCAAAATATAAGTCTAGCAATTTGCTCTGATAGCCAAGCTGCTCTAAAAGCTTTAGCTTCTCCCAATATAAATTCTTCTTTGGTATTAGAATGCTGGGAAGCTCTGGAACAGCTATCTGAACACTTAAAGGTCAAAGTGATATGGGTCCCTGGACACACTGGCATAGCTGGAAACGAAAAAGCCGACGAAGTAGCTAAGAAAGGGGGATCTACAGACTTCTGTGGGCCAGAGCCTGCAATAGATTGGACAAGAAGGCAGGCCAAATCCCTTGTAAAAAATTGGATTTGGAAGGAAGCTAAAATCACATGGGAAAACAACACCGGATGTAGACAGTCAAAGATGATATTTCCAACATTAGATAGAAGGAAATCTAGATGGATTCTTGACTTGAGTAAGTCTAGTCTCAGACTTATGGTAGGAGTAATCACTGGGCACTGCAGGGTTAATAGGCATTTAGTCCTAATGAAGGTGACTGAGAGCCCAATATGTGCAATATGTGAAGACAATGAGGAAGAAACAGCCTATCATTATTTGGCAACGTGTGAAGGGTTTGGAAGGCTCAGGTTTCAAATATTTGGAACTGGAACGCTACTCGAAGAGGAAATGGAGTCTCTAAGATGACAGGACGTTCTTACTTTCATCTATCGTAGCAGGAGGTTTGACGAGGAGAAAGTAGTGGAGGTAAAGTGATAGGTGGTTGATTTCGGGGTTGGTGAAAAGGACCCAATGATGTGGTCTACTCGCCAGGTTTGACTACTGTCCACTCTTACTACTACTACTTTATTCATATCTGTGAAAAAAAGAGGCCAAAAACAAATCAAAAATTGTAAATTTTGATCACCATAGTTACCTTGATATTGAGACAAGTTCACTGTGAAACTCCGTTGACTAACTGGGAACCGCATTTGATCTGCCCTTTGGTCAGGTCAATCTGATTGGTTAGCCCTCTCGAACGTAGCCTGAGTCAAAAAACTAATGCTGTTTATGAGATGAAACTTTGCACATTTGTTGGTCTTATACATTCATGCCAAATTTTAAATTGATCGGAACATATTATGATTTTTGTAATTTTTGCTGAGTCACTAATGAAGGTTATTGATGTTATAAAATATTTATAGAAATCACAACGAGCCCTAAAGATTTATTTTGTTACAAAAATATCTAGTCTAGCATGATCACACTTAATGAAAAACCATTAATGAAAAATACTTGAAATGGATAATGAGAACACATTAATTTTCCTATACGAGCATGGTATTAATGAGGATAACAGAAAAAGAATAATTTTATTTTGTATTTTTTAGATGCCTTGAATGCCCAAGGGATAAAGATGACAAATTGATAGATGAAACTGAAGCAGATTACGGAGATGATGATGAGAAACAAATGTAAACAACAAAATCCTGTGTAAACAAAGCATTGTTTACCCTGTCTAAATACTCAACTGCTTCTGAATTATTCTTTTACTTATTGATTTTATAGAAATAACTGAATTTTTATAACAGTGATAATTTTTTAATCAAAATTACTTCGGCAATATTTAAAATGTGAAGTATTCCGTCCATTTTTTACATTACAAAACAAATATTTATATTATCCATTTAAAATTATAAAAAATGTATTTTAAATTTATTTTTAAGAAAATATTTTTTTAAATTTCTGAAGAGAATTAATATCATAATATAAAATTTAAAAAATTGCATCCTCCTTCATTTGATATAAATATTTTTAAGGATTTTTTTATGTTTTAATGTCAAGTGCTATGTGTTGTGCTTGTGTGTACTTTTTGTCATGAATACTATTCTTTTGACATGAACAAAATAATGGTGTTTGTAAAACAAATTTTATGTGGGCTTGCTCATATGGGTTCAACAATTTTTTAAAACCTTTTAGAAGGCTAAAGAGGATACAATCTTAGGTTGGTTGAATGTGTAGGTAAAGAGTGTCAGATATTTTAGACATAGAAGGAATAGGAGATAGATTTATCCAGGGACTAGTGGACTTTTGAGTTCGTTTACATCTATTCTTAAGTGTACATCTAAACTCAAATTTTCCCTGTGTTCCGATACCAGTGAGGCTTACTTAACTTATCTGCTTTTAGTTTTCAAAATAACCAGTGACATACATAGCTGTTATTTTGTCTTACAGGAAATTAAATAACAGTTACTTAGGGCTTGATCCTAGTGCCATTTACAATAACACATAATTATCTTCATAATAAATACACTTAATATCTTTACTCGTATCCTTTCAATAATCAACAGCCTTAAGATATTGAGTGCATTCAATTTTAATAATAAGGTATGATTGCAGATAGAGTAGAACCACTTGTTGCAACCCTAGTAAGTCACCCACTTCTATAGGGCCTTAGTTACTATCTCTTGATATAATTTATGCAACGAAATTGTTTTTACTTTTTTAATTCACATAATATGATGTCTCAGATAAAAAATCATGAAAAAAGTGCCATGAATTTGAATTTTTATTTATTGTTGTAACTATTTGTATACATTTAATTAAGCAAGATTTTATTTTTTACCTAACATTTTTATGTTAGGTTTTTAAACGTTTCAAGTTTTTTTTTTTAACTGTTTTTATGTTGATCAATAATTGGATTGATATTGGATTAAAAGGGGTATTAAGGAGCATTACTCAAGACTGAGTAAGCCTTATTCCTTTGTTAATAACATAGGAAGAAGTCCTTCTCACTTGTAAGTTAATTTAGATATTGAACAACTTTTTGATGTTGAGTTAGACTTATTCCTGTGTAAACATAGGAACAAGTCCTTCTCGCTTGTAAGTTAATTTAGATATTGAAAAACTTATTGATGTTGAGTTAGACTTATTCCTGTGTAAACATAGGAACAAGTCCTTCTCACTTGTAAGTTAAATTAGACAACTTATTCTTATTCCTGTGTAACAGAGGAACAAGTCCTTCTCACTTGCAAGTTAATTTAGGTATTGAACAACTTCTTAATGTTGAGTAAGAGTTGGGAATAAGATGTTGTAGAGTTAGCCTTACTCAATATCAAGTGTAGTTCTTAGATACTCTGTACCTTATATTATTTTATGTAGCTGTTTTAAGTTATTTCACTTATTTTTTGAGACAATTTTTACAGCCAATGTTTATTTCATTTTTTAATATTGAACATTAAAGGAATAAATATGTATCATTTTTTATTCTTCTTATTATATTCTTCACTATAATTTCATTTATTTCTTTTTTGGCTATTGTCATTGCATCACAACTTATTAGATTCTATAGATTAATTATCATGTTTATTTTATTAATTGTTTATTTCTTTCTTAGTATGTTTAGCAATTGATTGCTTTTTTATTAGCTAAGTTAAATTATTATTTGTGTATAATATGTGTATATAGGTTAAGATGTGTGCCTTATTAGATTTTTAGGTTATATCAGGTAAGTTTAGGACAACTTTACCTGTGACTCAAATTACTTCTCAGTCTAAGTTCACTTACTGTTCAAATTTCATCCTTGTTGCAAGTAAATTAAATTTCTTCTAATGATTAGAGAAAAAAGAGATTCCTGTATGTAGCGGGAGAGAGAGTTATTTTAATTGTAAAATAAAAACTAGATAAAATTAACTCCTTCTATAAGAGCCTTCAATAAGCATCACTCTTCTGGTACAAAAAACAGTGTTGCACTCTGGCCAAGGTAGATTTGCAATTACTAGTTTTATTTTAGGACTCAAAATCATATATTATGTAATATGCGGGGTGGACCAAAGCCCCTCCCCTTACAATTTCGATCATTTGACATAAATAAATTAAACTTTTGGTACCCTTTTTGTATAAAGTGAATTTATTTTTGGTGAAGTTAATTTCTGGTGTCTAATGCAACACCAATCAATTAAATTGGGGAGTATACTTTAATTGGGCTTTATGGGTTCTAGGAATGATTACAAGAAATACTGTTACCTTGCATATTTTTATCTAAGACCGCTTTTTTGCAGGAATAAGTGCCAAAGTGTAAAAATTGGGAATTTTAACTCAAAATGGAAGCTTAAGTATTGACATTAGAATGAATATCCTAGGAATAAAAATGCCTTATTTTTGGCTTAAAAACACATTGCAATGTGTTAAATCATTCATTGCATTTGTGAATATTTAAAAAAAAATGAAGGTTAATATTTTCCCTAAAATGATCAGTATCAGTGACTATTAATGAGGGTAAGGTAATGAATGATTTGTGTTCTTAAGCCAAAAAAAGATTTTTTACTCTTAGCAACTTCTTTCTAATGTCAATACTTAGCTTTAATTTTGAGTTCAAGAGCCTAATTTTTACCCAAAATAAAAGACACTTATTCCCGTCAAAATAGCTTAGACAAAAATATATTTTTCTATTTTTGCAAAAACTAGAGTTGTATAAGACACACAAAGTTAACTACGCCACCAAAAAGAAATGTCCTTTATGTTTAAATTGTTTGTGTCTGTCTAGTGGTTAAAAATGTAGGGGGGGGGGGTCCACCCTGTGTAATATTATGAAATTTTTAAGAGATTGAAACTTGTTAGGATTCCAAATAGTAAATCCATTCATTGTTAAATTAGAAACAATGAATTGAATTCTTCTTATGAGTTATGTATTATATTTTTGGTGTTATGAACAGGTGGTTTCCTCCCCATGCAAGGCTTTGCCATATGAGGAAACTGCGTTATTTTTGTTTTGAAAAAATTCTGTGTATTTTGTATTTTATGAAATAAATTAATTATAGTTGTCCGAAACTTACCTGATGACATTCCATGTATTAACTTAACTATATCATATCGTTTTTATTAACCTTTGTATTCCACTAATATTAGATTTATTTTAGTATAATATTCCAGAAACTTTTGGTTCATATAATTGTTAATTTGTCTTTAACAAATCAGACCAAATAATTTGAGTAAAAAACATGATTTTTAAGTAGAACAAAATAAATTAATGAGTTTGTATTATTAAGAAATTTTTTGACATAATGTTCTTTTCTGTTTAAAATTTAGCATGAACCCTTCCTTCTGGAGTAGTCAGTTTTGAGTTCTATTAGCTGCTTATTATATTCTTTATTTTTATTGATCTGATTTTTTCTAGGGTTGGCGGGGAAAAAAAAACATGAGTCATTAATATAATTATTATTTTATCAAATTGATAAAAATTTGGATTTAGTCATAATGTATTTATACTTATTTATCTTATTTAACGGTGGTTTTACTTGAATGGTTCTTACGTTTGGTTAATTAAGGTCTGAAAAATACTTTAATTGATTAAAAAAAATTGACTTATGTGCTTTTTCCCGCTGACCCTAGAATTGTCAATTCAATTTTACATACGTATGTAATTAGTAAATTATATTATTGGAGTTTTAATTTTGATTATTAGTTGTTTTTATAAGCTAAGCTTTAATTGTTTACATTTTCATATTATTCTTGTAGCTTTATCAGTAATTTTGTCAATTAGTGTCTTAAATTTTAACAAGCTTCATTTTTTTGTTCATTGCATAATTTTAAAGTAAACAATTGTGTCAATAACCTTTCAAAATGGCCTTTTTTAAAAAATAACTTGGCCGGTAGATATTTTTGTTAGCTCTACCTAAACTAGCTGGTATTTTAAATATTTAGAGGAGTATTGCTAAGTTTTTGGGTTTGGTATAATCAATTGTACTTTATACCGAGACACAAGAGGAGAGTTAATTCTTTGTACCGAGACACAAGCAAAGAGTTCATACTTTCAATAATCTAACTTTTCTCTTAAAAATTTCTTCATACCTTAAATTGTTCATACCTTACATGATGTAAATTTAAATTAACAGTCAACTAAATAAACAAAAATTGAAAATACTCCTAATTATAACATGTCCTTAAGTGAATTTTCAATTTTTATTATTAATTTATTTATATTTAATGAATTATTTTATCAACTAACTTAAATCTTTGGATCTGAAAACCTGTGAAAATTTTATTTTTAAATTAAGATTTTATTTTACATGTTGTATTCATGTATTTTATTTGTAAAATGGATTTATTTTATGAAAAGTTAAATAAATTTTTGTTTAAATTGTATAATAATTTTTTATTTGATTTTTAATGAATATTAGGAATACAGTGCAAGTTTTTTTAATGTTAAAAGAAAAGTGAGGAATGGATTAAGTGACAAAATAACTGTTACCTGACAAACCTATCAGCAGATGTTGTAAAATCTATATTCTTTTATGAGTAGAACAAAGTTATGTCAAATGGAGTATCTATAAAAATTTCAAGCACTCTTTTTTCAAATTTTTATGCTTTTTAATTTTCCTCATTTATACTGTAGGTATAAAGAAAAAGTATTGTATTTACAATACCTACAGTACCTTATACCTACAGTATAAGGTATAAAGAAAAAGTATTGTGTTTGCAAAAAGATCCAAAACCGGGATAAAACTAGAATTATCCGTTTCAGGTGTCTTAAAGGCCTCCTGAGTGGTTTTCTCAAAGTTGTCTGTCTGTATGTGTGTGTGTCTGTTATCATCGTAGCTCATAGTTCATTTATGCCAGAGAATTGAAACTTTGTAGAAAAAGCAATCTAAATCATAAAACACGGAAAAATTATGTGATCCGATTAAAATTTGGCACGCATGTAGCCAAAATAGTAGTTTAAAAAGTTGTAAAAAATCATAAAATAATTCAATTGAGTTGAAATTCGGTTTGAGTATATACCCATACATAATAAATAAGTACACCAAGTTTGCTTATAATATGGCTAGTATATCCAGGTTTTTTTGTAAATCATAAACATTAAGCAGCATCGAGCGTATTCAGTTCCTGGATGGGTGACTGCTAGAATAAAACGAATATATTTACTATCCGAGGACGAGCAAAGCGTGTCCAAAGACATTTTGCTGTATAAATTTAACGACTTTAATAAGGATATTAAACTATCTTTAGTGTTATAGAAGTAATAAGTGTATTAAAGTACCTTCATTGTTATAGAAGTAATAAGGATATTAAACTATATTCATTGTTATAGAAGTAATAAGGATATTAAACTATCTTCAGTGTTATAGAAGTAAAAGGATATTAAACTATCTATAGTGTATAGATGTAATAAGCGTATTAAAGTACCTTATTGTTATAAAGTAATAAGGATATTAAACTATCTATAGTGTTATAGATGTAATAAGCGTATTAAAGTACCTTTATTGTATAGAAGTAATAAGGATTAAACTATATTCATTGTTATAGAAGTAATAAGGATATTAAACTATCTTCAGTGTTATAGAAGTAATAAGGATATTAAACTATCTATAGTGTTATAGATGTAATAAGCGTATTAAAGTACCTTTATTGTTATAGAAGTAATAAGGATATTAAACTACTATACGTATTAAAGTACCTTTATTGTTATGAAGTAATAAGGATATTAAACTATATGTTATAGAAGTAATAAGGATATTAAACTATTTCAGTGTTATAGAAGTAATAAGGTATTAAACTATCTTAGTGTTATAGATGTAATAAGCGTATTAAAGTACCTTTTGTTATAGAAGTATAAGGATATTAAACTCTATAGTGTTATAGATGTAATAAGCGTATTAAAGTACCTTTATTGTTATAGAAGTAATAAGGATATTAAACTATCTATAGTGTTATAGATGTAATAAGCGTATTAGTTTTATTGTCTATCTATACGTATTAAAGTACCTTCAGTGTTATAGAAGTAATAAGGATTTGAAGTATCTTTAGGATTCTTTCAGTAAAGAGGGATAAAGGGTGAAATACTTAATGTGGTATCCAGTATTGTTAATTATTGAATTATTGAAGAGAAAATTTCACTTAAAACTCTCTAGAAATGATATAAAAGTAACAAAATGTAAACAGCGTATGTCACCAAAAAACATACAGGATACGTAGGCATATTTACTCCTTTGTTAAATAATTTTTTGATAAAAGGAGTATCATAGTCTATTGATATTCCCCTTGTCAAATATTTGATTTAGCAAGGGAAAATAACGATCAAAAGAACTGAGTACGAGAACAAACTAACAATCCCATTTATTAGTAAATAAATACATCTATCATTCTACATTATAGTATTACATAGATACAATTTACATCTAATCATCATCAAGTCTACATTTAAAGCAGCATTAATTAATTATTTTTAATACAAGCAATTAGTAATTATACATATAATTAGATAAGAAATTGATAACATCTTTTAACAATATTAGGAAACATTTCTAATTGAATATAAAATTTAATATATAAATTGGTTTAAGCATGAAGTCAGCATGTACACTTAGATTTAGAATGTGATAAGATAGAAATATTTTTTTCTTTAATAAATTAGAACTAAATCACCTAATTTTATCAAATCTAATCCAAAACATATTATACACTAAATTTAAGATAATGGCATTACCAAAATATAATAAAAGGAAACTATCTGATAAGAAAAAAATTATACCCTTTACTAATACATTGATAAAGCCATGACCCAAAATTCTTAAAAGGATTTGAAAATCCAGCAAGTATAAGTAATTTTTTACTTAGGACCATATGTAACAAGACATGAGTTAATAAATCAAGGTAATAATTTATACTTAAATAGTTATGAGACCATTAAGCTCATGATAAAATTGGCATACTTTTATAAGATTAAGCAGCCAACTTTTACTTTTAAGATTAAGCCACCAAATTGTGACTTAATAGTTGTTAACACAGTTACTTTTTAGTTATACTTGCAGGATTGAAATTGTAAAAAAAATCTTTAAAATATTTTTATTTCATTAAATTTTCTTTCGTTTAATGATTATTAAAATGAATTACTTTTTACTTTACAAATAGCAGAGTTGGATTATTCTAACCAATAGGGTCGTGTTCAATTCTCAACTCGTCATTTTTTTCTTAAATTTTATTTTTTTCTTAAAATCTTTACATGGCAGTCATAAAGCTGGTCAAACTGGCTCAATTTGGCCAAAAAACTCAGGTCCCTTCTTTCCTTAACAATATTTACATTATTTTCTCAAGTTTTATAATTATAATTTTCACAAAACATATTGCACAAAAACCCAAGCATTAACAACTTTCAAAATAAAATTTAAAGAAACAATACATTTGCATTATTTAAAATTAAAAAGAATGAAAATAATATTTAGGACAATATTCTATCGTTGCTCCAGAATAAGAAAAACTTGTATTTGACTTAGAAACACTTTAGAGTTAATCTAGAATATTGCCCAATATCCACAAGTTAAGTTTAAATTTGTTTATAAAAGTTTTCAAAGAGATTCTTCGAAAAACTACAGTTAAATCTGCAATGTAATTCTTGAATTAAATTTTTTCTGTGGGGTAACAAGTTTTAATTCTTAACTTATTCGTGATAAAAAATAGTAAAATTTTAATATTTGGGAATGAGCAAAGTAATTTAACTGTATTGATATGACATTCATCCTCGTTACTTGATGGATTAAAGGAGGTAAGAACGATACTTGATTTGAGTAAGACTCATTAATGTTAATTAAAGGAATGAGTCTTACTTAAACTCAAGTAATGCTCTTGAATACCTTCCTAAATATAAATACAATAATAATTTGGCAGTGACTTGACTTTTCAGGCTTTAGAAAAACTAGTACATATTTTGATGCAAATGTATTGAAATATAATGATAAACAACAAAAAGTATGTATAATTTAAAAACTAAAACACAATAATAGTAATTTAAAACCAGATTTTGTTTCTTGAATGAATTTTAATCAATGGGAGGACTACATTAAAGTATAATCGTGAGTAATCACAAATTGCAATTATATTAAGATCCATAGGGACACTGATAAAGACTGTAGTTCCAAGGCAATTGAACTGTAGAATAAAAGAAGGTTCAATTAGGAACAGTCAGTTTGAGGCACAAGAGCCTAAGGTACTTTGTATAAGAACAACTCATTAGGAGCATCTTAAAAATCCTTTTGACTACATGTTTCCGTCTTTCCTGGAATCTTAAAAACCCACATTTATCTATTTCACTTCATTTTAGCCTTAGTTAGTGATAAAGGTTAAATTGTTACTTTATTTGTGAAATATAGTTCTTTATATCTGTTCTTTTTTTCATTTATGATCCAAAAAGTATTTCTTAACATCCTCTTTGCGACTTAAAACCAACTTAAACAAATTGATACCAACTTCACAATTTGGTCAATACTGAAAGTAGTTTTAAAATTTGTATCTAGATGTATTTGATTAGTTTTTATCTCTTCAATGTTTTTAACTATAATGCCTCTTAGGTAGTTAAACCAATTTGAGATAAAGGACTCTCTTTAATGAACAATAAATTGAACGAGAAGAAGGAAATAACTGTTTAGACCCTGTTTAACTTTTTCTGAATCTCATACATAACCCTATTTTTCCAGTGGAAATTATTTTCAAGGCACTTAGACCTCTTATGTGGGTTCATTCATAAATAAAGCCTAGAACTGGCTTGATTATTTAGCCCTAAGCACTCAGTCTTCCCACAACTTTCATTTAACCAATAAACCCCTCCAAGAAACCAAATCCAATTTAAAATCTTTTAACTAATCACAAAAATGTAATTCTTTTCTCTATCTTCTCAATGATTGTAATCGACATACAGAAAGGAAAAAATAAATAACTAATGTACTTATCATTCAAAAATCAGGATGTATCATTCGTTTAATAAGATATTAAGATGACATTTACCATAGTAAACCATTAGCTTGAATATTAGGCAGTAAAACTAATGGAATACTAATATGGTTGCAATTCATACAACTTAATCAAATCTTTTGTGAACTTATCAAAACTTCAATAAGTATATATATTTTTAACCTTTAATGAATTACTGTATATTAATTGACAAAATGGTATCATTTCCTTAAGTATGCAGTGGAACAGACTGCAATAATAATTAGCAACAATGCCTTTTTAACGACTTGGAAAGACGTTGGTGTATTTATTATTAAGCATTTCCATTATAATGATTTGTAAAGGTCTCAACAGGAAAAACACAAAAAAAAGTTAAACTCATAGTACTTATCAAATATCTCACTAATGCCCAATAGCATAACTAAGCTAACCTACTGCAAATCTGTGTGGGGAAGGCTCTAGAGACAAAAACTAAAGCCCAATCCTTTATAATGGTGATCTTCATATAAACTGATTTTCATCAATTGAAAATTATATTTAAGAGTTCATTAATTCAAAATTAATACATATAAGGGGAGAGGTGACACTTTGCTTTAAAAGATCTGATTGCACGAACAGACGCTTTTTTCAACTCCCCAATGTTGATTTTAGAATGATATGACAAAAGTTACCATTTTTTATAAACTCAATATATAGAACTTTTCTTTTACAAAAATATATTTCTTATACTACATTATCTCTTATCCTTACACTACTTATTTTATTTCTTCTTTTAATTCTACAGCTATAAATGCTTGCAATATAAAGTTTCTTTCTTCTTTAAAAAAAATATATCAAGCTCGAACACATTAAACATTCAGCAAAACAATGAAATTTGAACAGAGTAAGTAAATGGCATGTCAATTCCATTATTTATTTTAATACAAAGTATTGATAAGAAAAATTGTTTTTGTAGTTAAATGATAAAAGTAAACTGCATAAGTTAGCATTTTATTTTAGTATTACTAAATAAAATGAATCGATTCCTTTAAACTTTGTTTTTACTCTACTTAGTTTTTATTTTTTATTGTTATCATTTATTTCTTTTTATATGATTTAGAAATAAATGATAAAGTAATTAGTTATAAAATAATCTTACCTCTAGATCTTTAACAGCAGGTAAGAAAATTAAATTAATTTGCATTTTTAAAGCAATTTGAACACTTTCTTATGATTTTGCATAGCTTTAATTATGTGTTGTAGCCTCAACAGTGAGCAACTATACCATTGTATAGTTCTAGTTTTTTAAATATATTTTATTTATTTAAATATAAAAAAAAATATACATTTTTGATATAATTATACCTAATACAAATAACATAATATATTTGAATTATCATTGTTTTTTTTATTGAATACATTTTACATATCTTTTTTAATTGAAAGCTATGACTTGCAATTTTACTACCAATGCTTTTCCAATGAAGCATATAAGCATTCAACAACAACATTCCGTCAAAAAGGTAGTGCAATAATAAGTACTCTTGATTCTAAACGCATGGTTCAAAAATGTATCAAGTTCTTGGTAAGAAAAATGTTAAATATAAAAAGATTAGTCCTTTTCAAACAGTACAGAAACTTTCAACCCAGATTGTCTTTGTTTCAATTCTTCATTAAAATTTTTATTGTTTCCTCCGCTCAAAAAAATAGTTAATTTAACAAAATAATGAACTCAGTCAATTTCAGTCTAAGCATGCATATTTACCAACTTTTAGCAGTTTACTAGTATCATTTATTTGATCTTTTATTATTTCTTGTTTCAAATCTTTTTATTTAAACACTCCAAACAAAAACCAATATAATACGACCCTTATTAATTTGTCTGAATTTTATTTATTAATTTTAAATTGTATAAATTGGCAGTTTAGTTAGCAAGATATAAGTATTTAGTTTACGTATTATTAAAATCATTTAGAAGCAATTTTTCAGATACTGCACAAAAAGCCTGATTAGTCAGACTGAAGCATAAGTTTCTTATAAAAATAAAAATGTAATAGATAATCTTCTGCTACTGATTCAACACCCAAATAATCTGCTTAACCACCTAGGTGGAAACCTCAACACTTGGCCAAACACCTCTAAAAATAGTGATTTATATGTTCTTTATACCACCTTTTTTTAACTTTTCAACATAGGGTTGTTCTAAGCTTACTTTGCATAGAGTTAGTTATTTATTCTATAAATAGCAGAGTTGACTATCAATATCACCAGTGGAATAGGTTGCTTCTACATGATTGATTATATGAATAATTTATTTTAAATCTTACACACATATGAATAAAAAATGAAGGAATAAATAAAGTGAAAATACAATTAAGGAAGATTTGTTGTACATAAGAATATGACATAACGGCCAGAACAATTATTCTACTAAACAAAGAACAGAAGATGACAGGGCACTCTAATAATAACAGGAACACTAAACATTTTAAAATGAAAACTAAGCTTTTTAAAATTTTTTAAGAAATAAAATTTTTTGCCTAACTTCAAAAATGTTTACAATAATTACTTACAATAAAACACACACACACACACAGATATAAATATATATATATATATATATATATATATATATATATATATATATATATATATATATATATATATATATACATAAAAATTTTAATAGTAAGATTAATAGAACATGAAAGTGCATAAAGAATATTATTTATATAACATTGTCCTAAATTTGTTTGATCCTCATAAAGCAAGTTAAACTTGTTCAATTTCTAATTGTACTTACATTAGTACAGTTTTCAATTTTCCTCATTTATACCCTATAAAACACAAGTATACAAGTATAAAAGAAAATTTAAAAAATCCGAAACCGGATTTTCAAGTGACCTCCTCGGTGGTTTTTACAAACTTGTCTGTCTGTGTGTTATGTGTCTATTATAAACGTAACTCCTAACCTATTTATGATAGAGAGTTGAAACTTGCCTCAAAAATCAATTTTTAGGTCTAGCTGTGCTATCTAGAAGCAAATGTTTATATGACATCATTAACCAGCAATAATTATCAGCAAAAGTTTTAAAAATTCATTGCAGGGGGAAAAATGCTAAAATGTTCTAACCGATTTAAGAGTTTTGACTCATGTAGTCTAAGTTTTACATAAGTGCTAAGTTTCATCTTATTATCAGCATCAGTTCAATTTTAATCAAATGACTTGTATACATTTTTTAACAAATCAAAAATAATCCAATTAAGTTGAAATTTGGTACAAGTTTTTTTTCTCTACCTTTGCACGTCGCCTACTCTAGGGGCTACAAGTTTATTACTTTATACAATAAATAAGAATTTATTAAGTTGCATTTTGTTGAATCATTCAGTCGTTGCTTGGATGAGTAACTGCTGGGAATTAACCTAATGTATTTTATAATCTAAGATCAAGTGAAGCGAGTCCGAATATGTGTTGCAGTATAAATTTGCCCATCAGTATATTCTGAGGACAAGCTAAGTGAGTCCAAAGTAAAGAGAATGAGCGTAGTCAATCCGATGAGATGAAGAAAAAGTAATATGTAATAGTAAGCTACATTTTTTTACCTGCTAGTTGTAGTGAAGAAAGAAATGCATTCAAATTTAACTTGCTTTAATAATCAAACATAGTATAGGCTCTTAATACAATGGAGAAATCATGGACCTTTAAAACACCTTACAACAAATATAAATGCAAAAGTTATACGTATATTTATTACCAATAATAGAATAAAAAATCTTATCACAGATCAGTTACCACAATTAAACATTTAGAATCAAGAAAACACACAGTGCTAATATTAATAAAAGTGTACATGTGTATAAGCAGATGTATTTAAACTACATATAGTAAACCTAAACTTAACATTAAAAAATTGTTTAAGTATATATTTTTCATTTTTTTTTTCAGTGAAGTCATAATGCAAATTGACTTTAAATAAAAATTTCCTGCCTAACATCAGGTAGATATTCTATTCTCTTTAATGGACATTCCCCCAGATACAACCTCAAATAAAAAGGCCTTACTTATTGCCATTTTCATTTGGACAGCAGAATAAGTCTTATTCTAACTCGCATTTTCTTTAATGAACCCACGTGTTCTTGAATGCAGTCCTTCCTATCAGGTAGAAGACCAAAATTAGGTACTTAATGTCGAATGAAAGGTTTGAAAAAGCGATGCGATGCTTTTCTAAACCTTTTGACAAGCTATCAGTCCAACTGAAACTACCTCCAATTTATGTATTACTTGTGCCAGTCAAATATTTATCTTCACCAGTTTTATTTAATTTTATTATTATTAAATAATAATAATAAAATTATTATTTAAGATTTTGATTTAATTATTATTTATTAAATTTACCTAATTAATCCACTTTAAAGGATAGACAATCATTTCACTTAGTCTAGCTAATCAAAAGTCCAAATAGATACTTCTATCAAATTATTTAAAGCATGAGATATAAAATTTCCAATCCAGAAATGTTAAATAAAGGTTTACTGATCTAAATTGAATCTACTCATCATTTTTAAAAATGAAAAGAATTTACTTGATATACATTTTATAATAAAACAATACAAAACATAACTAGATGCAATACATCATAGTGATGCTTTCACCTGAACATCCATTGAATAGTGGGCACTCCAACAGACGTTCTTAAAACTAATTTCACAAACCAAGACTACATAACCCCTTTCTTGTCACAAACAGTTTGTTCTCTTAATTTTAATAATAAAAAGTATTTAAACAACACCAATTGTTATAAGTTCTACATAGTAGCTAATATAAAATATGGCACATTATACCAAATTGTAACACGTAACAATATAAAATATCTAACAAATAAAGAAAAAATGTATTAAAAAAGTCCAAAAAATATATATTTTTTATTTACGTTACCATCTATTGGATTATTTATAATATCATTAATTTTAATATAATATTGCAAATTAACATTTTTGACATTAATAACAAAAGTTTCCCTAAAAGTCAGATAACTTATAGTTTTAATGTGATTAAGCAAATATTGTGACTACACTCATTCTAAAATATTTCTAAAAGAAAAATGGAACTGTCTTTAATTTTTAAACAGTGCTTCAAAGCTAGCAAATGACTTTTTATTTACAACTTTAATACAAACATCCTTTTTAAAATAAGGGTAAACTACACCACCACTTACTTTATTAATGTAACACCAAAAATATACATTTTTATTGATAAAATTGTTTTACAAAACACCAAAGTAATATATACCGCATATTGGTTAGTAACATACAGATATTAATACTAGAGGGGCTCTATTGATTGAATTTTAAAACATCGAAAAAAATAACCTGAACACCTTTGACTATTAATAATCAAATAAACAGTACAAAATTACAGAAACTTATATATGGTACTTTTAAAATACAAAACAAAACACAAAGGGTTCATTATAATCATAACTTAATCTTTGTGGAGGTTTAAATGAGGATATACAGAGCACCAAAAAGATGTTTCAGGCCTCTCAATCAATTGGAATAGGCTAGGTCCCTTTAGTAATATTTCTCTATGGTTAATGAGAATTTATTAAAAATTCCAATGTTTTTAGTAGAATTTCAAGTGGATTACCACAGAAAAGCAATAATCTTGTCTGAGGTTAAATGATCTATTAATGCCACAACATAATATTAAAAAACAATAAGAATCAATTATTATTCATCTTAATAATTCAAATGAGTGTTAAAATTTAAATGAAAAAATAAAAAGCAAATGAAAGTTTGAAGTATTAATTCCACAATAAAATGTATTCTATATTGCGGTCAATTTCACAAATAATTTTAGACATACATATTGCATTACACATGTAGATTGATAAGTAGGTAAATCTTACGATTCAGTTTGCATTTCTTACAAATTTTAGAGGTGTACTCTGACTCAAGACATTTCAAAATACAAATTTCATCAGATAGAAGAAGCATTAGAGAGTAAAATGAGCATTAATGACATTTTTATTACGTTATCATAACTGCACTTCATAAATAGTTTCCAGCCTTAGGCAAAACAATATGCAGTTTACATAAACCAGATAAATTTGATAAACAAGAAAACAAATTACCTAAAACATTCTAAAATACCAACAATATAAACAACATAAAATTTTAAACCAATTCAACAATTAAAAACAATAAAATAAATTTCCGACTTTTATCATCAAAAATGTAAGTATAGTTATTTTATACCAATTGTGAAAAAAAGTTTATATTGAAAAACAAAAAGGCAAAAAATGAGTAATTTTGAATTTAAGATTAGGACTTTTATTTTTCAAAAGAAAAGAAAAAAAACAAACCTGAGAAGAAATAAATTTGTTAAATAAAATTAAACAGAAATGGGATTTTTAAGTTAATATTTGCAGAAATAGATGACTAGTAAAGGTAATATTTTTTTTATTTTAATATATATTATATATTTATTTTCATATTTTTTAAGTATAATTTTACAAAATGATTCCTTTGTGGTGGATTTTAATTAGATAGTATTATCAAAAAAATTATTTTCATCTTTCAGATTGAAATGTCTGTCGAATGGCAAACTAATATTATAGAGCGGGCAAGTAAACAGAATTGAACTTTGGTTCAAAACAAGTACTGTATAGATTACATCATTACTCATAACAGAGAATATAATTAATCAGAATGTGCAAAGAACTGCGAAGGCGGTGATGGTCATGAAGATTTACGTCTTCCGGGCGGTGACTGCAGAATCTGATGATTCACTTCCACTGTGGGAAGTAACATCAGGGACATTGAACATTATGGATATGTCCACAATGCTTTATATGTTCAGTCCAGTTTATAGAGCAATGTGAACACATCTATGAAGTCCTACATCCCTGAAGATGCCTCCCACAGAGGAAGCGAAATGTCAGATTCATAATATATATTGACTCAGTCGCCACTAGAAGAGCTAAATCTTAAAATACATAGAAATTAAAGAGTAAATATGTCCATTTGCTTGTCTTCTTAGTTAGAAGTATCTCCAAAAATTATAACGATACACAACCAGTACACAGTATATTACTTACTTCTGACATTGAAAACAAATAATTAGACATTAACTCATTAATTCTATTCCAGAAATGATTAGAAACAGTAATAATTGTTTCCGGTACAAGTTGATGTTTTGCTAGTTGCTAGGACACCTGCTGCTTCTATTAAAACAGCTGTTTTCATGTAGAAAGATATAGCGTGAGGAGTATAACTCCTATTGGTGCATGTAAATCAATAAACTACTACAATAATCTTGTAACATTCTTTCAATTCTACTCTTTCTAACCAGTCATTACACAGAGCATTATCTTACCTGTATGAACTCTCATGATTTGTAATCCTATATGTCATAATATAATTTTGCAGTACTAGTATATTTTTCAGGAAGCTTAAGTTTAACATGAAATAAACTTTCTTATTTTTCCACATTAAATTGTAAGGTATTTAACTTCTTTATATTCAACTTTTACAAACAAAATAATATTCAACTATAGAAAAAGATATGAATAAAGAAGATGGTGTGTGGGAAATGTTGTTATGTGATTACATCAGGGTTCTTTCTTCCGGTGAGTTCTTCTATCTGAGTTATTTCCTTGTAAACATTGACTAAAGGTTCAATGACTTTCTCTTTAGGATACATCCACATCTCACCTGGTAAAGCTCTTTCCAGGTATATCCTGATAGTGGCTCCCGTGGATCCGGTACCACTCTTACGAAGGATGATTCTGGAATCGTTACTCAATGATATAATTATACCCTGAAAAAAATTATCAAACATATTTAAAAATATTAAGTTGAACACTAGGAAATAATAAAACAACTTAAGTCCAACACTACTATAGTCAGTCCTCTTTAATTGAAACATTAAGTCCTACAACAAAAATAAATAAAAACAAGATATTGTTATTAAAAATAATGAAGTATATTTTGGTTGCAAAATTCATATCAAATAATATGAATATGTTTTTTTTTTCAAAAAATCATTAAATAAGTAGTGTATCTTATAAACTTGCTTAAAATAAACCGCAATGTATTTATATATTTTTTCACATCTGTTGTGTTTTGATTTACAACTTTACAATACAATAAACAACAACAATAAATCAGTAGACACAAAACAATTGTGCGAGAGACACCTAGGAAAATAAGAAGCAAAATGCAAGGCTACATCTGGGAACTGTTCCATTTGACAATTGACATTCATCATCATTGATGGCTCGACATTATGTCATGTCCTACTCTGTTTGTTACGTCTAACTCATCAGGGCACCAACAGAGCCTGAACTCACACTGACCTTTAATTAAAATTCCGAAGAATATAATGTGAAGTAATTACCAGAGCCAAGAAGAGCCCTCTCGGTGGAAGCATAGCACTGCTTGTCATCTTTTTTTTAAACAGAGTGGGACATGACATTATGTCGAGCCCATCGAATGGTGGAACAGTTCCCAGATGTAGCATTGCATTTTGCTTGTTACATTTCCTAGGTGTCTCTTGCACAGTTATATTGTGTCAAATATTCGTGTTTTGCAAAACTCGGTAATATCAAATGATAAATAAATAAGTATACCAAGTCATAAAAGTTAAACAGCATAGAGAGAGGTCAGTGCCTGGATATGTTACCACTGGAAATAAACAGTATAAATGTGGCAACTTTTATATTCTGAGGACAAACAATGAGAGTCCGATGTAGTGAGGATAAGTATAATGAATCTGATGAGGTTTGGAAAAGTGCTGAGGCACTTGACACTAATTGTTTCATTATACTAAAATTGTTTATAAATAACTAAATTTTTGACAGTAAAATAATAATTAACATAATTATTATGTTAATAATTATGTTATAATAATATATTATGTTATATATGTTATAATTTCTAACATAAATAAAATTTCACTTCACTGCCTAGTTGCCAACTACCAAAATTATTATTTCCATAATAGGTTGCATCATAAACTTAAAGCAATCAACAGCAGTAGCTCCAGTTTTACATGAGAATCAAAATTTTTAACTATCTGAGTAATGCAAACTTCAAATATCCAATTATGTCAGCGAAAAGAGTATGTACCTAAATAAATTTCATTTTAAAATTAATAAAAAATAGTTACCTGATTTTTGACGGATGATTTATCAATTGGATCAGTATAGGAGAAATCGATACAGCTAACTACCTCAACTTGATCAAATCCATCCTTCTTGGGGAAACGCCAAGAATACTTAGGATTGGCTTTCTCAATCCTAGAGTGTATAGAGTTTAAAACATCATCTGCTTCTTTCACATCTAAGTTTTCATAGTCATGCCTGAACAAAAATAAGTAATAAGCTTATATATAAATAAACACAAATATACCTTTAGCAGGTACCTTCAGATAACAAAACAGTAGTATTTGATACACAGGGGTACAACTAAGATTTGGAGTTGGTACAATACATTATACGAAATTTTGAATCATTAGCAGAAAGAGATGAATAGTTTGATTGATATTTTTTCTCTTGGTGACTATTGTCCTACTCATAGTAGAGGTATCCTCACTGTTGACCACACTAAGCATACAGGGATCAATACCCGCACTGTACTCTTAATTTTTATGTTTTGAAGTTAGCTAACCTATATATATTAATTAATGAGGTTCTTCAGAATAAGTCTCCAACATTTGCCATGTTATTGGTACATTTTCAATGTGTCATAATAATACTAAATAATAATGAATCATCATACCAAACTCAACTAAACATAATTTTCTCCCATTCCACAAGAAATTTGATGACATGATAAAGTAAAATAATGACTTCCATACACTTTTCAAAGTAGTTCCCAAGGTCTCTATTAGCTTGATTTTTGTTTAGTCATGAAAAGGTCTTCAAGAGAACATATACACACATATATATATATATATATATATATATATTATATTTATATATATATATATATATATATATATATATCCATCATAGGGATCATTTCTATTCGCTAACCTTACAATCTTGAGAATTTAAGCGTAGTACTACTATAGAATTATATATAAACAGTTTTTGATTTGAGAAAAAACAAATACTTCACATTTCACTTGTTACTATACTTCTGACTACCTTTAGATTATTATCATTTAAAAAAAACACCTTATATAGAAGTCCCTGCCATATTTTGCCCAGTGGTTTTGAGCTATATCCTCCACAGAACAGTGCAAATGTTTAACAACAGACAGCCAGGCCAGCACTGCCCAGATTCCGTCCTTTTCTCTGATATGGTTCGAACCAGTTCTACAACAATTCATTCAAACTATGACAAAGAATTTAACCATGATATGCTTAAGGTCCTAAAGTACATGTTTTCAGTTTCTGATTTCAACTAACTCATTATTAAAAAAAATGTCTAATATCAGAGCACCCTACAAGAACTATTGTAACATCATGAAACTCAAAATAAAAGCTAATAATTCCATTGTTCTAAAATTTCTAAATTACACATACATTTGCTAAATAAAAAATAGCTACTATAATCAATGATAAAGGATGTTTCATTGGGATATTCCATATTGAAAATCCAAAATTAAATCATGCTTAAACTTACGCATTCAAAACAAGGAAGCAGTTTACAAATGAAACATTGCTTAAAATCTTAACATTTGAATTTCAATAATTTTTTAAAGAATGCTAGATGAGATGAAGACAAGAATGCTGGCAGATTAAATCATTGACTTTATTTGGTTTGTACTTCCAGGCATTATGTGAGTTAATTTTTAAGTTCTAAATCTTCAAGTAGACATAATTCTTCTGAAAAACATTAAATAATGCTTGATGATCCTTATTAAAATAATGATATCAAAAAGGTGGGGCATAAATAATGTATATCTAGAAGGTCTAGACTTTTAAATTCGCTCACATAGGTTTATTGATATTTATATGCCTGGAAGTATAGGCGAGATATAGCCCTTATTGAATAGACTAGCTTATTACTTTTACTCTCTATGAAATTATTTTATAAAATAACAGCAAAATAAATAAATTTGGATCAAAGTATAAGATAACTTACCCGAAGCTCTCCTCGCCACAAAGAGATATTTTATCAGCATCAAGTAAATTGCAGAAGAATTTCCATCCTGTTGGCACTTCATACAATTGCCAGTTCTTATCTTTTGCAACCCTGAGTCAAACATTGTAAAATCAAAGTAGTGTCAGAATATAACCGGAGGACAAAAAAGGAGGGAAGACCAAATATTTTAACAATGAGCGTAGACTCTAGCAAAAGCAACATTAAAAACTCACGAACAGCTTACAATATAAAATATTTCCTCTCAAGTAAGTTAGGTTTAATTAGAATTCATACTTAACAAATAAACTAACTAGTATTCTTCTTCTGTTTTAATTAAATTCTGAATACATATTAATAGAGATTTCTTTCTGAAGAATTTATTTGGAATAAGCACCACAGTGGGAGTCAGACCCAGGAGTGGATTCAAAGTCAGTTTTATAGGTCCCTAATCATGAAAAATAGGGGTTGCAAGACTTTATGTACAAACCCCGGGGATACAAACAATGGGAAAACTACATGCATTTCCTTTGAAAATACAGGAAATAAAACTCACAAGTAGCAATGCCACTGCTCACACTTAGAAGCATAAGTCTATGAGTGCCTACTTTAAAAAGCTTTGACATGCTAATAGATCCTCATATTTATTCTATGACAAACCCGACTTAAATCTAAAGAATAGGGTTTAAGCCATAAGAGAAAACAAAATAGTTTCACGTTTATTATCAGGATAATTTAAGAACTACAAAAAGGAAGATAGTCATTGGATCATTGGTACTTTAACCAAATCCCTGAAGGGAATCGAGTTAGTAACCTATTATTAAAATTGAAGATAATTTATAACCTCCTTCAACAATCATGTCTAGAACCTCTCTAAGGAGTCCTCTCTCTCTCAAATCTACCTCCCTCTTCACTCGCTTTTACCCTCTCCATAAAATTATAGTTTCTAATTCTAATCATAAGTTTCTAGCATAGTAAACACTTAATTTTAAATTATAGGTTGAGTCAGCATCTTTCCATATTATTTTTTTTAATACAAAGTTTCTTATTCACAATGTATTATGTGACGTATGAAATGTTAAATTTCTACAAAGTCACAAGCCAAAAACTTAAGTAAAGAATGAATTGATAAGCAAAGAAGAAACACAGACTTCAAAGAAATTTACCAAACAAGTGGACCTTCTCACCAGAATGCTTTTACTCTGGCAAATTTATTGATTGATTCAACCAAACAAGGTTGCTGGATTAAATCATAAGCCAATCTATATATATTACGCAACTCATAGTTTTGATCTAAATATTTACATTAGATAAGACAACTTACCGATCCAGTGCTCTAGAAGTAGGCATACTTCTTGCAACACCTTTGACTCCATGTCTTAAAAAGTAAGGAATACAGTGAATATGGCTAGCAAGCATAGCTAATGAATCACTTGGACTCACAAAAAATGCTTTAGCACCAAGAATCATATTCCTGTCCTGAAATATTTATAAAAGACCTAATTATAAATTAAGTAAAGAGTTTGCTAGTTGAAAAAGGTAAATTTTCATATCAAAAGGTGAATTGCATCTAGAATATCCGGCCTTTGGTAAGATTACTAAAATTTATTTGAAGAGATTACTTTCTTATTTTTTGTCTCCTTTATCACTGAGAACTCTATTTAGAAGTAAATAATATCAAATACTCACTCCATCACCATCAAAAGCGGCACCAAAGTCATAGAGCCCTTGATTGAGTCTGCTGATGAGTTCTTTCGCATGCACTAAGTTAGGATCAGGATGTCCACCGCCAAAATCAGGCAGAGGAGTAGCATTGATAACACTTCCACGAGGTGCTTTTAGCTCATCTTCAAATATCGCTTTGGCATAAGGACCAGTAACTGAGCCAAACAAATTAATTAACCATTACAGCAAGTAAATTATTAATTTAGAATAATTAATAATAACAACAACCAATTCTAAATAATATTTTTAGTTTTCCTTATTTATAAGGTATACGGGAAAAGTGTTGTGTTTGAAAAAATCCAAAACTGAGCAGTCACATAAATTATCCGTTTCAGGTGTTTGAAGACCTCCTAAGTGGTTTTCACAAAGTTCACTGTCTGTATTTGTGTGTCTGCTATCATAGTGGCAACCCCCTTATTATGCTAGAGAATTGAAATAGTATAAAAATCAATATTTAGGTCTAGTTGGGCTTTCCGGAAAATAATGTTTGCAATAATGTCTCAGCTAAAATTTCGAAAATTCTTAAAATGCAGAAAAATGTTGTGATCAGTTTGAGATTTTGTACACATGTAGTCATATATAAGAGCAACATATGTGCCAATATTATAATAAACATATGTTATCAGCATTAGTTCAATTTTTATCAAATAGCTTGTTTAACTTTTTTTATTAAAAAATAATCCAATTGAACTGAAATTTAGAGGGTAAAACTTAGTGAGGATGAGGGTAGAGTAAAAGGGATGAGGAAAAGTTCTGAGGTACCCCGTACCCGATTTTTTATGCCTGTTTTAAATATATTTCCTTGGGTGTGTCTTCAGTCCTCATTCATTTTTCAAGTGACTATTATCTTAATGTCTATTATTCATTATGAAAAAATCTATTATCCTTGTTATTTATCAGTATTTTTAAATTACTAAACAAGTTAATATGATTTGGGGCTTAATGATATTGGGGCAGTGAGATGGTGATCTGAAAACTCTGTTGTAAAAATGTGTACAGAAATATCAGCATCAGAAAAGCAGACACTGTTTAAAAAACTGAACGAGCTTAAGAAATTCAAAACTTTAAAATTGCAAGTTTCTATTGTTTTGAAGATACCTTAAGAAATCAAGTTAACTTTCAAGGTTTGAAAGTTTGGATAAAAAAACTTGATTTTGGTTGATTTGAGACATACATAATTTGAATGGTATATAAACACAATAACTAACTCACCAGCATGCATGCAATCAATAAGAATATTAAAAGCCGGCCTCTCTTCAGAGCCAATCAATAGTTTTTGCAAAGAACTAAAGTCAAATATTGATTTCATTAAATTAACATAGTCACTGACAGGGTCAATTACTTCCAGTTCAAACACACATTCTTCTATCTGAAATAAAAAAAACAATTGTTATTAGCAACAAAAAGATTTAGTAAAAAGGGTCCATTCATTAATAAATTTGATAAATACATATGAGGACATCTGTTTCCAAGAAACTAACAATATTGTATGCTGTTAGGGTGGCAGCATTACTTAAGACCACCAGAAAACCGGCTTTGCAGATATCAGTTGCGCTCCTTCTACATATGGTTCTTTGAAAGAAAAAAATATTAGAATAGTAATTTTAATCATTAAATGTAAGTTTATCTCCAGAAGGTGAATAATGTGAAATTTATTGACTAGTTTTTGGGGAGTAAAAAGCACTTTTCACTCCCAAGGGAAAAAAGTTGCTTTTAACATTACTTTTTTTAAAGCAATCATTTGAGAGATAAGCAAGTACCTTATTATTGAATTAAAAATAATAAAATATTTTCCACTGATATGTGTTTACCTTAAATACACTAGAAGCAACTTTGCTGATGTCAAAAGTGAGATTGGGAATTATCTTGTAACTCTTAATATCCGTAGTTATATTGTAAATGGCTTCAGTAACAGTTGTAGAGGCAGCACCTAGAGGAACCCAAAATAACACAAATTAGAAAACTCCAAATAATTAAAATAAAATAAATTACTTATTACAAACAATAAATTATTTACTAGAGTTATTTGAAAATTATAAAATTATTTACTATGGTTATTTGAAAATTATAAAATTATTTACTAGAGTTATTTGAAAATTATAAAATTAATTACATATAGTAATTAACAACATATGGTTACTTCAACCAGGTTAGGTATGAAAACTAAACAACCTGATGCTAATGAATAAAGATAATTCCTTGGGTCTAAGGAAACATAGGGATAATAATTAGGGAGAGGCGATAGATCAACAAGTAGGCCACATCATTGGACTCTTTTTGCTCATTCCATTAGATAGAAGAGAGTGTTCTACCTTATGAGTCGAAGTGAAGGCATTTTGTCTCAAATCCACAGGAGAGCTGACTCTACTACAGGTTATAGTATGACACAGGGTTAAAATCAGTTGACAGCATGGGAAAATAATGTGAGAAAGCCAATGAAGTTAGTCCTACATGTTAAACCAGGCCCACAATTTCATATCAGACCAACCTCATTGATTCCTCAACATTATTTCCCACGCTCTCAACTGATTTCAACCCTGTGTCATACTATAGTTTTAGAATTTTTACCATATGGATATTATACAAGTAACCTACATCGAACAGACTCAAAACTTCTAAACGTCCTTTTCAAAGGACAGCAAATGTAAGTACTTGCATCCTCACAGGAAAATCTTAGAGGCCTCATCTAGAAATGAACCCCAACTGTCTGGGTAGGCACATGTCCTAACCATTACAAACAATTTATAATTTATGCACATGTTTCTAAAACTGTTCGAGCCTTTTATTGTTGGGAAACTTTGCTGCCTTCCGACCATTATAATAATACAACTATTATATGAATCCAACCATTATAATAATAAACTATATGTGAATCCAACCAATGTGAGATCCAACATTATAATAATACAACCATGAGAATCCAACCATTAATGTGAATCCAACCAATGTGAGAATCCAAACATTATAATAATACACTATTATGTGAATCCAACCAATGTGAGATCCAAACATTATTTAATACAACTATTATGTGAATCCAACCAATGTGAGAATCCAAACATTATAATAATACAACCATATGTGATCCAACCAATGTGAGAATCCAACCATTATATAATACAACTATTATGTGAATCAACCAATGAGAATCCAAACATTATAATAATACAACCATTATGTGAATCCAACCAATGTGAGAATCCAACCATTATAATAATACAACTATTATGTGAATCCAACCAATGTGAGAATCCAACCATTTTAATAATACAATTATTATGAGAATCCAACCATTATAAGAATCTATCCATTATAGGAATCCAACCATTATGAGAATCTAACAATTATAGGAATACAACCATTATAAGAATCAAACCATTATGAGAATCTAACATTACAAGAAAGCAACCATTATGAGAATCTATTATAAGATTTCAACAGTTCTTAGTGTTTAGAAACAGGCCCGGGTTAATTTATACCTTATAACATACACAATCTCCTCTTTTAGTTAAAAGTCCATATACTGGTGAGCAGCTCTCAGCTCTTCTTCTCAAATTGTTATAGGGCCCGCATTCAAATCGTTATAGGGAGGTCCTCTAGTAGTTGCTCCATATACTCCTGTATTGGATGGTCAATACCATTCTTTCCTTCTATATATATTAGAATATAATACAATATAATTAAATAAGTATATATTTATTATTAGTTAATCATCACCTCCATTAGAAGTATTAAATTTGATGCCAAAGTCAGCTTTAGGTCCTCCAGGATTATGACTAGCTGTAAGTAGTATTCCTCCTAAAGCTTTCCTCTTTCTGATCAGGTTGGATAGAGCTGGTGTAGATATGAGTCCATTCTGACCAACCACAACCTTCCCAACCTAAACAGAAATGGTTATATGTTTAAAGTAAATTTAAAAGAGAAGAAAATATACATATTTTTCCATTAAATAAGAAGCCCTCAGCCTCAATAATTTGCATCTCAGCTACTATGCCGTTGGCCCCTCCCTATGGCAGCTTCTTGTTGTTGCCTTGTGTTAGGTTGTCATAAAGCCATGAAAAACTGTATGTAGATGGCAGAATTCACAGAATCATTTACAAAGACAATAAAGAAATTTAGTTAATAAACTTACTAAATTCTAAGCCCTTGAATACAATATAGCCCTCTAAGTTAGATATATATATAGCCACATACACTTCATAAATTATTAATAGTAAACCAGGTATCTTCTTATAATATAATACATAAAAAGTAGAATTTAATGGGCAGGGTCATACTTTAAGTACCTATTTTAATAGAACGAGTGTACATTGAAAAGAGGGAAAACTAACGCATACACATTGGTCAATTACTGTCATAAGTGATACAACCTTCAAAGTTCACCAGCACCAATGGTACAAGCATTTTTTTGTTACTAACCAGCACTAGATATCTATTAGCACAAGTTATAAAATTTTAATCAGTTAACAGCCTGACAAATATCAGTGGGAGGAGGCATCCTACTGGTGTAGAACACAATTTACTCTAAGGAGCAGGGTCAAACTGAACCAATATTCCGTGCATTTTTGGTGGGCTGCTAACCAATCGAAACCAAAACAAATTTTGTAGCATTGAGCTATTGTTTATAAATTAGAACAACCTCAATGATTTTACATTTGAATATTAGAACAAGATTAAAGCTTTAACTTAAAATAAATTGTAACCAGAAATTACTTAAATTAATATCATGTTTTCAAGCCACATGACTACAATTGCCATAGTTTCAAAGGAGAATAGTTTAAATGAATTTGAAACTGAACTCTCTCCGAAGGTCAAGGCGATGAGAAAAGGTCACCGTACGAGCACAACGGGTATCATTTCTTAAAAACATGATTTCATGAAATTCGACAAAGAAGTAAACAAAATCATACTTTATTGGCAGCAGACATTCTGATAATTAGTTCAGCAGCTTCCCGGCAGTAATATCGTCCATCACCACCAAGAATCAACGTGCTTTTCTCCAATGAATTACCGAGATAGTTGAAAATTGATTGAACAAAATTTTCGGTGTAATTCTCTTGAACAAAAGTAGTCACGGGTTTTCTCAGACCGCTTGTTCCAGGCACTTGCCCGGAATACGGAGACGAAGAAACCGTTTTAATTTCATAATTTTCCATTACTATAATGAAATAATTAAGCAGACACTAATGAAAATTTGAACTTTTCAAATAACTGGTCAAAATTCGACAACTGTTGTTCTAATTAATAGAGGGGGTAACTGATATGATAAGAAAATGCGTGCGCATCAAATCCTAAAATGGCGCCTTAATTTAAAACAAATTTACCGCTATAAAACTAATACAAATATTTTCTCGTATTGAAACCTTGAATTGATTTATTTTATTATCTTATCCGTATTTAGAAAAAAGTATTGTTGACACAGTAATTTAATATATACTCTCTTAATTAAAAATACTAAATAAAGATTCATTAAAATTGATCGTAGTAAAATGATAAGAATTTTATCAATTTTGTTTACTATTAAAAGGGAGGGAAATATTAAAAAAATAAAGGAAATCATTCCTTAGAATACTAGTTAACGTCATTTATCGGATACTAGGATTAGATGAAGTCAGTTGACGCGAGGTGGGGGTAATCCGAAACGTTACATAATGAAGGAAAACGTCGATATGGTTACTAGTTGTTTATGTGACTTACGTGTGAACGGTAAATCGCTTAATTATATTTGCGAGGAAATTTCGATCTGAAGAAATGACTGCTAATAGTAGCGAAGCTACTCCGTTGCTTGGAGCAAATATTCCTATTAGACTTCAATTACAACCATGGTTAGTATTTAATGAAATTATCACTTTTATTATAAAAGAGGATTTTTATTTATTATCACTTATATTTTATTTAATTGTTTACTTGTTTAGTTTATTTGAATGTAACACCTGTGTTATTAGATAGTTTAAGAATGAAGATGATCCAAATGGTAAAGAAATAATTATAGCTAAAACATATTCGCTTTATAGAATTAAAGATTCCCTTTTTCTTTTCAACAATCATGTTGTTCTGTAAGAAAGATGTTTCTCTTTGCAACAAAGTTAATTATCAACCAAAAAATATCAATTGTTCCATTAATTTATTTCTTAAATTATTTACTTAGTAATCTCAAATGTTTATTTATGCAGTTTTCTTTATAAAATTATGTATTTTCTCAGCCTACTTATCGATTTGACAAATTCCTTTTAAAACTTTTTATTTTAATCCTCTCTGGACTTAATTTCTTAACCAAAAACTATTACATTTTCATCAAAACTTCAAACCAACGAAGCTGGTTGGTCAGTTATATTTAAAAATGTAATTGTTTATTCTTAAAAAAGAATTTGGATTTTCTCATGGTTCTCTAAAATAACGAAAAGGATCTTCGGTAGGCCAAGAGCCAGACGAAAAGTCGTCACCGTCAAGCCCCAACGTAAAACCCTTTAAAAATTGACTTATTTATTTGCCCCTTGATATAGAATTAGGTATATGTTACGTGGTCTGCCATATCAGAATTTTGGTCTTATCTTGGGGTCGTACAGTGTCCAAAAAATGGCCCCAAAATCAGTTTTCGGGGCCATTTTACTATCCTTTTGATAATAAACAACTTTTTTAATTAATGTCTCGCGTCTTGAAGAGCCAACCATAGGTTTGTATTGTAGAGAAATAAATATATAAAGAAATTGACAATAGTGGAAGAATTAATGTGAAACATTTCTATAATGCTCATATAAAATAACCAAAAATGTAAATACTGTTAATCCAGAAAGTAAAACGTTTTATTGCCTACTAATAATTCTAAGAAAAACAAGTTATCATTTTTATAGTAAATATTTAATTAAGCATAATTAGGATCTTTTATTTATTTGTCAATCGCCATATTTGTTTTGCGATATGACCAGCTAAACTAAGCTAACGTTAATTTCATGTTTATTTTAGATAACTTAAAATGCTCTTTATGACGCAGAATCTCATATGGTTTATCCACGGTACTAATGTGGTGGTACCAAAAAGAATTTAAAAAATACTTTTTCTTATTTTTTTAAGAAGATTGATTTTTTGAAATTTTTCTTTTTTATTCTCAATTTGATTACTGTTGGGAAACATTTTTTCCTTTTGGTTTTGCAAAACCAATTTGGTGGATAAAGCCATAGCCTGATTTAAATACCTGCATTAGGGTGGATCTATAAAAGTCTTTTTCCTAATATTAATTGTTAAATCTTGTATAACAAATAAAATTGATAAAACCTACTTCATGTTGAACAAGTGAGACGTGTTCAGAGAACAGATTTTACGATTTTACGGACCGCCCATAATGTACGCTAGTGCGAGCGATTTCATGGTTCTCCCATAATATATTGCTAGTGCGAGCGATTTTACAGATCTCCCATAATATATTGCTACTGCAAACGATTTTACGGACCTCCCATATTTGCCATTGCGTAAGGTTTTATGGGTCCTATATAGTTCGAAATTGTGAACAGAATCTCAATAACACGGAAAGAAAAGGATCATAGTGAAGTATACTATAGTAGTTTGCTCTAAAAGAGATCTCAGTGGCAAAGCTCGTGCAAGTATTAAACCTTTAAAGTGTTGCAATAGCAAAAAATGACTTAACGAGAGCTCTCATAATATTTTAATATTGGGACTAATTTTACAGGAACCCTCATATTATATTCCTTCCTTCCTTAGAATGAAAAATTGTATAGGGATTTCCCATGGTTCGTAAATTGTATTTCGTTTACTCAGATAAATGTATAAGAAAAAAAAGATGACAAAGTTAAATAAAGTTTAGTTTGCTCTTTGCAAAACAAAATCGTACTTTTGTAAATTGATTTAAGTCGTTTGTAACCGTAATAACCTCTAACGAGTAAAAGACCAGAAAATAGCGCCATATCAACCCTAACAAATATATACCAGAAAATATGCGCCATTATCAACCCCTAACAAGTAAAAGACCAGAAAATATGCGCCATTATCAACCCCCAACAAATAAAAACCAGAAATATGCGCCATTACAACAAATAAAAGACCAGAAAATATGCGCCATTATCAACCCCTAACAAGTAAAAGACCAGAAAATATGCGCCATTATCAAACCCTAACAAAAAAAGACCAGCAAATATACGCTTAAAACACAAAAAATAATAATATTAACATAGGGAACATTAGAAATATGCTAATTACATTGATTTAGCAACATAAGAAATATGCTAAATCTATAGATTAAGGAACATTAAAAATATGCTAAATCCATTGATTTAGCGTATTTATAATGTTCAACGCTGCTAAAGTTGTGGAGGAGAACCAGAATATCGGAAATTGTTATGATTTGAGATTGTTATAAAGGCAAGGTTCATATTTTCTGTATTCTATACTATTCCATTACGACATTGATTATAAATCTTGATTCGATTTGTTAATTATCTAACACGAATTATCAAAAACAATAGTTAATATCAATAATATTGATTATCGATATTAAATCATGACTATACAAGTAATTTTTAGAATCTAGACTACTAATAAGATGCGGAATAATCGTTTATTCTGCAACAATGTTTACGGAATAAATTGTCCGTGGTTATCTTTTACCATAGTTATCTAATTTTTTTTGCTCAACTTTTTATTCTCTCTTTGCTAGAAATTTCATATCATAGGAAGTTAAATTGCAATAAATGTATTTATAATTTATATACAAATCAATGAATTAATTTATTATTTTTTTATTGAGATAAATCTTTCATCATCTAATCACTGAACTATTATTGTGATGGTAATTATTGGATTAGTTATTCAGATATGATAGATCAATGGATTTTAGACGCCACACATAGCGACTCTGATTATCATATAGATTCAGCAAGCCCACTATACCTTTAGCAAACCTATCCACAAATGATAGGAAAACAGAAATCGAGGAAAAATTATAACAAATACATAATAAGATAAATTAATTACATTTTTAATTAATTCAATTTCATCTATATTTATTTTTGTTAATTTGTTACTATTATAAGAGATAATTGCGATCACTCCAACAAAAACTCACATGAGGAAATACAGTCAACAGGCTGACTTACACGTATAATAATGAAATAATTATTAAAAAAAATGTAAACATTTATAAGTAAATAAATGTAAATTGTATTGTTTTGTATTGTATTGTAAGCAGGGCTACGGAGTCGAAGTCGGTTTTTTTCACCGACTCCGACTCCTTACTTCTTGAATAATAAAAATTGCTAATATGAAACACTCTTTTTGTAATTACTTTATATTTATTTATATATATTTACATAATATTCAGAATAATTATTTTATATTTATTATTAATATTACTACTACTATTATTATTAATATTAAATAATTTATGAATAAAAGTTTATAAGTATTTATATTATAGATTACATATAATTTTTTTAATTACATAAATGACGCATAATGACATGACTAATGTATGTAAACGGGATTTGTTATATTATATTATACATGTCAATCAATAAAACCAAAACTAATGTATGTATTCATATTTAGCTGCCTACGTCACAAGTCAGTTATACTTTAAACGTGGAATTCAAAAATTAGTAAGGTAATTAAAATTTAAAAAAAGAGTTGGCCGCTCAGCGGGCGGCGTTTTTGTCGTTGTCCTATATCAGTTCATCATATTAATAGTTTATATAAGTGACATACTGTCACTTTGATTTTAAAATCTATTAATCAAAAAACGTGATTTGTTTACATTAAATTACATTAAAGAAATGTAACCTTTCAGACATTTTATGGAAGGAAGGTTACGCTCAATTTAAAAAAGTCTATGTTTGCATTTTAAACAAATACCAACTGCAAACTGAAAATTTATATAAAATATGTTACAAATCTAAAACGAATAGTATTGTACCTGAAATAATAGGTTTAATTAGTAAATTCAGAAAGAAATTAGATAAGACCATTAATAATATTATACCAAGTGAACTGAATATGAGGTGTAATAATTAGTTATCATTTAAAACTGAAATTCCCAATATCTCGTAATCAGAAGAACCTAGAGCATTTTGGATATTTTTGTGGCCTTTTTGGACCAGCCCCATTAAAATTCCAAGACCCATTACAATTTAAAAAATTAAATATATCGAATATCCGCTCATTACTTCGCATGGATTAATCCTAAGTAATTCTCTACTTAATCCAAACTTAAATATTAAAACTTTATATTTCGCAGGGGTTTTCTTGTAATCTTAAATCCAATTCTTCGTTCGACCCAAGTTTGAGTTTGTTTGTATTGTCTAAAAGTGAAAGCTGTGTAATTCAATACCTTATTTTACTTACAAGCAACCAAGTGTGAGAGACAAAACTCAAGTTAAGTTAATTAAGACTCGTGCTGAAACCGTACTAATGTAACTGGATTACAAGTCTAGTCTATATTATGTTTTTTAAGAAATTGAAGGAGGTCATTGCAACCACAAGTTGTAACTATGATTACAAACATCGTTGTAAATACTATTAAAAACATTTATACGTTACAATCCGCCAAAACGTAGTCTAGTTCTACCACTTTGGAGGAATTCGACAGGAAAATAGAGATTACCTAAAAAGTTCTTAATATGAAACAAAAGTTTTTTGTCTCAAATGTTGAAGAATAATCAAGAAGAATCAAGAACACCTTACAATGGTAAATATGCAATGGTAACTATGCAACGGTAATTATGCAATAATATTAATTATGCAATGAGTAATTATGCATAATATGGGTAATTATGCTGCTGAAATATGGGTAATTGACACATTATAATTGTGCGAGAGGCTACTATCCATTGACTATTGTGTCAACTATTCATGTTTTGCAAAACTCGGTAGTATCACATGAAATATGGGTAAGATTCCCTATGTCGTTTAACAAACACCATATTATAATTTTTGTTACCTCGGGAACTGTGCTGCTGCCACACAGATGTGGTTGGAATTCAGAACACTTCAATATTGCACTGCAACTTTGCAGTGCATTGCAACACTAAACTTGCAATATAGTAAAATCATTTCTTTAATAAATAAGGATTTTTTTGAAAATTCTAAATGTCTGCTTTTTTGAGACATTATGAAGGTTTTCCCAACACCTATTCAGTTCTATATTCCATATAGAACTATCGATACTTGTTCCAAGTTTTATCTAATTGTACCATTTGACCTATACAAGAAAAGTGTATGCATACATAATCACATCACATTATAATGTCCTGTCTGTTTAGGAAAAATTTGACGTGCTAAATATCTGGCCTACACCAACATATGAGCCAAATTTCATTTTATTATCAGCATTAGTTCAATTTTGTTGAGATGAAATTTAATACGTGTGTTATACTTTATATATATATGTGTTAATATGTGTTATATATATATATATATATATATATATATATATATATATATTATATATATATATATATATATATAATATATATATATATATATATTATATATATATATATATGTATGTATGTATATACATATATATATATATATAATATATATAATATTATATATAAAACATACTGTATGAATAAAAGTAAGAGTATATATAAACTTCTTAGCTTTAAGCGTACAATAAATTGTATATAATGTAGATCAAATAATGTATGGAACTTTATGAAGTTATTGTAACAAATGTCATAAAGACACCAACTATTTCAATTTTTATGATCTGAAACGAGAACATTTGATGTTGATGGAAAGTGGTTGTCACATCCTCATTAAAGAAGAAAAAGAAGCAATAACGCGATTTTCATAAACGTTAAAAGGAATGTTAAAGTAGTATAAATTAGTGCCTTGGAGCTTCGGGTTGAGGAAAGGGCACAGAGTAGGGGAACGATATATTGAGCACCCCTTGTCTAGCACTGTTTACTATCAATTTATATTGAAATACTATTATTACTATTCATAAATTTAAAATAATATCCTAACTATAATATTACAGGACCATTTAAACAAAATGCTTCCTCATAGTAATGGAACAATCTAAAATAAAGACTTAAATTAAACTGCGCACTACGACGGGTTTATTAGACTATTTAAAGACAGTCTTGACAGCGTAATTAAAGGCAATCGAAGACTTCTATAATTTGGTTTCATGAAACTTTCTGACGACAATCAATCTTCTTTAATAAACAAGAGGGCTCGTCTTGAGCTCATTTCTCTCTGAGCATTGCTGGTCTAATGTTATCAAACTAACTTCGATCAAATCGATTTTGACTTAAATCACAATTTAAAATTGCTTGGAATGAAGTTTTTCGCTTTTATTTTTACTTTAAAGTAATTTTGACTTAAGTAAGTAAAGCTTAATTATACTTTGAGGACAGCTAAGTTCTTACTACCTTCACAAGTGGGGTTGAAGCTATCCCTTAATTTCAGTTTTATATTTAAATTAAATCGTAAAGATTATAATCAGTGGTTAATAAATAGCTGCAAGAGTGATAAATTTCAATGTTTTAATTTGCTTTGTACTTCATTAATCGCTGAAGCTTTTTTTTCGAAAGGTAAATATTAAAATTAATTATATGTATGTTATGACTATAAATTAATATTAGTTTTTACAATCTTTCTCTCAGCTGTCTGTGCGTGTATCCGCTGATATATTAGTTTTAGATAAAAAACAAGTAATGTCAAAAGAAATTTATTACAGGAATAATTGAATAATTCATTATTAAAAAGGAATAACACTTCCTAACGTAACGAAAAAAAAAATCGGAAAATAAACCACTCAAAAGGCCTTTAAAACACCTAAAACGGATAATGCAAGTATTATCCCGGTTTCGGATTTTTTGCAAACACAATACTTTTCCTATATTCCTACGTTATAAATTAACAAAAAAAAGTACAAATTTTAAAGCAATTTCCTTGCTTACTCTTATGAGTTAAAAACTTAAAGGCCATAATGTTATTGTCCCAGAGTTAATTGGTCTCATATGCTTTAGGTGCAATATATATTATTCAGTGGGGCCCCTTTTCAAAAATTCCACTCCCCCTTCATGTACCTGACCTAATAAGTTCATTTTTTCTTTGAAAATTAACTAAAAATTAAATAATATTTAAAGTTTTTGTTTTACTCCATTCGTTCAATTAAAAATAAATAAAAGTTATATTCTACAATAAAGCAATAACAAGACCAACATAAACAATTAGAGATAATCTATACAAATAATAGTAGTAATACTGAGTTGGCATTGCAATAGATTTGTAATGTAGTAAAACTGGCTCTGACCGGGTAACATAGATAAATCTGTTTTCTTAGTAATTCACTGTCGAAGGCGACAAAAATATTATCAGATTTTGTGACGTAATTTTGAATAGATTTAGGATGTGTCCTTTAAACGTAAAATATTGTGTGACGTTATTTTAGAAATAACATCCTCTGAAATCGATGGTCATAAACATGTTTTCGAAATTCATGTTAATGATCCAAATGGTGGTTCGTTTAGTCGTTTTGTCACTGATAGTGAAAAATCAACTGTTCGAAATTATAATAGAATCGAAAAGGTTTTAGAAGTCTATAGCAAGACAAGACTTCTCCTAAGTAACTAAAAGGCTCCAATGATTTAAGTAAGCCCAAGAGCAAAAGATTCTTGATAAGACTTA
This sequence comes from Microvelia longipes, assembly GCA_018340805.1. Taxonomy (NCBI): domain Eukaryota; kingdom Metazoa; phylum Arthropoda; class Insecta; order Hemiptera; family Veliidae; genus Microvelia; species Microvelia longipes. Next base: position 16,743,263 of record JACMZG010001908.1, read on the forward strand.
TTTTGGCTCCCTGATACAAAATCAGGCAATCAAGTTTAGATCAGAGGGTTTGCTCCTTTATGGTCCGGAAAATTACCTTCGAATTCACCTATCGACCTTTAGTGGTGTTCTTATTGCTTTTAGTAAAAAGAGGGATATTTTTACTTTATCACAATTATACCGTAGGTATATAGGAAAGTAGTTAGGAAATAACCCAAAACCGGGATTTCACATAAATAATTTGTTTTAGGTGTTTTCAATACCTTCTGAGTGGTTTTCACAAGGTTTTCTGTCTGTATGTGTCTGTTGTCGTCGCATCTCCCAGTGTATTTATGAGAAAGATTTGGAACTTAGTACAAAAGTCAATCTTTACGTCCATTTGTGCTATCCGGGAAATATTTTTTATAACGTCCTTACTTATGACTCATCAAAAAATTCGAAAATTCATAAAACGCGGAAAAATTTGACGTTCTAAATATCTGGTCTAAAACAACATATGTGCCAAATTTCATCTTATTATTAGCATTAGTTCAATTTTGTTGAGATAAAATTTAATTTGTATGTAATACTTTACGTAATTAGTAGGTATACTAAGTTTCGTTTCAATACAGTAAGTATATCAAGGGTTTTTGTTGGATCATTTTTTGGATTTAAGCAGCATAGAGTGAGATCAGTGCCTAGATGGGTCACGGCTGAGAAGTAAACTAATTTAGTCCGAAGACGAGTGAAGCGAGTTCAAAGATGTTCTACAGTACATTTGGAAATTTGAATATTCTGAGGACGAGCGAAGTAAGTCCGAACTAACGAGGATGAGCGTAGCGAATCCGATGTGAGTGAGGGAAAGTTCCGAGGTACACCGTATCCGCTTTTTGAAATTTAATTGTTGAAAATTTATTTTCAACAATTAAATTGGTTCGACAGAACTAAAGATACAACTCAAATTTCAAGCCATGGATTTTGTTCCATTGATTAAAATAAACGTCGTAGTAGAAGATTCAATGTACATTGTACATTATAATTTGATGAAAATGTAACTAGAAGGATGAAGTGGAAGGTGAGAGTAATCATTACTGCTCATTAATGTACAATGTACAATACGCACTATATTCATGTTTTAATTTGTGCCACAAGTATATATATTTGAAAATTTATTTGTAAGTTCTGTTAAAATTTTTTCTCAAATTTGATCAGGGTCTTAAGAAAGTGTAACGAATGAATAAATTTTGTACTTATACATTTTACAGAATGCGTTAGTATTTAACTATTAATGGTAGTTAGTTTCTTAATTCCAAAACAAGAACTCTCGTCGCTAGAGTGATAATGTCACATGATGATAAAGTGTAACTTCGTAAATTTGATAATGATACATAGTAGTGCAAGTGTAAAAAAAATATCAGGCCGATCAATGTTAAAGATTTGTGATTTTTTAAATGTTTATTGGGTCATTATTATAAATGAGGTCACACATATTTCATAAACAATAGGGTTTGAGACATTTACACGCTAGATTATTTTTACCAAAATTCATTTCGATCAGAAAAAGCGCTCGAAGTTATTATCCACAGAAACGTGTCCCATAGAAACGTCTTGGAACAAAAATCTCGTACATTATTTATATATATATATATATATATATATATATATATATATATATATATATATATATATATATATATATATCTGTGTGTGTTTTCTTTTAATAATGTATCTAGCTAGTAACAGAAAAAGCATCGTTGTGAGGTAGCCACAAAATGCCCATAATAAAATGTTGCTAAATGCATGGAAAAAATCTATTAACAACAGCTATATAAATTAATACTACTACAACTATATAACTAAACAACTACGGTGATGGACAGAAGGCGCATATTTAAATACGTATTATCCAGTGAGACGTAAATTATTAAACGCTTTATTGTCTATAAATTAGTAGGCGTCTTGGACGGCAAGTTACTGATATATTATTTATTAACATCTTGCAGGGTCGTGACCTTCTGTTTCATTAACTGTATCGCCTGACTTGACGAGTGAATTAATATTAATTGATAGTCTTTGTTGCACGACAACCAATTCAATTAACTTCTTTACTTTTACGAGCTAGTAAATATAGCAATAATCGTGGTTTAATGGGGTTGTTTTTAATTATTTTAGTGCCATTGGTAGCGAATTTTATCAGAAAATTACGCGAATTAAATTCAGTTTAGATAAAAAATTAAATTATTATTTTAAAATAATAGAAATTTGGCAGCTGAGTCATTAGAGAATTATACATTTTTAATTACGATCCGGTAAAATACAAAATACTAAAGGGGGAAGGGATACACAATGCAGGAAGTCTAGAAACTTCTGAATCTTTTAGAGGAATTTTAAATTTCTTATAGGCCATTAGATTTTCCGGGTTTCTTGGAGATTTCACACGGGATTGCTGTACTTCGAAGACGATTTTGCCAAACAAATAATTGGTTATTCGTGCTCCTGTTCCACTAAAAGTAACTTTTAGTGGAGATAGATAGCAAGTTTTTGGCGATTGCTCGAAACAGAGTTTGTAGAGGTGATGTGTTCTGGTGTATCAAATTTTGGGTATTCATATTAGGTAAAATTAGTTGTTTATGGCAACCCCTAGCTCTGTGAGAATAATCTGGATTTTAGAGAGTAGTCTAGTTATTAAAAAAGTCTAAAGTTTAAATTAGTATGCTCTAATTTAAAATTCAATAGTTACCGTAAAAACACAGTTTGGCAATTTAATTGCCGTACTAGGTAGCCGATTAAAAAAATGTTTTTTTAGTCATGTTAGTTGATTAAAAGGGGGTAGACAACAATTTTTCGTGATAAGAAACTGAGCTAGTAGGAGTGATGTAGTATGGAGTACCAAATTTTGGGTTTCCATATTGGGTGAAAGTAATTGTATATGTCAAACGGTAAATCTGTAGGAAAAAACTCTTACGGCAATCTGATGACCAAACTTTTTTCTTATAGGTTATTCAAAGTTCTGGCAGTCGATTGAGTGGAGGTAAATCCAAGTTTTTGGCGATTGCTCCACTGGAATCTCAGTTAGTCGGGGTGATGATATAAAATAAACACCCTGTATGTACCAATACATATTTAGTACCTATATTGTAAAATAAATAAATAAATAAATAAATAAATATAATCAAATAAATATGATTCTATTGATTCTAATATGATGATTGGTATTCTTGGAGCATTTTTCACGGATGATCTTTTTCTTTGACAATTCGCAAGAAAGATTTGTCTTGCTAACGAGAACTCACCTTTCTACTTAGTATTTAATCTGTTCTTGTTTTTCAGTCAGTCAAATTTCTTTACGCCATTCGAAGTGACAGAAGTTTAAAATCGTTTTAAATGCATCCCTGAATTAAACAATTTTTACAAATTAATCTTACCCTACTAACTAACACATTACTCAGGTAGAGTGAGAAAAGCAAACATACTTAATTAAATTTGCATTTAAATATAGTAAAGCGTAGATCCAAAGTACAGAACCAAAGTTATACAGAGTGTCAGAGAATTCTATTTTACATTTAGCTACTCATAGAACTATATTTATAGTTAAGAAAAGCCACTAATTTATGTTGTGTTTAAAATGCGTTTCTTTTCAGGGCTTTCAATAAAATGTAGTTAATAGGTATTCTATGAAGTTTTTTTCTTTTTTGCCTCATATACATATAATTAAAAACTTGACACAATCTTTTAATGTTAAAAAAAATAAATTAAATAATAAAATTCACAAGGTCTTAAAAGCTTATTTGAGTTCGACTTTCAAGTCTTATATTTTCTAAATAAAACTATTAAGTATTAAACATACTTATAATTTAAAACTTGTCTAAGGACAATCTAAGAAATTCACAGAAAAGTTAAAAAATTAAGTAAGATAAGAATTTACTTTTAACTTAAGCGCATAAGTACTTAAAACTTATATTGAAAGTTCATGTTAATTACATTATCTAAGCACGTACAGGGGAGATATTGCCCTATAGGCATAGTTGTTTATAATCAGGTTTAGAAGATGGTTCTAAACAACTGTTATGGCCTGGAAATGGGTAGGGGTATAAAAATCAGTTTAGTTGGAAAAGCTGATCAGTTGTAAGAGTAAGGTTTTAGGTGCTAGGAGAAATACAACACAAACTTAATGTAAGTTCTGCAAATTATAAGCATTTTGTAGCAAAAAAAACACATTTGTTATGTATAAAGATTAAGTCCGCTAAGTTTCATTATATTGAAGTGTAGCAATCATTTTAAATAAATAGTATATAATAGTTTATATTTCAGTCTAAAATAAAAACAGCTTATCAGTTATTGGCACCAGTTAATAGTAGCTGTTTTTATGTTTTTCTTTTAGATTGAGAACTATAAGCCATTTCATACTATTTATTTAAAATTTGGAAATTCTATATGTATTGAAAGAGTTTTTGTTGTGAAGCAATCTATAATATCATATCGGGTTTAACATAACGATAATTAGTATCCTCACAAATTGAATTAACAGTATGGGTTACAATTAATGACCCGAAATGTCCAGAAATAATGCGAGCAAAGCAAGGCATATAACAGAAAATCAAGAAAAAAATCGTATTGTACTGAAATATTGTACTGAAAATACATATTTTATAAGTTTTTTCTTTAGATGATGCAAATTGTGATCAGAAAATTATGCTTATTTTAACTGAGAGTCGTATTATGGGGGGGGGGGGAATTAATGTTTACAATTGTCTTAGAACATTTTATTCATTCGCCGGAAATTACCTTTAGTGGATCACAAAGTATTAGTTGGTGAAATCTCTTTCAGCAAATACTTATTATAAAAACCATACCGCCTAGTGTGCACACTGTACACCCCATAATTCCTTGCCTATAGCTTTATTTGTTTAAAATAGTTTACTTTTATTACTAAGGAAATTAAATCAAAAATCTAGCCCCATCTACTCGGTAGAATGATGCATATAAAGTGAATGAATGAAACATGAAAATAGTAATTTATGCACCTATAGAGTAAAAAATACTATTATTTCCTTAAAGTAGTTAGTTGGTTGCTGCGAGAAAACTCGATGCGAAAGCCGAGAGAACTTAAGAATTCACTCCCGAAGTGAAGCCGAGGGAGGTATAATTGCAAGGAAAAAATAGCATTTTATTCCCAAGGTGCATGCAAGATTTTGTCTCCGGTCCTCTTTATAAATTTAGAGGATACCGCTCTCCAAAAAATTGATACAATTTGCTCTAACCCCAATAACCTTGGACTTGATGTTAGACCACTTACTTTTCACAAAGGGAGTAATAAGTAACTTTTCGTTCCTTGAGAGTGAAAATTCTTTTTCTCCCTTGGGAGTGAAAAGTGCTTTTTTACTTTCTAAAAACTAGTCAATAAACTATACATTACACACCGTCTGGAAATAAAAGTATTATTCAGTTTTCTTTAAAATGTCTACTAATTGTCCTGGTTTTGGTAATTAGCGCCACCTTAACTAGTTTAAACATGAGAATATAGAACTTCTATCGTATGTAAGATTTAAACCACTTTGTGAAAATGATACGTCAATAAGTATTAGAAGTTGGAAACAGTGAATAGTTAAAAGATTTCGTGTATTGCCTCTGATGATAAAATATTTATATAATCACGATTGCTTTTTAGTGTTAATAATATGTAATGACAAAATTAATATTAAACTTTCTTTTATTGTCTGATGCATCATGTAAGTAAACAGTTAATCCGCTTGATCGTAGTCCTTCTCAATTAATTATATTATTTCTAAAGTAAATTCAACGAAAGGGAGCAATTAGCATACTAGATACTTAGTGATTTTGAAGATCGTAAATGGTGAATGGCAGAATGGATCATTGGTGATTATATCTAGAGTTTAATTAGATTGCTCATTTTTTATCATAAATCAATATGTTTCAAATTGTTTCTTAAATTTTTCATTTTAAAAGATTGTTAGAAAGATGTCTTAGATAATTGAGATAACTGAGGTTGTGCCGTAGATCGAGAGATCCCAAGGAGCTTTGCCTTTTAATTGTTAATTAGGTTTTAATCCTGATGTAGTCAGGACGGTAGCTATAGTGGCCTACTACAGTTGTGTAAAGAAATTATTAACTAACACTCCATATAACTTGGCCTTGTTGTGTTCTGGAGTCTATATTCATCGTAACTTAATAGTATTTATTTATTGATTTTGATACAAATTAGGACTTGCACTTTTAAATATCAATAATAATAAAATAGTAATGTTTTCAATAGGAGAAGTTAACTTATAATCTAAAATGAAGTTCAATGTAATAGGCTACACCAGCTGATAGACTGTCTATCATCTTAATGTTTAATGGGGAATGGAATAAGGATAAAACGATGATACTTCAATAATTGCAACATTTAAAACTTTTATGTTATGAAATCTTGTTCTAGATTAGATTGCTAAAATCTATTTACTGGTCCTGGCTACTTAGGTCCATTCTATTTACTTTGTCCTGGTTGTTTTAGTAAATTCCACTCACTTTTTCTTGGTGGTTGAGATAGACCACAACACCTTCCTGTAAGACTGTAATCTATTCCGAGAAATTGGAATAGATCCCGATTTCTTTGCCCTAATTTTGAAGGATCATTCCATGCACTTGGTACTGTTATTTAGCTCTATTCCACACGCTTTGTCTTGGGTGTAGAGGTTCTTTTAATTTGCATTGCCCTAATTTTGAAGGTTCATTCCATCTACTTTGTACTGGTTCTTTAGATTCACCCTATTTACTTTATCGAAGTTGTTTAGGTCTAATGTATTATCTATGTCCTGCCCTGGTTGTTTAGTTCCAATGCCTTCGTGCTTGGTCGTTCAGGTGTTTTGGTTGTTTACTATTTTTGCAATGATCCACAAGTACAATACTGTTCAGAACCAAAAAAGTTCTCACGTCTATGAGAATAAGTGAATCTGATAATTTTTTATTTAAAATAGTGCTGATATTTTCACTATTTTGGATAAATATCTTCTGTTTAAATTATTGGCTGAATTGATTTAAACAAAAATTTTCCTGATGTAAAAAAATTGATATAGAAATATTTTAAAAAAAAATATTTCCACACTTGCTTTCTTTTATCCAATTTGCGAATTTATTCGAAAGAAATTTACTAATAATAAAAGTATTGGTTAAAAATGGTTCCCAATCTTGTTCAGAGAATGTCCAATTTATTATTTGATTATTTATTTTGGTTACAGGACTTTGCTGAAGCAACCGGACTACTACACGGCGCAGAAGCGGATGGAACCGCCCATGCCAAAGGTAACTAACTATACTTCAATAATTGTAATGCTGCTTATATTACAACTTCTTACTTATACTTGTTGTTACGAGCAGGGTATACTTATTATATTCTGACTTACAAACAACAAAACATTCATACTTTATACTTCACTACCCTAGGTAGTAAAGTATAAAGTATGAATGTACCGTAGGTATGGAAAACTATTGTGTTCACCGTATACCCTAAAAATTCGAAACCAAGATTATTATTCGTTTTAGAAATTTCATGACGTTCTGAGTGGTTTTCATCACGATGTCTGTGTGTGTCTGAGTCACGCGTAACTCCCGCTGTGTTTACGATAGAGAGTAAACACTTGGCACAAAAATAACCTATTTTTGGCGCTGGAGGCCGCTCTATATATATATATATATATATATATATATATATATATATATATATATATATATATATATATATATATATATATATATATATATATATATGTATGTATGTATGTATATATTATAATCTAAACTTACGTTAGATTCAAGTGTGGCAACGTGGACAACGCTGTTTTATTTATAATGTTTTTTAAGCCGTAATATATATTTTTTAAATATTTTACAAGGAAAAATTATTTAATTGATATAGATTCAATTTCAAAAATAAATATAAATATTTTTCAAATTAACTTTAAATAAAAGTAAACTTAAAACATATTCGTAAAATCTAAAACTTAAAAAATAAATACATATAAAAAAATAAAATTAATTATAGAAAATCTAGCTATTTTTGCTAAATATGAAATTAATATGTATGCAACTTAGAAGGAGAAGGCGGTTACCATTGGTGACTATGGTGGCAACCACCGATTTGTAGATAACAATATCTATGTAAAAGTATGCATAATATTAATGGTAAAACTGTATAACTTTTTACAATAAATAGTTTATTTATTTATTTACAGGGAGAAAAACTAGAAGAAGTTCGAAAGCAGAGTAGCCTTGTCACTGTGTGAGTACAACTTACATTTTTCTGCAGGGTTCCCAACCTATGGATGCTCGTAGACTACATTTAACTATTCGAAATCCGCCAGAGACCAACTAACTAACCCCCCCCCCCCCCCCCCCGCTTTATTGCGGGGTTAGTATAGCGATTTCTTTATTACAATGACTTAATAAAAACCAAATGCAGGACGTTATTCGAATACGCCAGAATAGTCCCGCTCTTTTAACATAAAATAAAAGCCGGCTTTGTTATTCAAATATCATAATGTGTGGAGAGACAAAAACTGTTCTTTTTTTTATTCACTATTACGGCACTCCACAGCTCAATTCACCAACTAAAAAAAAACGGCCTTTCAGAAAAAAGTTTTATTTTTCAGATAAAATAAGAAAAACTATGAACAATTTTCATCAATATTTTTATCAACAATTTATATTAATATGAAGTAACCATTTCGAAAAATGCAATAGTTTTATTAGGTTTCCTACCAAGTTTAATCTATCAATTACAATTTATCTGAAAAAATCTGAATTATTAATTATTCTTATTTATGTTACATTGTAATATAATTTTTAATACTCAATAAGTGTTTCGTGGACGTGGACCACTTGAAACACCTTTACGGATGTCCACCGGTTGGGAAACGTTGTTTACTGTTCTATAGTATTAATTAAATATATAATGAAATTAGCTAAAAAAGCTAAAACTATACGCATACTTTTAGACGCTCACAGATGTAAAAGACAAGTAATCAAATTTACTAATTATGTGGATGGATCCCTATCCAATAATCAGTTATCCATCAATTTCCCGTTACTATTAATTAATTACCGGTAATTTTGTTAAAAATTACCGGTAATTAATTAATAGTAATTTTTGCGAAACTGAACCATTCTATAGTACCTATTTAATGGTACTATTCTTACCATTCTTTAGTACCTATCTAAGCAACTCGGGATTGTGAAATGGATTTTGCTATTGGGCAATGTTATAGAAACAAATTTCAGATCAGTATATGTCTGGTCGCAAAGACGAGAGGCGGTGCAAAAATAGGTATTTGGCACCCTCTGATGGTCATGCTTACCTAAATTGCTTTTGTCTCTATTAGGATATTTGGCTGGATACAGTGTGATCAAAAATTCAAAAATATATTTTTACTTTTCCTCATGTGTACCGTTGGTATACAGGAAAAGTATTGTGTTTGCTAAAAAAACCACGAAACCAGGATGTCACCGGAATTATCCGTTTCAGGTGTTTTTATGAACTCCTTAGTAGTTTTCTTAAAGTTGTATGTCTGTACGTGTGTGTGCGTTTGCGTGTGTGTGTGTGTGTGTCTGTCTGTCATCATCTGACAACACTGACTAATGTCTTGTAACAGAATTATAGATAAAATCATCTAGACGTCAGAAGTCGGGTAAAGCACGTCGAATACGGCGAGCTTTTAATATAAAATAATCATCTATATATAACCATCTATAAAAATCATAATTTCAGATCAGTTTTCAGTGCTTCTATTATAATAATTACTGAAAACCAACTCTGTAAAAGATAGGAAGCATTATATTCGTGTGACATAGAGCTCATTAATGCGATATAGCCACTGTGTGAGTGAATCTCTCAGTAAACTAATGTACTTAATGATTTTACAGTGACATACATCACAGTGTAAAGTGTTAGTGACATACATGTCACTGTCTGGCAAAGTGTGAGTGATACAGTAATACACAGAGTAGTGTAGAAGTGTATACAACAGGTCTAAAAGGTCATTCACCTTTCAACTCCACCATGACCTTTACCATTTTCCACTACTTTTCCAATATCAAACAAAAAGTTTTATTAATCTTAATTTATAATTATAAAGCATGTTATAAGAAATCGTTAATTTTTAGTGATTAGTTACAATTTAAAGTAATAAATACCTATTTTCGAGGGTTTTGTTGAGCTAGGCGCTAAGAGCGCCAGGCCGCCGGGGCCTCCCGCCTAGACTAACTCAAAACTCAACCCCTCTTCCCCCCTCATACTCTCTAGACTTCTGCAAGCGCAGGATCCCCCGCGAAAAACTCGACAATATATCGATATTTTTCACTATTTTCATAACTATCGAAATAAAACAGTATTCAAGAACGAATAATGTCTGAAAACTGAAAATAAGTTAAAATAAAAGCTTATTTATAAACTTCATTGATAATTCCAGGGTTTCTTTCAGAGGTTTACACCAGGGGTGTATCTCAAAATTCTGGGGGTTACACACTGTTGTAAAAACTGTTGACCGAGGGGGGAATTTTTTTAATATGTTACAGCCCTGTGACAAAAAGAGGGGTTTAAATTTCTTAAGTAAAATTTTATCCAAAGAATGGTAGTGTATTTTATAAATTTATTTAAGTAAAGGTAATAACAAGTATGAAATTAACAAAATAGAAAGTATAATTGGCAAATAAAAATAAACAAAATTGCAAATAAGTAATTTATTGATTTATTTCAATGACAATTAACACTTTTACAGAACAAATTTTATTTGTCTTCTAATTGAACTTTTAAAACGTTAAAAATATAATTGAATCGTTAAAATGTTAAAATATTTGAACATTTAAATTACTAAAATTGGACAAGTTTAGTCATTTAAACGTCTGGACAGAGGGGAAATGTTTCCTTCCAATTTTCCGTGGAGCAGTGACAAAAATAGCCTCCAAACCTAATAATAAAAATGCTTCTCGTTGTTAAAATACTTATCGAGATCAAAATTGTAATTTACCATTATTATTTTGGAACGATTACCCAGGAAATATGTTAATTTTGATTCTATTTTTAGAAAACTTAAAAAAGTTAAGTTATAAGATACTTAATATTGCCTGATCTGGAAACTGCATTAAAGTCTAGAAAAATGATACTAATATCACTAATTTTTTATCTTCTATTGTTCTTCATAATACATCATACATTTTTGTTAAAAATATTTCTTTGTTGTAGTCACCAAAAAAATCTATGATATATTTCAAACAATTAGCTTAATAACAAAATTATCGGAATATAATGATATTAGTATCAATTTTTTTTTAGGATTTAATGCGGTTTCCAAAATTGGTTATATTACGTTATCCTATAACTTAATTTTTCAAAGTTACCAAACGGCGGGGGGGGGGGTATGCTGGTTGCTCTTGGGGAGAGGGGGATGATATTAGCCCCCCGGACCCCCCTTAAAAGAAACCCTAAACAGGTTATTAAAGTCTTTGGTAGTTTTTATTCCATAGGACTAATTAAGAGAAACGAAACCATCCTGGCTAGATTTAGGATTTTTAAACATAAAACTCTTTTATCTTATTCGTATTTTCTGAAAACTATATTATAGGAAAAGAAGATAAAAAAAGTTTTCGTAGACTTCCCAATACTTTTCCCTTAGAACTGACAAGTATACAAAAACGAAATATTTATTATCGTTGTGTGTTACACAACTATTTATAAAATACCGAGGATCTGTATGAAGCTAAAAGGGATGCGGCTAGCATTTTTCTAAAGGTTTTAATTTTTAAAACAACCAGTAGAATGAGAGCTCAAGTATTATGAATTGGACAGCCAGCTGAGCTTGAGAATAAAAAATAAATCTAATAAATATATAATGAAAGAAAAGAAGTCTCTCCACAAAATAAAACTTTATTGGCAAAGCGCTTTCAACCTAACTAGAGGTTAGGTTGTAGCTTAGGTTATGTTTGGTTAGCGAAACTCGGGCATCACTGCTAGTCTATGTATATAAAAATAAGTTAAAAGTTGGTTGCTTATAACTCTAAAACTACTTAAATCTAGTAAGGATCTCAACTAAAGTTTAAACTTAGACTAATCATATATCAGAAAGAGTCATAAACTATGTCAGATCTTGATCAGTGCTAAAATAACAGTAAGGGCTTAGTGTAAGGGATTTGTGTAAAAAAAATTTGAGTGCTTATAGCTCGGGATCTAATCTCGGATCGATCTTGACTAAACTTTAAAATTAAATGCTTACAGATTAGAATCTAATCGATGGATCTTGACTAAACTCTACACTAAGACGAGTCATAGGTCATATTGACCACATTATTTGTCTCAACGAAATTCCTTCACAAATAACAATAGGGGATTAAATATCTAAAATAAGTTTTAGATACTTAAAGAGCAGAATCTAAATTTAAACTTTTAAAGAAAAACTGAAAACTGTGACTCTATACCTTATATACAGATAGATTTTAATTCCTTATTATTCTTGCTTTTTTTAACTTTTGTTTCGCTTTCAAGCAGACTTTGTGTATAAATTTATTTCAATACTTATTAGACAAACTTAATTTACCCTTCAGTTCAATGTTGTTCAATAGTTCCAATTAGGTGAATAAATCCTTAAGCTGATACCCGTACAATTTTCTGTATAAAACCATAACCTTGATATCCCTTCAGTGGATTGGTGGATAAAACCATTACCAGGATATTCGCCCTGTTTGGTAGATAACCATAACATGGATACTTGTCCACTTTTACTTCCTACATAAGCCAAAGAGCTTTCGATAATTAAGCAGTTCCTGATAGATAATAGCTAAATGTAAATTCATTTTAAAAATAGACAGTGTGATATAGAACTAAATTCTAGATAACAAGGTCTAGGTTGAGGCCTGGTTTATTTCGAGGGCTAAGAGTAGGTCAGTCAAGGGTTGAATGACCTCTATATAAACTCTAGTCATGTCTCTCACAATCGATCTCTATACAGGGTTCGTCGGCCTCTCTAATACTGCTCTCTAATCGATAGTATTAGAATCGATTGTTGTAATGAATCGAATTTGAAATAGAGATCTAGGAATGGACAGCCATTTATATTATAAAAGTTCCTTGTGGACAGCTAAATATGAACAACCTGCTGAAAACCTACTCGGGGGAGATTTTGAGTTGTTACCATCATTACTTTCCTTCGTCCTAAAAAGAAGGGAAATATTGTTTTAGCAAATAATGTAACACCTACTTTGTTCATCAAATGTCCACGTTTTAGCACCCTCTGATTGCAAAACTTTAAAATATGATGGTGTGAGCATGCGAGTATGCATAACTGTATGTGGATATGCACAACTGTATGTGGATATGCACGTTTCTTCAAAACACTTGGCGCAGTTGCGGACTAACCCAAAAAGGCCTAACTAGGGTTTGGTCAAAAAGGACCCAAGCCTACATCTCAAGGGGCCCAATGGCGGATGAGGTTCCTATAATGCTTCTCAGAGGGGTCTACTTTTAACTAGAGTAGTATTAGAGTAGTAGTTAGATTAATTTTAATTTAATATTTAATCAAATTAAATCAAATGACATTATTTTTTAAATAAATTAATATATCTGCCTTCGTGGCCGTATGGGCACTTGATTTCGGCACCGGTATTTCGGTCCGGGGTTCGTAGCCTGTGCTTTAAGATTATATGAATAGTATTTGTATTAAAAAAGATTAATTAATTAAACTTAAATTAATTCTTAGAGGGTCCAACTGAGGTTGTCCCGCAGGGTGGCTGAAAGCCCCAAAAACGGGTATATATATATATATTAATAAAAACTTAGTTAAATACAATAAATAAGTAAGTATAAAATAAACTTAAGTAAAACTTAAGTTTATTCATTTAAATGAAATGTACCCTTTTGTACAGATCTAGGCCCTGATCAAGTATGTTAAGGGCCCCTTGAGGCCCTAGTCTTCCTGACTTAAATTAAATTAAATGTCTTAATGACTGAAATGTCAATTAAAAGACTTAAATTTAGGTAACAAATTGAGAATATTAAGTACATTAAAAAAATTGTCTCTAGGAGCTTTTTAGGCCCTACCTTAGAGTATTGGGCCCCTTTGACTCTTGTGTTATGAATATATCAAATATTAAATTTGTTACTCATTTTTTGTTACTTTAAGTTTATTTTTGGTCGAGGGGTTTAAGGAGGGCTGCCGCTCTTTCCCTCAATGACCAGTCCGCCCCTGACCCTGCGGTCCGCCCCTGACCCTGCGGTCCGCCCCTGACCCTGCGGTATGGTAAAGTCATTAAAGTAGTGCATGTTGTAAGATGAGTTATGCACTAGTAGTATCCTTACAGTCTAAATCAATGTACACTAGTAAATTAGATATTTTTGTTTTGTGTTTAGATTCGCAGTATGGAATACAATGATGGGCACGTCCCTGCTCGCCATGCCGTGGGGAATAGAGAAAGCTGGGTTAGCTCTAGGATCATTTCTAGTTTTATTTATGGGAGCGCTTTGCTTATACACAGCTTTATCTAATATTAGAGTACATGCACAATTTGGTAAGTTTAAACATTATAATTATGTATATAGTTATACTTCCAGAGTTACAGTCATGCAGTTTTAGGCCTTCTCGCCCTCCCAACCTAGTCAGGGTAGGTGAACTCGATGTTTCTATTCCACCGTGAGAATCATCTTCAAAGATGCAGGGCGACAAGGATAATAAACAATGCTTTTCTCTATACAAGATTGAAACTATTCAAGTTTTGAAGATCAGCAATTCTCAACCCTTGGCTCGCGACTCAAAACTATGGCGTAGGCGAAAAAATTTAAAAGTACGTTTTTTTAATAAAATTTAAAAAAATTGGGTCGGGGCACCTCGGAACTTTTCCTCATTACAACGGATTCGCTACGCCCTTCCTCCCCAATTCGGATTATTTATTTATTTATCATATATAAATTGCTAAATTTATTCTGCATAACTCTTTAAACTAGCTTCGCTCGTTAACAGATAGTTAACGATACATCTATTTCATTCCCAGTGTTCCCCATCCAGGCACTGACCACCCTCGATGCTGTTGAACTTTTATGATCCAACAAAATCATAGATATACTTGCCATATCGAAACAAAACTTGGTGTTATTTATTTCGTAAAGTTATACATGATCAACTGTGCCTGTGCCGAATTTCAACTCAATTTGATTTTTCCGATTTTTTCAATTTGCATACTTGAACATAGCTTGATTTAATTTACAGACATGTATTTGTATGTTTTATATTGCATAAATAAGTAGGACTGTTGAAGTATATGATTTACATAAAGGTGGAGCCTTTGAGAGTATCGAATTCGCACAGCTTTCAAGGACCGATCCCAAGTCATATCTGGTTACTCGCGTTTCCAAATGAAAATTAATATCCGTATTAACAACTCTCATCTAATACATACATGGAAAAGTAAATAAAGAAAGATCGCGATAAAATTATCATCAAATGAGCTGACCGCACGTAATGTAGATTGTAGATCAATATTAATCAATGAGTCACTTTAAAGCTAAAATATTTGTAACCACCGCGTATCCCATTTAAATTTTATCTATATTTGGAAGCAGTTATAAGCACATGATGAAATAAGGGTGAAGTCTCCAGAAATAGGTAATTTATTTTGCGGAATATAACCAATAATTTATTAAATCAGTTAAGTGGTGCTCTGTTCAGTTTTAATAAGAAAATTTTGCAATACGTTGTATTGAGAATAATTTACTAATATTACTATTTGATACGTTGATCATTTCATTGTTGATATTAGAGGTGAAATCAAAACCGTTGGTCGATTATAACTCTTATATTTGATCAATATTTATTTTGTGACATTATTGCTGCAAAATATTAAATTTTGTAACTACTAGTTTTTTCTTTGATTAAAATCATTTTATGACAATTAGTTAAAATTTTGTTTTTTAACTGAAATAATCGTATGACGTAATACTTATATTTGCTTTGACATCTTATACAGTTAATTGTTGTCAATTTCCAAAGGGTAGCTACTCGTATATCGTGAGTTAATCAAAATATTTTATTGCATCAGATTGTCATGATGATAACTCTGATAGTTGAACCATAGTCTCCATTGGTATCAGTCTGGTAATTTTGTTGAGGTCATTCTGTTTGTATAAACAGAACCCTTCCTGACTGGTTTTCTTTTGCTTACGCACTTCTTCGATGCCATCTAAGAATGGAGTTGTAGAAGAATTTTACTTTATATTCTTACACAGTCTTTTGAGATACTTATAGTCTATTTTTATATACACTTTCTTTTAAAGAATCCCTTTATTTACGTAAAATAGATAACAATTACGGTACCAAGGTTGGGAACCAAGTAAATAAGTGCCACAATTACTACGTACACACAGTGTATTTAACAGGTGATCGTATTCCATACGCATTTATACGGTTCTTGCACCATGTTTGTGTAGTCTATCAAGTCAGATTACGTGATAACTGATCACACCAAAACATCGCATCTTTTATGGTGAAAGTTCACTTTTGGTTTTAATAAGGAAGTGAAAATCAAAAAATATATTCAATTAAATTGTGATTTCTTTGCATAATAATAAAGTTACACAAAAAAAAATATTTCAAGTTATTATTATGATGAAAAGCGGTAATATTTAAGTGAAATAGAAGTTTGACGAGAAGGTTATCCGTTAAATACGATCGCCTCTGAAGGTACATACAGCGTATCAGGGGATCCATTTAGGTTCCATCTCCCTAATTCTAGCGCATCCAATTGGATTCCCTCCGCATGGTTCATACAGCTAATATTACCGTATTTAGATATCGTACTTGATACGATCCGCGGATTTAGAAGTGTGTGAACGTACTAAATATCTATTTTAAAGGATTGAGCGCTACACTAGAAAATCCTGAGCTGTGCGGAACTTGAAACTAATAAAAACGTGCAAAATGAAAGATCATATTATAACGATGTATGCATGCAACGATTTATTAATGTATACGCACAAGAATGCCTTGTAGGTTACAATTTCAGAAACAACAAAAAAACCAAGGAATTTCTTTTACTAATATTTAGTTAGTTAAAGTACGCTTAATCAGATGTAAAAAATGTATTTTCTAGACAGACATTTATACCTATAAAGATTGATCACAGTTCAACCCGGACAGCTTGATATAAAAAACTATTAAGACGTCTAAAAATACCTAAAGCAGGTAATCCAGGTAGAATCAGATAATTAGGGTTAACACAAACACAATAACTTTGCTTACAAACCTTCAAAGGTACATATTTTCGGAAGTAGGTGAGCAAAAAGAATGATCCTTATACAAACGCCTTCCATGAAGATGAATAGACAAAACATACACTACAGTGTTGTATTGCTGGCTTAGTATTATTTACGAAAATCACTTGGCTTACCTCAGTATTTTTTTCGAGATCTATCAATCACCAATAAATTCTTATTGCATGCATACTCTTTCTACTTATTAAAATGCTTATGTTTTTATGCTTCTAGGTACGGCTAAGGGCGAGATATCTCAATTAGCTAAAGATCTGTTAGGAAATAATGCTGAAAAGATCTCAAAATTATTCTCTATTATTGTATTATTAGGAGCTAATCTAGTCTACTGGATACTAATGAGCAATTTTCTGTTTAACTCTGTTACTTATATACATGGTAAGTTCTCTTGACTAAAATAGATAGCTGTACTCAATTTCTGAAGTTGTTTAATTATAAAACCAGCAACACACAACACACCATTTCCTTATAAACATACATCATACCTTCATTTACTTAGAGGATTTTATGTTAATGAGTTAAAATACAAACTTTGCTTGCTTTATGAAGCTAGATTTTATTCATTTTAGTAATATTAATTTTCTTATAGTAATTTTGAAGGAAACTCTTCAATGTAATCTTCCATTTATAAAAGTCAATTTATATGAAATCCCCACGAAAAAGAATAGGATATTGTGTTGACAACCCAAAACCTTCTCCATCCAGTTAGCTTTGTTGTAACAAATGAAGGCAAGGTGGATTTGAACATGGGATACCTATAATTTTAAACCAAAAACTTCCTTTAGTCTTAAACTTGATACACATTACACATGTAATGTTTTCTTTCATTTTACGAGTATTTATACCACTCTTTCTTGGTTTTCTTTATACTATAAAATTTATCTCAAATAATGAGAATTAATTAACATATAAATATTCTTATGTTATTCCAATAAATTCTTTTAATATAAATATTGTAAATTTGTTTTATTTTTAAATTAGCGGAGTTTAATTGTTTTTTACCTTCTTCTACACTGATTTGTTTAGGGTGAGATTTTTCAAAAATAAATTCATGAAACATAATTTTAATTATTTTTTAATCAGAAAATTATTTATCAATATATTGTTTCAGATCAAATAATGACCATTTATGATGAAAATGCAATTCCAGTTAATGCTTCAGAAGATACTGGTAATTATATAAATTATTAACAATCTAAATAAAAATTAGATAATATTTAATTTTTTTCAATAGAAAAATGCATTTTTTAGAGCAAAAGTTATAAAAAGAACAAAGAAATCATAGTGTAAAAGTTAATAATTATGAGTTCACTTTATCTTCAATTGTTAAGGAATAATTTGTGATACTCATATTAATTTATCAACAACCACAAGATGATTAGATCTGAATGTGGGGACAGTCCTAAGAATAGAATAGGAACAAAGAATTAAGTGGCACATACCAACTGAGAATATGAGAAGCAAGTTAACAAAATGTGTGAAAAAAATAAGTATTGATTTAACGTACAAGATTAAAACAGTAAAATGATGTTGTCTGAAATTTAAAATAATATTAAAAAAACTAAAATGAGTCGTATGAGAAACAATATGAAAAGGGTTGTATGAGTAATAAGTACTATGAATAAATAAGCATAAATGTAATACGTTTAGTTTAATAAGTAAAAGTTATAGTATACACTATAAGTTATGGTAATAAGTGAAGTTATACTTATTATTAGTAAGTAAACGTTTATAGTATCTGTAAATTTTTGAAATTTACAGATACTGTTTTGATTGCTAAATGCTAAAATCCAATAAGTGCTATAAAGCACTTATTTCTGAGGTAGTACCATGCATATAATTTTCCAAATTATATTAAGTTATTTATTTAAATGAGACACTTGTCTATTTTTATTTTACAGTGATATGTCCAAAGCAGTTTGTAGACAGTTCCAACACCACTAAAGAAGAGTCTCTATTTGACACTGTCTGGAACCTGGAAGTAACAGTGCCAATATTCCTCTGTATTCTACTGGCACCTCTTCTCAACTTCAAATCACCTACTTTTTTCACTAAATTTAACTCTTTGGGTAAATATTTTTTCTAGTTCATAGCCAAGAAATAAAAATAATAATATTATTTCTTTATTGCATTAATTAAAAAGTATATAATGCTAATCAATTATGATTATGCCAGTTATTTTTAACTACTCCATTAATTTCATCTTTCATTTTAAAGACAAGATCATTTAAGAATAGCATTTGAAAGAAAGATCATTGAATAAATCTAAGATTAGTTAGATACTAAGTTCTTCATAAAATTAATAAACATAAGACTTGTACTGTTGTATTGCAGGTACACTATCAGTAGCTTACCTCATTATATTCGTTATAACCAAAGCAGGTTACTGGGGAATACATGTTGACACTGTAAATACAACCAGTGTTAGCTACAGTGCTTTAGCATCATTGACTTTCCCAGCTACTTCAGGAATGCTTGCATTATCTTACTTTATTCACAATATCATTATAACTATCATGAGGAGTAATGCTGATCCTAAGAAAAATGTAAGTTAGCTTCAATTATCTTAAGTTATGTAAGTTAAAGAAGAAAATGTTTAAACAAAGAACAAATCCTACGAAAGAACTCCAAAAAGGTGTTTTTTATGACAGTTTAAAGTATTTTAGCATTAAAGAAATAAAAAGACTGTATCCCTCAAGATTATATAATGGTGAACCCTGACTGCTAAGGATAGATTGTCATCTATACTTTTCTTGTCTACGTTTATTCATCTATTAAATAAATTCACAATAGGATTAAATGTTAAAAGGATTAGGAAATTTTAAAGTATATCTGAGGTTATGATGTCGTCATTAATAATCAGTAAACGTAATAAATCAGTAATAATAAATAAACTTCCTACGCAGAGCAAGGAAGTTGTGTGCAGAAGTTACATAAGAAGTCTGGAGGTATAAAATAACTTCTTAAGTCATCATTTTTGCCTCTCTTCAATCCCAAAGTGTAACATGAGAACATTGTCTTAGAATTGACAAAAACAAAAAAACTGCAAACTGCATGCCGCAGTGAATACTTTTATACATCAATTTTTGGAATTTCAAGAAAAACAGGTTTTAAGTTTTTTTTAAAACAATGTCATAAATTTATAATGTAATTATCAGATAAAATTCTGTTGTACTCTTTCATAATTTGAGTATGTATTTAACTCAAATTGAGTTCTTCAAAATTTCATTTAACACTTTTAGCAATTTTCCTAAGAAAAATTAGCTTATTTTCATTTAAAAATCCAGGTAATTTAATTTAAAAATCCATAGGATGTGACATTATTTTTGGCCTAAAAAAGTAGAATATAGTTTTACATTGTATAAATAGGGTTTCATATAAATGCTAACTTTTAATATCTAAAAGGGTTATATCTAGAGAAGTAAAAGTATTCAGCAACAGTCCTCTCCCTTGAACTCAATTGATACTGACAAGAGGCAAATGTAACAGAGAGGACAAACATAAGAACACATCTTCCAAATAATAATAATAAATACAAGACATCTACTTGTGCTATCAATATAACAGTCTTTATAGGCATTCATTTTTTCTATCTGATGGTGGCCGTAACTTGAAACTCTATTAATTTTGATAGAGTTTGAATCTATAATTTGGGCAAAATATAAAATAAATTTTCAATCCCAAGGTGTTACATATGCACATAGTAGAAGGAAGAGCAATGCCAACAAAACATAAAAAGATTAAAATATAAATTACATGTTGTTTTCTAACCATAAGTACAAAATAGAACAACTTTTTTTCAAACACTGCTATGATTGTAAAAGTAAAATTATGGTTGTTCATTCCATGTCTAATGACACTATTAAATCGTGAAGGCATTGGATTTAATGGCTGCATCTCATTTATGCTTAATCATAATATAAGTGTTAACATTTATTTGATCTATTCCAGGGAAGAGATCTAAGTATAGCATACTTTCTAGTAGTATTGACTTATTTAATCATTGGTGTTGTCTTCTATATTTCATTTCCTCTGGCTAAATCATGCATTGAAGACGTAAGTTTTCATGTTTTTTAAATTTTAGTTATTATATACACCGACCAAACAGTTAAAGCTAAATTAAGAGAAGTTGTTTGTTATAATTTATTTATAGCTTTCACAGATGTTGCAATAAGCAGCTAATGCAACATCTAGAAAGCTAATACTCATATGTTCAAAAAAAAAATATATATATATATATATATATATATATATAATATATATATATATATATATATATATTATATATATGTGTGTGTGTGTGTGTGTGTGTTTGTATGTATGTATGAGATATTTGTGTCCTAGACGTTTCTATGGGACACAATAACTTTCAAATGCTTTCTTGGATCATCATTTCGTTAGTAATATGACAAACTGATAAAGTACAACAGCCATGTGGCCGCAAATTGGCCACAGGGAGGCACAGGGGCCGCAAAGCTGCTTCTAGAGTGTTTTTGCTCTATCTATACTACTTTTCTCTTGTTTAATGTTCCAGAAATAAAAAAGATTCAATTATTAAAATAGTCAAAAAATGTCACTCATGAAAATTTTTAAAAATATTATACCCCACACTCAGCCTCAGGCATGTGGGATTGTCATAACTATCTGGTCAAAGAAACATCGTTGCCCACTTGATAATGTGTAAATTTTAATTTTCTATATGTTTTGATATTTGTTAATTTAACAATTAAAGATGTTTTGAATTTGAATTATTATTCTGCTTGCAATGTGAATTTGGTTAATTTTTTTCAGAATCTTTTGAATAACTTCACAACGGGAGACATTCTCACAGTGGTGGGAAGAATGTTCTTACTGTTTCAACTTGTAACAGTATTCCCTCTGATATCATTCATGCTACGCAACGATGTAATGCTCATCTTCACTGGCACTACATGGCCTGGAATTAAACCAGTATTCCTATTCAATGTAGTACTTATTATTATTTGCATACTGACTGCTATATTTCTACCTAAAATAGGAACTATAATCAGGTAAATTAAATAATTTATTACTTTTCAGTGGTGAAGGAACTTTTCATTTGACCAAATCTTTAACCCTTTAAACCAGCTGATCACTGCAGCTGATAAGTAAGAAAAGTGAATCCTCCAGACAATCCTCATTAAATACTGAGCCTCTGTCTTCTTACATTCACACAAGATGTCCAACTAAGTAAAATTTTATTTCAAGCCAAATCTATCTAATCCCTAATTATTTTGAACTCATTTAAGGAGACAATTTATGTTTTATTTTGTAAATATAACAGGTAAAACTAAATTAATCACTTTACTAATCAAATAAAATAGAATAATTGTTGTTTTTTTATTGCTTTATCTGAAAGTAAGTCGTATAAACACAATATAAAACATTAAAAAAAATCTACTTCAAAAAGATATAGTGAAAACAAAAAAAATATTATATATTAATCATAATAATTCCGTTTTCTTTCCAATCTCACTAAAGCTTACTACTTCACAACTTTAAATGCTTATTTTGACAATTTAAAATTGAATTAATATTTTTTTTCAAAAAATGCAAATACTCTATGAAGAGTAATATAGTAAAACTACAGTGCTACTCTATTATATAGTAAAACTTCAGCACTACTCTATTATAGAGCAAAACTACTGCGCTACTCTATTATATAGTGAAACTACAGTGATACTCTATTATTTTACTCTATTTATCCACGGTGATGGATGTTCCACAGTATCAGATATCTAATTATATCATTTGCCATCTATTAATTTAAAAGCACTATTTTTTAGAATTAATTATATACATATTTCTACATTACATATTTACTCTATTAACTTTAGTTGTCTCAAGTATGCTATCCAAAAATATTTTTTATGACATCATTAACTAGCAACAATGACTCGCCAAACAATTTTGAAAATTTATGAAACGCAGACAATTTTTTTGATCAATTTGAGATTTGGCACATAAGTGGTGATAAATAATACCAACATATGTGCTAAATTTCATCTCATCAGCATTAATTCACTTTTTATTGAACGACTTGCATTTATATAAAAAATGTTAAAAGTAGAAAAATAATCAAATTAAGTGAAATTTGGTACAAGATTATTACTTTAAGTAATAAATAAGTATACTATGTTATGTTTCGATACAGCAAGTATATCTATAGATTTTGTTGGATTATAAAAGTTAAGGACAATTTAGCGTGGTCAGCGCTTGGGTAGTCGACTACTGGAAATAAATGAATGAGGAATGAGGACAACCGAAGAATAAATTTAGTGTTTTTCTTTAATATTCTGAGGATGAGTGAAGCGAGTCTGAAGTTGTGAGGGTGAGCGTAGCAAATTCGATGTGCTGAAGAAAAGTTCCGATGGTACCACGTAAACGATTTTTTAATTTTATTAAATAATAAATATTTATAATATTTATTATAATATTTTATTAAATAATAATAAAATGGTAAAACTTGCAATGGAAGGAATCCATTGATCATACTCAAGCATGAGACTTACATTATTTGTATTATTAACATTTGTTTACAGGTACACAGGAGCTCTCAGTGGACTGGTACACATATTCACATTACCGTGTGCACTACGTTTAGCAGTTCAGCGTAAAATGAATGAAATTTCAGTTTGGTCTGTACTACTTCATATTTTAATACCTCTTTTTGGAGCCGCTAATCTTTTAGGTCAATTCTTCATTCATGATTAATCTGAGGTCATAGGACTTACTTTAGATCAGTATTAATGTTTTAAATATAAAAACTAATAGAAATTATTGGTTGAAAACAAGTAAACAGAGAGACGTAACAAGGGCAGCTAGACTAAATTATTGAAGGACTGGGAGAATATAAATAATAATTAGCAATTACCAAAGAGTATAGAATGTATCTAGAGAGTTGTTTTTATCTTCTAACATATAGAGTTTCTAAAACAAAATACACCCCTATTGGAAATATGTAAGGGCTAGTTGAATTCTATTTAATTTTAAAAGATTTTATAGAAGCAGGTCACACAGTTTAGGTGCGAATATCTAAGTCTTACAATAGTATGACACACAGTTAAAATCAGTTGACAGCGTAAGAAAATAGTGTTGAGGAACCAATGAGGATGGCCCAATATGTAATAGTGGGCAAGGATTAACATCCAGGACTAACCTCATTGGCTTTCTCACATTTTTTCCCACACTGTCAACTGATTTTAACCGTGTGTTATGACACATTTAGCATATGACACCTATAGCATACCTATCGTATGCAATAGGTGGGTGTGAACACCAATGTCATTCATAAATACATTGGATAAATATGCTACCAGAGTGATCACAACAAGAACTATGTGACACAATCAACTTCAGATGCCAGCCAAAATCAGTAAGGCATGGATACCTATAGGCTAATTTCTTTAAGGGGTAGAGTCAAAATAAATCAATAGAATGTCTTCATTACTGGTCATTGATAGGCTCTCAGCTCATCAAAATATGTGCTGTCTTACAACAGCGATCTCTCTGGGCATAATACATACTCTTAAAAAATGCATAAAACCACCTACTAACATAAAATATCTGATTATTTAGTTGAAATCTCAAGATAAAAAAAATAATTTTTCCATACTTAGTTTCAATTTTGTTTTTCTTTTAGTGTCTCCATTATTTTACTTTCATTATTAGCCCTAGTCAGCTTATTAAGCATTAAAATATTCTAATGTATTTGTTATATATGTTAAGTATAATTATTAGTTTAAATTTATAAAATTGCCAACTAAAATATATGTTGAATAAAAATAAATCTAATTACATTAATAATAATACAAATATGAGTAATCAATTTTTAGTAATTAAGCTGTAATGTAAATTGATTAATTAAGAATTAACATACAATCAAAACATAGAAGAATCTTATTTCACTTTCAAATTACTTGGTTCCTACTTATTATTATTATTTTTTAAATTTACACACCATATTTAAAATAATTTAACTTCTTTAGCTAATTTGTGTTTTAGTAATTTTTTATCAGGAAATGATACTTGTGAAGTTGTTCAATCGTGGGATTGATTCCGCTTGGTCTTCTGGTAATGAGTTAATACCTTAAGATAAAATAAGAATTTAAGTTTAATTTTTTTTATCAAACCTAACTATGATAATGCAATTTAACTTGAGCCATTTTTTATCACAATGTAGTTATTTAGCCGATTTCATATTTTACATACACAAAATTAGTTCCTAATTTGTCTTAAAAATTAAATTAAGATTTAACACTTAATTTAAGTTTTTTTGTTTAATTGACTTTTGTTTTTTATTTATTGTAATTTTGTATTTAGTTTTATAACTATTTTCTTTTTTTATATTAATAAAGTTTTAATTAAACTTTTTTTTTACGAGTTCCCTCAATTCTCGGTTAAAAGCCAGACTTAGAAATAAAGCCACAAACTTGAGTATGGTTGACTTTTTAAGGGGTGCCCCACTGTATACCTTCCTCTATGGGGTGCCCAAAAATGTAGAATTGTAAGAATGCACTCAATTGTTAGCTTATTTGGAATTGATCAATAAATATTTTACTAAATATATTTAAAGAACATATTTAACCCAGAAAGCTTTATATGACAGAAAAAATCTTTACATGACAAAGCAAAAACAAGCTTTTTCATCGTTATGGTCTGCAGCTTGAGAAAATTGTAACTCTGTAGAGTAAATTTTGACTCTTAAGTTGATTTTTCTTAGCTGTTTCCGGCTATAAAGATTCTCTCTCAACTTAATTTTGGTTGATTCAACTAATTAAATTAAGGAAAAAATAAACACGTATAATTAACAAAACTTATGTATGTATTAAACACTAAATAATTTTCTAAACTGAAACATATATACAATATATGAATAAAAAAATAGCTCTTATTTACTAAAATAGGGTCTTAAAGTTTTCAATTATATTTAAACCTGATACTAAATTTCTTTTTTTTTAATGATTTTGAATTAACAACTTTGTCTTGAATTTGATAAGTTGATAACTAGCCAAAAAGCAGAGAGGGAAGGAATTCTAGTGGTTCATACTGAACCCTTCCCTCTGAGGGCAGAATCCGCCAATATAATTTCTTATTTTGGGTAGTCTGTGATTCAACACATCAAAAATATGACTTAGTGTTTTTATTAAAGTTCATCCCATCAGATGGGTCACCTACTCAGTTTTGACTAGAAATATTGTTGTAATCACAAGTCAGACTTATGATTACAACCCAGACAAATTTTTAGAACATAATAGTGAGCATAGAAGACTAGTTCTTGACAAAATGATACAACCATACAGTGTCGATGCCTGAACCAATGGTTTTCAGAGGAGTTCTACCAGGAATAGGAAACCTGCAGGCAACCACAAATGTGTTCCTCAATTCTTTACAAAATTTGGCATTTAACTCTTCCATCTGAAACAAATAAGAAAATCATAAGGCTTTTAAAAATTGTTTGAATTTAATAAAGGATAAGTCTTTAGAGAGCCGCCTCCGTGGCCGAGGTCGTTAAGGCGTTAGTCTTAACACTGACCTTTGACACCCACGGAGGTCTGGGGTTCGCATCCCAGGTTACGCTCTCAGTTTATACAAGATTATTGTATAGATAAATTATCGCCAGCTTTAGAATACACTTTGAGCGTAACGGTTGCTACTACCACCCGAGGTGGTTCCCGCAGGGGTTATCCCTGATGAGCTGCAAGGCTCTAAACGGGCATTATTATTATTATTATTATTATTATAAGTCTTTAGAGTCCTTAACTCTATCAAATTTTATTTAGCAAATAACTACCAAAATTATCATAAGACTTGAGTGAAATTATCATAAGTAAAATTTGCCACATATATTTTTCAAATAATTCTAAATCGTTCTTCTTTCAAATAGTAAACTAGGGTTTCTAGACATCGCATTGAAGGTTGGAATAGTCAGGATACTTTGATACAGTCAATAATGAATGCTTTAAATTACAATGGAGTTAAATAAAAAGCAAAATGCTCTATCAGCTAAATAGAAACAATTGAAATTGTGACTGTTATAAAGATAAAGTTGGATATTAAGTAATCAGCTAAATAGAGATAAGTCCATTCCTCGCCACTGACATGATAAATTCAAACTTTAAGATGAGGTGTGATAGGGTTTAATAACCTTTAAAACCATTGTCGACAACCTTACAAATACATTTTTATTTATAGTAATAGACTAGGGTTTAAATCATAGAGGACGATTATTTAATGGAAATAATCTCTCGAAATGAATATCTCTACCACTTGTACTCAGTTCCTTCAAATAATTGCCCTTTATGATTTAGAGGAACTCAGTATAAATGGTAGAGGGATTCATTTTGCAAGACCTACTTTAAAACCTTCTTGGCAGGAAAAAAATTATTCTTCACATGAGTAAAACAGTATATGAAGACCTTACTTCGTCTGTATGGAAAATGAAAACCACAGAGTAAGAATCAAAGGAAAATAAAAAGGATGGGAGACCACAAAAAGGAAAAACATGAAATACACAACTAGAGGAGGTAGCAACACTGCAAAGCCCAAGATGTACACCTGTTGAAGAAAGGAGTAAGTTACTAATTAATTAGTATTATTCCATGTTTTTGTCAATTTATTGTCACTATATTATCGGTCTACTTGACCCACCGAGAGTTTTGTTCAATTACAGCAAATGTAAAACATATACCAAAGATTAAATTCACCTTTTTTTCGTGGCATTGGTCAACTAGGACCATACAGCCATGGAATATTAAATTCACCTTAAAAATCTAAGTTTCTTACCATTTCTTCAACTCCAAAGATAACAATATTATTGAAAGGTTCCAACTGATACTTCCAGAGATCCTTGCATTCAAATGTAGTTTTCTTGTTGAGTTTGTTTATAAATGCATTGTATCTGGAATATAACACTAGCCAGTAGTTCAACTCAACTCCATATGAATCAAACCCATGTCTTGCAGCTGCCATGACCTGCAATTATATTTTTCACAATATGAAACATTTTAACATTATAAATTATGAAAAAAATATTAAAAAAACTATTACCCTAATAACATAGGGTAAAGGGTCTGTTCAAAACTTCAATTCTAAATAAATAAGAAAGATAAAGGGAAATTAGAGGGATTAATAACAGGTTCTGAAAGCTCAATAGGAGGGCTAATTTGTCGTATTGTAACCTCATATAGCCATGACATCTATAAGTGCTTTAGAGATAGTTCTTAAGTTAAGATGAGACAATACTCCTGGCACAACTCAAAAATGTAAATTTAATAGCTTAAGCCTCTCTGATGCAGGATGTTGTTTTTGTTTCTTACTTGCAAATAGGTGAGAGCGAATTTTAGGCTCTTTGGGTGATTTTCCTTACATTATGGGTTATTTATTATAAATAAAACTTAATTTTCAAAAAAAAAATAATACAGAAAAACTAATTTCCACCAACAGGTACGCATTTGAACTTAAAGATGCATTAGGTACCTAGAGAAAGGTTAGTCGGCACTTCTTTAGTTTAGATGGCCCCTAAGATTTTTGTCCTTATTTACCTTTGTCGTTTATTAGTTGTGTCAATTGTTATGTTGTGAATGATATAAATGTTTATATCATAATCTAAAGAAGTACCGGTTAGTCTTTAAATGACCTATTTGCCTGGCTCTGCCGCCCAACTTTTTACGCTTGAACCCATTGGGTCACATTTGCGTTTCTACTCTTTTAAATGCCACTCCACTGAGAAACCCAAGAGTGTATGCACACAATGCACCAGGGAAGATCTTGGTACTTCTACCCCACCCTTTACAACACTGCACCTGTGACCTGGTTCACAGTTAGTAAGGCGACCAAGTTACCTCCAGGTTGTAAGACGAGCAATCTACCATTGAGCTACTGATCCTCTGTCCCACACCCTATTGCTAGTCTATAAAGGAACACTCATGTAATTTAAGTTAAAGCTAGCACTCTATGGATTGCTAATACTATCGAATAGTATGGAATCACTGCTATTATAATACATGATAATTAGTAAACATATAATACTAACAATCCTGCCATCGCCACTACCAATATCCAATAATTTGCCTGATCTTCCTTTTAAAGCAGTAAAAACATTGGCTACTTGTTGATCTGTAGCTGGTACAAAGGGCAGACAAACTCTCCTCAGAGCCGGTGATACAAACGGAAAACAAATCACACTCAGTATTAGACCTGCTCCTCCTATAATTACAATTGTAAAGCAATTAATTACACTTTATTTACAAAAGATAATTATGTGAGGCTATAAAAAGTTTTTCTGTAAAGGGTACATATTCATCGAGCTACAAGACAAATAGTAAAATTAAAAAAGTTATTACCATTGAAATTATAATTACTGTCAAGTAAGAAAGATTATCACTAAATAAATCTAATAGCATCGATCGGTCTCATACATTAGTGCAGAGTTTTAGTCTCATTTTAAAAGTAAGAAGGTCATCATCGTTACCATAACTTTTTTCAAATTATAGTGGAATAGAATTAACAAGAGACCACTCACGTAATTTAGGCAATCAAATGCAAGCTGATGTCAAAAGAAGAAATTTTAGGCTGGTAATGCTACTTTAGAGTTTTGAGTTAGTGTCAGAGACTTGTACAAGGTTAAATAGCACAGTGATGAAGGGTCTGGTAGTATGTATAAATTAGGTATCACAACAGTCCTACTGTATAGAGACTCCCCACCCTTCTACAACCCTTGGTGCAAAAATGTATAATTCACCCTACAAACAAAGAATTTTTCAGAGACGTAACGTTCATTTATAGCACTATATATAACACAGATAATTAAAGAATATATGCAATGGATATTAATTAAAGCTCATTTTTAATAAATTTTCCTTAATTTAAGACAAATTGTCAAAAATCATAATAAATATATGAAGCATCAAAAATAAAGTCACCATTGTACCGTAATGGTACCAAGCCACCCAGTCAATGATAAGAGCCCTGGTATCCTCCCTCTAGTAGTAAAGTGAATCTGGTTACTGTAAAGAAAGTTATGCAAGTGTCTTGTTGATGAAGGTTATTTTTTGTGACAATAATTAGTACAAAACAATAACAAACAAACAAATTTTTTTTCCTACGGGCAAAAATTAAACAACACTAAGGGTTTGTTTACACAATACTTAGACAGTTGACATTAATCTTTTATTGTTATATGTTGTTATCGTAAAAAACTGGCAGCCATTTAAAAAGAAATAATTTTTTCTATAAACAAAATTATTTTTTTTAACTGGCATAACTTTTAATGGGAGTTTGTTTGCTTGTTATTCTATTAGACTTAACTAAAATTATGTAAAAATAAGGGGTCGGCCGTAGAGACAGTGTTCTGATTCTCACCCTCCACGTAGACCGGACCTGAACAAATTCTGTCACTTTTAGTCCCTCTGAATATCCATCTAGCAGCGCCGCTGTTAATATTACTGGCCCTCTCTGCTAGAAATCACCAGCTATATCAACCGGTTTAAGCGTCTTTCCTTCTTTATTTTAATTTAGCGCTTAGTATAAAAGTTTAATTTATATAGATTTTATTTTTTAACACTTTTCATTTCTGTTTTTCATATTTTTAAATAAAAAAGCTCAAAAACAAATAATCTAGGTATAAAAAATGTATTATACTCAAATTTAACTACTACGTCACCAGGCAGGGTCACAAGTATCTATAGGCATAGAGATATATTGCTAGAGGGGCCCTATTAGTTGAATTTTGAAACACCGATAGTCTAGATAGTGATAGTAATTAGAGAGAGGTGATAGACCACCCAGCAAGTAAGCCGTGTTGTTGGGCAATTTTTGCTGACTCCCTTAGATAGAAGATAGAGTTCTACCTTATGAATCCTAGTGCAGGCATTTTACATCTAATCCACAGAAGAGCCGTGACTTTACTATAAGTTTCTATAGCTTTCACTAGAAACATCACGTGCCCCACTGCCAGACCAGGCTTTTCTGCTCTTGAAACCATAAGGCAGAAACATATATATATTTAATATAAACTACTATTGAGTGTCCTAAATTTTGCCTAAATCCAGGTTTATTTAGGGATCTTCTATGGGTACCTGACATCACACAGACTTGGATCCACTGGCTTAACGTCCTTTTCGAAGTACAGCATGTGAAAGGATTTCCATCCCACGCATGTAAACTCTAGAGGCCCCGACTGGGATCGAACCCAGACTGTCTGGGTGGCAGCACACATGCTAACCATTACATCACTAGGACCCCCTCTGATAATCTAATAAACAGAAGAAAAATACAATAACTTATATAACACAAAAAAATTTGCGGAAACCCAAAACATTATTATTCATTACAACCTAAACTCACTCTTGGAGGAGGTTTTAACGAGGTTACACAGACCCCCTGAGAGCCCCAAAATAATGTTTCATGTCCCCTCCAGTAAGGTATCTCTATGCCTATAGGCAGATTTATTAGCTGTTGCTCAGCAACAGATAAAAATCAAAAAGCGGTTTATAATAATTATAGTATAGCACACGAATAAAGTCACTTCACAGTGTGGGAAAATAATACCAGGGACCCAATGAGGTTAGTCCTGGATGTTAATCCACACCCACAATTTCATATCGGACTAATTTTATTGGTTCCCCAACAATATTTTCCTATGCTGTCAACAGATTTTAGCCGTGTGTTATACTCTAGTAGAACTAGACTCTCCTTCATTAAAAGCTGGTCCATCACACTCATGGGGAAAAGGGTAGAAGTTCAAACACTATCTCTACTGCCTACCCCTCATTTTTACATCACTTTATCTTCAATCAATTAAACACATTATTAAATGTTACTTACCAGTCAACCCAACAACAAATAACCCATATTTACTTGATTTCTCTGGTTTTAAGGTGTCTTCATTACTCAACCACAGCTCAGTTGTCGACATGGAGACAAAGTAATCATAAATATAACTAAACTAAAAATAATTACTATATAATCGTCTCATAGATTATTTTTTCGGGGCAAAATCAAAATAAATATTCTTCTTCTTTTTCTTAACTATTAAAATATTGTAAGATTTGGAACTTTTATTCCACTAAAAGTATTTCTCTCTAAAGAACTAATAATTAGGGGAGATGCTTCAAACCAGGGGAGACAAAAAATTAACTGTCACTCTCCAGTAGATTTGATCCATTTGATCAGAGCATCTCAATCTGTACATAGATAAAGGATATAATATAATCTGGATATAATCTGTACAACACACCTACTATGTTCAGCTTCCTTTTCTTTTTTTCCAACAGAATTTTAAAATATCTGTTTTTCTGGGTGCTAAAATAAGTCTTATTAATTATAAAATATATATTTGTTTGAAAGTACTCCTCCAGAAGAAAATTTTGCTTTTTTCAAAGGTGAAAAGATTTTTTAATTTATTGCTCCGAGTATAAATTACCTGGATTTCCAGATCTGTCAGGAGTCAGACTAGATAGTACTGAAAAAACCTGACACATTTCGTACTTGCTCCAAACCAATTTTTTTTTAAAACGGCCCTTAAATGAAAAAGATAAAACATAGTCTGCCTTTCAGAGAGAGGAGGCCTTCATGTGATTGTGCACGCTCAACAAAATTGTATCAAATAAGTGGTTCCCTGTCGGTTGTGTGCAAAACTTAAAGAGAACATTTTATAAAGTTGATAAAATGTCCCATAAATTGAGTGGTTATTCGTCAACAAAAGTTATAACAATGGCAAAACCACCAAAAAATTGTTAAATATCGTGTTTTTTTAATTTTGAGCGAGCTCAATCATTAAAAGCCTCCACTCTGAACAGACAGATTATTTTTATCTTTATCATTTAAGGTATATTTTTTAAAAAAATGGTTTGATGCAGAACAAAATGAGTCACATTTTTTAGGTCTGACTCCTGGTCTATAATACTCACTTAAATGATATATTAATATTATAATATGATAATATTATCCTTATATGATAATATTTCACAAAAATGAGGTAAGATAAAGAATACAAGAAATATTAAAAATAAAATTAATGTATTACAGGCATAATTATATACACACACATGAAATATTTCACACTCAGATGCAGATGTTATAGTAAAGGTTTAATTTATTACAGAATAGTTGTCATAAGTTACTTTATACCATGAGATACAGGAATGATTGAGGATATGAAACATCATCTTAAAAAAAACTAAATAAAATTGAGTCCAAATGGGGTCTGCACCTGACCCCAACAATAATAACATACAAGAAAACTGTGTGAGAGATGCCAAGTGAAAGAAATAATAAATTTATTCTTTCCTAAACAATATTTGATAAAAATCAGATTTTAGGTTTGATCAGTTGAGAGAACACCAAAAAATAGCAAGGGAAGGAATTCTATTAGGTGAGGGAATGACCAATGAAAACCCTTTCCTCACTGATTTTTAGCAGTCTATCAACTGATCAAATCTAAAATTACAACTTAAGTATGTGTTGCACACCAATAAACAACTGTATTAAGTTTATGAAATTGACAGCCCATACAGACGACAAGGCTTGTTTTCCAAACAACCATAAATACGAGTAGATTTTGGCTAGAAGTTAAATCCATTTAAATTTGTTTGTATTATCAGACAGTATATAATGCATTTAAATATTACATTGATTTTAAAGAAATTTGAAAATACAGTTTATTATTAAAGAAAAGTAAATATTGTTTCAAAGTTTCAAAATGTAACCTACAGGGCCTCTCTAGTAATAATATCTCTATAGTTGTTTTTGTTAAATTTGTAACACTGTGTTATTAGATAGTTCAAGCCTGAAGATGACCCAAATGGGAACGAAATAATTACAGCTTTGCATATATTCGCTTTATAGAACTAAAGTCTTTTTTTTCTTTTATTATGTCATTCTATAAGAAAGATGTTTCTCTTTACAACAAAGTTATAAATACAGTTTATATAAAAACCCTCATTAAATAGGATAGGGTGTTACAAATTAAAAAAATGTAGCACGTTCACAAAACCTTTTCTCTTATAAATAGCTGAGCTGTGTACATTTCATCAAACTGTTTTCCAGTGCTACCAATTTGGATTTGAAAATGGATGAAAGATCCTTATTAACTGCACCAATAAATTTTACTTTTTTAACAATCTATATTAAAAGTTACAGGGATTAGGTTAAATAAAGATCAAATCATCTTTGTTTACTTGACTTGTGTTGTAACTTTAGATAAAATAAATCAATTTATTTTAATTAGAATAGCTTTGTTGTCTAACAAAGCTAATTTTGTAGTGACAAAATTATAACAGATATTTAACAATATATTAGGTTTAGAAAGGAAATTCAATGAACCACATGACCTAAAGGTTCAGCTCTAATCGAACTTAAATCTATTCTTGAATCTATACTCTCATCTAACTCTCCTATAATAGCTCTGAAATCAAAATAAAGCAAACATCTTATTACAAATTATATAATTTTTATCAAGAAAATCGCCATAATTCTAAATAATTAACTATCAAAGCACAGATTTTTTGTGAATTCTTTATTAATAACACCAGAAACATTTTATTATTTTTTTTAATACCCTATTTGCAATTCCAAGAGACAGTTGTAAGGTTGGCAATACCAATGGTAGGAAAACAAAAAGGTGATCAAGTCTGGTTTGATCATAAGATTAGCATTGGAGATTATTGACATTTTTATTTGGTTTATTAATTACTAGACTAGATTTGAGACAAATGTAGTTAAATTTGACAAAACTAGTCAATATATGATCAATGAATTGGTTACAAGAAAATAAAGAATATTACTTTTCACAATTTGATTATAACCAACAACAGAAAACCATCATGGAAGCATGCACAGTTCATACCAAGCATGTTCAGATTGTTTTGGACATGTCTTGTGATGGATTTACATATATTTTTTATCTTCAACAGGGTCTTTTTGTTATATGGCAAAACAACTTAGGACATCATCCCCTATAGGAAAAATCTTTGAGGTACCCAGAATAATGGACAAGGCTTGATCAGAATCATAAGAAAATCAAGTAGCTAAACTCCTCCAAGTAAAGATAAAGAATATGAACTCACATATTATCACCCCTGATGATATGAAGGCCAAGAACAACTTGTTCAACTCCTTGGGATGTACTGTAGACTCTCTCGTGACTATCATCTAATATTATATTTATTGTTTGATCAAATCCTTTCAGGGTGCCCTAAAAATTACAATCACAAGTTTAAAACAAAATACATTGTTATAGTTACAATGACTTATCAGTCTCCCACAAATCAATGAAAATTAGTTTATAAACTATTATGTACGCATATTATTTACAATTCCTCAGTAATACAGAATGTTATGCTATGAATGTTAATAAAAAATACAAAGGGCCTTCAGCTTTTTGTCTCTAGGTACAAAAAGACCAGAGTGTACCGAATTTCAGCTCTATTTAACAAGTTCCAAGGCTTAATATATAGGATAAATATAAAAAAACTTCATATTATTTTAACTTAACAGTTATCTTACAAAAAACTACCTGCGTGCTAAATAGCACCCAGTCAAGTCTGTTGGAGGCAAAAAATTGGTGAAATTAACTTTTTTATCTCACGAAGTCACATTAGCACTTTGCCAAAGTCATCTTTGTTTTAAGGACTATTTGGCGACGTGCCTTGCTGATCCTGTCGTTAAAAATAAATGTAGAGTAAACTGTAAATTTGGTATTAATTTACATTAACATATATCCAACTATTCAGTATTTTACAACAGAAAACTAATAATATTTTATTTAACAGTATTTTATTTAAACATAACCTATTTAGAAAGCCATTTATTTCTTATATGCACCAAACGTTATTACATATGTTATCTGCTAACCAAATATATGCACACCTTACACAAATACTAAGGTGAGCCTGTCAGTAGACTTTGTTGCCTTCTGAATCAGCAACACATATCATATTTGAATGAAAAGCCCTTGTATAAAAAATTATTTATATTATTTGAAAAGGCCACTTAAAACAGAGTTGAAACCCCTAATAAAAACTTAGTGACAAAAATTCTAGAACTAATCAAAGAAAAAGAGATACCGTGAGTAGTTAACACTGAGGGTATTTGTACAAAACTGTGCATGGGGTTTATACGATACCTTCACAATCAAATTATTATAATAATAATTAACATGGCTAATTTTGTTTTTTGCAACTAAAGAATCAGCAAGAACCCAAGAAGATATATTGATTTCACCTCTTTTTTGCAATAAAGACTTGGTAGGGAGTTTTTGGTAAGTCTTGCTTTTCCTCATTTATACCATAGGTATATAGGAAAAGTATTGAGTTTGCAAAAAAATCCGAAACTGGGATGTCAAATGGTGTAATCAATTGAGATTTAGCATGCATGTAGGGCACAGCCATCTAGTTTTACTCTTGTAAATGTAAACCAACTATTTACAGTTCCAATGGAGGTTTAAGTGATTCTCTAAATACAAGGTTTGTTTAAATTATTTTAACAAGTGACTAATAAAACTTTTTTGTGCATCAATTAACTTTATATACTTTTATGACTAATTAAGTGCTCCCTCGAAAATATAAATTGTTATTGACAATTTAACAACTTTAACCTAAGGTATTTGGATATATCCAAATACTAATTATAATCTAAATACTGATTACTAAGATTATAATCTTAGTAATCATAATTTTAAGTTTTGTTTAACTAGAGCTTAAGTTTATTTTTTAAAAAAACTTAATTTATCTTTTCTTTCCTTCCTCTTTTTTTTAACTATATCATTATAACAATCATTTCAAATAATTTGTTAAAAAACTTATACATTAGCACATAAAAATAAAACTCACATTGAGTTATCAGTGTTACCAATAAAATTTAACAAAAAAAAGAAAATCCTAGATGGCTCACGCCTGGGCTATTCTAAGTTAAGCTATTTTTTTACATGTGTTGGTATAGGAGTTTCCCTACTTGGTTTATACTTTTAACTACTTTCTTTAACCATTCAATTTTATTTTGACATACTTAGTTGTCTTTATTTTAACTATGCTAAATAGATTGTATAAAACAAAAAATATAATTAGATTTATTATATTAATAACAGGTAACTTAAGTCTTGCAGTAAACACTTACAACAAAATTTCTTCCATCAGCAGTTACAATGGATACAGTATCTAATTTGCTGTCAAGAAAAATAAAAAGGAGATCTGATAAACTCTAAAACAGTTTTAAAGTAGTGACTCAAGTGTGAATTTTATTAATTATGAATGAAACAGAAGTCTCAACACAAATAAAATACTAAGGCAAACAACAGTCAACATATATAGAATATTGGGTAGCCGAACCCAAAACAGAAAAGCAGAGGGCCTCTCTGCTTCCATTCAAAAAATTGCATTTTTTGAATAACATTTTTTTTGGTGACTCAAGGTATGCTTTAACTATAGTGGAATAGAATAAAAAGTGAACCAACTACATCAGGCCTAGGAAAACTGTTTAAGCAAAGGGCCCCTAAGTCTTTTTACAGCCAGTAGCGGGCCACATTCCTTAAATTTCAAAGTATGCTAAACCCACAACAAATTGCAGTTACGCTGGTGTTTTACTAAAGTCAAATTTATTCCCAAAGAATAGGAATTAGGGAACTTTAGCTCTAAACGGAGTATCGTCGTCAGATCTTGAAATATAACTGAAGACAAATTTTGCTAGAATACTAGGTGTAAAAGTAATCTTAAAAAGTATTCTTATGAAATAAAAGATCAAAGGGATTGTATTTTATCAACTCCTTTTCGGCAATTCACAGAAGGCAAAATAGTTTTTTTATCTAGTTATTGTGAAAATAAAAATTCACTAAAATAATTCGAATTCGCCAAATCCGACAATGAGAATTGATATGAAAGGCGGCCGCTCTTTATGTAATTGTTTCTTATCTTACTAGTTTTTGTTTCTCCAACATTAAAGTTAAAGTAACAATTCATTATTCTTTATCTTGGTATCTAACTTTCCATAATAATTTTGAATTAAATAATTTATTTGCTTATATACCTTATTTATTTATTTATTTTATCTTTTTTCTAAACATTTTAATTTTGCTCGCGGGCCAAATAAAAATGATCCGCAGGCCGTAGTTTGCCCAGGCCTAACTACATTAAAATACTAGTGTGAGTTCCTAACATTTACAAAAATAATTTTCTCAATATTTTATCAATGGCTGCCACTCTTTAACTGGCAGAAGATTGTCGAATATTCTGTAAACAAAACCTCCGTTTTGTTTATTCTGTAAACAAAACCTCCGTGTTGTTTCATTTGTGCCCAAAAAATAAAAGTTGTATGTTTTCGTTATTATTTTGTACAACTTTCTGTCACACAATGTAACCTTCATCAATAACAGGCAACATTACATTATGCATAATCTACTCTACCATTACAATAGTCCATTAAAATATAAGATGATTCAATTAGAGGGTTTTCATGAATGAAAACAATTTTATTGACATGTTAGGTTTTAGTCCGGCGGTGATGCCATTGCAGGAATCAGTATGGACAACTTACATTATAATACTAACAAATTAGAGCACTAATACTTATAAAATAAACATTTTAAAATACATTTTTCAGAAATTATTCCGCAGGATACATTCATTGAGTTTTAACACGTCAATATTCATCTAGACATGTTTGAAATAAAATAACTGATGTTTTATGGTTAACTTAGAGAATATAGTTTTGCAAGGGAATGTATAAATTATTACCACCTTGCGTTCGGTAGCTTCCTTGGCTTTGTGGTTGAAGCGGTCGCTTGGGGGGTCTTAAAGGTTGGGGGTTTGAATCCAAGCCAGAGCAAACCAATTTTTAATTCATTTTTAATCTTTTGAATATTTCTATATATGTCCAACTGATACTCAATTGACTTACGCAATTTTACTGTGTTTCATGAATTTTCAAAATTATTGCTGGTTAATAATGTCAACATTATTTATCAAGTAGCTCAACTAAACCTAAAGATTTATTTTTGTACCAAGTTTCAACTTTCTATCACAAATGCTCTGAGAGCTTTGATGGTAAGGCGCACTCACACATAAAGACAGATGTTGGGTTCAACTCCAACAGTTCACACAGTATTTTTCACCAAAATATGAGTTTAAGGGTTGGACCCTGTGTTTAATCCCGTTCACAAGACAACTGCCGGGGGATATAGAACCCCCTAGGAGGTTGAACACAGGGTTTAACTCCCAGTCAAACCTCACGTCTGAACAAAGTATATGAGGTAAACCAGGAGATAGATACACATTTCACAAGATATAAAATCTAGTGGAATAGAATAAACTCGATTCATTATAAAAATTGATCTTTTAAAACTCGCGCTAGTTTTATTAAAAGTCGGTTCACTTGTTATTCCAGTTCACTATATTTCAACATCAACTCCACCAGTAAGACATGTCTAATCCAATAACTGGTGAAAAATTGGTCAAAAAATTAGTACATATTACTGATGAATGAGAATGAAATAAAATAAAAAATTATAAATTTCCCTTATTGCTAAATTTTTGCAATGTATCATAAAGATTAAATTGGAATAGAATCAATTCAACTATGATAAAGATAAAATAAATAAAATCAATGCACAGAAATCAAAAGGATACGGTTGACAAAGCCTTCTAGTCCTGATGCCATATTCTTCTAGGCAAATCTTGTAACGTTGAAGTTGCGTTAAGGATATCACAGATATTATACGAAATACAAATAAAATAAAATAAGAATAACTTAATAGAAAAATTGGGTGAAAAATGTTGTTTACTATCGGCTTTTTTAAAAATGTTTTCAATTAGATTTCTTTCTATTTCTCTTCATCTTCATTTACCATTAATCACTCTAGCGGACGTTTGAGGAAATATTAATGGAGGTAAATTTAATTCTAAACTAGGTAATGCATAGAAATTAGAGATATGTACTAGAGGGGGCATAGCATATTTAAATAGATTGAGAGGCCTGAAACATCTTTTTGGGGCTCTCAGGGGCTCTTGTAACCTTATTGAAACCTCCTTCAAGAGTAAGTTAAGGGCATAATTAATAAATTTCTTTCGGTTTCCCGCACATTGTTTTTGTTTTGATTTATATGCTTAACGTTCTCCTATATAAGTTATTGTAATTTTGTACTGATTATTTGATTATTTTTTTTTCGAAGTTTCTAAATTTAACCTATAGGGCCCCTCTAGTAATAATATCTCTATGAGGTAATGAAGGACCATAGAGATATTATTACTAGAGGGGCCCAATAGTTTAAATTTTGAAACATCGAAAAAGTAACCTGACCATCTTTTATTTTTAAATTCAATCAAAGAAGAACGTTAAAAATACAAAAAAACAAATGATGTGGGAGAAGCCAAAATAAATGTATTTATTATAACCTTAACTTACTCCTGAAGGAGGTTTAAATGAGGTTACACAGAACCCCTAAAGAATGTTTCAGGCCTCTTAATGTATTGAGATAGGC
This sequence comes from Microvelia longipes, assembly GCA_018340805.1. Classification (NCBI taxonomy): domain Eukaryota; kingdom Metazoa; phylum Arthropoda; class Insecta; order Hemiptera; family Veliidae; genus Microvelia; species Microvelia longipes. Next base: position 16,784,011 of record JACMZG010001908.1, read on the forward strand.
TATGCCCCCTCTAGTATATATCTCTACGCGCTGGACAGCTAAATAATAAAATAACTGAAGAAATAAACAATATTTAAGAAATACTTGAAAAAATCATACACATAAACAGTGAGTAATTTAAATTAATATTTAGGTCACATTTATTTTACACAAAATAAGGACTCATTTTGTCCTATTTTAAACGAAATTTTTCTGAAAATATACCTTAAGTTATGAAGGAAATGCATAGTCTGCCCATGCAGGTTGGGCCCTTCATATGAATGCGCTCGCTCAAAATATTAGAAAACGCACAAATTCCAGTTTTCTTGCAATAAGTGGTTCCCCGTAGGATAAATTAAAAGCAATCCCTTCTCTTTTGATACACAACTTCTATGTAAGATAAAACTATATATATATATATATATATATATATATATATATATATATATATATATATATATATATATATATATATATATATATATATATATATAATTTATATTATATATATATATATATATATATATATATATATATATATATATATATATATTATATATATATATATATATATATATATTGGTGTGTGTGTGTGTGTGTAACGCTATATAAATGTAATTTATAGTAATATCCTTAATAGCAAACATTTTCTTCATTATAATTTTAATGACCAGTTTTATCTAAATTACTCGTGCCCTTAAGTGAATAATCAATAGTCGTTGTATTTATTATTTATTTTAATTGAAAACGTACATAATTATTTACTCATGTAATTACTAATTAAGTGTAGACTTAAGTGACTAATTTAAGTGAGACATTTTGCAATCTATGGCCGCTTTTATTAAGTGCTTAGAAAGGTTTTTAAGTTATTTTATTTGTTACTTAAGATCTTTTTTTTTATTAGTGGATATTTATAACACATTTATAAAATAATGTTTTGTTGTTAGGGTGGTACCCCTACGTAAGGCCACCAGTCAACCAGCTTTCGTATTATTAGTGGAATTACATTGTGTTTACGGTCCTATGCTCCTTCTATATTCATATTATTCTAAGGTTAAAATGCAATTGAATTGAATTGCAAGTTCGGTCTGAGAGTAATTCTACAATTTTGACCTTCTTAATATAATTATCTATAAATAGATGCACACTGTACATCATCAGTTATATTCGTACATCTCTACATAGTTATTCGTACTCAACAACTTTTCTCAATCTCATGTAAAATTCTTTTTAGTTTTCTTTAAATATAAAATTCAAAAATTCATAAAGTATATGAACAATAACATATGAAATAATTAGAAAATGAAAAAAATAAATGAAATGAACAAATTATAGAAAATCCAAATTAACACAATTAAATTAATTACTTAAATAAAAAAATAGTAAAAAAAAAATTAAAAGGAAATTAAATATAAAATTACAAGATAAAATAGCACTAATATTTCAATTTCTTAATAGTAATTAATATTTAATTGTATCGGACTTTTAATTGCGATAATCGTTTGATTGGGTGAATGAGCTTAGTTTTCGATGAAAATGTAAGTCCATTATGTTTGCTAATCTAATCATTCCATAAATATATATATATATATATATATATATATATATATATATATATATATATATATATATATATATATATATATAAGTATAGTTTCCTTGGAATCTACCAGTATAAAAAGTATTACAAATAGAAATTTACAATTCCCGGGCACTTTGCACAATGACTGACCTCCTTGGGTAGTTTGGGAAGTATAACTAAAAATCCTCTTTTCCACTTTGCCCATAACACGTCTTGGACTAGGCAATTTTTTCAAAATTAAATTTTATCACCCAATATTAGTTTTAATTATTTTAAAACAAAAAATGTATTAGCAGCGCAAAAAATTCAGTATTATAGATGCTGAACATGTTAATTTTTTATCAAAAGTATAGTATAATAGTTTAAAGTAGAGTATAATGGTCTAAAGTAGAGTATAATGGTCTAAAGTAGAGTATAATGGTCTAAAGTAGAGTATAATGGTATAAAGTAAAGTATAATGGTCTAAAGTAGAGTATAATGGTCTAAAGTAAAGTATAATGATCTCTCAATACCTGACAAATGCAAGATAGCATTGCAGTAAAGTGATAGTAGAATTTACCCTTTAACGTTATCGCTATAAATATTCAATGTGAAGAAATAAATTGCCCCTTTGCAGCTAAAGTGCATAATTTACTGTACGTTTATGTATGTTTTAAGTAGATAATTTTACTCCCTAATAACTCTGTATAAATATAAAATACTTACACTTATTACACTAAAAAAATAATTATTGCCTCTTAATAGCTAAAAAATTAATTAAAGTAATAAATCACAGCATTATAAACTATATTAATGAATTATTTGAATTTCTTTTGAAAAAAAATATATATAATATATATATATATATATATATATATATATATATATATATATAATATATATATAAAAATGTATATTAATGTTAATATATATATATATATATATATATATATATATATATATATATATATATATATATATATAATATTATATATATATATGTATATATACATACGTTTCAAAAAACGTTTTAAATATACGTGTATGTATATACGTATATATTTCTTATAAACCGATATTTGTAAACAAATCTCTCAAACAGATTAATATTTTTTGATCAAACTTGATACGAATATCAACCTTGAAGATGACAAAAACCCTATTGCAAACCAGGTTGTTGTGACATCATTAACCCGGTTTGTCGAGTCAGCAAAATTTTCAAAAAAAATCGTTAAAATTCAAAGTTAGGTTATAACTTTTTGCCACGAAAAAGGTCATTATTTTTATATTTATTGACACTAAATCGACTAAACCCGGTCCGAAGTCGATACGACCACTCCACCAAGTGACCAATTATAGTCCGTAAAACCAGAAAAACAAAATAACGGTCGGTAAAAAATAATTTTTGAGTCGGGTGACGTCTTCGATGTTTTTTGGGTGCTGAAAATAAAAAAAAAAATCAGTTTTGGATATATTTAATAACCTAAGCAATAGCATCAAAACTTGTTATTTTTTTATTTAAAAATTAGCATAAACTGAGCTTCAAATAATGCTATGCCTGCTTAGCTTATAAAGCATGAACCGGAACCTTAAGTAACAATGGGTTGTAAAGCACAGAAGCAACGCATTCCTAAGAAAATTCGTCCGTTATGGGGACCACCGCACCAGCATTTTGCAACCTTTACTCGGATAGAAGCTCCTTTAATCGGCTCGATTGTATTTCATATCAACTTAGCGCGTTATCGCTTTTATAAAAGATCCTTGGCTCTAGCGTGTGGAATTAGATTCCCTCCGCCTATTACATAGAGCGATACATCCGTATTGAATAAGACGCAAAAAAATATAGTCTTCTTCAACGCCGTTCAAAGTTATTCAAAAAATTATATATAAATAGCATTATTAATTTGATAGATTTTTATATTGTGATATATCTTATCTGTCTAACAATAGTTTGTAATGAACAATTATAATGCACAATTAAAATAATTGTTTATGTGCTCAGACAACATAAATTTGAATCATAATAGTCATTTTTTATTTTTTAAATTGACAATAAAATTGGTTTAAAAAACGTAAAGTTTCTTTGGTCTATGCGATTAATGTTTAGAAGTAATTGGTCTCTAGATCTAGTGAATTAATTTTTAGTTAAAATGAATGTTCTATTCATTTTATTTAATTTTATATTATGTTGGAATTGTGTGTCGTTGGAATCATTACCTCAGTCATGTACAAGGTAAGTTTTAAAAGTAATAATAAATATTAACAAAATAAATAAATGCACCCTTCGCCATTTTCTGAGGTCCCAGGTGCTTTCTGTTTCACCACTTGTTTGCCTCTTCGCCCTTAAGATTTTTTATCTTTTTGTGAGGCATCATTATAGTTTCATTCTACTCTTCTACGACTGCATCTTATATTTAAATTAATCAAGTGTTTTACACAGGCGTTACATTTTTCTACAAAAGTTGATCTAATTTCCTAGGATCTTAAAGAGTTTACTATAAAAAGACTTTTAACCACTTAAGCATGTGCTTAATTATCAAGTATAATTCGTAACTCATCTTTTCTAAATCTTTCAAAGGAAATGCGCTACATTTTTTGAAGAGTGCACGGCCAATTTTAGAGGCATAGTTTTGTATAAGCAACGGGATAAGTATGCGCATTTCCTTTGAAAAATACAGAAAAATTCATTTACGAGTAGTGCTTGGTAATTGAGTAACTGCTTAAGTTATAAAGCATAAACCGGAACCTTAAGGATATAATGTATTACCAAGCGTTGAAACACGCATTCCAGAGAAAATTCGCCTAACATGCAGAGCACGCGACAGAATTTTTAAAACTTCTTTAGATGTTTGTTTTTTAGCCTAACATTCACAACTTAAATGTTTTTGGCTTTTAATTTAAATTATATTTTCTAGTAATAATCATAACAACACTTTGAGAAAAGAACCGAGATAAAAATCTAAAAAAATAAATAGTCATTTTCACTTTTCCTGCGTGTAAAAGTAAGAAAGTAAAAACCAATAGTCTGACTGAAATTACTTATAATACACTTATTATTATAAATTACTTATAGTAAAACACACATTTTCCCTTTCCTACTTTATACTATGGTTAAATAGAAAGAAGTATTAAGTTTGAAAAAAAAATCTGAAACCATAGGATGTCACAGGGACCATCCGTTTTAGGTGTTTTAAGGCTCCCTGAGTGGTTTTCATAAACTTGTCTGTGTGTGAGTGTGTGTGTGTGTTTAGAACCTCCAATAGTAATTATACCAGATGTTGAAACTTTGTACAAAAATCAGTCTATAGGTTTAGTTGTGGTACCCAGAAAATATTTTTGATGACGTCAATAATGACAAAAATCATAAAATTCAAAAAATCTTGAGATCAATTTGAAATTTAGCTCGCATAAGACTAACGCATGTACATGACTAGCATACGTGCTAAGTTCCATCTTATTATCAGCATTAGTTCCATTTTTAACGAATGACTTGTGTACGTTTTTAAAAAATATGAAAAATCAGGAAATAATCTAATTAAGTTGAAATTCAGTACATGTGTACCTTTACGTTATAAGTAAGTACACTAAGTTTCGTTTGAATACGACAAATATATTTAAGATTTTGTTGGATAATAAAAAAAAAATAAGCAGCATCGAGCGTGAACATTGCCTGCATGGATAAGCAATGGGAATTAAACGAATGTATTTACTATTTGAGGACGAGCGAAGTGAGTCCGATGTAGGGAGGTTGAGCATAACGAATACGATATGATAAGGAACATTTCCTAGGTACCCCAAACCCCGGGGTACCTATTATTTCTGTAGTTTTTTTTAATTGAATTCTTTGTAGCTTAGACTGAGATGTACCGAGACAATCTTTATTAACTAGTTATACTTATAACATCAGAGACTCACAGAAAAGATGTAAAAATAGCTAAAAAATTATTGCTTTACACATCAGATTGCTTTTATTATAATTAAATCAATGGTTGTTTTCCTATATTAGTTTGTCGTATTACTAGTTCAGATAAGTGGCAATGTGCCATGATATGAGCCAATTTCCCAAATTATTAGTAAAACGTGATTTTTAATATTTCAAACGATAAAATCGGAGCATATTATTTATAACACTATTATAAAAAAGTTTACTTCGTACATTTGCTTACCATACATGTGAATAAAATTGAAATGTAGGAAAAATGAACAAGGAAAAAAAGTATAAGAATGAACTTTTCTTTAATGAGTTAACCCTTTAATCAATGTTATATTAATTGCAACTTGTTGTCTTTGAGTATACTCCTCGCGCATATGTCTACTTAGGTAGTTATATATAATGTATATATAGGTAATTAAATTTTTTTCAATTAAATAAATAATAAGTGCATTAATAGTTACGCAATACACAACCGGTAATTAAAATAAAACTGGTCATTAAATTGTATTGATGAAAACGTTAAAACTTGTAGCGAATTGTTATTGCTTCGCTCTACAGACCTGCTCCTTGGGTATGTAAGACTTGCTATGACCCTATATTAAAGTACTTACTAACTAATTAAATTTTTTCCGTTATCATTTTTTACTTGGTGTTTACTTTTCCCCATTAACACCGTAGGTATACAGGAAAAGTATTGTGCTTGAGAAAAACTACTGGTATTTCACCTGAATTAATGGATAGCAAATGCGACCTGCTTAAAGTGGTTTCTGCGGGGTAAATATCCTTATGGGGCGAAAGGCCCTTAAATAAATAAATAAATAAATAAAATAGGTTATTCCACTATTTCATTACACATATATTTTTTTTTTGTTACATTAGTAATTAAAGGAGCAATTATTTATTTACTTTAAACTATGGATACGCTTTTGCCATATGTTTTTTTTGCTTTGTTAATTATTATTTTAATTTTGACTTTGAGACTACTATTTTCTTTTTAGTAAGACATTTCTCTTTTCTAAATATTTTTAAGATGGTTTTTAATTTGTTAAGCAGGTAAAGAAAGGTACTGCCTCTGTCTAAATGTTTTCCATTTCAACTATTAAGAGCTAGATCAGGTGGTTACCGCCAGATCGAGCCAAAGTACGGATTTCCTTCTACCCCTTTAAACTTTTTAAGCATGCAGAATAACTGCTAGGAGTGGTTCCTCTTAGTATACATACTCCTTGTTTTTGGGTTCGACTGTTACATTTTTTTGTTGTCTGGTTTTAAATACGTTTTTTGCCCAATTAGTATGATTCTTACTGTTTTTGAACAACAGAGATCGCTGAAGCAAGTGATACTGAATCAAACTTCAGCCGGAATAGCTTCCGCTGTTAGCTGAGACGACATAAAGCAAAGTGCCTTAAAGAATTCACTTTCTACTGTAATATGCGTCATACCCTCTTCCTTCTTACACTTTTGTGCTCCCTCTTAAACATTGACACTGTACCGCTCGTACCTTTCTTAAATTCCCAAAATAGTCTTCTACTTTGTTTCGGCCCTCTGAAAACTAGTTTCTAACACTTAGTAATAGTGATAACGTTTAAAATTTCATGAAAATCGAATAATTAAAGTAGGCTCTGTTAGCCGAATATCATCAAATGCAATAATTGCAATTGTTAGGAAGAGTTGAAAGGGCACTAAGGTGAGTAGTAAGATAGCCTCACCCGTCGATATTTTACCTTCTAGGTATAGCAAGGATCTCAAATTAAGGCGATCATGTGATAGGGAACTTTTCTGCCCCAATAGAAGTTGAAGGAGATAGAGAAGTAGAATTAAACTTACTATGCTTATAGCAAAAGGCGCGAAATTGGATTAAACTCACTATGCTTGTAGCAAAAAGGCGCGAAATAGGATTAAACTTACTATGCTTATAGCAAAAAGGCGCAAAATAGGATTAAATTTACTATGCTTATAGCAAAAAGGCGCGAAATAGGATTAAACTTACTATGCTTATAGCAAAATGGTGGGAAATAGGATTAAACTTACTATGCTTATAGCAAAAAGGCACGAAATGCTTCTTTGTAACAAGAATAAGTCTTGTTTGCTCCTTAACTTTCTTCTGTGCTTGCCATTCGGTGTTAGTCGTTATTTTACTTACCTTTAGTGCTAGTTAAGTCAATTAAAATAAAACAGTTAATTAAAGAAAATACATTACTTTTTACTATTTGTTTATAACCTTCTCAATAAGCAAAACAATAGGAAACCATCTGGAGGTAAGTTTTCCTCTAAATTTAGGACCTGCGCAGCTAATGTAATGATCGTAAGCATGCGGAGCTCATACCAAGCATGTGCAGTTTGTGTTGTGCCCTTGTTTTGTGATGGATTCTTCTCTATTTATTGGTTATAAACAAGGTCACTTGTTGTACTTGTCACTTATTACCACTTGGTTGTATGGCAAATCGAGTTATAAAGTCTTCCCCTTAATTCAAGATCCTTGAGTTAAAGTGTCGCCATAAACGCCCTTTTAGAGTTCTGCAAACCAAGTTAATCTGCTTTTACTGAACTATAACGCGTCACGAAGCAGGTCGAGTTATACAAAAATACACGGCTTGACACCCTTTGTGATGGTTATACACCTGAACAAACTATGCCCCGACTATTCTAATTATTCTTTATTAGAATGGTCATGAATTATTGATATTCTAATTGGTTTTTTATTATCTTTATATCCGTTTAACATTTATCATTATTAACCATAACTTTAACAATTACATTAATTAAGTATAGTGTTGAATCATAGCAGCAGGTGGCTAATTTATTAAATTGTTATTTATGTCACTAGGCAGCAAAATGGAATTTTGCCCACAAGTTTTTTTTTTATCAAATTCCAACCCGGAAGCAAGGATGACTAAACCAAATTATAGCAGAGGCAATGCCGAAGCTGGAAAATACAATATTATAAAAAAATAAAATTTCATTGTGAAAGACGAGATAAAGCCGACTCAGGCAAATGCTAATTACCAGCTGAGGAGTAACTGAAGCTGGTAATCTGATAATAAGTCAGGAATGATTTTTTGCTAAAAAATTACACAAATTATTTTTAAAACAACTTATTTTCTGTTCATTTTACTGCAAACTATTAATAGCAAACAATACGATATAATTTTAAGAAAATATTCTATCCATGCAGTATTTTATAAACTCATATATTTTAAATAGCCTTTAATAATAAAATATACAAATTCAAATATCATATTTACTATCAACCAGGTATATCTCTCCACAAAAAATAAACTAATATCTTGTCCCGTGGAGGGGGGTACTATCTCGCTTATTGTAATACTTATAAATTATTTTTAGTTAATTTATACTTTGCCAACATTTTTAGTCATTTAAGCTTATAGATATTATTATAGTGTAATACCATGTTATAACATATCTTTGATGATTCCACACAATTACACTTTACATTTATATTTATATGCAAGTACATTCTTAAATAAATACATATATTTAATGGTGTACATACGCTACACATGTACACACACTCAGATATATATATAATATATATATATATATATATATATATATATATATATATATATATATATATATATAATATATATAATATATATATATATATATATATATATATATATATATATATATATATATATATATATAATATATATATATCATACATACATAAATGTGTATTAATATTAATATTATAAGTAATAATTTAACAAATACATTTTGCAGACACTTTTTGTTGTGCGTTTTACAAAAGAATAAGGAACAACGTCATTTGGAGAACTAAAATCAGTGCCTGCATGTTTTATAGGTCCAACACGTCAGAGCAGTTCGTATGTTTTAAAACAACTTTATGCGTGTCTACATTTTGGAACTCCACTATTTCAATTCATACAACTTGTTAGTCGCACAACTTTATCACATTTTCCGTCCAGTTTTCATCCTACGAGGAATATAGTATTCCAATGATAAACTTTCATTCTGGTCCCTCCCACACCACGACTTTTGTTTAAAATTTGACTCTGGTTATCATCATGCTCAGATAACAGCTGTAGTGATAACAACAAATCACGAATTGCCATTTCATACACACAGAGCGTGTCCTATGTGAATCATTTCGCGTTACTTTTACAAAATATTAAGATTCTTCCATTTAAAGTTTAGACAAATTAGCTTAACCTTTATTACCTCCCGGTCGTAAAACATCATGAATTTAAAGCCCGTACACAAAGAATTTTTTCATACATACTTCATAAGAAACCCTGAAACATGCTAAGAGACCTAAAACATGCTTAAAATGTAAAACATTTCTTAGGCCCGTATTCAGAATCATTTTAAAAAAATCCCTCCTAGGTTGTTCCTAGCCTTCTCCTAGGTTGTTCCTAGCTTTCTCCTAGGCCTAGCGGTATTCATACTCTTCCCTACAGGGTCCTTATGGTCTCCTTAAAGGTTTCTTAAGAAATATGTAAGAAAAACGTCTTTGAATAAGAGCCTAAGATTTCTTCCTAATTTTATTCCTACTAAATATCAGCCCGGTTCCCTTTAAAGGTGCTAAACTGAATACCGTATTTGTCAGGTTCGATTTTAAACGTACTTAAGTGTTCCGCTGTTACAGAATATCGTCCTTAGACTCATATTCCCAGTATTACTAACTGTATTATGAAACAAACGGGTGTTATGAATAACTGATTTAGTATTTTTCAATTAAGTTTTAAGATAAGTTGTCAAGTTTAATTAAGTAAGTACATTAGTTACTGTTTAGCGTGTTGAATTAGTGCTACGTGCAAAAGTTTTAAATTAAGTTATGTACTTATTAAAGTTTTTTTAATTTTAAGTTTCAGTTAAGTTTCGTATTTTAGTATTTGAACTGTTAGAAGAACAACTATTTTTATTGTTTGATGATAATGAATATTTTGTGGGGAAAGTATATTATAATTCCATATAGTAATTTAATTACGGCTATTAAGTAAAAATTAAACGATGATATTTTTCAGCTAAAAGCTTATATTGTTTAATAATTTTTAATTATCAAATATTTAGGTGATTATGATAATTAAATACTTAGCCTCTTTAATTTTGTCTTATATTTTAGTTAAATTAATTTATTATAATTACAACGAAGAAGAAAAGTTTAAATGGTGAGTTACATAATATGCAATATATTTTGTCATTTATATTATGTCAATATATTTTGTTTTTTGATTCAGTGTTAAATATATTTGAGGTGTAGACCTTACGTTTTCTTCTTAGCGTCTTAGTAAGAAAAAATTCTGGCGCGGAGGTCCTAACGACGGGCGAATTGTCTCTAAATGCGCGCTTTTTTCCTTATCAATTTAATTTTGCTTATTTATTACATTTTGTTTGAATTTTTTAAAGGAAATGAGCATATTTATTCTTTAGATGATACACAGCACGACCCAGCATTATTTGCACTAGTTTGAAGCTCAGCTTATGCTAATTTTTAGCGCATTTTCGTAAAAAAAAAAAAAAAATGAAAAACAAGGTGAGACGTAACATCCCAGGTTATTGCATACATTGAAAATTTAAGCAAAAATTATATCCATAAACAAAAAAAAAGCACCAGATTTATGAAGTTATACACTTCATTACGATACTAACTTCAAGGACGATAAAAAATTAGCGTCCCTAGGTTAGAAGCGGCCCCAAGGTCCGAGCTCGTAGAGTGTGTGGACAAGAAATGCACCATTCTTGTATACAAATTTATTTTTATAGATGATAATTTTTTTTGTTTCAGTGAAATATACTGCTATGGAGAGCTTTTACACGATGTTCAAATGTCCAAGCTTTATCCTGATTCGAAAACTTTTGTCGATTTAGCCCTCAAAACAACTCCAAAAGAGGTATGCGTTTTAAGTATTTTATTCTGCCTTTACGAGGGTCACTTCCCTAGAAATCTGGAAGTAAATTGTACGAATCCAGTGCGGAAAAACATTAGTTGGTTAAGAGTACTTCGGAACTTTGCTTTCCTCGTCCTCAAATTAAAGATTGTAAATCACCTATAATGTTAATTGAGACACATTTCGGTCTTAGTTCGTTCTTATTCAGTAATGATAATGATAGCTATTTATGTTCCAAGGGAGTATAGAATTCTATTATTCCTCTTAGGAATTAGTTGGTTTCTAAGGCAAAAATCGAGGGAAACCAAAGCATTTAATTCCCGAGGAAACCACGGAGGAAGGTTATTATTGCTAAAGGAAAAAAAGCATTTTCCTCCCAAGGTGCATACAAGTTTTTATCTCCAGACCTTGACTTCATTAAATTATTGATATAACTTATTTTCATACGTTTTCTTGTATTCTATTTTCTTTATTGCTCTAAAAAAGTTCTTTTGAGCTAGTAACAAACATTATTTACTCGAGTCCACCTTATACATTTTTTGGGTGCCGCCCCCGAGAAATAGTAAAAAAATTGATCTGTCTCCATAATTTTTTTAAGACCTTCTCATGTTTAGTTATGCCTATGTATAAGATAAGTTTTGTTTAATTTAATACATAATATATAATAATAATATTATAACTTTTCTTTGGTGAAATAAAACATTTATTATATTATTATATATACTAATATTAAAATATATTTAAAAGCGCAATAAACGAAAAGTTCATATATTATTTTATATTTAATAATATATTTATAAATAATACAAAGAATATAATAGGTATAGAAGGTATACGAGAGCGTTAAGCAAAGAGACTGTTTAACTTTTAGAGGAAGTACAGAACCCGATTAACACGGTGATAAGGAGTCTGGAAGTGAGGCAGTTTCTATAGGTGCCGTAACTGTACTTACCCCTACTATAGTCTCCCAAGAGAGAGACTAGATACTCCTCTACCTCTCTACAACCCCTATTAAGGCACACACTCTACAAACGGCGGACATTTTTCAGTGATGCCACATTAAACCACTTTATTTAACACAGACAATTAAAGAATACATGCAATAGATAATAATTAAAACTTATTTTAAATTAATTTTACTTGATTTAAAACAAAATAGTCGAAAAATAATGTAGTATTTACGTGAAATCATAATAAATATATGAAACATCAAAAATAAAGTCACCATTGTACCGTAATAGTACCAAGCCACCCAGGCAATTATAAGAGCCCTTGTATCCTCCCTCTAGTAGTAAAGTGAATTTGGTTTCTGTAAAGAAAGTAATTATTATGAAAAATAAAAAAAATGACGTCACCAATGTACCGTTACGGCACCTAGCTACCCTAGGAATGATAAGAACTGTTGTATCCTCCCTCTAATAGTATTAGTCTCTTTGGCGTTAAGGGTGTGCTAGGTGCTGGGCTTTAGCGGCAGCTCTAAAACTAACCGTCGTTACCGTTACATTCTTTCCACTTTTATAATTTATTATTGTGAAATCATCTCGTATTTATTACTATTTTAACCATATGAGTATTGACTTGAAATTATTCATTACTGTATGATGAAAATATTTGAATAAATCAGTTAAGTTCCAGTAGTAGTTTGCATGTAACAAATCGACAGGGGCGCATTCTCGTAGGTGGCTCAGTGAAACTATGTAATTACATACTAGTGGTCCTGTTAATTAAAGACAAACAGACAGACAACTTTATGAAAACCATTTAGGTCTTAAAAACATTTGAAACTGTTAATTTAGGTAAAATTCCAGTTTCGGAAACACTCTTTTTGGAAACACTTTTCCTATATACCTAAGGTATAAATGAGGAAAAGTAAAAAAATGACTCCCCCCCTACTGCCACACAAAGGCTTTGCCTTGTGAGTTATCATGAAAATTATGAGAAAGATTTAGGGACTAAAACATATTCTAATGAATAAAGGATTTTTTAAAATAAATTGTTTCACTCAAGTCTTCGTGTTTTTCAGGTCCTTCAAGCATTTAATGACCTTAAAAAACAGCGAGGAAACTTATCGCTGAATGATGTTAAATCATTCGTTGACAAATATTTTGAAGAAGGGGATGAATTAGAGGTAAGATGTACCGCGAAAATCGCTTAGATAAAAATCTATGTTAGAAAATTAAAGAGGAATGATAAATATTGAATGGGAATCACTGATAAACTAAAAGGGCATACCAAAGTCGAGAGTTTTATCTTTAAAAGAAATCATTCGGCTAATATCGCCTCTAAAACAACCTATTGCTTACATTTTTTAAGGACATTAGTAAGGCGCACTAAATGAAGATGATTTAGAGATTAATGTCAATACTAAATTGTCAATACTTAATCAGAGTATTTCCTCAGAAGGGAATCATTTGAGAATATTTTTAAAAAGCGTTATAATTTTACAAACATGAGGGTTTGAATTTAAATTACTGCTGCTATAATAATGTGTATAGGATTAAATTATAGGCGGCGTAGTTCATTATCCAAGGAAAAAAGATACCAAAACCATGCTCTAAATAATTTAAGTGCAAAGGAAAAAACTTTAGTAGCGTACTTATTGCTATCGAAAGTCTGTTCAAGTTGACTTTCGGACATCTGAAGAATCGATAAAAGAGGAAACTTTTCGGATCATTAAAAATGACCATCACCAATTGTTGGGGTTTTCCTTTCTGCGCTATTTCACTCTCGTTCCTATATTCGCTGTTATCAGGTATGGAATCCACCAGATTGGACGGCTACTCCGTCAATAGCTGCCCGAGTTAAAGACGACAAAATTCGTAGCTGGGTTTTAGAGTTGAATGAAATATGGAAAAATCTTAGTCGAAAAATCAAAGATGATGTCAAGGATAATCCAGAACATTATTCGTTGATTTATGTTCCAAATGGGTAATTCTTCAATATTATTTTTTAAATACAAATTGCGAATATTTTAAAACATACAAAAAATTAATTATATAATAAATATTAAATTTATAATTATCGAGGTATTGAATACCTTAAATTGGACAAGCAGACATTTTAGAGTTTATTTGAGTTATTAGAGAGATAACTTTAAAAATTCTGTTAGGAATTTTGCTTTGATTTAGGTTTGTTATACCTGGCGGCCGATTTAGAGAATTGTATTACTGGGATACTTACTGGATCATCAAGGGACTTCTCCTTTGCGACATGACGCAAACTGCTAAAGGTAGATAGTGTACAATTATTATTATTGATACAGTATTTCAATTCAATGACTGATTACAATCAGCCAACGAGTTCGCTTTTGGACTTCATTTGCTCGTCTTCAATATGAAAAAGGCCTTAGTTGTAATTCAGTACAAACTCGGTTTAGCTTTGGTCATCCTCAGATAACTAAAATTAGTTTTAATGCAGCAGAAAGATTTTTCCACGTTTTATGAATTTTCGCAATTTTCGCTGAGTCATAAAAAATTACATTCCGGAAAGCACAACTTGGCCTAGTTAATAGCTTTTATACTAAGTTTTAACTCTCTTCCATAAACAATGGAAGCTGCGATGATAACAGGATACACACGACATATAAACACAATAATTTTGGTTTAAACTCAATATTTTTCTATACATCTAAGGTTTAAATGAGGAAAAGTAACCAATAATTTCCTCTTTAAGTAATAAGAGTTTGGTCAAAAAATTTCATATCGACCTGAGAGAGCAATCCTAAGCCTCTTCATTGACCATGATCCAAGACTGTAGCAATCTGTAAAATTTACTGCATTGAAGAATAGGAAACCTTTTTCTGAATATGTA
This sequence comes from Microvelia longipes, assembly GCA_018340805.1. Taxonomy (NCBI): domain Eukaryota; kingdom Metazoa; phylum Arthropoda; class Insecta; order Hemiptera; family Veliidae; genus Microvelia; species Microvelia longipes. The sequence goes on from JACMZG010001908.1 coordinate 16,799,168, forward strand.
ATATTACAAGTCAATTAAATATGTGTGTTAGTAATGCTTTTATTAGGGTTTCAATAATATGGGCCTTCAAATAGAGTAATTCACAATAGACAACTGAACATATTTGCTTGTCGAGGAATATCCTACATAATTCCCTTAAAAAACCCTGTACAGACGTGGATCGTAACTATTGAGGATAGACTATGACCAATTTTAAATTTATTATGTTTATCGTTTTAGGTGTTATAAACAACCTGCTTCACCTGGTGGAGACAGTTGGTTTTGTGCCTAACGGAAACAGAGTATACTATAGAGAGAGATCACAGCCTCCTTTATTAACTCTCATGGTCGACACATATTATCAGCAAACTGGAGATATTCAGTTCCTCAAAAATGCATACCCGGTATTACAGCCATTTTATTTAAGTATCAAGTTATCTTGGTAAAATATACAGCGCATCATGGTATTTCTTATTGTTGTGCTGACACTAAGGTGAATGAGAATCGGGAAAACTCATGGGAGTAGATACGGGATTCGAACAAAACTTGTTGGAATCATATGAACCGTATACTAGCTCAGTAGCTAGCTGGGGCTAAAGCACTGAGTTAACTCAGTGCTGTACTCTGGAAGGGTCCACAGTACAGATGAAAAATTGACTAACTAAAATACCATTTCCTCTTCTCCTTTAAATAGGTGCTTGTGCTCCTTGGCATTAGCTCATTATTAATGTTTTTTAATCCCCTAAAAAGATAGTTTAACAAGTTGCTATAAATTTCATTTGCCCATTTTTATATTTTTATCAAAAACTTTGTAGTGAATTGTTTTTTCTTTAAATCGGTTCTTATAAAAATCAATCTTGGAGCGGATACCATCGTGAAGAAATAGCGTTAATATAAATTATAAATTCAACTTATACTTCAATTATGGGTTAGATACCATGCTGGATCATTTGTTTTCAGATCCTGAAGAAAGAGATGGAGTGGTGGTTAAACAATAGGAGTGTTAAGGTGAATTTTGATGGCAAGAAGTACTTACTCTTTAGATACAATGCTCCTTCCCTGGGACCTAGACCTGAATCTTACAGGTAATATTTTACTAATAAGTCAAGTCTATCTAAATCTAATCTATCTTATTATAACAAACAAATAATTATCAAATAAGTTCAAGGATCATCCTATATTAATTTTTCAAAACAATTTCCTCCAAAATATACAATGTACGCATATGTTTCTGAACAGCCTACGAGAATTTGTTTTTTTATGTACTATATAGTCTTGGTTTTGTTCTAAATTTGCGCAGGGACGTCCTCACTATTTCTATATATGAGATATTGAGGCTTATACCTCAGATTATAAACCTGATCTAACTCTTTGTCACAACCTATTACCTATCCCACATGATTAGCATATAGGATTGAGCTGCTTAAGTCCTCCCATTTAAGAATTGACTACGTCCTATCTTTCGCGATCAAACTTGAACCGGCAATATTTCATTAATCTGCTTAAAATTCTCTAACTCGGAATTTGTCGGTTCATTTACAGAGAGGATGTCGAAACAGCATCCGTCTGCCAAGATGACAATTCTTGTAGGGCCAATAAATACATCGCTTTGAAATCTGGAGCTGAATCTGGATGGGACTTCTCATCACGCTGGTTCATCAAGGGAAACCAGTCAACGCCCAGTGGTATGTAGAGAACGAATCTGAAGAAAAAATGAGTTTTTAGATTAATGCAGCAGGTTCTGTAATTTAATTCTGGAAAAAGCTTATTTCTGAACAATTTTACAAGAAAAATATTTCACAAAATAAAAATGTTATCATATTTAATATTAGTTGAAATTTTACAGTTGGTACCCAATTAAAAGAGGGAAGTTTTTAGTTAAAAATATGTATTGTAAAATAATTTAAAAATTGGATTAAACAGGTAATAAAGTAAATCCAATTTTTAAATAGTTTTATGATATTTACAGGGAAAGCCTATCTAGAGACATAATACGTCTAGGGGTCGCTAATCTTATTACAAGTCACGTTATTCGCGATAACCTGGGTGGTCTCGCTACCTGTGTATAGGGCATAGCCCTTTAGAGCCTTTCTGATTTTTTTAATACACATGCAATAGAAAGTTTTACCTTTTATTGCTGTGATCATTTCTTTTCCAGCCATCATGTTTGACTTTATACAATGATAAAATTTGTTATCTAAGACAATTTGATGGGGAAATTTAAATATTATTTTACGGAAATATGCAATAAGTACTTCCGAACGTTACTTAATAATGATACCTGATTATCATAATGTCTGCTGCTAGAATTCCTATGCGATAAACATTCGCTCAATTCTTTTACATTGTACGAATATTTGCCTGGCTTTGAATCTTCGCCCAATTTCTACTAGTACAAGTAAAAATAAGATTCATTTACAGTAGTCCGGATGCGGTAGCGACTACGATGCAAAACATAATAGCTCCACACCAGCCAACGCTACAGGCGCAAGAGCTTTTAACACTAAGACATAGCACAATCTAGTTGAGAATTTTAGAAAAAAAGCTTTTTTTAGCAGTAGTTAAAAATCAGACAAAGAATTTTTTATTCTGTTGACTTATTGCATGTTTTTAGTTTTTTGACATTTTATATTTATTTATTTTCTCTTTCTTATTTTTTACTAGATGTAGTCATTGATTTATTTTTTTCATTGTTCAGGCACTGATGATGACCGAAAGGTTGAAAGCTGGCTCTGTCAATAAATATTATATGTGGAGAGACTTGGGTGTTTTATTAATAGTAGTTAAAAATATGAAGAAGAAAATGCTTTTGCCGAGTTGTGTCTCAAATCAGATTTTATTTAAATTTTTAAATCGTTTTCTTATGCCTGGTAATTGTGGGAATTTTCAACCTAATTATAGTTTTCTTCTTGATTTAATTATTTTTCATTATATAAGATTTATATCTCTAGTTAAAAAAATTTATTAACATTTTTGACCCCCCTTAATCAGAACGGTTGAAATTATTATTGTATTGTACTTGTTATGAAATGTATATAGTCTTAGCTTTTTTTAAAAAATCAACTCCGGGGTCTACTTGTTAAATATTACTTAGGCAGTAAAACTAAGATAACAAAAATAATGTATCACAATTCATAACAATTATATTAAGAAGAAATAAACTGATCAAGATAACACTATACCACTCAGACCAGGAAAAAACGAATAATTTCCAAAATAAATTACTAATATAAGAATAGAATCATAAGAAAACAAGTTTGAATTAATAAAAAATTAGAGAAAAAAATTAATACTAAAAAACAGACCTCAAACAAAAGCATTGTTCTCTAAATCGGAAGTGGGGGTAAAAAATTCAAAACTTTGATAACGGAAAGTTTAGTTTTTAATAAAGTCTCTAAGGTGTTCTGAAATAGATTAAATGCTCATCACTAATTCATTCGATCGAGTTTAGTCTACTTTCGTAAATTTTCATTTCTTGTGATGCTACCGCAAGCTTTTAAAGGACCTTCCATAAGTTTACTTGGGTTGGAATGTTGACTGTCACGGTGTGCAATACTTCCGCAGTATTTTGGAAGCACCTATACTCAGTGAATGAACATCGTATTATATTATTTGATTTTAGCATTAACTTCATACAAACGTCTATTTTTCAGCGAATATAAAGGATATAGATACGGGCAGTATCATACCAGTCGATTTAAACTCAATTTTACACAAGAACTGCAAATTGATTAGTGGATACGGAGCTTTATTGGGAGATAAATCTCACAAAGAAATGAAGAAATTGGCCCATGAGGTGCAAAAGTCCATTGATAAGGTAAATAAAAAACTATATAGTATGGTGTCAGGAAAAAAATCCAAACGGTACAGGGAAAAAGGACAATTATTATTTTTAGTTATTACAATCAAGATTTTAGTTGTTAATTCCTGTTACATCAGTAACCTAATTTTACAACTTGCTGCCTTGGGGCGAGCAATAATATAAAGAGTAAAAGCAATCCCTACTCTTTTGATACACAACTGGTGAGTAAAATAACACTAGTCTTAAACTTTAGCCAATTCCCTTTGAATATATATATATATATATATTATATATATATATATATATATATATATATATAATATATATATATATATATATATATATATATATATATATATATATATATATATATATATATATATCAGTTTTATCAGGTCATTATTAATTATTATTAATTATTTTACTTACTATTTATTTTAATTGAAAACGTACTAATTATCTATACATGTAATAACTAATCAAGTGTAGACTCAAGGAAAGTAGGAAATTAAATTTATTGATGTAGCATTAACAGTCTCGTCATTTAATAAAACGCAAAACATAATTTATTCTTACCTTCATTATAGCCTTTGAAATTCGTTTAAATTTAGTTGCATTTCTTAGCGAAGTTTTTATGAAAAAATGCTTTGGTGGAAGGGTGCTATCGTGGCATGGGTGGAAGTCGAGCCCTGGAGTGAGTCACAAAACTGTTTCAGAGGTCCCAAAACTAGGTTGATGTGAAGTCACAAGATTTGCTGAGTCAGAAACATTTTTAAACAATCGGTTACGGGATACCTCGGAACTTTTCCTCATCTCATCGGATTCGCTAAGCTCATCCTCCTCACTTCGGACTCTCTTCCCTCGTCTTCATATAGTAATTTAATTTCCCGCGGTCAACCACCCAGGCCCTAAACCCACTCGACGCTGCCTTATTTTTAAAGATCCAACAACAACCATAGATATACTTGACTTAATAAAATCAAATAATTATAATTGAGTTGGAAGTTTGAACGAGTCTATCCGTTTATATAAAAAATAAGTCCAAGTTTTATTTCATACGGGCAGTATTTTTGATAATAACACTTATATTAAGTATAGCATTGATCACTGGCTATAACTCGAATGTTTTTACAGTCTTTGGGCTATAGCAAAGCGAGTCCTTGATATACTCCTATATAAATTAGTTGATTTCTATATTCTTACGACAAGCAAAGCAAATCCGATTTTGGGAGGATGGGCGTAGTTAATCTGTTTGGAAAAGGAATTGTTCTGAGATACCTTGTACGCGGTATTTATGTATTTATGAAAATATGGTTGCGTTAGTGTTAATGAAACTTTTTCAAATCTATAATGTGTGAATGTTTTTAGCGTGAAAGTTCAAATGTGAATTGATGTAGAAAGTTATGTAAGTTTATAATTCAAGTAGATTTTACTTAGTCTAACAAGTCCTAGTGAACATATATTAGTTCTTTGATTGAAAATTCCATAGAATAGAATAGAATAGAAAAATATTTTTTTACATTAAAATACAAAAAGTATTTGCGTAAATAGTCAAAACTAAAATTCAAATCACATTACAACTAAAATTTATAATAAAAAATTAGTTAAATTAAATAATTATAAATTAATTAATTATTACATAAAATTGCAACAAAAACATTCTGGTAGGAAAGGAAACAAAATTTTAACTAGGTATTATTTGAAATAAAAGGAACAATTTAGTCATTGAAAAGAAAATGGTATTAACTTTAAAAAATACTAAAAAAAAAAAAAAAAAAAAATATGCATCAGTTTTATTTTAATAAGAGGTTGCTTTTTCCTAATTTAAAAAATCTTCAACAGTGTAGTATGTATTTTCTAAAAGAAACTTTTTAACTTTTTTTAAGAAACTTTTTAAAAAATATTAAGAATATTTTTTAAAAAAGTATCATCATCAATTCCAATTTTAAAACTATCTTCAACACTGTTGTACAAAATCATACTATTGTATTCACAAGTTTTTTTGTAGTGATTTGTTTTATGTTTTTTTATTTTTTAAATTCTTTTTATTTCTTGTTTCATAAACATGACAGGCTTGAGAATTATTACAATAACCTAAATTATTTCTTGCATACTTTACACATTCTAATATATGTATATAGTGCAGTACTTGTCAAAATTTTTTTCTCTTTAAATAATTTTTTGCAACTAATATAATTAACTAATATAATTTTAATATAACAAATTTGGCCGTTATTGTATCGTTGAAATGTGAACTTAATAAGTTGACTTATCATTTGTGAGCAGGTATTGTTTGACAAGACTGCAGGTGTATGGTTTGATTTCGACTTAAAGAATAACAGACGGAGAAAGGCATTCTTTGTGTCTAACATCGCACCCCTCTGGACTAAGTCCTATGATGCTGCTAAAACTGCCCAAATATCTAAATCTGTTCTCAAATATATTGATACAATAAAGTTATCAAGTTTCCCAGGTTAGTTTTTCTGGAATAGAATTATAAGTCATTGTACTAACTTAAATTTATACAATTGGCATTGTATGTCTGTTGTTAGCTATTGCAGAATGTCGACTAAGTCAATCCTAAGTTGGTTAAGTATTTACATAACTATATGTTTGACTAGTCACCTCATATATTTTCTGTGTTGCCTTTATGTCGGTAGGTAAGAGAAACTACGGCAGGCGAAGACAGCCTGAAAAATTAGTTTTTCCTCCCTGTCAACTCAATTCTTATAATGTACTATATATTTGTATACATTACATCGTACTTAATACATGAAAAATCAAATTATTACGACACCAATGTACCGATATAGTACCAAGCCACTAGGCAATGATAAGAGCCTTTGTATCCTCCCTACAGTAGTATAATGCTCTTTGAGAGGAAGTAACAAAACTTTAGGTCGGGTGACATCTCTGTATATAGTACATTATAAGCAAGAGAAGTCACCTGATCTAAAGTTTTGTTGCTTTCTCTCAAAGAGACTCATACTACTGTAGGGAGGATACAAGGGCTCGTATCATTGCCTGGGTAGCTACCACAACGGTACATTGGTAACGTAATTATTTGATATTTTATGTATTAATTACGATTTCATGGAATTATAACAAAATTTTTTGACAAGATTGTCTTAAATTAAGTGAATCGAATTTAAACTGTTTTCATTAACTATCTCTGTTGTCAAAAATAAATTAATCTGACGTCATTGATTAATTGTCCGCCGTTTGAAGGGTGCTATATAAATTTTTGCGCCGATAGAGATTGAAGAAGGGTGGGGTGTATAAATTCTCCGTAGAGTAGGAGTAAGTACCTAATGGATATTGTCACACTACTAGACCCCATATCACTGTGTTATTCATCTGTAATCCTTTCTCTAGCAGTATTAATCTCTTTGCCTAATTAAGGAGACACAAAAAATTTTAAACCAAATATAAATTGATGTACAATTTACAGGCATATGTAAAATATTATAAACATATGTAATACATTGTTATTCATCAGTTTTTAATTATAAATTAGTTTTTTTGGAGGTCAACTGCTAGGTTATGTTCCTCCATTGAGGTTTAAGTAAACAAGAAATAATAAATTAAAATTATTTATCATAATAATTAACTAAAAAATAAATCACTTTATAACAAAGACACAAATAACAAGAATATTAATTAATTTATAGTTTATTTCTCTCTCTTCTTAATGTTATATTTGATGATTTTTTATATTGAAAGGTGGCACACCAACGTCTTTACTTAATTCAGGCCAACAGTGGGACATGCCGAACGCTTGGCCACCACTGCAGTCAATACTTGTCTATGGTTTAAATAACTTAGCTACGCCGGATGCCAAGAAACTTGCTCGCAACTTAGCCAAAACTTGGGTTCAATCAAACTACAAAGCATTCTCAAAAACAGGTCATATGTATGAGAAGGTATAATTAGTATTATTATTACAGTTTAATAGTGATAGTAGTTATAGTAATAATGATTAATATAATGCTCGTTCAGAGCCTTGCGGCTCGTTAAACCCACGCAGGATCTACGTCGCCTCTACGATGTTGTAGAGGCAATCGTTACCTACCCTTAAAGCATAATCTTAGCATTTACCTAGCTATTGTAAATTTGGGGGCCCCTAGCCGAGCAGGGTTGTTGCGAAAATTATATAAAGACAAGGAAAAGTATTTTCCTTGCCTTGGGCAAAGACAATCCTGGCTACACCCATGGCTACAAATATTAAAGATTAGCACAAACTATTCTTTAAATGTTAAGCACTCATATTCATTTAAATAATGCCATGGATATGCAATAACCTATGGGTTAAATATGGATATTTATTACATAATTAATGTAGGATAACCTAAAATTTAACTATGACTTCCGTTTCAAAGAAAGGTAAGCGTGATTATTGCAGCGGTAGCAGGATCGAGGAGCAGGAAAAAGAAGCAGCATCATTTTGGAAAGCGTTGCACATGTACGAACTTGGAGTTTCTGTGGGCTGGATATATTTCTCATTCTTGTAATGTAATCTTCTAACAGATTTAATCTGCCCACAAAATTATCAATCAGTTAGGTATTTTACCTAACTGGGCAACTCCATTATCTCTATGTGACATTAAATATTAGCTCTATAAAACATTATCCCAATCACATAAACTCATTTCTCGGTGACAATCTAATTCAACAATTTATTAGCTGTATAGCCCAAAAGATGCTCAGTGGATTCAAACTCTAATTTATTACTCATTATATTTGCAGTATGACAGCAACGTGTCAGGTGGAGCTGGAGGTGGAGGTGAATACGACGTCCAAGCTGGCTTCGGATGGACAAATGGTGTTGTGTTGGAAATGATTAACTCATGGCCAGATATAACATCATGAATTCCATCGAATAAATAAAAATTAACTAATTGATTTAAGCTAATGATAAAACAAATAAAGATTTATTAAAAAGATTTGTTTAATCCTTTATCCTTGATAGGTTAAAAGTAATGATTGGCTTGTACACATCAAAAGATTCTGATGTTATGTCATGATAAAGGCACTTAACAAGTTCCACTATGGCTGTATATAATCAGTGCTTAGACAAGGTTATGCAAATCGTAGCCTATTGATCTATAAATAGGAACGTCTAAAGACGTAACAGTCTTTTCAGTGACATAGTCACGAAAAAGACGTTACCGCTTGGAATCTGTCTTAGCTCAACAAACATTTTACAAAAATTAAGATTTCAAAAACATTGTTTAAAATTTTTCTGACCTTGCTTCGATTACCTAAAAGTTGTATTGTATAGATATTAATTGTGCTCTTTGTTGCAAAATATTCTGCAGCTTAAATAAAATAATCACGGTAAAAATCACTGAAAAATCATTAGAAAATAGTGCTTATTTATTTATAATGAATGATTGTATTTATTGTAAAATTAGAAAGTCTTTATAGATGCATTTCAGTTTTTAATTCTACTGCAAGGGTATATAGAGGACAGCTCTAGCCACCCTAATAATCCTACAAGTTTTTCTATTTTGCTCGTTCCACTAAGGACACATCTGGGAAGTGTTACAAACATATGGAAATAAACTTTTTCTTAAGTTAAAAATCTGAGACTAGTTCAGTGTCATCTCATCTTCAACCCTGAAGAGATTTTATGGACGATTGTTCTCAGAAGAGAATTTGTTGACATTCCTCATATTTTTTTTAAAATTATTTATTTCGAACTCTTTATAAGACTTATTATATACCTAAGTATGGGAATATTTATTAAATTATGACACGGATTTTATCAAGCCGGGCGCATTTCTTTGCTTGTTTTCAATCTATCTCTTATTATGTTAATGGTCTTTTTTAAAGAAAATACTAGAAAATGTTTTAAAGATGATAAAAAGTCCAATAAAACGATTGTTCAATCATCAAAATCGGATAACAACAACCAGATTTATATTTTTTGAGAATCCATCTGTTTTTAGTTACTCGATTTTGCATGAATTACTTATTTTATTGGATGACTCCTCGAATTTTACGTTATTCTTTAGAAGTATAATATGCTAATGAAAAGTGATTGCAATTAGTTTTTAGAACCAAATACATCGACATGATTCACTTTGATTTAACCCTTTGAACCACCAGATAATAAATAATATTAAAAAAATTCGCTAAAAAACAGGAAAGAAACAATTAAAATGTTTATCGACAGAAACCTATTGATTCCAAACCGATAACAAGAAACGTTGATAATTGAATACGAAAAAACTGAGTGGGGGAGGCAACTGCTAACTTATACATTCAAAAATCCATCTTAACGTTAAAACAAGAGGAAATCAGTCCGTCAACAGCCATATCGAATCGGTCAGTCATGTATTTTTTTCAATTTTTTTTGTTTTTATTTCAAGCCAGTGTTATACTGTGTGACGTATTGATACAAGATAAGTTACGAAATAATTCGACTAATCTAAATAATGTAATTTAGTGCATATTTTTAATAAGTACCTACATTAATTAATCACAAAATTATTTATTGCATGTTATTGTCAAAATTTATAATTTTCTAATTATAAAATTAAATAAAATTAATTATAAAATTTGTATAATTTTCTTTGTTACTTTAATTAGTTATTGAACAATTAACTTGATAATGCAATTAAATATTAGTTATTGTTTTTAACAAATAATTAATTACTTAAGTTTCACTTCTTTATTTCTTATAGCAAGAGAGCAAATATTGTAATCATATATGTTTTTAGAATCAGAATAATAATTATCAATCCCCCTCCTTACTCCCCTATTCTACTTTTGCATTCCAAACAACTACATAAGCAATATTTTCTAATAAAAATTCGCAAAAATTCGGCAACCCCTTGTTTCATATGTCAACTATTAGTATCCTTAGATCCCGAAAATCTCCAAGTTCATAAACGAGTATGAGGCACTAAGTGCCAGTGGATTCCATATTATAAGGATTCAAATAAAAAATCTATCCGCAAATATAGTTTTATGCATATAAAGATAATAAATAATTCGGTGGTCCGCATGTCGGACGAATTTCCTTTGGATGCGTGTTTCCGTGCTTAACAACAATCCTGGTTGGAATGATAATTTTTATAGTTTTTTACATTTTATAAGTTTACAACTACTAAATAAATAATTCCGGCGCGGTGGTCCGCTGTCGAGCGAATTTCATTTAGAATGCGTGTTTCCGTGCTAAACAACCCATTTCTTGCTTATGCAAGAACCATGCCCATTGCGTGGTTCCGGTTCATGCTTTAGAACCTAAGCAGTTACTCAATTGTCAAGCACTGCTCGTAACTCATTTTGTCTGTATTTTCCAATGGAAATGTGCATAATTATCCAATTGGTGTTATTAGGCAAAACTATGCCTCTAAAATTAAAAGTACGCACTATTATTTGCACTAGTTTTAGCTTAGTTACTTATCTTTAAGCTTAGTCAGTTATCTTTAAAGGTTTTAGCGCATTTCCTTATTATTTGATTGATTTATTTATATTTTATTTTACTTAATTTAGATTATTTTATTCATCTCATTGTGACCGCTATATCTTTGACAATATATTTTATTAAATAAAATGTATACACTTTGAACAATATGATTACGATTTACATTATTGTTTAAATAGTGTGGCATATATGTATAAATTTATCTATTATAATTTCATGTAGTTCATGTTGTATAATTTTCAAAACTTGATTTTTTTTAGGAAAGTTGTGATATTTTAATTTCTCGCTTGATTAATAACAGCACAGGTAAATTTTCATATTATTATTCAGGTTTTAAATGATTTTAAAATATCTAAATATAAATAAATTTATGCAGAGGGACCGCTAAAATACATGGCTCCTAGCTTAGCAATCCATTAATAAGGAGTCCATAAATTCTTACCAATTTTAGAAAGAAGCCTTTAGTGAATTAAATCCCTGGTGTAAAGCCTCTAAAAACCTCCGATGAAATAAAAAAACAGACATGAAAATTGGTGACGGAACAATGTTTTAATCATCAAAATTGGCTTCATTGAACCAGAGGCTTTATATAACTGTTCAAATAATAACGAAAATAAAAAAAAAAATTGTTGTATTACTGATTCATATTTCAGCATTATAACTTGTCAAACAAAAAATAATTTTATATGTGAGCTGTGCTACTCTCTTTCGCTATAACACCTTTACATTATCAATGGTTTGATAGAATATGCTAGATTTTTAAGGCTGCTTATATCTTAAACATGATACCATGGAGAGACATGAAATTTTATTGTTTTCTTGCTTTCTGGGATGAAAATTAAAGATTTTTGATGTATTTTTTGTAATATTTGATCAGTTATGTCTCGTGTTATATTGAACCAATTTGGATGGTTAAAACATTGATTTGTCACAAATTTAATAAACTTAACATACAATTTCCTTATTGTTTTATAAACCCAATAGGAACAGCGCTATAGGTCAAAAACTAATTTTTGGGCCATTTATCGGACTTGAAGGAGCATAGGGGCCAAAATTCCTCAGTCTGAGGAATTTTGAGGAATAAGGTGTGATAGACCATCTTATCTTTTTACAGGGAGCCAAAATAAATTAATCTAGCGGGTTAGACCTTATATGTGATTTGCAACGGGCTCTTGGGCTAGTAGTAAAGGTTTTATTTACATCCGATATAAGTTGTTTTTCTTTACGCCCTCTCTTTCCTTAACAGTTAATTTACCTATATTATTATTTCACCAAAATTTGTTCTCCTATCATAATTTGCACATGTTAATTAGTATTTACAAATATTACATATTCGTATTATTTAAGAGTACAAAGAATCAGGATTCAAGAGAATTGCTAATAAATTATGTAATTGCAGATGACATTGAGTTCGGTGAATCTATTTGCTCGGGTGTAGTTAGAGTTTCAAACGTTAGTTTATTATGTCGACAAGAAGATTATGCATTGGTGGAATGGAACGTCCAATATAGTGGAAGTACGACATGGGACGAAAATATTCTGTACCTGGTGGAGATCAGTCAAACCGATAGAGTGAGCAATTGGAGAGAACATGGATGGGTTCGTCACATTTGTTCCTTTTTATTTTGTTTATAACCCACTTTCGAGAGTGGCTTTTGCCGTACCTATGTTAGTTTACTGAGTGGTTTAAGATTTGTTCCTGTTAATAATAGGGTCAAATAGATGAAAATTTTATTTTCCGAAGACGGAAGAGATTTGAGTCACGGTATGTTAGATGAAGGAGTACACAACAAATAAAGTAATTTAATTAAGCTTTAAGTGATAATTAATAATGGTATAAAAGTGTAATAAAGCTTGCGATCTTTCCAACAATAATCCATCTTTGATAGATGATTAAAAAAAATAAGACATTAATAGATCTTTTCAACATTATTTCTTGAAGAAGAATATCACAAGCTTCAAGAAGCTTGTGATCTTGAAGAAATATTTCATCTTTAAGATTATACATTTTTCAGTTTTTGTCTCAATGGATGTCTAGATCCTAAGATGTACTACGTATTCGATTACGTTGCACGATTACATCTTGTAAATGTTATGCATATTGGATAAATATTATTTAAATTAAAATAATAAATAAAGATGCCTCTCACTAGACGATTAAAGTTGCGTCATCATAAGACCTAAAGACATCATTTCTAATTTATCTGCAAGTCCTTACTTTATACTAGTTTTGGCATAGTATTTTTAATTTTAGATTTATATTTCTTTACTTATAACCAAATTTTGTTGATGTTTTGGCTAAATAGAAAGAAAAATTTAGTTATATTATCAACTGTATACAATTTAGTTATGTTTTGGTAAAGAACAGTTTATTTGTAGACCCCCATGCAGAAGTATAGGCAGCTGGAGGCGAGCAGTTGTTTATAGAGCAAATATAGACTTTTTATTAAATGGATTTTTTAAGCCTTCCATCATTGAAGAATCTAAAAAGTTAATCATCTCTTAGCTAAAACAATGATTTAGCCCATACTTTAAAAATATCTTAAAATTCTAGAGTTTCAAGGTATTACCCTATCGTACCCTAGCGTACCCAAGGTACGCCCTCTATCCCAGGCTTTATACACATTTAACTCATCAAGTTTTTGTAATAGGGCCTTTGTCTGAATCTAGGTATCAAACCCAGCTCTCTTCATAGTCTGTTGTTCAGTTTTGACTTCACAATGAGCTTAGTATGAAGTCAAAACTGAACAGCAAACAAGGTAAGGTTGAAGGTGTAGACGATTGATCTATATATTATAAATAAAATTATAAAAAGTCTTTGTAAAAATAAAATATTAAGGCATGGCAATAGCCAGGCTATACAGCTGTATCGCTGTATAGGCTCCAACTTACCTTATAAAGGTATGGTAATTCACCTTATACCTTTTAAGTCATAGAGATATATTAATAGACGAGCCCTATAGGTTAAATTTTGAAATATTTAAAAAGTAACCTGACAACCTTCGCTAAAAATATATTTAAATAATCAGTACAAAATTACAATAACTTATATAGTAGAACGTTAAAAATACAAATCAAAACACAAACAATGTGCGGGAAGCCAAAATTAATCGATTTATTATAACCTTAACTCACTCTTGATGGAGGTTTCATTGAGGTTACACAGAGCCTCTAAGAGCCCCAAAATGGTGTTTCAGGACTCTCAATGTATCGAGATAGGCTATATATCTCTATGTTATAAGCGATATTTTGTTCAGAAAATTTACTTAAAAGCAAAGACAGCACTGCCTTAATTTTATTTTTAGGTGTTCTCTTGAATCATTTTTGGTCATTTTCAGAGCACGAGCAACCAGTACAAAGTAGATAGGCTAAATCCAGGATCAGATCACTTGATTCGAGTGACCCCTTATTTCACGAATGTTACGATCGGCGAATCTGTTATTTCCTCATCAATAACTACTTTTTACGGTTAGTGAACAAATTAAATCGTCTTCTTTAATGAAATTGGTTTTGTTTTGGGTTAATATTATTAAAGTAATCCATTAGCGACACATAGTCACCATGTATACACCATATATACGATCATAAATACACCATACATGGTGTACACTATGTACACCATGTATGGTATGTATACACCATACACATAGGTAAGCGTCTCCATGCAAGTTTGGGGACGATGAATTGGAAATGATGAATTGTAGTGAGACCTATATGAGCTTGGCGGATGTTATAGAAGAAAAAATATTTGCAATAACTAGTGGCATGCCGACATGGTCGTAATCTTAGAATACTACTAATATAAAAGCATAGGACGGTAAACACCATTGAATTTTACTAATAACACAAAAGCCGGTTTAATGGTGGTCTTAAGTAGGGATATCACTCTAACAACAAAATATTATTTTATAAATGTGTCATAAATATTAACTAATGAAGAAAGATAATAAGGAACAAATATTATAACTTAAAAAACCTGCTAATTATTTATAAACATAGGTCTTAGATAGCAAAATGGTAGCAGAATATGAGAATCGACATTTAGTTGACGAGGGCTATTTCAAACATAATTTTAATTACAAACGTTTAAATGAAATTTAAAAAATGCTTAAACAATCGATTTATATATTAGTATTTTATGGTTAATCGATCATAAATTAATAATAGAACAAAATAATTCAGCAACCGGAAGTATCGCCAACTTTGTTATAAGAAAATTGTATATTGTTACGGTGGCAGCATTACTTAAGACCACCAGTGAACCGGCTTTGCTATTATCAGCTATGCTCCTTCAATATAGTATTATTCTTTTTTCATCACTGAACTTAAAACATTTTAAAACTTTGATCGCTCCCTGTGGTTTTTAAAATTATTTTGGATCAATGGTGTTTAGAACGTAGGAAAGTCAGTCTATCTCATACCATTGCATTGTGCTGGCTAAAGCAGTCTTATAAGAAGATTTGTTGTACTAATTATGAACTTGTCTCTGTGTAACCCGTAATTTCATTCTATATGATCATCAAAATTTCACTTTACGACCATTTTTATGTACTGTACATCTATAACTAAAGTTTTGTTGGATTATCTTACGGCCATCTCGGCTACAAGATAATCATCTGGAAATCAAGTACCCTCTTCGTTAAATGCTCATGTACGGATTATAGATCTAATTGATACAAGGAAGACAATCATTACTCATATATTCTCATAATATATTTAAAAAAAAAAAATTATTTTTACAGGAAATGAAAGTTTAAAATCTTTAAATAATATCTATGTGAATCGATTCACCTCTAAGTATGGTTATCTTAGTGCTTACTTAAATTGGCTTCCAACTACAGGTAAAAATAATTTATTTTTTTATTCCATCAAGATTGCATGCGTTGGTACCATTAGGTGGGAAGCCTAGATATGAAATCACTTTCGACGTTAATTATGCGTACGCTTACTTAATTAATGCGCTGTTATCTGATTGAGTGTGATAAATGTATTTGATCCAATGATGGAAGCATTGCCTGGCAGCTTAGCTTGCTTTCTATTTACTTTTAAGACAGCGGTTTTGGGTTCGATTTGTATTTGGTGTATGAATAATAACCACTATGACATAAGACAAAGCTTTATACCCATCAAATTGCTATTAGAAACTTTGTTTTCTTTGAAATTATTAAAATTTTCATTAAATCAGACAAGAAGGGGCCGAGAGGGGAGGTGGGGAGGGCGTCGCCTATTTAGAAAAAATGTTGCCCTCTCTGACACATTAGTTCTCAAGAAAGTCCCGTATAAAGGTGTGTGAAATATCGTCCCGTATAAAGGTGTGTGAAATATATGGGAATGGTTTCGCTCCCCCCTCCCCTCACAAGTTTTAGCTGGCTACAAGCCTGTCCCTAAAATTTGTTAGGATGTCTTAAAATCGAAATAGCAGCATTAGCAGTTGGATCATATTAAAATCTGGCGCCGGTATTTAATTTATTTTTGTTGATTTCAGATAAAGTTTGTGAAACAGCCATCGCCATTTACCATGAGAAATCGCTTGATCTAATAGAAATAAGAGTGAGTAGGAACCGATATAACTTATTTACCTATTCTCAGTTATCGTTCAAACGTCTTTATTTGCTTATTCCTTAATTGTATTTATTACGAAATACACAGCACAACAAAGGTAACATGTTGGCTACCGGCTACATCAAGGGGTCCTTTTTTACTTTCCGCCAAAAATCATTTTCAAAACACCAAAAGGATTCATTTACAAAAGGATTTTTTCAAATTAACTGACTTTTATCAACACAAAATAATATTTCAGAGTTTATATCTTTTGAAATGAATATGAGAACATACAATTTTAATATTCAAATTATAAGTAATTATAAGTAATAATAGTTCAAATTAATATACAATTTTAACTAAAACGAATAAAATTGTGCCTTAAATTATTGAAAATCTTTAAATAGATAAACTTATTTAATAACTCCCATATAGTTATAGCATTGTTTTGATAAAAAATGTATGGTCATAGCCCTTATCACCAGTCAGCTATGCCAACTTCAAGCATTCACTACAGCTGTCTAGGAGGTCACTACAGGTCAAGAGTACCATTAGTGTTTGTAAGTTTTGGACCGACATCAACATTCTACTTTTAATGTTGATGCGTTTCCTTGGCATATGACCTAGTTTTTCTTTGCCGAAAAAGTTCATCCCAGTTCTTTCTTTTTAAAAATAAGTATAAATTATATTTTAAATTTGTCCAGGTTGTCGGTGACTTATTCTACTACCTAGAAGAGTTGGAGTACTCGACTACTTACGTCGTAAACATGTTTTCATTTTTATCTTGGTCAGAGAGTGAAAAAACCGCCTATACATTTCAAACACCTAACTGCTTAGAGTTTAATCACAACGACTTGACATTTTGTGGTAAGAAAATACAATATGCGTTAAGAGATACTTATTAGAGATGCGTTATAAACAGGCCTATATAGTTTGCACAGGTTTTGGTTAAAGAAATTAGATTTTAAGGTCCATTTAATAACTACTATAAGTTTTTAAGTAATCCGTTGAAATTCCCTTCTTCTCTTCCAGTAAAAATATTTCACTGGTTATTCCTTCTTAACTTGAGATGTGAAGACGAAAAGATAGTATGACTAACAGAACCAGACTTCAGTATTTCGGACAAGTTATAATTCGGAAATTGTCACTTTCCTTCACCTACTACTGTAGCTGTATAGAAAAGTATTTAAGTAAGTTTTTCCAAAAAATCCGACACCAATATTTCACCAGAATTATCATTTTTTGACGTTTGTATAAGAAGCGAGGGGGCATGCATTACTTTCGCTGTTTCCATGCTAGTTGAAACTTTCAAAATCATATTTTTGGTCTAGTTGTTCACCCGGAAAATACATTTTACAAATCGAGTTGCCATTTTGCACAAATATTTCTGTCTCTCTAAGGGACAAATGGTTCTACTAAATATTGTAATATCTTACGCTCGTTTTATATGTTTTTGATTGCTTAACTTTTAGAATTTTTTATCAATTTACGTCATTAGAACTCGTAAAACATATATTTATGTATATGTTTTTTACAATTTTACTATTAATAAATTTAAAACGTTCTTTATAACGTAATATATAATTATTAGGTATAAATTATTTATATTACAAGTATGTAATATGTATTGTATGTATCAGTATTTATTTCAAATAATAAAAATAATACAAAACTAGGCTGCCAAATGTGACCACAGGTGTTTTAAGAAGTCGTGAACATGAACTAACATGATTTATCCAAGTAAATTTCGCATTATACTTTTAGTTGCATTCTTAAAGTAGGTTAAAATCAGTATTTTAAGGTTGGACGCAACAGGTTTGTTTGTCAACTTTCATCCTGCGTACTTAGCTTGCAAAAAATCTCTTTAAACCCCAAAAGTAAAAAATAAGAGTCAATATACTTTTAGGAATAAGGATAATAATATTAAATTATACAGCAGGACAAGCTTATTAAAAAATTTCCTCAATACTTCGCTATTGAAAGATTTAATAAGTTACCCTAATTTAAAATACACAGCAACCCAGTGTCTTTAATAAAAATTTAAAACTATTACTATCAGAATATGCATTTTATAGAATTATCAAAGAATTGATGGCTCTAGTTAGTTGAAATATTTGTAAGTCATTAGTTCTCATTTGTCATTCGAGTGCCTTGTGTTAATTGTTATGTTAAGTTTTATATATTAATTTATAATTACTTATGTGAAATGACTTGTTATATCTTTGTTTAAGAGCTTGTGTTATAACTAGGATTTTATAACTTGAGATTCTCAAGTTATAAAACCCTAGAAGCTGGTTCATTAATACTCTAAGGGTTTACCTTAGTGAGGGAGTATAAAATGGTATTACTAGAGTCATCTAAAGATACTAATGTAATATTGCTTTGTGTTTTGGGTAAAATTTTAGGGAAAAGTGCTGAGGTACCCCTTACCCGATAATTTCTTATTGTTATAAATAACATACATGTAACAATCCTATTTTTCCCAGCTCCAGATGCTCCTGAGAATGTAACTATCCATGACGAATGTGACCAGCTGAAAGTATCGTGGAACGAACCAACAGTTTTGCCTGACTACTACTCAATTGCGTTTTACTTTAGTGATAACCTGAAAAACTTTACTATTCCAGGCGTAAGTAATACAGATATATTAGATGACTCATTTTTAAAGTGAAGTGGGGGTCATGGAAAAGAAGTATGGGGTTTGATTAGGAAAAAACACAATTTACGCTGACAGAAATTTACAGCAATCTTTGTCTTGGGCTAAATGTTATAATAAGAATAAATCAGGTTTCGCCAAAGCAAGCGAGACAGGACGTCTTGGCTGAGGTTGAGTGGTGATTATGTGTGCTTATTCTTTATTAGTATGCAAAATAATACATTAAGATTATTTCTTTAATTTTAACTGAGTTTTTCATCAAACACTTACTTTACTTAGGCATCACTCTTTGACACTGCTATTATTAGCTCCAGATTAGTTGCCTGAGTCTTTTCTTAACATATCTGTAATGGAAATCAATCACAAGGGATGCAATAAAAATATATTGCTAATTAATATTTTTGATTGATCAGTATCACTTCGAATGTTTCCAGAATGAAACTCACATTACTCTTAGTGGAGAGGATTACGAAAAAGGATTCTATTTTATAAATATATTTGCTGTAGGACCAGCTGGGCAAAGTACTCCTAGTTTTGATTCTGGACAATCATCCTGCGATGTGAAGCAGAATTCAAAAAACCTTCCATCTACTGAAATAGGTGAATCCACGATCTCATGTAGAGTTTGTCTATAAAATTGCTCGGGCTTTCGGTCATTATCAAGAATCTTTAGATACTCCACTCTAGACAGAGCCGGTCATTAAGCTTTGGACCCTTTTTAAGTTTTGGACCCTCCGATTTAGATAGATCTGGTCATTATCATGACACTCCACTGATGACTTCGTTAAGACGAATCAGTTATGTCAAAATCCAAAAGTTGTACTCTCTTGCAACGCTTTTGATTTTACTTTTTGTTTTATTTGTATAACCATTTTCCACTAGTTATTTAGTTTAAATAAGTTATGTCCCAACAAGTCCTGAAGTTTATACAGTACTAGTTTTAATTATAGTATACATAAAATCCAGTGCCTAGCAGTCAGTGGCGTAGCCAGGGGGGGGCTGAGGGGGCTTCAGCCCCCCCCCCCCGAAATTTTTACATAACCTAAACCCGCAATAAATATGTGAAAAAAATAAAACCTATAAAAATATATAAAAATAATAAATTACATAACATATATTTTTTAACAGTAAACTTATAATATAAATATCATAATATATAAAAAAATATACAATGAAATTGAAAGATATAAAAATAATTTAAAAACATTGAACAATATACAAATATATATATATATATATATATATATATATATATATATATATATTATATATATTTGAATCATACATCTTTCTGAGTCAAAACTTTATAAATTACCCTCCTTTTGTGCCAAAAGTCATCCTTGTGCCAAAATGACATCTTTGTGCCAAAACTATATATAAAATCATCCTTTGGTGCCACAAGTGCCAAAATATCATCCTGACACAAAAGGATGGCATTTTAAGTACTATTTGATTCTTTAAGCCTGCAGATATTAAAAATACCAACACTAAACTCTTATCTGTAATGTTGGTGTAGTATAACTTGCTCAAACACCTTCTCGCCGCCTCAATAAGATTACATAACTTCACTAAAAAATGGCACATTAGGAGGGTAATTTATATAGTAAAAAAAGACACTTTAGGATGACTTTTTATAGTATATTGGCTCATCAGGAAGGCAATTTATAAACTTTAATTATTATATTCATTAATTAATTTGTAAATTCGTAAAATGGCAAATATCTCGTTAACGGTTGATCCTAGACAATTTTTGGCACTTTTCGACCCCCCCTCGAAACCCCCATCTGGACTAAGCAAGACGATTCTAATTAATGATAAAAAATTATCATTTGATACTACCGAGTTGCAAAGCAATCGCGTAGTCATAAAATGGCACATTAGGAGGGTAATTTATATAGTAAAAAATGACACTTTAGGATGACTTTTTATAGTATATTGGCTCATCAGGAAGGCAATTTATAAACTTTAATTATTATATTCATTAATTAATTTGTAAATTCGTAAAATGGCAAATATCTCGTTAACGGTTGATCCTAGACAATTTTTGGCTTTTCGACCCCCCTCTCGAAACCCCCATCTGGACTAAGCAAGACGATTCCAATTAATGATAAAAATTATCATTTGATACTACCGAGTTGCAAAGCAATCGCGTAGTCATAAAATGGCACATTAGGAGGGTAATTTATAGTAAAAAATGACACTTTAGGATGACTAATTATAGTATATTGGCTCATAAGGAAGGCAATTTATAAACTTTAATTATTATATTCATTAATTAATTAGTAAATTCGTAAAATGGGAAATATCTCGTTAACGGTGATCCTAGACAATTTTTGGCACTTTTCGACCCCCCCTCGAAACCCCCATCTGGACTAAGCAAGACGATTCCAATTAATGATAAAAATTATCATTTGATACTACCGAGTTGCAAAGCAATCGCGTAGTCATAAAATGGCACATTAGGAATTTTTATATAGTAAAAAATGACTTTAGGATGACTTTTTATAGTATAGTGGCTCATCAGGAAGGCAATTTATAAACTTTAATTATTATATTCATTAATTAATTTGTAAATTCGTAAAATGGCAAATATCTCGTTAACGGTTGATCCTAGACAATTTTTGGCACTTTTCGACCCCCTCTCGAAACCCCCATCTGGACTAAGCAAGACGATTCCAATTAATGATAAAAATTATCATTTGATACTACCGAGTTGCAAAGCAATCGCGTAGTCATAAAATGGCACATTAGGAGGGTAATTTATATAGTAAAAAATGACACTTTAGGATGACTTTTTTTGTATATTGGCTCATAAGGAAGGCAATTTATAAACTTTAATTATTATATTCATTAATTAATTTGTAAATTCGTAAAATGGCAAATATCTCGTTAACGGTTGATCCTAGACAATTTGGGGCATTTTTCGTCCCCGCCTTGATTTTTCTATCTGAACCAAGCATGTCAATTTTAAATATTAATAAAGAAATATTATTTGATACTACCGAGTTGCAAAGCAATCGCGTAGTCATAAAATGGCACATTAGGAGGACATTTTATATAGTAAAAAATGGCACTTTAGGATGACTTTTTAGTATATTGGCTCATCAGGAAGGCAATTTATAAACTTTAATTATTATATTCATTAATTAATTTGTAAATTCGTAAAATGGCAAATATCTCGTTAACGGTTGATCCTAGACAATTTTGGCACTTTTCGACCCCCTCTCGAAACCCCCATCTGACTAAGCAAACGATTCCAATTAATGATAAAAATTATCATTTGATACTACCGAGTTGCAAAGCAATCGCGTAGTCATAAAATGGCACATTAGGAGGGTAATTTATATAGTAAAAAATGACACTTTAGGATGACTTTTTATAGTATATTGGCTCATCAGGAAGGCAATTTATAAACTTTAATTATTATATTCATTAATTAATTTGTAAATTGTAAAATGGCAAATATCTCGTTAACGGTTGATTTAGACAATTTTGGCATTTTCGGATTTATCTGACTAAGCAATTCAATTAATATAAAAAAATATTATTTGATACTACCGAGTTGCAAAGCAATCGCGTAGTCATAAAATGGCACATTAGGAGGACAATTTATATAGTAAAAAATGCACTTTAGGATGACTTTTTATGTATATTGGCTCATCAGGAAGGCAATTTATAAACTTTAATTATTATATTCATTAATTATTTGTAAATTCGTAAAATGGCAAATATCACGTAAACGATTAATTTTAGACAATTTTGGGCATTTTTCGTCCCCTCCTTGATTTTTCTATCTGAACCAAGCATGTCAATTTTAAATATTAATAAAGAAATATTATTTGATACTACCGAGTTGCAAAGCAATTGCGTAGTCATAAAATGGCACATTAGGAGGACATTTTATATAGTAAAAAATGGCACTTTAGGATGACTTTTTATGGTATATTGGCTTATCAGGAAGGCAATTTATAAACTTGCATTATTACATTCAGTAATTAATTTGTAAATTAGTAAAATGGCAAATATCGCGTAAACGATTACTTTTAAACAATTTTGGCACTTTTTGTGCCTCCTTATGTATGTGAAAATTCTAAATATTTATTAATAAATATCATTTATTCTACCGAGTTCGTTTAATGAGTGCAAATAATGCTGTTTTGTGTAGTGTATAATGTATGAAATAAATATGCGCATTTTCTTTGAAAAAATAAATAAACACATTGTGACGCTACTGCTCAGGTTATAGTTATTTACACGGCAAGAGGAAGAAGAAAGTTTTGCAGCTCAGGGCCAAGTTTTCACATAAAGCGAACCCACAGGTCCATAGCTCCTGAGGCTTTGCCGAGGAAGATAACTAAAATTAACTCCCAAGGCCTAGCCGAGGGAGACAATACGAGACAATTGTCGTGTAATAAATTTTTACCTTCGATTTGTATAAGATGTGAAATTTATTTCTTATTAATTTTTAAAATTTGCTGATGATGATGGGAATAAGAAGTTTGAAGGGTTGTTAATAAGGATTGTAGGTAGAGGGTTTTTTATTATTATGTCCACATTCTCTATTTCATTCCTTACATTTTTTAGAATTTGTTCTGACTTTGATTTTATTTGGCATAGATGACTCTCTATATGGCCACTGCACTTGATTACTATGTATTTTTAAAGTTGTCACTGATGCAACTGCATTGTCAAGAAGGGTCGCTGACGTTCTACACAGGCAAGGCTCTGTGTATATTTTAGGATCAGGGAGATTTAAATTGATGTTAGAATTATAACGTTCATAGAGACGTAAATATGCATTTTTCGTCCCAAGGGGTCCCTAGGGACGTAAACATGAATTTTACGTCTCTAGAGACGTAAATATGTGTTTTACGTCCCTTGGGACGTAAAACACGTTTAGGGGACCAGGTCGCTATATATGAAAACCTAATTTAAAACTCAAGTCGTAGGTAAATAAATATTTAACGAAAAATTAAGCAAAAATTCAATTGACAAGCAAGAAAGCGCATATTAAAAGAAAATTTACTCGGCTTGCAGATCTCCTAAATCAATTGTCAACAAACATATAAATTCATAGTAAAAATCTATTGACAATGAGCAGTCAAATATTACTTGATTTAAGATACTAATAATAAAAGATGAATAGTTTCTAAAAAGTACATACAATGTCAAAAATTAACATATTTATTATTTCACAACAATATTAATAAAACAATTATTGGATACTTTTTTTTAAAAACTCATAATCATAAACCACGTAAAAATTAACAATCATATATTGCCTGTTTCTTAAAAACGAATAAAAATAACAATTAGCGACTAATTATAATATTAATACTCGTTATTAAAGCTCTTCTAGTAATAAGATGTATTGCTTGTCGCTACTTTCAAAAGAAAACAAATCGGATATGGGGTACCTCAGAACATTTGCTCATCACATCGTATTCGCTATGTTAATCCTCCCTGCTTCGGACTTGCTTCGCTCATCCTTATAATGTATAATTCGTACGACTCGCTTCGCTCGTCCGCAGATAGTAAATGCATCCGTTTTATTCTCAGCGGCTGTATGTTGTACAGCAATGACTACGCCCAATGCTTCTTAACTTTTATAATCCAACAAAAATCATGGATCTACATGTCGTATTGAAACGAAACTTTGCGCACTTATTTATTAAGTAAAGGTGTACACTTGTACTATTTTTCAACTCAATGGATTCATTTTCTGATTTTTTTCACAATTTTTAAAAAACTTGCATACAATAAAAATTAAATTAATGCTGATAATGAGATGAAACTGGGCACATATGTTATTCTTAGCTACATGCGTGCCAAATTTCAATTGGATCACATAATTTTTTCGCGTTTTTAGATTTTTCAAATTTTTCGCTGTCATTATTGCGGTTTAATGACGCCATACAAAAATATTTCCCGTATAGCACAACTACAGCGGTAGATTGATTTTTAACAAAGTTTTAATTCTCTAGCATAAGTACACTGGGAGCTACGATGATAACAGACACACACATACGCGCGCACACACACACCCACATACACATACAGACAGACAACTTTAAGAAAACCACTCAGGAAACACCTTTAAAACACCAGAAACGGATAACTCCGGTTTCATCCCGGTTTCGGATTTTTTTGAAAACACAATACTTTTCCTATACACCTACGGTATAAATGAGGAAAACTAATAAAGGAACATTTAATTAAGAACTAAATATTTATTACTTTGTGCATATAATTAAAGATCTTTAAGTACTTAAGTGTTAAATATTTCTCGAGTCTGCTAAAAGTCTGATAATAAAACTATTACATACTAAATATTTACAATGCACGTATAATTAAAGGTCTTTTAGTAATTAAGTGCTAAATATTGCTCGTGACTACTAAGAGACTGATATAATAATTATTAATATTAAATATTATTAATATTTTTGAAGGTGTGTTAAACTCCCAAGGGCTATTTTCGTTAGGTTCGGTTCAAAGATCAACTTTGAAATTCAATGGCTACGACTTCTATAAATATCACAAAAACACCATATGGTGTTATTGTAAGTGAACACTATTTTACCATGAAAATATATTTCCCCCTTCACGCAAATCGGAAATAGAAGCACTGAATAGGCTTACAAAGCGAATTCGTATTGGTAATTTTACATTTAATTAGATTCACTGCACAAACTAAATAATAGCGTAACTTTATCAAGCTCTTGTGTGGATAATTATGAACCACAAACAAAATAATAGCAAATTTTTTCGCATGTGATCACTGGTGCTACCGATAACTATTACCAGTAATTTCAGATATATATTAATAAAGAGGGGGGCATACCCTACCTCAATGCATTGCTTTATTTTATTTTCCTGTTTGTTGATGATGCCAAACGTTTGTTATTAATAGTATTATTGATTATTGCAATTTACAAATCCATTTAAATATTTATTACTTCGTCTACACGGGTGTTGAACACCAGGTTGTTTAAATTCATAAATTATGAATTTAATTACCTTTTCCTTATAATATTTTATCAAAATATTTTTTAGCAGTATTATGCTGCCTGCTGTCGAAACTTAATTAGTAAATTAAATTTACCAACAAAAAAATCAATTTTCACAAATTTTAAGATTTTTTGGTCCCTTAATAAAGTGCTGAAACTTTATATAGGTACTAATGTTTATCGTCTATAATAGTAGTATTCACCTATTTTTTCCAATGTCCTAGGATAAACGGTATGGCTTTAAGAGTGTCTTGAAAATGACAATTTTCACTTTTAGAGGTGTTTTTGAAGCAAAGTTATAAAAAAGGCCATCTTTAAAAATTGACTAAATTGTCCTTTATATACTCTACTTTAAGGATCTCTATTAATATTTGTACATATATTTTCTCAAAAGTCCCTAGATGCATTTATATACGAGTAAAAAAATGGTTTCCAGAAATCTTCCTATTAAGTGACTTAGTATGTAGTTTGAAGCATTAAAATAACATAATTTGAGTATTGCTTTGTTGTATTACTTAGAGGACTCCAAAGACTGCTCTTTTATTATGAGCATCCATAATTGAAAACGGTGAAAAAATTAATAAAAAGAGCCTTATTCTCATTTTAAAGATTACAACTCAGAAATAAAATTAGGGATGACAAAGTTCTTCTCATTGATACCCAAATGCATGGGTTAAATACCAACCCTTATGGGAATATTACACTTGTCTATATTGCTGTAATTTAAAACTGATTTCTGCTTCAATAAAATCTGTTGGATTTGATTTGGAGCATCTATAAGACGTTGCAGCCTTCTGTGTTTGTGGCTCAGAAAGAGAGGAGTGCTGGCTTCGAGAATGTATTAGCTGTCAAAAGTCAGGCTGTTTGACAGTCTGACTCAAATGACTCATCACTTCAGTCATTTGAAGTGATCAAATGACTTGTGTAAGTTTTTTTTTCAAAAATTGGTAAATAATACAATCGAGTTGAAATTCGGTACAAGTGTGTACAATTTCGTAATAAATAATTAAACTAAGTTCTGTTATAATATGCCAAGTATATCTATGGTTTCTGTTGGATCAAAAAAGTTAGGCGGCATCGAATATAGTCAATGCCTGGATGGATGACCGCTGGGAATTAAACGAATGTATATACATTCTGAGGACGAGCGAAGCGAGTCCGAAGAGGTTTTGCAGTAAAAATTTGACGAATTGTATATTCTGAGGACGAGCGAAGCGAGCCCGAAGTTGGGAGAATGAGTGTAGCGAATTCGATATTATGATGAAAAGTTACGTGGTATCCCGTACCCGATTTTTTACATACACGTATACAAGTCATTCGATAAAATTTAAAGCAATGCTAAAGCAAAATTGATTTAATTAATAAAAACTCTCCATTTGAATTACTTTATAAACTCTATCAGCTTGGTTTACACGTGTAAAAATCATGACGTTTCACCACATAATGAATCCCAATAGCATTAATGAAATAAAACATTTTGAAATCAATTTTTATATCAGTTTTTAAAATGTTTGTAACCAAAATTTTATTGCAGTAATGCAAAAAAGTTTTGAATGAATAAGAAAGATAAGGAGTATACCGAGAAAAAATGTTAACTATACCAAGTACCTACAGTATTTTATCATTTTTACTTTTTCTCATTTATAACGTACATACGGAAAGTATTGCGTTTGCAAAAAACCGAAACGGGGATTTTGCCTGAATTATCTGTTTCAGGTGTTTAAAGGCCTCCTACTTTGTTTTCTCAAAGTTGTCTGTCTCTATGTGCGTTTCTTTTATGATCGCTCCCAGAGTACCGACGCTAGAAAGTTGACACTTAGTTTAAAAATTACTCTATAGTTTTAGTTGCTATCCATAAATAATTTTTAATGTTGTTATTTACCCGCAATAATAACAGCAAAAACTTTCAAAAATCAGAAAACGCGGGAACATATTGCTATTAATTTGAGATGTGGCACTCATTTAGTCATATACATGACTAATCTATGTGCCAAGTTTCACCTCATAACCAGCATTAGTTTTTTTCTCGAAAGACTGTTTATGTTTTTAAGTAATTAAAAAAAATGGAAAAATAATCTAATTCAGTTGAAATTTGGTACAAATGTATCTCTTAACGTAATAAACAATTATACTAAGTTTTTTTAATACAACAAGTATATTCATTAATTTTGTTGAATCATAAAAGTTAAGCAGTATCGAGTGTGGTCTGTGTCTGGGTGACCGATGGGAATGAAACGGATGCATTTACTATTTGAGGACAAGCGAAGCGAGTGTATATACGTGTTGCAGTATAAATTTGGTATTTTTATATTCTGAGGACGAGCGAAGCGAGTCCTACGTATAGAGGATGAGCGTAGCGAATCCGATGTCATAAGGAAATGTTCTGAGATACCCAGTACCTGATTTTTTAATTTTAATGGAAATAAGTCATTTTAAAATAGTGCATATTACTCCACTTTATTCTGAGTTATATAATTTTTTAACTAAGAGCTCATGTTAATCAACAAAAATCATGGTAAATTGTATATCATATTGAAGAGCTCTTAAATTCATAGCTTAGCAATGAAAATAAACCCTTCATTATTTTATGCTGTTATAAGAAATAAGTTCAAAATGGAAATATTACAAAGAAAGGTTCCAGGTAATACAGTTATAAGCATGGAAGCTACATTGGTTTAAAAACAACTCTACAAAAAGATAAAGACATAGTTTTTAGAAAGGAAGTCGGCTTGTTTATGTATCAGGTTCTGAGAGTAGCGTTAAACTCGTTACAGACCTTCCTCGTACAGACAATTGATCAGGTACGGGGTATTTCCATACAAATCTTCAACACCTCCGACTCGCTTCGCTCGACTTCAAATTTATGATATTTACCCAAAGCTGCAGGAGTTATTACTTTTGGCTCACTACGTTAGTTTATCAACAATAAATTGTTGATAATAATTATAAACAATTTTTTTAATTCGAACAAATTCAGCAGATTTATTTGAAAACATATTGTTTTTTTTTTTTTTTGCTTTTTTACCATTTAACAATTGTTATAACTTTAGTTAAAGTTATTCGATATTGATGAAAAATCGCTCGTTTAATAGGACAATTTTTTAGCTGT
Source organism: Microvelia longipes (assembly GCA_018340805.1). NCBI lineage: Eukaryota > Metazoa > Arthropoda > Insecta > Hemiptera > Veliidae > Microvelia > Microvelia longipes. Next base: position 16,828,697 of record JACMZG010001908.1, read on the forward strand.
AAAAATTGTTCTTTCATTGTAATAAAACTGATATTTGTGCGATTATCTAAACTTTGAGCATGCGCAATTCTATGGAAGGCTTCACCCTGGATAGGCAGACTATGGTTTTACTTTTCCTCATGTATACC
>JACMZG010001908.1:16829824-17057324 GCA_018340805.1 Microvelia longipes
TATCAAAATATTTTTTAGCAGTATTATGCTGCCTGCTGTCGAAACTTAATTAGTAAATTAAATTTACCAACAAAAAATCAATTTTCACAAATTTTAAGATTTTTTGGTCCCTTAATAAAGTGCTGAAACTTTATATAGGTACTAATGTTTATCGTCTATAATAGTAGTATTCACCTTTTTTTCAATGTCCTAGGATAAACGGTATGGCTTTAAGAGTGTCTTGAAAATGACAATTTTCACTTTTAGAGGTGTTTTTGAAGCAAAGTTATAAAAAAGGCCATCTTTAAAAATGACTAAATTGTCCTTTATATACTCTACTTTAAGGATCTCTATTAATATTTGACATATATTTTCTCAAAAGTCCCTAGATGCATTTATATACGAGTAAAAAAATGGTTCCAGAAATCTTCCTATTAAGTGACTTAGTATGTAGTTTGAAGCATTAAAATAACATAATTTGAGTATTGCTTTGTTGTATTACTTAGAGGACTCCAAAGACTGCTCTTTTATTATGAGCATCCATAATTGAAAACGGTGAAAAAATTAATAAAAAGAGCCTTATTCTCATTTTAAAGATTACAACTCAGAAATAAAATTAGGGATGACAAAGTTCTTCTCATTGATACCCAAATGCATGGGTTAAATACCAACCCTTATGGGAATATTACACTTGTCTATATTGCTGTAATTTAAAACTGATTTCTGCTTCAATAAAATCTGTTGGATTTGATTTGGAGCATCTATAAGACGTTGCAGCCTTCTGTGTTTGTGGCTCAGAAAGAGAGGAGTGCTGGCTTCGAGAATGTATTAGCTGTCAAAAGTCAGGCTGTTTGACAGTCTGACTCAAATGACTCATCACTTCAGTCATTTGAAGTGATCAAATGACTTGTGTAAGTTTTTTTTTCAAAAATTGGTAAATAATAATCGAGTTGAAATTCGGTACAAGTGTGTACAATTTCGTAATAAATAATTAAACTAAGTTCTGTTATAATATGCCAAGTATATCTATGGTTTCTGTTGGATCAAAAAAGTTAGGCGGCATCGAATATAGTCAATGCCTGGATGGATGACCGCTGGGAATTAAACGAATGTATATACATTCTGAGACGAGCGAAGCGAGTCCGAAGAGGTTTTGCAGTAAAAATTTGACGAATTGTATATTCTGAGGACGAGCGAAGCGAGCCCGAAGTTGGGAGAATGAGTGTAGCGAATTCGATATTATGATGAAAAGTTACGTGGTATCCCGTACCCGATTTTTTACATACACGTATACAAGTCATTCGATAAAATTTAAAGCAATGCTAAAGCAAAATTGATTTAATTAATAAAAACTCTCCATTTGAATTACTTTATAAACTCTATCAGCTTGGTTTACACGTGTAAAAATCATGACGTTTCACCACATAATGAATCCCAATAGCATTATGAAATAAAACATTTTGAAATCAATTTTATATCAGTTTTTAAAATGTTTGTAACCAAAATTTTATTGCAGTAATGCAAAAAAGTTTTGAATGAATAAGAAAGATAAGGAGTATACCGAGAAAAAATGTTAACTATACCAAGTACCTACAGTATTTTATCATTTTTACTTTTTCTCATTTATACGTACATACGGAAAGTATTGCGTTTGCAAAAAACCGAAACGGGGATTTTGCCTGAATTATCTGTTTCAGGTGTTTAAAGGCCTCCTACTTTGTTTTCTCAAAGTTGTCTGTCTCTATGTGCGTTTCTTTTAGGATCGCTCCCAGAGTACCGACGCTAGAAAGTTGACACTTAGTTTAAAAATTACTCTATAGTTTTAGTTGCTATCCATAAATAATTTTTAATGTTGTTATTTACCCGCAATAATAACAGCAAAAACTTTCAAAAATCAGAAAACGCGGGAACATATTGCTATTAATTTGAGATGTGGCACTCATTTAGTCATATACATGACTAATCTATGTGCCAAGTTTCACCTCATAACCAGCATTAGTTTTTTTCTCGAAAGACTGTTTATGTTTTTAAGTAATTAAAAAAAAATGGAAAAATAATCTAATTCAGTTGAAATTTGGTACAAATGTATCTCTTAACGTAATAAACAATTATACTAAGTTTTTTTTTAATACAACAAGTATATTCATTAATTTTTGAATCATAAAAGTTAAGCAGTATCGAGCGTGGTCTGTGTCTGGGTGACCGATGGGAATGAAACGGATGCATTTACTATTTGAGGACAAGCCTCAAAGAGTTATACGTGTTGCAGTATAAATTTGGTATTTTTATATTCTGAGGACGAGCGAAGCGAGTCCTACGTATAGAGGATGAGCGTAGCGAATCCGATGTCATAAGGAAATGTTCTGAGATACCCAGTACCTGATTTTTTAATTTTAATGGAAATAAGTCATTTTAAAATAGTGCATATTACTCCACTTTATTCTGAGTTATATAATTTTTTAACTAAGAGCTCATGTTAATCAACAAAAATCATGGTAAATTGTATATCATATTGAAGAGCTCTTAAATTCATAGCTTAGCAATGAAAATAAACCCTTCATTATTTTATGCTGTTATAAGAAATAAGTTCAAAATGGAAATATTACAAAGAAAGGTTCCAGGTAATACAGTTATAAGCATGGAAGCTACATTGGTTTAAAAACAACTCTACAAAAAGATAAAGACATAGTTTTTAGAAAGGAAGTCGGCTTGTTTTGTATCAGGTTCTGAGAGTAGCGTTAAACTCGTTACAGACCTTCCTCGTACAGACAATTGATCAGGTACGGGGTATTTCCATACAATCTTCAACACCTCCGACTCGCTTCGCTCGACTTCAAATTTATGATATTTACCCAAAGCTGCAGGAGTTATTACTTTTGGCTCACTACGTTAGTTTATCAACAATAAATTGTTGATAATAATTATAAACAATTTTTTTAATTCGAACAAATTCAGCAGATTTATTTGAAAACATATTGTTTTTTTTTTTTGCTTTTTTACCATTTAACAATTGTTATAACTTTAGTTAAAGTTATTCGATTTGATGAAAAATCGCTCGTTTAATAGGACAATTTTTTAGCTGTAAAAATTGTTCTTTCATTGTAATAAAACTGATATTTGTGCGATTATCTAAACTTTTGAGCATGCGCAATTCTATGGAAGGCTTCACCCTGGATAGGCAGACTATGGTTTTACTTTTCCTCATGTATACCCCGTAGTGTTTGCAAAAATATCCGAAACCTAGATATCACCGAAATTATTCGTTTCAGGTGTCTTTAAGGCTACCTCAGTGGTTTTCACTAAGTTTTCTGTCTGTATGTGTGTCTGGGTGTGTATGCGAGTGTGTCTGTTATCATCGTAGCTCCTAAGGGTATTTATGCTAGGGCGTTGAAACTTTGTAAAAAAATCAGTCTACCGCTGTAGTTGTGCTATTTAGAAAATATTTTATTTATAACGTCATTAACCCGCAATAATGACCCAGCAAAAATTTCTAATAATCATAAAACGCTGAAAAATGATCAGATTGCAATTTGGCACGCATGTAGCTATGTATAAGATGTATGTATAATTAAGAATAATATATGTGATATGTTTCATCTCATTATCAGCATAAGTTTAATTTGTATCAAATGACTTGTGTACATGTTTTAAAAAACTGTAAAAAATCGGAAAATTATAAAATTGAGTTGGTACAAATATATATGAATATGAATATATGATATATGAATATATATCTGTACGTGATGAATAAGTGCACTAAGTTTTGTTATAATACGGTAAGTATATTTAAAGTTAATGTACACTGAGCGTGGTCGGTGCTATATGGGTGACCACTGAGAATGAAAGTGAGGTATTTATTATTTGAAAACGAAAGAAGCGGGTTCGAACACGTGTTGTAATATATATTTGACGTATTGTATATTCTAAGGACGAGCAAAGCGAGTCTGAAATAGGGAGGATGAGCTCAGCGAATCCTCTGTGATAAGGACATTTCCAAGATACCCTGAACCTCATTTTTGGTTGAATTTTTAAACTTTTTGCATGTTACATATATTTCTTTTCTATTTTTCAAGAGCTTTAAGACGACAAGATTTTTTCTTTAAATTTGTTTTCCTATGGTCTGCTATAATGACCGCTATTTGAAAATATTAGTTAGGATTTGACCAAAAACTACCCAGCTCATATAATACACATAAGTAATTCTACACGTATATTATTCAAATTTTACGACAGGTATTGCAACACGTACAAACAAATACACAAACAAACAAACAACACGCCGTCCCAAACATCGAAAATGTTAGAACTCATAAAAAGGAAATTGCAGATATCACTATGTCTTTTCATTGATTTATAAATTACAATTTTCGTTATCACAATGTGACATCGGCTCGCGGCCCCCTGAAATGTAAAGGTGTTTTACAAAGGAGCGACTTTTATTCTACAAGTTTAATAATATAGGCATTATATTTCAGCCTCTCTGAAAACTGGAACATTCCAGAATAATTACTACTAATCTTTATTACTTTGTTTCTTTTTCATTTTGTTTAAAAAATTATTTGGACGTATGTGCTTGATGATAACCCGAAGAGGTTAAAATATATTGCGTTTTTTATTTAACTTGTACAATAAAAGTCAATCCTTTGGAAACACCTTATTTGTATTTTAGTTACTTATTGATGAAAATACATTTATCAAAGAGGATCTAGAAAGGAACAGCATAGAGTGTATAGTTTGTAGAAAATTAAATTCTATTTCAGGTAATGGAGAATCAAGTGTACAGACAGACACATGTGTGCTGAAAGTCGCTACCGCTAAGCTAGACAAAGAAACCGATTTACTTAATCCTTACAACTTCAAATCAACAAAAAATATATTTTGAAGCAACAGTCTAACTGACAGTTCAAACTTCAGAATGCTTTAAAACAATTTTAAACATCTGGAAATAACCAAAAAATAATTTTTAAACCTCAAACATACTTCTAAACTACCTCCTAACATAAGAACAGCCAAAAATTCAGATATTAAGTCAACAAGATCATGTAATATAAAAACTATGTTTCTATGTTCACGAAGATCTAAATATACGAGCGTCATACCAGGAAGCCTCCTATTTTTTATCCTTCTACTGAATAATAGCAATATATTTCCTTATAAGGTAATAGTGTCTATTTTGGAAACAGCATTAAATCCAATGAAATTGGATTTAAAAATATTAAGATATTGTTTATCATGTAATATAGATTTTAGTTTAGGTCTATTATATAGATCTATTGCTTTCTTGTAGTTTTGTAATATTTCGGTAATAGTGACAAAATTAAAATATCCGGTACAGGGTACCTCGGAACTTTTCCTCATCATATCGGATTCGCTAAGCTCGTCCTCTCAGCTTCGGACTCGCTTCGCTCGTCCTCAGAATATACAATTCGTCAAATTTATACTGCAAAACCTCTTCAGACTCGCTTCGCTCGTTTTCAGATAGTATATACATTCGTTTCATCTCATCTTCGACCATACTCGATGCTGCTTAAGACAAGACATTATAGACCAAGAGCCAGACGCAAAAAAACGTGACCGTCTAGCCCCAAAGGTTTAACCCACTAGATCGACTTATTCTGGCTCCCTGATAATAAATCAGGTGGTCTGCTGTTTCAGATAAGGGAATTTGAGCCCCGGGGCCCCTTTAAAGTCCGAAAAATGGCCAATAACGGTGTTCCTATTGATTTACCCAAAAAGTTAAAGGGTTGTTTTTAAAGTTTATTAAATTTGTGATAAATCCATTTTTGAACCATCAAAATTGGTCCAGTAAAACCGGAGATACAAACGTTGAAAGATTACCGAAAAAACATCTAATATCATACATTTTTGTCCAAAAACGCTTAAAATGTCATATTTTTCTATATTAACATTTAAGAATTAGGCAGACTTAAAAATCATGCATATTCTATTAAATTACAGGTAATATTGAGTTGTTCTAGAGAAAGAAGTCAGCACTCTAATATGTGATGACTTAATGACCGACATATAATGCTGAAAAATAGGTAAAAACTTGAATTTTAGAAAAATACACTTTTTGCATTATATGTCGTCATTAAGTCAACACATATTAGAGCTGTGCTGACTTCTTTCTCTAGAACAACACTATATTACCTGTAGTTTAATAGAATATGCATGATTTTTAAGTCTGCCTAATTCTTAAACATGTTAATATAGAAAAATATGACAAAAATGTAAACATGTTTTTGGACAAAAATGTATGATATTAGATGTTTTTTCGGTAATCTTTCAACGTTTGTATCTCCGGACCGATTTTGATGGTTAAAAAATGGATTTATCACAAATTTAATAAACTTTAAAAAACAACCCTCTAACTTTTTGGATAAAATCAATAGGAACACTGTTATTGGGCGAAAACAGAATTTGGGGCCATTTTTCGGACTTTAAAGGGGCCCCGGGGCTCAAATTCCCTTATCTGAAACAGCAGACCACCTGATTCATTATCAGGGAGCCAGAATAAGTCGATCTAGTGGGTTAAACCTTTGGGGCTAGACGGTCACGTTTTTTGCGTCTGGCTCTAGGACTATTAGATAAAAATAGAACAAATGATGATAATGAGCTAAAACTTGGCACATATGTTAGTCTTATACATGGCTACATGCGTGCTAAATTTTAATCAGATCGTGCTATTTTTCGCGTTTATAATTTTTCGACATTTTGCTGAGTCATTATTGCAAGTTATTGACGTAAAAAAATTCTCCAAATAGCACCACTACAGGGGTAGACTGATTTTTCTAGCATAAATACACTAGGAGACACATGATAACAGACACACACAGACAACTTTGTGAAAAACACTCAGGAGGCCTTACAAACTCCTGAAAGAGATAATTCCGTTGACATATCAGTTTCGGATTTTTTTTGCAAACACAATACTTTTCTTATATACTTACGGTTTACATGAGAAATAGTAAAAACTTTGTCTGCCATTCATATGATTGCGCACGTATCATGTTGACAAAAAAATCCAAAACCAGGATGTCACGGGAATTATCTGTTTTAAGACCTCCTGAGTTTTGCCACAAAGTTGTCTGTCTGTATGTGTGTATTTATGCTAGAGAGTTAAAACTTTGTAGAAAAGTCATTCTGCTGTAGTTGTGCTATTCGGATAATATTTTTATGACATCATTAACCCGCAATAAAGTTGCGAAAAATCAAAAAACGCTGAAAAATTGGATTGAGATTTGGCACGCATGTATGCCATGTAAAAGACTAACATACATGCTTTCATCTTATTATCAGCATAAGTTCAAATTTCATCAAATTACTTGTGTACGTCTTTAAGAAAAATTGTAAAAATCGGTAAATAATCAAATCGAGTAGAAATTCGATACAAGTGTATACTATTACGTAATGAACAAGTACCCTATGTTTTGTTACGTATTTTTTAAAATATATCTATGATTTTTGTTGGATCAAAAATGTTAAGCAGCATCAAGCATGGTCAGTGCCTAGATGGGTGACAGCTGAGGATGCAACGACTGAATTTACTATCTGAGGACGAGCGAAGCGAGTCCGAAGTAGGGAGGAGGAGCGTAGCGAATCTGATGTGGTGGAGAAACGCTCCGAGGTAACCCGTACCCGATTTTAGGAAATTAGTGCATCCTCTCCCCTGGTCAACTTTACAAATGTGTATAACCCTTAGTAAAACCCCTGAAAGTAACCCTGACTACACCACTAAAATGAAGTTTACTTAAAGTGGGTGAAACGCGAACTTAAAATGTTATCCCACGTCTCCCGCACGTAATTTTTGAAATAGAGATGTATTTTTTATTCAAAACTATTTATATGCCAAAGAGCACCCAGTTTTTTTATTTTGTATTTTTTTTAATCAAGCGCGTACGCGCTGGTTACAATCAAAATTTTAATTTTGAATAACAAATTTCAAAATATTGATTACTAGGCCTCCTTTAATATATTATATTGTGACTTATAAGTCATCCAAAATTTCAATAAAAAATATTAATTTTTAAAGGCGTGCTATGCTGGCGAAAATAACGCGGAAAACAGGATGTTAGTTCAAGGGTTTTGTTATCAAGGTACAAAGAAACAATAATATTGTAAGGACAGATGTTAGCGGACCTACTCCCTCCCGGTCTAGTCGCATTCTTTTATTATCTCCAAAATATAACTTAAATATCACGATATATGTCGATTAATATTAACATTATATCACATCATATGACGTTTATTAAAAATAATTACGTATAGATATTTTTATATAATTTTTGTTAATAAAAATAAATTAAAATTTTACATTATGCTTATATATTTCGATTTACTTAATCTTAAACAAGATAAAATGATATTAATATTATATTGCGTTTCTACGTACTTTTTTTATAGTTATAGATAACTATTATAGTTTCTTTTTACTAGACTTAATCTGAATTTTTTTATATATACCATTACCTTAGTCCAAGAATCCTGCGCAAGTTTTTAATTATAAAACTAGCTAAAATGATTTAATAAGCGATTTAAATTTGGCACACATGCAGTCCTGTAGCTACGTGCAAAATTTAATTTTGATTCATTTTTTTGTTCTCCTCATTTATACCCAACAAGGCAAATGCCCGGTGCGTCCTCGGTCCTTATTTATTAAAAAAATCGGGTAAGGGCTACTTCGTAACTTTTCCTTATCACTTCGGATTCGCTACGCTCATCCTCCCAAACGCATAAAAACAAAATTTATGCTGCAACACATCTTTGCACTCGCTTCGCTCGTCCTCTGATAGAAAATATTACCGTTTCATTTTCAACGGTCAACAATAACAGCACTTACCACGTTTGATTTTATGATCCAATAAAAAGCATGGATATACTAATTCAAACTCCATTAAATTGTTTTCCAATTTTTTACAAAACAAACACAAGACAGTTGACAAAAATCAAACTAATGCAGATAAGGAGATGAAACTTGGCACATATGATAGTCTTATGCATGGCTACATGTGTGCTAAATTTCAAAATAGTCGCAACATTTTTCTGCGTTTTATAATTTTTTGATATTTCTTTGAGTCATTATTGTGGGTAAATGACGTCATACAAAGCACTGGCCACTCTTAATGCTGCATAACATTTATGATCCAACAAAAATCATAGATATACTTGTCGTATTGAAACGAAACGTAGTCTACTTATTTATTACATAAAGGTATACTCGTACCAAATTCCAACTCAATTAGATTACGTACGCAAGTCATCTAATTAAAATTGAACTAATGCTGACAATGAGATGAAACTTAGCACATCTGTTAGTCTTATACCATGGCTACATGCGTGCTGAATTTCAATCTGATCGCATCATTTTTCCGGGTTATATGATTTTTTGAAACTTTAAGTGCAAAAAGTAAAGTAAAAGTAAGTAAAAAAAATAAGTACACTAAGTTTCGTTTCAATACGACAAGTATATCTATGATCTTTGTTGGATCATAAATGTTACGCAGCATTAAGAGAGATCAGTGCTGTATGGGTGATTGCTAAAAATGAAACGGATGTATTTACTACCCAAGGACGAGCGAAGCAAGTCCGAAGACGTGTTACAATACAAATTTGGCGCATTGTATATTCTGAGTTCTATCGAACCGAGTCCGAAGCTGGGAGGATAAGCGAAGCGAATCCGATGTGATGAGGCAGTTCCGAGGTTCACCGTACCCAATTTCTATGATGTCATTAATCCACAATAATGACAGCAAAAGTTTCGAAAAATCATGCCATTAGATTGAGATTCGGCACGCATGTAGCCATGTATAAGACCAAAATATGTGTCAAGCATATGTTATTATGCTGATAACATAATGTTATCAACATTAGTTCAATTTTTATTCGATAACTTGCGTACCTAATTTGCCATTAATAACAGGTCCATGTCGCCAGCCCCCCCATAGTGGAATTTCGACATCGCACCGGTCCCATAATTTTGTGCTAATTTTGTGCTAATTTGTGCCGCAAATTTTAAATTTTGTGCTGGCCCCGTTTCGGAGATATTGGGGTTCAAACTTTGGGGGGGCTGGCGACATGCAGCCCCCCCATGGTGGAATTTCGGCATCAGACCGGTGCCATAATTTTGTGCTAATTTGTGCTGCAAATTTTAAATTTTTTGCTGGCCCCGTTTCGGAGATATTGGGGTTCAAAGTTTAGGGGGGCTGGCGACATGCAGCCCCCCCCATGGCGAAACTTCGACATCGGACCAGTGCCATAATTTTGTGCTAATTTGTGCCGCAAATTTAAAATTTTGTGCTGGCTCCGTTTCGGAGATATTGGGGTTCAAATATTAGGGCAGCATGTCCCCAGCCCCCCCACGATGGAATTTCGACATCAAACCAGTCCCGTTCTTTTGTGCTAATTTTGTGCTAATTTGTGCCGCAAATTTAAAATTTTGTGCTGGCCCGTTTTGGAGATATTTGGGATCAAAGATTTGGGGCTAAATGTCTATAGGCCTTTTACTATATCGGAATTTAAAATCAGACTCGTGTCATGCTATTTTGCTATATTTGTTCTAATTTGTGCCACAAATTTTAAATTTTGTGCTGCCCCGCTTTGGAGTTATTAGGGTTCAAATATTTGGAGCTAAATGTCTTTAGGCCCTTTACCATAAGAAAATTATTAAACTAGACTTGTGTCATACTTTTATGCAATATTTGTGCTAATTTGTGCAGCAAATTTTAAATTTTGTGCTGGCTCCGTTTTGGAGATATTTGGGTTTAAAGGTTTTGGGCTAAATGTCTATAGACCCTTTACTATATTGAAATTTTAAAACTAGACTTGTGTCATACTTTGGTGCTATATTTGTGCTTATTTGTGTCGAAAATTTTAATTTTTGGGCTTTCCCTGATTTAGAGGTATAGGGGTTGCAAGATTGGGGGCTAAATGTCCATAGGCCCCTTACCATTTTGGAATTTTAAAATAAGACTGGTGTCATTTATTTGTGCCCTAAATTTGAATTTTGTGCTAGCCCCGTTTCGGTAATATAGGGGTTCAAAGATGTTGGGCTGTATGTCTATAGCCCCCTTACCATATTAGAATTTTGAGATCAGATTAGTGTCTGATCTGTCTGATCACCTTACCGTAAACCGCAGGAGTGGGTACTCCTGCGGTTTGATGGACTCCTATCTTTGACTTTTGTCAAAGGGTGCTGAAAACTAAACCCGCAGCACATTATTGATTACCAAAATGGGCAGCTTTGACTCCCCTGGAAAAAATCCTGCTGACGCCCATGTGCCAAGTATTATTTTATTATCAGCGTTAGTTCAATTTTTATGAAGTGAGTTTTTAAAAAATTGAAAAAAATATTTATGAAACAAAAATAAGTGAATTGTATAGTTTTTGGATAATGGCGCCGATATTTTCAAAATGGCGGACCATTTAAATACATTTTTGAGTGAATATCGTGTTGCATATCGTTTTAAAGCTCTAGCAGAAGAGAAAGAGAAAATACATATGACAGGCACAAAATTATCAAAACGACGGCTCATTTTTAAAATGGTGGCCATTATGGTCTATTTAAAAAACATTGTGTTGCATATCATTTTAAAGCTCTTGAAGAGTAGAAAATAGAAATACTTATATCATACAAAGTATTATCAACATAACGGATAATGTTCAAAATGGCGGCCATTTTGTGCTGGCCCCGTTTCAAAAAGTGTTTTTAAAAGTGTTTAAAGATTTGGGACTAACTTGCACAATGTGCACAAATTAGAACAATTATATTAAAATAGCATGACACAAGTCTGATTTTAAATTCCGATATAGTAAAAGGCCTATAGACATTTAGCTCCAAATCTTTGATCCCAAATATCTCCAAAATAGGGCCAGCACAACATTTGAAATTTGTGGCACAAATTAGAACGAATATAGCACAAACGTATGACACAAGTCTAGTTTTAAAATTTCAATATAGTAAAGGGTCTATAGACATTTAGCCCAAAACCTTTAAACCCAAATATCTCCAAAACGGAGCCAGCACAAAATTTAAAATTTGCTGCACAAATTAGCACAAATATTGCATAAAAGGTATGACACAAGTCTAGTTTAATAATTTTCTTAAAGTAAAGGCCTATAGACATTTAGCTCCAAATCTTTGAACCCTAATAACTCCAAAACGGGGCCAGCACAAAATTTAAAATTTGCTGCACAAATTAGCAAAATATTGCATAAAAGTATGACACAAGTCTAGTTTAATAATTTTCTTAAAGTAAAGGGCCTATAGACATTTAGCTCCAAATCTTTGAACCCTAATAACTCCAAAACGGGGCCAGCACAAAATTTAAAATTGCAGCACAAATTAGCAAAATTATGGCACCGGCGATGTCGAAATTCCACCATGGGGGGCTGGCAACATGGACCTATTAATAACTTATGAATTCGTCATCTCAAAGAGCCAATATATTATATAATGTCATCCTAATGTGCCATTTAATTCCAAAATGGTAAGGGGCCTATGGACATTTAGCCCCCAATCTTGCAACCCCTATACCTCTAAATCAGGGAAAGCCCAAAAATTAAAATTTTCGACACAAATAAGCACAAATATAGCACCAAAGTATGACACAAGTCTAGTTTTAAAATTTCAATATAGTAAAGGGTCTATAGACATTTAGCCCAAAACCTTTAAACCCAAATATCTCCAAAACGGAGCCAGCACAAAATTTTAAAATTTGCTGCACAAATTAGCACAAATATTGCATAAAAGTATGACACAAGTCTAGTTTAATAATTTTCTTATGGTAAAGGGCCTAAAGACATATAACCCTAATAACTCCAAAGCGGGGCAGCACAAAATTTAAAATTTGCTGCACAAATTAGCACAAATATTGCATAAAAGTATGACACAAGTCTAGTTTAATAATTTTCTTAAAGTAAAGGGCCTATAGACATTTAGCTCCAAATCTTTGAACCCTAATAACTCCAAAACGGGGCCAGCACAAAATTTAAAATTTGCAGCACAAATTAGCACAAAATTATGGCACCGGTGCGATGTCGAAATTCCACCATGGGGGGCTGGCAACATGGACCTATTAATAACTTATGAATTCGTCATCTCAAAGAGCCAATATATTATATAATGTCATCCTAATGTGCCATTATACTATAAAAAGTCATCCTAATGAGCCATAATAAATATATATAAAATATATATATATATGTGTGTGGGATATTATTTCATATTTAGATTTGTTATAATAATCCCAGATGGGGGGATTGGAGGGGGACGAAAAATGTTAAAAATGCTCTAGGATTGACCGTTTACGAGATATTTGTAATTTTACGTCATTTTATCCATATTATGATCCCAGGTACTACGAAAGTTCAAAAACTCATTTTTTCTAATAAAATTCGCAGTATATAAACATCATGCACTCCATGAACATACTCCAAGAAACTTATTGAGCTGGTTTGAGCAACGCTATCAAATAAAATTCAGATGGAAATGAAAATACGCCTTAATAATAAAAAGTAGATTAAACTAGTAAACCTTATGTGTATTGTGGCATAATCGGCATCTCGGATGTGACCGTATATTCTTGTACTGAGTACATGAAAAGTCATCTTGTGCCAGTCACATTAGGAGGGTAATTTATAAACCTTGGCACATTAGGATGTGTAATTCAAGTATATATATATATATATATATATATATATATAATATATATAATATATATATATATATATATACATATATATATATATATATATATATATATATATATATATATATATATATATATATATATATATATACAATTTTTAACATTCAGCCCCTCCCGAAATTAAATCCTGGCTACGCCACTGCTAGCAGTAGTTGGTGGTCAAGGAGAGACCAATAGAAACAAAAAACTGCTGGCGCCTGATGATGGCGTTTTCTACTGTCGGTTTACATATTAATTATGTATCACTCAGAACAATATAATTTGTCTTTGTAATCTCTAAGTGCGGTTTTGTATTGGACGGTGCGTTATGTATTTGGGTTCAATCATATTAGATTAAGACCCGTGTCAGTGGTTCTTGACAAACTTACATATAAGACATAAAATCGTGAAAGCTGTTAAAATTTTAGTTTTAGTAAAAGTAACCACGACCGTGAATTTGCAATCTCTGTTAATTAACTGCACATTTTGTTACAGTTCCAGTTTTACCAATAAACTTGCGTGTGCAAGGAAATTGTCAGCCTGAAGTTTTATGGGAAAGTCCCTATCTGTATCCTGACTATTACATAATATCAATAATATCGAATCAATCAGCAATAGACCACATTGTTAAAGGAGTAAGAAATATTTTTTTCTTAGTTTAAAGGCACTATTGTTTTACTAAATTGTAACAGTACAATAATCATATAATTATGGTTATCTATTTGCATTAGGTATTCTTTCCAGAGATCGGCACACAAGGTCATAAGCAGCGTTGCTGTGGTTGGATACTTTACTTAATTTATTGTTTTGAACTTGAATACTGATTGACCATTTGATTTCATCTAGGTCCAAGTTTGGATAGAAATCAAAAAATAAATATAATTTGCTTACATTTCGAGTTTCATCAAAGTTTTGCTGTCAGAGATCGGCACCCAGAGATCGGCACACAAGGTCATAAGCAGCGTTGCTGTGGTTGGATACTTTACTTAATTTATTGTTTTGAACTTGAATACTGATTGACCATTTGATTTCATCTAGGTCCAAGTTTGGATAGAAATCAAAAATAAATATAATTTGCTTACATTTCGAGTTTCATCAAAGTTTTGCTGTCAGTACGTGATAAGGGATCCCATGGGTAGTACACCCACGGTACGGCCTCTAAACTATTATTTATAGGTGATGTATCTTCTAAATAAAGGAATAGTGGATAAATTTATACTACTAGCTGATGAAGAAGGCTGAAGACTGCTGAATGAGGGGATCTTTGATTAAGACTTATTATTGGACCTCTTCTAGACTCAAGCTAAAGAAATAAACGGGACCCAATAAATAGTATGAACTCAGAGATTCTGTTTATGTACCCAAGTATTGTTCATTTCACATCTTATTAGACATATTTTATTATTAATATCCCTATGCCTGCGAGTTTTTAATTCTCCAGCTTATTTAAATTCAATAAGTGAGTGTCATAATTCTAGGATGAAGTTAGTTTTACTCTAGAAGATGATTTTAAGGGATCTATAAGTATAACAATAACTGCATACAGCTCAGGATCTGTTATGGGAAGAAACACAGTGTCTACTGATATAAACTGTGATTATCAGGAACATTCAATAAACGATTTTTCCGAATCAAATGGTAGGTATTTAAATTTTGTCATATTGTAGTATTAAATACCTTTTACGTTTGCATTTTCACTTTTTTGACAGTCGCATATAGTTGACTCTTAATTTCAAATATCATTGCGATTTGAGAACTTATTGCACGTTTGGAAAATGGAAAACGAATGTCATAACGTTTGGAATACCCATTCATAGCATTTTAGATAACAATTAGAAAGGTGTGTAACTACTGAGGCAGGAAGCTCATGTCCTCGAGGACTCTAAATAGGATACTTCTACTTAATACCAGAATGTTGCATCTGACCCTTTAACTAGCAAGGTTTCGGAATCGTAGTCTTCGAATCCTGTGAATTAAAAAAAATATATTCATATTCCACTATATACTAAAAATAATGCCGTGTCATATTAATAAACAGGGATACCCCCTCCTGGTGGTTAACCACCTGAGGTGGTTACATTATCTTATATTTTTTTTAAAGATAGCGATCATTTATTTGAACAATAATTTTATATAAACGAATAGCGTAACCTGGGATGCGATCCCACAGACCTCCATGCTGTTCAAAGGTAGTCAAATTTAACGATTTATAGACCTGGTAATTCTTTCAAAGCAGGGCCGTAGCCAGCTTAAACTTGTAGAGAGGACGAATTCAATCCAATAGTTATCCACATACTATTTGTAGCTTTGTCAATAAGAATAAAAAACGAAGCTGAATATGAAAAAAGCTCTTAATGTTTGCTGTTTTCAGTGGCGTAGCCAGGGGGGGGCTGAGGGGGCTTCAGCCCCCCCGAAATTTTTACATAACCTAAACCCGCAATAAATGTGTGAAAAAAAGCTATAAAAAATATATAAAATAATAAATTAAATACATATATTTTTAACAATAAACTTATAATATAAATATCATAATATATCAAATACATATATAAAAATAGAAAGATATACAACTAATTTGAAAACAGTGAACAATACAAAGTAAAGTAGGCTTGTCCGAAATATTATCTCGAAGTTCCAATTACGACATAACGGTCAGTTAGGTCTTTCAGTAATAACTGTGTGACCTGTGCTTAGAATAATACTATACATAGAAGGAGCACAGGACCGTAAACACAATGTAATACCACTGCTAACACGAAAGCCGGTTAACATGATAAATCCATTTTTTAACCATCAAAATCGGTCCAGTAAAACCGGAGATACAAATGTTGAAAGATCACCGAAAAAACATCTAAAAAGCATACATGTCCAAAAACGCATAAAAACCTTAAAATGTCATGTTTTCCCATATTAACATGTTTAAGAATTAGGCAGACTTAAAAATCATGCATATTTTGTTAAACTGCAGGTAATATGGAGTTGTTCTAGAGAAAGAAGTCAGCACAGCTCTAATATGTGATGACTTAATGACCGACATATAATGCTGAAAGATAGGTAAACATATAAATTGTAGAAAAATACACTTTTTTTCAGCATTATATGTCGGTCATTAAGTCATCACATATTAGAGCTGTACTGATTTCTTTCTCTAGAACAACTTTATATTACCTGTAGCTTAACAGAATATGCATAATTTTTAAGTCTGCCTAATTCCTAAACATGTTCATATGGAAAAACATGACATTTTAAGGTTTTTGTGCGTGACAAAAATGTATGCTTATTAGATGTTTTTTCGGTAATCTTTCAACATTTGTATCTCCGGTTTTACTGGACCGATTTTGATGGTTAAAAATGGATTTATCACAAATTTAATAAACTTTAAAAAACAACCCTTTAAATTTTTGGATAAAATCAATAGGAACACCGTTATTGGGCGAAAACAGAATTTGAGTTCATTTTACGGATTTTAAAGAGGCCCCGGGGCTAAGATTCCCTTATCTGAAATGGCAGACCACCTGATTCATTATCAGAGAGCCAGAATAAGTCGATCTAGTGGGTTAAACCTTTGGGGCTAGACGGTCGCGTTTTTTGCGTCTGGCTCTTGGACTATAATATATGACTTATAAAAGTTAATTTCAAATGGAATGTAGGCAAAAAGCGAGAAATTAAACCTCGCCTACTTAGTTGAAAAGTAGGTCTGCCGAGGCGCTAGTGTCGATCGGAATCCAAATTTTCCTACCATTGGGTCGACAGTCTTACTGTTTAAGTATATATATAGTCTCTGGTTTGTACAATCCGGTAAATGACAAGTACCCCTGTTGTCGCGGACTATTTCAAAATTTACTTAATATAATATTATAATAAAAATTAAATGTTTTATTAATTTTACGTTATAAAAAATTTTAATACATTATGTGCAAAATATAGTTTGTGTTTTATAACTATGTGTATTTTATTGATTATATACTTTACCAGAAACAATGTATACATTGTAATCTTGTCTATATTTTAACGGTATATATATATATATATATATATATATATATAATAATATATATATATATATATATATATATATATATATATATATATATATATATATATATATATATATATATATATATACATATAAAATTTTTAACATTCAGCCCCCCCCGAAATTAAATCCTGGCTACGCCACTGGCTGTTTTATTATTTTGTTATAGAACACAATTGGGCTGCTGCAATGATCACAACTTTTATTGCTATACCAGTTGCTTTTGTGGCAATTTTATGGGGTTTGTACATCTTTGTTGTCAAGAAATCTGAGCGAAACGATATTTTTGATACAATGACGCCGGAGGACTCATTTCGTAAGGTACTTAAGCTTTGTGTAGTGATTCTATGAAGAATGCCGTCATATAATCATCTGGCGTTGATTATAATTATCATAAACAAAAATCATGTTTAAAAGACGAAAAACACCGAAATTAACTCAATAACCTGCCGCAATAACCTAACTCATTATTTCTCTTCCTTTGGTGTTTTGACAAATTTCCCGTACTGTTTTTAAATAATTTTGTCGTCAGTATAGGTGAAATTATATTTTTCAGCCGTAAGTAGATAAAATAATGAAATTATTTATAATTATAATAAATAATTTCATTTCGTCTTTATTGAGTAATGATACATTTTTGTAGTAGAATGATTTGTTTTTACATTATTGATATCAGATATTATATTTTCATTCACTATGGAAAGAAATAATGCGGAATAATCGACATTACTATTGTAAAATTTACCTTGTTAGTCATAAAAATTTTACTTTGTAATGGAAACCTTTTAAAACAACTTTTTACACAATTCACATGTTTTTCACCACAGCATCTTATATAAAAAACTGTCGTATCATAGCAGCAGCCGTTTTTTCTAAAATGAATAGCTATAGAATTTCAGTAGGCTATAAATTTTGTAAGATGGAAATTCCAAACATTTAGAGCATAAAAGATACCCGAGTAGATAAAAATGAAATTTCTGTCGCCGTTATTATGGACTTAGCAGGAGGTAATGGTGCTTTAATTAGTTATTAGATAATCAATATAACTACTAATTACTTCTATTACTCTAGTCAATAAACGGGTTTTTCGCAAATTTTTAAATAGTTAAACTTTTATTTTGGGAATCTTTTTGGACATATTTAGGGATATCCCTCTAAAAAAGTCCTATAACATTGCATCGTAGTGGAGCATAACGTGTTTCCATGTTTCGTTAATATCTTGGTAGTAATACGAAATATAAAAACTTCTTAGAAATAAAGTTTGAAGCTAAGAAAATTTTCTAAAAATAAGATTCTGTTGGTTTACTATTTTAAACCACTAACAAAAGATTTAAAGTTAAAAATGAACGATAATTTAACTATTTTACAAAGTGAATATACAAAAAATTGTCACTTCAGCGCGAAATTGTTTTATATGTACTACCATAACTCAATGGCAAATCGATCAAACGTTGTGATTTTTGGATATGAATTGGTCAATTATAAAAAACGTTATTATCCAAAATTATAGGTTTGAGTTTATTATAGCCGCCAAGCACTAGCCTTGCAGCAAATTTTTCTTAAGTCGGGAAAACAGAATTTCAACTGTATCTTTGAAATGGTCATTGTCCCGACAAATGATGAAGAGATTATAAGAAAAAAGACTAACAGCTCTATAAATATCTTCTCATCCATTTTATTCTTATGCTAAAAGAAAAAACTCCCCTGGATATGAAAAAGAATTTTTTTTCAAAATAAAATAACAAAAATACAATGTCATGGGTCAGCCATTAATAAAATATTTGACAGCTTTGTGAGTTTTTTCGGACGAATTTTCTTTTACATATTTAAGGACTTTTTTCCTATTGGTATTAGAAAAAAATGGAGGAGGAAGCATTATAGAGCAGTTTGTCTTCTTTCGTTTTAATCTCTTTATTATTTGTCGGGACAATGGCCCTTTCAATAATACAGTTAGAATTTTGTTTACTCGTCTATAGAAAATTTTGCGAGGACAGTGCTCGGTGGCTATAGTAAACTGGAAGCTATAATTTTGGATAATAACTTGTTTAAAAGTTGACAACATCATATCCAAAGATCATAACGTTTGATCGATTTGCCCTTGAGGTATGGTAGTGCATACAGAACAATTTCGCCCTAAAGTGACAATTCTTTGTTCGTTTACGTTGGAAAAAAATGAAATTATGGTTCATTTTTAACATTAAATCTTTTGATAATGGTTAGATATAAAGTATAGAATAGAAACTTATTTTTAGACAATTTACTTAACTTCAAACTTCTGTTGAAAGAATTTTTAGTATTTTGTATTCCTACCAAGATATTAACAAAAATATGTAAAACGGGACACGTTTTGCTTCCTTTCGATCGTACCGGTGATGCAAATTTATGGGACTTTTTTGGGGGTATCCCTAAACATACTCAAACAGATCCCCAAAATAAAATTGTAACTATTTAAAAATTCGAAACAAACCAGTTGGTTGACTAGACTATATCTAATTATTAATTTTAGGAAATTCATTCTAAAATAGTCGATGAAATTCAGCCAAACAATGTTATAACTGAAGAGAAGTCTGTCATCGAAGACGTGAAGACAGATGAGTACGAAGTCAACACCCAGCATATTCAGATATGTCAAGTTCTTGGGCATGGTGAATTCGGATTAGTTCATAAGGCTGTTCTTTCCTATAACAACAGCTCCTGCTCTAAATATGTTGCTGTCAAAACGCTACGAAGTATATATATTTGTACTGTATATTTGTATTAGTAGATAGTTTTTATTGGTAAAAGTCGTGACTCCTTACCCATATTGTGTATTTTGTGTACTATTATCGTGTATTTCTGTAAATCCTTCAACTCTTTGATGACTTTGAAGATATCCGACTAATGTGTTAGGCGCTACACCATACCAAGTATAATTCGAATAATTTCAAGAGATCTTCTTTCTTTTACATCATCCTGTGGTCCTTATATTTCAAAATTTGAACCTTCGTCTATTCTTATCTTGATGTATCAGCTTGTGATCTTTATCTTTTAATGACGAAATTTTTATAAAACGGAGTAATTTGGTGTTTAAGAAAAATTTAATTACCCCTTCCCCTCTAATCATCTTTTTCTTGAACGATGTGTTAACTTATCGTAAAAGTACGTTGCCACCAAAATTTGTAGTACGCGATCAGAAAATGAGTGTTTTAATGTTTCAAGTCATTCCACATCTATAAAAGATCTGTTAAATTTAATAGCAATTGTGGTAAGAAAATAAATAAGGGATTAAACCATTCCATAGATTCTGTATTTAAGCATCCTCAATTAGAACAGTCAGAGCAAACAATTAATTCAAAATAATTAACTGAAAGTTTAACTCTAAGATTGCAACGTAACTTATATTACTTTTATTTGGCATAATTTCCATAAAAGAACTTACTGAAAATTTTAATAATGAAATTATAGTGCGACACATGGCTAAAGTCAGTTGACAGCACGAGAAAATAGTGTCGAGGAACTAATAAGGTTGGCCAGATTTGAAATTGAGCCTTGGTTTAACATCTGTGACTAACCTAATTGGCTCCCTCGCATTTTTTCCCATGCTGTCAACTAATTTTAGCCGTGTTTCGTAATACAGTTAATATTAATACTCGACAATGCTTCATTTCACGTTATATTCTGTACCTTCTCATTCACTCTTTGTTTCATTTTTAAAAATCATGTAGCAGATGTGAATTGGTAATTTTCAGATAAAAACAGCATGGAAGAGAAACGACAGCTGGAGAAAGAAATGGAAGTAATGAAGAGTGTTGGAAAACATAGAAACATAGTTTCACTAGTTGGATGCTGTACGAGAGATATGATGCTTATTGTAGAGTACTGCAGCTTGGGGGATTTGAGAACCTTTCTTAGGAAGGTAAAATTAAATTTTTTATAACTTCAGTGATAATTAAAAAACTTTTCGCATTGAAACAAAACATAGTGTACTTATTTATTACGTAAAGGCATATACTTGTAGCAGACTTCAACTGAATTTGATATATATCCCATATTTTTTAAGGACTTGATATTTAGACATACATTCACTCTGTATGAATGGTACCTCCATTTCATTATTGGAAATTATTATTGTGTAAGTTATTAGACATTATAATTGTGTTACATAATGTAAATTATAATTGTGTTACTTAAGTGTAATTTTAAATATATTTAAAAAATACTTTTTTACTTAGTTAATTAAAAAAAATCTTTGGTTAAAGTTATACTTGATCTATGTAGGGGGTAACAACCTCTCTTTTTGTCAATGTGCTGTAAAATTAAACACAATTGTTGCATCCCCCCCCCTTGGTCACTAATGTTATATCTATTACTTTGTTCAGACGCAGGGTGTTCAACCCCGTGTTCAACTTCCTTAGGGGTCCAACCCCCCAGCAGTTGTGTGAACGGGATTCAACCTTACCTAATTTTAGACTAGTTTATCGGCAAATTTATAGATGTTGCTCAGATGTTTATACCTTGAATAATCTACCACTGGCTTCGCACACGACTGTATAAAGTACCTTTACATTCATAGGTAAAGACATATCCATAGTAAAATCCATAGTGATGAACATGTTGTTCTCACTTCATGCCTTGTTATCATGCTTGATAGTTATCATGATTAATAATATCTACACTCTTCATATACTACTAATATAGTTTACACTAATCCCTTCGTCTTAATCAGCCTGACACTAATATAACTCACGGTAATATACAAATTCTAGCACTTACTTTTGCATTTAGTTTATGTAACTAAAATTCTACCATATGTTTCCAGGCGTGGAGGCTCAACTCATACACTGAAAATTCGGTTAACGACGAAAGTAAGTATTATTTTGTACTTGTGTGTTGCGCATTTTTGAGAAACGTCTATATCCGGCTTAGTAAATAAATGACCAATTAACCGGATTTCACTTAAATCAAGCATAAAAGTTTCTTACTTTCAATTTATTTTCTTTTTAAATATTTTTTAAAGATTAATACATTTTCTTTGTTTTTATTCAGGTAATAAAGACTTATTAGATCGTCGAGCTTTCTCTAACATCCTCTATGATCATTCAGGTTAGTGAATTAATTCATTAAGAAAAGAATTATCTACCGCCTTGCAGTAGAACATCATCCAGGAAACCATTCCGATGAGAGCCATTTTCTTATTGTTGTCTAATATAACCTGTGATGCATTGCCAGCTGATGATAGTGTTAAGCCGAAACTCCTCCTGATATATTTATATTAAACAGCAAGTATCTACCAAGTATGCTTCTTATACTTGCGCTATAAATCCAAGAAACCCAGGTTCAAGCCCCATCCCCGGCATGCTTTTTAATTATATGGAGGGGATACAAAGAGAAGCACGGTCCTTTTCAGGACCATCATTTTTTTTATACAAGCATGTTTAATGTTAGTGCTATCACACTATGCAAAGCAAAACAAGTATTAAGTAGGCATTAATACAAACAAAAGAGGGAAGGAATATATGGGAAATACACCACGATGAGGAGGAGATTGACGAGGTTGAGGAGCAGGAGATTGAGGAGTAGAAGGTTCTCGGACTCTCCTTTTGCCCCTACTAACCTAGCAAATGGCACATACAGTGTTTCATTATTTTATTTGGTTTTAATCCATTCACATCTATTATTATTTATAACCACCTATCTTTCTTTATGTACTTAATATAATTATTTGCACATTTTATCCTATAAAATATCCTCTCTTGAACGGACACAATGGACCCACATAAGAGGTCTAAAAGGTAATCTCCACCGGAAAAATGCACTGTAGATGCCATGAATCGTGAATGGTACTCAAGACTCAGAAGATGTGATTCAGGTGTCTACGGACATTTTCCTTAATATTAAATCCTAATTAAGTCTAACTGACTGAAGTCCAACTCTATCAACTATTCAAGTTGCAAGAATTATAAGACTTCATCTATAATTCTTGTCTTACTTTATTTAAGAAACAAAAAGTAAGAAATTGATAGTTTCTGAATCAGATTATAACATATATTTTACCTTTTATCTTATTCATGAGCATCCTGCAACGCAATGGATATTTAGAAAGAGGACTTTTTGTCTAGGTACATTTTAGCCAGATACGTCCGATTTTCATTTTATCAGGGGTTTATTTGATCCAGAGTACATTTTTTTTGGGTACATTTTGTCCGAGATCTTACGACATTCCTTGGAGCTTTTCCTAAAATGTATCTATTTTTTAAAAGATTGTGCATATTTTTCTAGATTCCGAAAAACGATATCTCAATCTGTCTATGATCGATTTACTCTCATTTGCTCGTCAAATAGCACTAGGAATGGTAAGTTAAAGGATGTTTTATTAAATCAAAAGTTTCTGACTGTAATTGCTTATAATAACACTCATTTTTACTTTTCCTCATTTATACTGTAGGTGTATAGGAAAAGTATAGTGCTTGCAAAAAATCTGATGCCGGGATGTTACCAGATTATCCGTTTCAGGTATTTTAAGGCCTCTAAGTGGTTTTCACAATGTGTGTTTCTGTTATCATCGTAGCTCCCAGTGTATTAAGGCTAGAAACTTGAAACTTTGTACAAACATCAGTATATAAGTGTAGTTGTGCTATCCGGAAAATATTTTTATGACGTCATTAACCCGCAATAATAACTCAGCAACAATTTTGAGCATTTTTAATGCTTAATTTTCATTAAGCATTAAAA
Source organism: Microvelia longipes (assembly GCA_018340805.1). Taxonomy (NCBI): domain Eukaryota; kingdom Metazoa; phylum Arthropoda; class Insecta; order Hemiptera; family Veliidae; genus Microvelia; species Microvelia longipes. The sequence continues at coordinate 16,854,236 of JACMZG010001908.1, forward strand.
ATGATACATTCGAATTGAGATTTTGAAAGCATGTGTCATGTATAAGGCAAACATATGTGCCAAGTTTAATCTTATTAGCAGCATTAGTTTAAGTTTTATTAAATGACTTGGGTCTTTTTTTTAAACATCGGAAAATAATTCAATTGAGTTGAAATTTCGAATAAATTTATACCTTTACGCAATAAATAAGAACACCAAGCTTCAATTTAATACGAAAACCATATCCATGATTTCTATTTGATCAAAAAAAAAATAAGCAGCAATAACCGTGGTAAGTGCCCAGATGGGTGACCTCTAGGTATAAAAAGATGTATTTACTATCTGAGGACGAGGGAAGCGAGTCTGAAGTAGGGAGGGTGAGCGTAGCGAATCCGATGAGATGAAAGGTTTCGAGGTACCCCATACCCGTTTTTTATATTTTCTCTTTATTTAAAACAAATTGAAAAATCTACAAATCTTCTATAGAATATCTTTCACAAGAGGGATATTTGCTTTCCTCACCCGAGCTGTGAGGAAATTTAGTCTGTATCGTAGTCAGCCTTTGTAGTTTTCTATTAATTTATTTTAAAATATGTTTCCAGAGAAAATGTTTCTTAATTCCTTGTCAATGTTGTTGTAGGGACTAGCCGCTACTCAAACTCAATGCCAGTATATCTGTCTAGTAGTTTTTTTTTTCCTAGGAATAGTTTATAGTTTGTTTTGCTTAATTCTTGTACATGGTCCATGCCCAACTCCTTGAAGGGTCAATAAGTCAGGGCAAAGCTTACAAGGCATTAAAAAGAAGCAATTGCTATATAATCGAACGTTATGTCATTTCTCCCCCTGTGTAATATGAATTCTTATGACTGGTTCTAGGCATATCTATCAGAGAACCGAGTGGTGCATAGAGATTTAGCAGCTAGGAATGTCCTTCTGGCAGAAGATATGACTGCAAAGATAGCTGATTTTGGAATGAGTCGAGATGTTTATGAGAGAAATTTCTACATGAAAAGAAGTTCAGATAGATTACCTCTGCGATGGATGGCCATAGAGTCTCTCCTTTATCAAGTTTTTTCCACCAAGAGCGATGTGTAAGTGCAATCCAAACCATCGTCTTATGCGACGATATTTGCATGCTTTGAAGTTTGTAAATCTAAAAAATCTCGGAGAAAGATTTTATCAGATGTTACTGCTCATACACTTGATATAATTCCATCTGCAGGCTGTGCAAACCCCGTAGACAGACAATTTGTTTTTAATAGTTTATAATCATAATCATTTAAGTTCCTTTTTGAATTGATAATGCAATAATGCATTATTGTATTACCATCCTTGTGCATTTAGAAAGGATGGTAGTTATCACTCCATTATTTCTAATCTAAAGACAATTTATAATTTCCAAGAGTTGTCTTTAAGAGTAAATACATCCTCAAATACAAGAAGTTAAAATAAAGCTTTAATTTATACTTAATACAGTTTAATCTCCTTTATCTTCAATACTTGAGTTGATTTACTATTAGGAACGTCCCTAAAGACGTCTCTAACGTTCAACATTCAAAACAAATCAATTTCAAGATGAATCAGCAGATGAAGAATTCGAATTGATTAAATTAATTTGTTTTTTAACTTGAGATGAATCAGAAGTTATGAAAGATTTGTTGGTAAGAAACGTTGTTGTTTTTCTAGATGGTCTTATGGAATACTATTATGGGAAATTATGACATTGGGTGGGTGCCCATATCCGTCACTACAGACATCTGAAATGTTTAGATTACTTCAGCAAGGCTACAGAATGGAACGGCCAAAACCATGTTGTCAGAATATGTGAGTATGTTGCGGTAAATACAACAACTGGTCTAAACTGATACATTATTGCGTTTTAAGCAGTACTCGGCTGCTAATAATTAATAACGCCACACGAGCTAAAATATTTAAACATAATATAGGAATTCGAAGCTCGAGTTTCGTTTTGGTGGAGTAAATTTTCTGAGGCATTAAAATAATCCTGTTGTGTGCATATGGGTATTCAATATTTTAATAAAACATTTCAATATTTTTGGATAAATTGGGTTCAATTCATCCACTGATAAACTATTTATAAGTGACATCCAATACCAGTATCAAGACATCCAATCCCAACTTGGAAGGTATGAAACATAAAATCCGGCAGGGCTTCGGGATAACAGAGGTCCCTTTAGATCCATGTCAGGTCAGGATAGAGATATGTTACAAGAGAGATGAGAGATGATATTGGGGTGGATGCATTCCCAATTTAAATACATCGGGAAGCTTGGGATGTATTTTATGGATGAGTAACCATAAAATACTCAGGGCTCTGTGTAACCTCATTGCAATCTCCTCCAAGATTGTAATAAAGTTATAATAGAACAATCGTTGTTAGCTATTCGCACATTGTTTGTGTTTTGTTTTATAAATATTTTATTATATAACTAACAGAAAATTTGTACTGTTTATTTGATTACAATAGTAATCAAAGATGTTCAGGTTACTTTAACAATGTTTCAAAATTTAACCGATACGCCTTCTTCTGGAATATTATCTTTATGTAAAAACCTATCTTCGTTTACAATCAATTCACAATATGTTGAGCAAAGGTAGTATTTTACTAAAAACAATTGTTTACAGTCTATCGTTTAGTTTAAAAATCTTGACAGGTCAGTTTAGACACCACTGATTCTTAAGAAAAAAAAATCCCTGCAAGAAAGGAGCGGGAAAAAACTATGTAAACAAATCAGGTTATTTTACCTGTATTTTCTTGGCTATGTTTTTTTACATTTCTTTTATGTAGTTTTATTTTAAGATATAATTTTAAGATTAATTTGAAAGTAGTTTTCAAAACGATGTAATCAAAAGAAGAACAACAAACAAAGTGAATGATTACCGGGAAGAAGGTTTTTTTCCTACAGCGGTTATTGTGGTAGGGATTTTTTTCTCTTTTTAAGTGAGAGGTTGGCAGCGGCTTCTCTGATTGGTCAATCCCCAAAATACTTATGACCTTGGGGATTTTTAAACTAAACTATAGAGTGTAAGTGTAAGGCCCACCTATGGTAATTATAAATGTTTAACGACATTTATAATTACATTTCTATTATTAATAATAATAATATCTCATATAACTTGAATATTTAATTTCTTATACTATCGAATGTAAAAAATATTCAAAATAATAATTTTTGTATTTTATGTTTCAAGTTCTTTAAAAAGATTTGTCTGTAGGTGTTTTTTAGGGTCCTACCTTAGAATATTGGGCCCCTTTTACTTTTGTGTTACAAATACATCATGTATGTATATAATTTTCGTTGTTTTTTCTCTAAGTTTATTTTGGCTGATGGGCCTAAAGAGGACTGCCGCTCTCAATGGCCAGTCCTCCTCTGGCACCATCTTAACAGAAGTTAATGTTTTAGGTACGACATAATGCTGAGTTGTTGGGACGCTAAACCAATGAACAGGCCGAGTTTTCCTCAGTTAGTAGTTAGAGTTGAAGAAATCATGACTAACGATACAAATAGACCTTACTTGGACCTGACAGCCTGTCAGTATAAGTAAGTATATATACATAAATATATAATATATATATTATAATATATATATATATATAATATATATATATATATATATATATATATATATATATATATATATATATATATATGTATATATATTATATATAATTATATATATTATAATATATATATATATATATATATATTATTGTGGACTTGCACTTATCTAATTCTTAATTTTTAGGAGTCATTTAGACAAGGGAAGTGACATCAAATAGCAGAATATATGGAAGTTCAGCTGCTATGCATTTACCTTTGATGGTCCTGTTAGTTAAATATGTAATTAGATTTAGGTTCTCTTATTCTTTGACATGTTATTTCCTGTGATATTTTAATTTACAGTGAGTTTAGAGTTATTATTGTTAGAATAATTTTTAAGGGTTTTGGTATAAAATTAAATATTTTAGACTATAGATGTAATAGATCACACGTAGTAGATAAATGCTTTGATTTAGTTAAAGGCTTAGCCATTCAGAGATTTAAGGAGTAAAAAATTTAGCAGACATAAGTTGACATAATCTGTCCTGCGAATTAATTTAATTGTTAATTAAATTGCCTAGGAAATTTTAAGTTGATTGTCCAGGCAATTCAATCATATTTTAAAGGCAAATTTGGCTGCAAAATTCGTACTTTACGCAGCCATTAAAAATAATACTTTTACTATTATAATTCAATCGTTAACATAATATGACATCTTAAAACCAGTTGTTATTGTAATATTTCTAGATTCTAGCTGTAGTGATAATGTTCCTTGATTTGATTTATATAATATTTGCTAAGAAAAATCTTGTTTTTTGAGTTGTTTAAATGACGTTGTTATTTTGTTGCAAATTAATTTGGTTACTGTAATTGTTTCATATTCTCTTATGTATCCCAATCCTTAATAGGCCTTAAAGACGAAGACGATTAGTAGTTTACATTAAAGATAATACTAATTCGCAAAGTATTACCTCAGTGTAGTGGTGATAAGCATGATGTGCTGACGGGGCAGACCAATAAATTGATGGCCTAAAAGTCTTATCTATACACGTATGGTAAAAAATCCTTAAGTAATTAAGACTCGTGACCGACTTAGGTGCGTTTTCAGTTTTTCAACTATTGCAGATTAACCACAATATAGAGTTGCCACAAGGCTGTTCGCAAGGTTTGTGGAACTATACATGGAAGTGGACTTGTCATACTTTTGAGTTGGTTCAAGAGGGTTCTTTAACTAAGATAAATTGGTGTAACTCAACAAATTCGTTTGCCTCATAATCAATCTTATTTGTGCTAGGTTTCAACCAGATTGCATAATTTTCTAGTATTTGGCAATAAAGGCCTTTGACAATGCTCAAAAACAATAGGGTCATGATTGTCAAAAATAAGGTTATGTAATCGTACCTTAGCACAACGAAAATCAACAATAAGGCAAACGAATTTGAAGTTTCAGTAATTTATCTACAGTAGAACAAATGTTATTGCAAAGCCTGTCAATAACTTTAAAAAAAATCAATAAAATTAATAAGTTGTAAAATTTGGCAAGCATCCGGTCCTAGGAACGATAAACTAACTTCATATTAATTTTCTTGGGAATATACGTCTTTCGATTCACAACTTATTAAATTTTGTTAGTTAAAACTGTTCTTGGATTTATTTCAAGAACAGTTTTTTTTTTTATTATTTATATTGGTTCATTTAAATCTGACTAATTCAAATCGTATAGACGAAAATCATAAATCAAACACGAATCTTCAAAGAGGAAGAAAAACTAGTTTAAAAACCCATGGTCTCAGGCCCATATCCAGCCAATATCTTCAAGGAGCAAACAAATCCCAGATTAGGCGATTTTTTACACCCCTCAAAAGGGCTTCTGCTAAACACTACTTTATCAGTGGAGGCCACATTTTTTCCAAGGTGGGGGGGGGGGCGGCAAAGCCCTCTTGCTACAGCTGCATGCTCTCGCAAAATAGTTTTATGAACAAAAAATGTTTTAGTTCCCGATTATTGTTGATAAAACCGAAATCTATTTTATAAGTTGTTACATAAATAATAGACATTATGAAAACAACTATTAAAAAACGTGTATAATTTGAACATTAACAATAACCAACATTTTACATTTCTTGTCAGCAAAGGGATGCGCCTGTGCCGCGAATAATTCCAAGAGTCTGACATAGCGTAGGGGGCTAAAAGTTCCTTGTTGATTCTTTGAAAGTTCAAAATCTGCAGTACGTATCTTTTTTCTTCGGTAACTGCTTGAAGCTGATCTTTGCCCTTATGCCAAACCTTATTCAGCATTCTACTGCTGCGTTGTCTACACACGTCACTTGCATCAACTAGAAGGTGTTTACAATAGCGCACAGATCAAAATAGCGTTCGAGTCCAATAGAAGGAGACGCAGCATCTTGAACTCCAGCCGCCATAGGTTCACAAAGAATAGTACAGGAAAATAAATCTGAAAATTTAAATTCAATTGGTATTAGACTTTTAAATTAGTTATTTGTATTGTAATTTTTAAACGTATGTATTTTGTAATATACATAGGGTAGTAAACTATCCTATGTATGTGATATATAATATTATATATATTATATATATTATATAATATATTTATATATAATATACATATATGTGTGATTACTTGTTAACACGTATTAAAAAGGGATCGCATCAGCACGTAATAAAAAGGCATCGCTCGCTAGATTCCGTGTATTAATAATTCTGTATATAAAATTTAACATTTTAAAAGACGCTACATTGAGTAAATTTATAATTTAACATAAAAAGAAAGGCTCGCATTGCTCGTTAAATTGCATCTAGTCCCAATAATACATAGTAAAAAAGCTGGCTACACTCGGTAATTTATAATTTTTGATTGCGTATATTTATAATTTTACTTAGTAAGAAAATAAAATCAAGTACAAGGTACTTCTCAACTTATCAGATTCGCAACACTCATTCTCACTTCTTCAGACTTGCTTCGCTCACCATTTGAATATGGAAAACGCCTTATTTATAATCCATTACATCTTAAGACAAGAGACAAAAAAGACAAGTTAAGCCCAGTGGTCCAACAAACACCATGGACATGATTGGATATTAACGGTATTAAAGTAAATCTTTGTATACCTGTGTAGTAAATGTTTATAACCTATTGTGGGTTATAAAATAATTGTGGAAATTAATATACTTTATTTTGCTAGATACCACCTCGTAATTTTTATTTCTTGTCTCTCCATTCTTCTCTTCTTCTTAATACTTCTTTCTTCTCTTCTATTTATTTATTTTTGTCCTGGCTTTGGTTTATCAAATTTCCTCGTAATTAATTTAGATAAAACGAAATTTAAAATCCTTTAAAATTAAGTTTATGCAATAGAATTATTTTAAAAATGTCTATAATAACAAGATAAAATGTTGTATTCAAACAATATTAGGCTTAAGAAGGAATCATGAAGTTACTTATTAATGTAAATCTAAATTTATAAAACTAGCAAGAATAATTTTGTAAAAATTATTGATTTAACAAATTTAATGTTCATCTAATAAGCAGGCAATTTTTTAACACAACATTTTTAATTTCTATATTATGCAAGAATAATGCGTCTTAAATTAGATTTACATCAAAAATACCATTGCAATGCAAGTTGAAATAATTTTGTTTAAATTATATTTTTAACTTGAATCAAGGCAAGGATCTTGAACAAAGGGGATTACGGGCTATAACGATTTGCCATAAAACAAATTGATCCCGTTGAGGATAAAAAAATTAAAATGATTCATATCAAAACAAACCGCATATGCTTGGCTTGAACTGCGCATACTTACCATTATTACATTAACCTCACGACATAAGGTTTCCTACTGTAAGTTATAAATAAAAATTAAAAAGTGATACACTATATTTCAAAATAAAATTTATGAAATAAACACGAATAATTTATTCAAACAAAATTAAGTTTATATAAAAAGCTAATGAATTAAACTCTATTGTGTTTATCAACTAAAACTAATACCTAAAACACAAACTAGAATAGCATTTAATAAAAAAAAGATTTAGTATTATAAATAAAGCTATTATGTATTAATAATGCAAATTGATTAATTATTTAATTACTAAATTTAAAAAAAAAAACCTGGCTTTTGCTATTTTTTGTATGAATAAAATTAAATTGATTAATAATTCCTCTCAATAAAAAAACAAGCTAAAATAATTAATTTACAATAAATTTAGGCTAATGAAAAAAGCTAAAATGAGTTAAGTATCAACAAACGGTATAAAAGAAACTAGTTATAAGTATTAAAAAATAACTTAAATGTATAGCTAAACATAAAGTAAAATAATATAATTAAATCAAATTTAATCTTATATACAAAGTAAAACTAATATAACTTAATTTTAACAATGCATTTATTATTTAATTAAAAAAATATGCATACCGTTGCTATTTGCTTCTTTTTGATCTTATTTTTTCTTATTTTTTATCTTCCTTATTAATTAATATTTATTAAATTATCAAAGTTAGTCAAAGAAAGCTAAAACGGTATGAACGAGGAAAAGAAAAATATCTATACCTTTATTTATATATTATTTGTTTTACTCTTCATTCTTCTTTTAATTTTCTTGACTCTTCATTCTTCTTTTCATTTTCATGAGTCATCATTCTTCTTTTCATTTTTCTTGACTCTTCATTCTTCTTTTTTATTTGATTTTTTTTTTTTAAATCTAGTTCAGATAATAGTTGTGAATAAATGAAATAAATGTATAATGAATATCTATTAAACAAGCTAAGCGTATTTATTCAAATTAATTCAGGCTTAAAATGAATCAAAAAATTGCTTATTAAGTTTTTATCTAATTAGAAGATAGAAAATGCTTATCAAAACAAATCTGCCCAGTGGTAGATCTTGCTAAAAACACAATCTTAGAAAAGAAGCTAAACAGTATAGCTAAACTAGAATAATCAAGGTTAACATATTTAGTCTTATAAAGCAGAGATACGCATGATAACTTATTACTTTTCTTATTTTATCATCAAATTTATCAGTGCTGTATCTAGGTAAAATTAGTTATAATGCTAAAAAATCAAAGTAATAAAAAAGTAAATAGTAAGAAATTGTCGAAAAAATAAATAAAAAAGTATGATTTATTAAATTGAAACATACAGAACTTGCAAAAATAATTGAATAAAAAAAAATTTAAGCTTACAAAAGTATTAATGTAAATATCCATAAAAACAAGCTAAAACGTTTTTAAAAGAAATTTAGTGTCATTAACAAAACAAAGCTAAAATTTTATATCTAAATGTTAATATTTAAATTATCTTAACTTCATGTTTAAATCACATGCAAGAATTAATATAACTAGTTACTATTTAGTGCTATAAAGAGAGCTATAAGCTAATACGCAAGCTAGAATAATTATGTTAAAAAAATAGTCTAATGAAAAAAAGTAAAATGAGTTTATTATTAACAATGCATTTATCAATGAAACTATTTTGTTGTATTTCTTTTCTCTTCATTACTTTCTTGACTCTTCATTCTTCTATTCTCTAATTTATGTACTTCATTCAATTAGTATGTATTCACTTAGCTCATTAAATTCTTTTTTAGTAATTTAGAAAAATGAATTTAGATATTTAAAAAATAATCAAGTTCATACAATAGTTTGATAAAAAATATCATATCAATTAAACAAGCTTAAATTAATTATTTAGTAAAAACAAATTTTAGGTTTCAAAATGAAGTATGAAATTGCTTATTAATTTTGTATATCAATAAAACAAGCTAGCAAATATTTATCAAAACAAACATTAAAGTCTTATAATAAAAGCCAAAATGTATTAATTAACTTAAATCTATAAAACAATGAAATATATATAATAGAAAATTTAGGCAAAGTAGAATTCATTAACTTCTATTTATTTAATAAATAATCTAGAATATGCTTTTTTAGAATACAGCTATAGAATCTTTAATCATACAAATGCTTATCTTTAGAGAGGCAAAAGAACAAATTTATGTAATAATAAAAGCAAAACTTATTTGTTCGCAAAAGCAAACTTAATGTATTTATTATTTAATTTAAAAAAATATCTCTGCTATCGGTATTATATTTTTTTTGGATATCTTTATTCTTTTCTTTATTTTCTTGAATCTTCAGTTTCATTTTTTCTTTTTCTTCACTCTTCAGTCTTCTTTTTATTTTCTTGACTCTTCTTTTTATGTTTATATTACATTTTTCATCAAATTTCTTATAACTAATCTAGATAAAATGAATTTTTAATGCTATAAAATATAGTTTAAGAAATTGTATAATATAAATGAAACAAGCTAAACGTACTTATTTAAAAGAATTTTAGGACAAAAAAGAAGCAAGCAATTGCTTATTAATGCAAATGAATAACTACAAACAAGCAATAAAATGCTCATCAAAATTAATCTGCCCAGTGGCAGATCTTAAATAAAACTAAAATGAGTTAATCAATTTAATAGAGTATCTATAAAACAAGCCAAACAAATTATAAAAGCAAATTTAGGCTAATAATTGTACATTCGTCAAAATTAGATACATATTATTTGTTGCATAAAATCATGACGGGTTCTCAGAGGAATCTAAAATTTGCAAGAATATTTGCATCTTAAAACATTATAAGATAGGTGAAATTAAGAAAAAAATAGCAATATAAAGCAAGTTAAAATTATCGAAGGTCCTAGCTGATCCGCGGTGTGGTCGCCTGGCATATTGCTTTGCCAGCCTTCAACCCCTGGCTGCTCTTGTATAATTTAATTAATAAAAATTTAGGCTAATAACTAAAGCTTAAATGACTTTATTTATACAACAATGAATTTATTATTTAATTATTAAATTAAAAAAATATCTATACCTATAGTATTAATTTTTTGTATAACTTTTCTCTTCATTCTTTTTCTTTTGTCTCTTCATTCTTTTCTTCGATAAGTATACATATTCATTATTTTGATGATTTTTATTATTTTTATTTTCTTAGATCATTAAACTTTTCTTTACTTACCTAAAAAGATTGATCTATACAAATTTGTATCTGCTGAACTAACTAAATCAATTTAATATAAATAACTTTAGAACCAAAATCAAAGAGGCAACAAATTAATTATAAGTGTAAATGGATATCTATAAAGACAAGCTACAAATTGTTAATCAGAATAAGTTTAATTTTAGAAAAAAGCTAAAATAAATTTATTAATTTAACATTATAACTAAAACACATGCAATAATGTAATTCAAACAAAGTTAATCCTAAATAAAAAGCTATATTGTATGATTTTTAAAACACAAGCTATAATAATTGTATTAAAAGAAATTTATTCTTATGAAGAAAAGTAAAATGAGTTTATTATAAGCAAGGCTCTTATAGCTGAAGATCAAAATAACGCATGAATCATTTAATTAATAAATTAAACAAAATATCTCTGCCATCTGTATTATATTTTTTGTAAATCTTTTCTATTTATTTTTCGCTTTATTTTCTTGAGTCTTCATTCTTCTCTTTCTCTTAACTTCTCACTCTTCTTTTCTATATTACTTTTCTTATTTTATCATCAAATTCATCAGTACTGTATATAATAGTTAGAATGCTATAAAATCAAAGTAATAAAAAAGTTTGATTTATTAAATTTAAACATATAGAACTTGTTAAAAATAATTAAATCATAAAAAAACGTAAGCTTAAAAAGTAAACAAGAAATTGCTTATTTGTAAATGTATATATCTTTAAAAGAAATTTAGTGTTATTAACAAAACAAAGCTAAAATTTTATATCCAAATGTTAATATTTAAATTATCTTAACTTCATATTTAAATCACACAACTGTTAATCTTTAGGGAGGCAAAAGAACAAATTTAGACCAACAAAAAAAAAGCTAAAATAATTTCATCAGGACACGCGTAAATTACTTATTATTTTAGTAATAATAAAAGCAAAACTTATTTGTTCACAATAACAAAATAATTAAACGGCAATGAATAAGGGAAAATTTCCTTTTATTTAGAATAGTCATATAAATAAAGCTAAGATAAAATTATGTTTAAAACAATGCGTATATTATTTAATTATTCAATTTTATTTAATTTATTAACGCTTAATAAATAATTAAGCCATTTAATTATTAACGCTTATAGCTAAAAATAAAAGTGTTGTTTAAATGCATTTATCATTTAATTAATAAATTTAAAAAAATATCTCTGCCATTGGTATTATTTTTGTAGGATATCTTTATTCTTTTCTTTATTTTCTTGAATCTTCAGTCTTCATTTTTCTCTTTTTCTTGACTCTTCATTCTTGTTTTCTATATTTATATTATTTCTCTTATTTTATCGTCAAATATATCTATACTTATCTAGGTAAAATTATTATAATTATATAAAATCAAAGTCATAAATAAAGTTTGATCAATCAAATGTAAATATAAAGAACTTAATAATTTAATCAAAACAATTTAAAGATTAAAATAAGCAAGAAATTGCTAATTTGCATAAATGTATATATCTATAAAAACAAGCTAAAAATGTCTTTAAAATAAATTGAGTGTTATTAACAAAGCTAAAATTAATAGTTAATAGTTATTAAATCTTGAATTATGTCATTACGTAAATTCAAATCAAAAACACATGCTAGAACAAATTTAACAAAAACACATGTTAAAACCAATTTAACAAGTTACTATTTAGTGCTATATAGGTGTATTCATTTTTAAAACACAAGCTAGAATAATCATATTAAAAAAAGTAAAATGAGTTCATTATGCACGATACATATATTATTTAATTAATAAAAAAAACGTATTTTTGTGTTTCTTTTCTCTTCGTTTTTTTAGTTTCTTGACTCTTCATTCTTCTTTTCTATCATTTCTATACTTCATTTTATTATATTTGTATTAACTTGGCTCATTAAATCCGTTTTTAGTAATTTAGATAAATATTTTTTTTTTTTTTTTATTCAAATCAAGGTCGTGCAATAGCTAATCAATTTTAAAAATCTATAAAATGTATATCTATTAAACAAGCCTAATTTATTTATTGAAACAGTTTTTAGGCATAAATGGGAGCATACAATTGCATATTAAGGTATATTTATATCAATAAAACAAGCTAGCAAATGTTTATCCAAAGAAATTTAGTCAAATAAATAAAGTTAAAATGTGTTATGTTAAAATAAGTATATCTATAAAACAAGTAAGAAAAATTTTATCAGAAAATTTATGTTCAAAAAGAAAAGTAGACATTACGTTATCAATTTTAATTTATTTTTTAATAGAAATGAAAAAAAAAATAAATAAACAATTTATTATTTTACACTAACGAGTAATCATTTTAATGATTTGAAATATATGAACTGTACAATAAAAAATAAAATAACCTAGAATATGCTTTCTTGTATACTTAGCTATATAATCTAAAATTTCTTTAATTAAACATTATTTACCATTTAAAGAAGGCAAAAAAAACAAAATTTTGACTACCAAAATGGAACTAAAATATTTTTATCAAGACGCGTAAATTATATATTTATTATTTTGTCACAGAGATAACTAAAATAAGAAATAAAATTATTTATTATTGTTTTTAGATAATAAACATACTAATTTATAAAAGCAAAATTATGAAAAATAATTTTAACAATAATTGTACAACAAAAGCAACAAGAGTTGTTGCTTCTTACATGATGCAGGCTCGAATGTTGGCTCTAAAACAAGTTAACAACATGACACATGTATAAAGCACTCTAGAATGATGATTTACTAAGGAATGAAAGTAAGATAGAATATTTGCGCCTTACCAAATTAATAGACAGATAAAATTAGGAAAACAAAACCAGCAATGTAGAGCAAATTAAAACGGCCCGAGGGCTTTAGACCCTGGTCAATCCGTAGTGTGGCCGCCTAGCACATGGCTTGGCAGGCCTTCAACTTCAGACTAACATTTATTTAAAATAAATTTAACTTAAAATAATTACCTGAGCAAAAAAATATTTATTAAATAATTAGGGAAAATTCCCAACAATAATTAGTATAATTTAATCAAAAGAAAATATTGGCTTTTTACTAAAGCTGTTATGATTTTATTATTATATTAAAGAAAAAATAACAATACCTTCAGTATTTATTTTTATCTACATTTCTTTTCCCATCTTCTTCTTAGAATTTTCTTGTATCTTCATTCTTCTTTTTTCTTGATTCTTCATTTATCTTTATTTTTTGACTCTTCATTCTTCTTATTTCTAGACTCATTTAATTTTTCTATACTTTTATTATATTTTTTTATAATAAAATAAAAATAATTTAATCTTTTTACTATCTAGATAGATGAATTTAGAATGTTGAAATTCAAATTATTACAAAAGCTTGATCTAAAATTCATAAAAGAAGCTAAAATAATGCAATCAAAACAATTATAGGCTAAAAAAGAAGCAAGATATTGCTTATTAACAAAAATGCATAAACTTAAAAAACAAGAAAGTTATTTATTTAATAACAAATTTCGTCTTAAAGAAAATTAAAATTAGTTAATTTCAGCTATCCCAACACATGTACATGGACATAGTTTTGCGGACCTTCAACCTCTGGCCCTTATACTTATTAATTGAGCAATAATGATATTATTAAAACAATTAATTTAATATTTATTAAGTATAAACATAGTAAGGAATATTAAGTTAAATAACTAAGTATTTTAGGATTTATTTTAGAAAACAAAACAATTATCATAGTCGATCCATAATTAATTTTACTGAAATGGAATATTTTTAACTAAGTTAATGCAAATCTATACAAAAAAAAGCCTTTGAACATTAAAAGTAAATCATTCTTGGTGTAAAAAATAGCTAGAAAAACTATACAAGAAAATTTAAACAAAAATAATATGGTAATAAAACTTCATTTTTGCAAATAAGCAAAATAATTAAAGCTTATTTATTTTAAAATATCTCCTACAATATGGAAGGTAGTAATTTTATCAACTTATGACTAAATAATATAGATCATTTATATGATTTTTAAGATTAATTTAATAAAGAAATTAAGCAAAATGTATTAATTTATATAAATCCTATAATCTCAACTAGAAGTGATACCTTAAAACACAATTTTTGTATTAAAAAGTACTCACATAAGATTTGTAAAAAATGTATTCACAAAATTAAGACATTTAAACTTAAAATCTGCTAAAAAGTTGAACTGATAACTTTTTTTATAGAAAAATGATGCAAATTCGAAACCTGAATCATCCGTTTCAGGTGTTTTTAAGGCATCTTAAGTAGTTTTTACTAAGTTATGAGTGAAAAGCGATACGTATCGCTCATATAAATCATATAACGCAGAAAAATGTTGTGATAAATAATAAATTTAGCACAAATTTGCCAAAAAAACAAATAGAAGTATCAAGTAAACTAAATAATGTTTAAAGCATAACATAAGTATACAGCATAATGTTAAAAGCATATGAAAGAAGCTAGTATAAATGTATGAAAACAATGTGATATCTTACATCAAGCTGTAATGATTGAATCTATAAACAAATTACTACATATAAAGAAAGAAATGGTTCTAATATTAAATTTAGTAAAAACAAATGTAGGCTTATGTAACAAAACTAACTTTATCAATACAAATTAATGTCAGTAAAGCAAGCTATAATGAATTGATTTAAAACAATTTACTGTCAGTAAAGCAGCTAGAATGACTAAATCATAACAATTTATTGTCGGTATAGCAAGCTACAGTGACTAAATCATAACAATTTATTGTCTATAATAAATTAATAAATGTGTTAAAATATTGTCCATAATTAATTAATAAAAGTATTAATATATTGTCCATAATAAAAGTTGGTTTATGATAATTGATAAACCATCTTTATCAATACAAACTTAAGTCAGTAAAGCAAGCCAGATAAACTGACTCAATACATTTTAATCATACAGTTACAATCATAACAATTTATTGTCTGTAAAGCAGCTAGAATAACTAAATCATAACAATTTATTGTCTGTAAAGCAGCTAGAATGACTAAATCATAACAATTTATTGTCTGTAAAGCAGCTAGAATGACTAAATCATAACAATTTATTGTTTGTAAAGCATGCTAGAATGATTGAACCAAAACAATTTTATATCGTTAAAGCATGTTTGAATTTATAGTTCATAGAACAAATTTTATGAAGACAATAAATGATTTTCCGCATCAAATATGTTATTATCAACTAAGCCAGAATAATTTAGTCGAAACAAATAATGTAGTCTTATAAAGGAAGTAAGAATGGATTGATCAAAACAAATATATTGGTACACATTAAACTAAAAAGCTCTATACTAACCTAAACAGCAAAACACACACGAGAAGTTTAATTAAGCTAGGTGTTCCGCGATGCGCCGTAAGTGTTACCATATGAAGAACTTGGTTTAGGCTGTACAATCCGGGAAAACAAAATACGGATATTTTAACTATATTTAATGGATTATATTAGGACCGATTTATTGAAATTCCTACTCGATTTTTTTAAATACTTAAGCTCATACCACAAATCAAAACTACCTTTACTTTACATTAAATGGCATTTAGGAAAAATTAGATAATATTATAACCAAATATTTTTACGGTACTAAAAACAAAATGAATTTCATGGTATATGATAATTTTAGTAGATTTACAATCATCGATGTGAAACTAAGATTGGGTGTGGCACCTTTAATTGAATTTTGGTAATTAAGAGAACTTCCGACTTGCAAGACTTTTTCAACCGATATGGTTAATAAAGAAATCATATTAAGAACTTATTTAAGTAAATATGTGCCTATAAGAAGAAAGTATAATATGGCATAATATTAAACATTTAAGATATTACCCGTTTGAGTGGATGGTTTTTGGTGGAATTTCTGGAATGCTGTAATAGACTGATGTGTCAGCGCGGTGATGCGACGAACAACGCGTCCGCGAAGCCACGCCTATTACATACGTATACGAGGTTAGGGTCCAATCATATGGCTTGTAGAGCGCGTTGTAGGGGAAGTTATCGCTTCCACCCGCGCCCTTACTTCCCCACTATCAAGGGATCACTATAGTGGGGGCCTATAGAAATATCTTGGGATCCGCGTCTTGTTCCGTTCATCAAACACGCACACTAAGAAAACAAGTGAAATTTGAAAGGGTATGTTTATTTGTTAAGTTGTGTCTGTGTGCATAAAAGGTCTTGGAAAGATTCTGCCTGCCAGGTCCGCGGCGACCCTTGGCTCTTTTGTTCAAAGCAAGCAATTCAACAATTTTTAGATAAAATATAAGTTACATTGAAAATAATTTTTGCAATTAGTGTACATAGAGTACATTTCCTAGGTGTCTCTCGCACTATTATGCTGTGTCAAAATTCATTTTTTTGATATTTTACCTGTACAATTGATGTACATTTACTTTGTGATAATTTGATTCTGGTCTCTTTGAAATATTGGTAGGATAGGGACACTGAGGAGACTTTTAAAAGTTTTTTAATTTTTAATTACTTCCTTGCTATAATTTGCTTGGTGAGACTAAAGACAAAGCATATTCATGTATCAGTTACAAAAATTTCCAAAATGAAGCTGCTTCTTTTTAGCGTTGCAAGAATCTCACTCACTTCTTTTTACAAACATTATTGTTATTTGAGGAAATTGGACCCCCCCCCCCCGAAACACATATGCCTTTTAGGTTATCGATCATCATAATCAAGTTTTTGTAGATTTCATTTCCTCCATTATAACAGTACAACATACCTGTCCTGGACTGCATTAGGCTGCAAGATTCACTTCACTTTCACCGAATACCAACAACTAAAGTTAACTAGAAAAACGACTAAGTTAAAGAGAAAATTAAGCACATATAAGAAAATTAAAAAATTCTGCTTTTTTAACTGTGCTGCCATAATCTTTTTGCATTTCCAGATACCCAGTATTATTCCTTTTTGTCATTTAGATGCTCAACAAATATAATTTTGAATAGTCCAGCTATAAAATTTTGCTTTAGTGAATATCAAATATCTGATTATAAGTCTAGATTTTAGGATAAGATGTTTAAAATGATAATGTTTCTGGACTGAAAATTTAAAAATCTGAATAAAAATTAAGAATTCAAGATTAAAAGTGAAAATGTTGTAAGATGGCAAATCAAAAGTCTGATTTCAAATCAAGAATTGATTATCAAAAATATAAATATTGGTTTCTATCAAAATATATTTACCATATATCGTCAGAAAAGAGACACATTGACTTGTCACTAAGGAACAATAATTTAATTATTAAATATTACTTCATAAAGAACAATGTTTTCAAAAATTGAAAACAACCTTTAAAAGAAAAATATTATAGTATAATAAAGTTTATTATATTATAATAGCACCCTACATGAACTGTCCTGATTTGGTTATTTCAATTGTGCTGGAGTAATAAAATTTTATTATTTTACAGCTCTGTCATCCAATTACAAGGGTGCAAAGTTAAAGTCATCAGCTAAATCCAATTTATAAATTATTTTATGATATTTACACTTGAAGTTCTGGGTAAAGTTATGAAGTCTAAAGGATTAACTCTATCTTAAAACTTGGTACCTGAGGTTTAATGAAGGGTTTTAAAGTCTAAAACTTAGTTTAATTATAAGGATATTACGATCCTTTGCCAGAGATAACACGCTGGTTGTCAAAATCTAGGCTGTTACAGAATTAAGATCTAAATAAGCAAAGCCTATATAGGAGCAATCGAAGAGGGGGAAATTAAGGCGACTTTTCTCTGAATACACAGAATGGAACCATTTCTAAAATTTTAAGAGGGATTGTTACAAAAAATAAATTTTATAGCTACAATTATATTACAGATTAAACTAAAATAATCGCGATAGAGCTATTTTAATTTTCTCTCAAAATCATTCAGAAGAATGTCACTTGTTATTAGAATTACTAATGAATTAAATTGAAGGGGACTGCCTCTTATGACGACCATGAATGCGCAGCTTCTTCAAAGCAATGGAAGTAATATTTTCAATTGGACATACCTTTCCTTAAAAAATCGGATTAAAGCCGCCGTCGGCAGAAAATTTTAGGGCTTCTACTCAATTAATTTATTTTAGTGGAATCACAGTTTTTAAACTACCTGTGAATAAAGTCTCGCGAAACCTGCTAAATGTTATGAGGGACCTCTGTAAGGAAGTTTCAACATAATTTCAGGGTAAATCCCTTCGTGAGAGATGCCTTACAATAAGTGATTTTTGTCTTTAAGGGATCTTTAAATGAAAGAAGTTGGGAAAACACAATTTTTGTGGAGTTAAAGACTCACAAATCACATTACATTAATTTTTAGCTACAAGTTATGTAGGTTTCCCGTTAAACGTAAATTACGCTAATTAGGTTATCGGTATGAAATTAGCAAATTTGTTAATTTGGGTATTTGCAGCAGGAATTATCAAAAGATAATATTAGTGTATCAAATTTCTTTTTGGTTTATTTGGGGTTAGAGATAATTTACGATTATGAGATATCGTGCAGGCTCGAAACAACCGGTTTAACGTTGCATTCAATAGAGGGTACATTGTATGAAAATCTTAGCAGCGTTATCAGGTTTAAATTCGAAGTCTAGGGGTGGAAGACGAATGTAGTAACCTTCACTCCACCTGAACTTTGAGTTGTAAACCTCAAATTCATAAACAGAAAATACAGCAACAATTTATAAATCGTGGCAGTATTTTGTGCCTATGATATATCATAAACGAATTTCGCCTTTAAAATTATTTTAGAAATGATAGTAAGGAAAACAAATTCGGAAGCAAACATTTTATGACTTGTTCTGTGGTTAGTACCTAAAATAAAATTTTATTACTATGATGTTCTGTTACAAGGTGCAAATTTAAAGTTATTGTCTAAATTCAATTTACTAATTATTTCATGATATCTCAGCATACTAAGCTAAGGTTGTGACGTCAACATTATCTGTTTACTTGGAACTTATTTACTACTGGTTGATAGGATTACACAACAAGAATGGTCTCTGACACTCTTAATGATTTGGAATTTCCTTGAACTCAATTTAATATCTTTCCTTTTTCACTTTTCCTCATTTATACCGTAGGTATATATAGGAAAGTATTGTGTATGCAAAAAAAATCAGAAACCGGTATATCAACGGAATTATCCGTTTTAGGCGTATTTAAGTGATTTTCGCAAAGTTGTATGTTACTATCGTAGCTCATCTCAGCGTATTTATGATAGAGAGTTGAAACTTTGTAAAAAAAAAGCAGTCTACCGCTATAGTTGTGCTATTCGAAAAATAAATTTTTATGACGAAAAAATGATACGAACCGATTCAAATTTAGTACGCATGTTGCTTTGTGTAAGACTAACATATGTGCTTAGTTTCATCATTTATCAGCGTTTTATCAGCATTAGTTTAATTTTTATCGATTGATTTATATAAGTTTTTTTTAAAAAAATGTAAAAATCGGAAAATAATTTAATTATGTTGAGAATTAGTACAAGTAGGTACCCTTACGTAATAAATAAGTACACTAAGTTTCGTTTTAATACGAAAAGTATATCCATGATTATTGTGGATATAATCATAAAAGTTCTGAGGTACCCCGTACCTGGTTTTTTGGAGTTTGTACTTTTGTCTTTCTTAATTTTAAAAGTTAATTAGGGAGTATCTTGTTTCTAAAAGCATATAAAAACTTGATTGAAAACATTTACTTAGAGGGTTCTTATTGAAATCACCACAAAAATAAATGTAAGTTTCAAACTGTTTTTAGAAACTATTCATGCAAAGCGCTTCTATGCGCTTAATGTTGGAATAAAGCGTTCTTAATAGTGTTTAGGGGTCCGAGGGGGGTTATTACCCACCGGAGCAACCAGGATACATATCCGGATATATATCCGGCAGGAAATATTAAATGTTGCCCTCAGGGGTGGATAAAATTTTCAATTTACTGGCGTGGAGAAATATTTTGATATTTTGAAAGTCTGGGACCATGTTTTCCCATATTTTTCACCATGTACAGTTTCATAATGTATATAGCAATGGATGGTACCCCATTTTATTATTGGCTGTTATTACTGAGTTATTTATGATCAAGTTTAATATTATAAAAATACTTTGTATTTTGTTAATTTAATATTTCTTTATTTAAATAAATGTATAAATAAAAATTAGTCCTTCGACAAAGTTTTACTTGAAATTAAAAATGGTGGACCCCCCCCCCGTGAACAATTGTACAACTGTGTACCCCCCCCCCCTCATTTTGAGATCTCCTCCCTTCAATAAATAACCTCTAATAGAAATACTGGGACAGAGATCTTTGGAGGTCGGACCATTGGCTGTTGTATGCTGTTTGAGCGTTGTAACATCAGGGATCAAAACGAATGGATGAGATTCCCTCAGATTTGAGGAATTATTTCCAGTTCAGGACCTTAAACTTGCTTGCAGTAGATAATTTTTTCTTTTAAAATTGGCTATTTAACAATTGTATTGTTAAGTTTTAAAATTTTGAGGGACGTGTTGATTTGTTTAAGTTTTGTGTTTAAAATGTGTGTTCGAAATCTTTATTTCGAAAAAAGTTTTACAAGCTATAAAAGTTATATTACTCATTTTTTTCAGATGTAACTAATTAAATAGATAAAAGATGTAATAAATGTGTCATATTTATTAATGCATACAATGTATCATATTAATGTATACTTTGTATCATATTTATTAATGCATACATTGTATCATATTTATTAATGCATACATTGTATCATAATAATGTATACATTGTATCATATTTATTAATGCATACATTGTATCTTATTTATTAAAACTATTGTTTCATATTAACCTGTTGCCTATCATAATTTTGATATTTCAAAGTACCTTGTTAATATTTTACCACTCCAATCCAATTACAAGGGTAAAATTGTAAAATAATTTAAAAATTGGATTAAACAGGTAACAAAGTAAATCCAATTTTTAAATAGTTTTATGATATTTGCAGGGAAAGCCTATCTAGAGACATAATACGTCTAGGGGTCGCTAATCTTATTACAAGTCACGTTATTCGCGATAACCTGGGTGGCCTCGCTACCTGAACTCTGCGCTAAGGGCAAAGGCCTAGTTGCCAGATAAAACTTCACAGATAATGCCTTTCCACGTAAATTATTTTAAAAATAATAAAAAATCTGGTGCAGGGTACCTCGGAACATTTCTCCACTATGTCGGATTTGTTTCGCTCATCCTTAAAACTTTGGAATCGCTTCGCTCGTCCTCAGCATATACAAATCCCCAATTGTATACAGCATTACATCTTTGGAATCGCTTTGCACGTCCTCAGCATATACAAATCCCTAATTGTATACAGCATCACATCTTTGGAATCGCTTCGCTCGTCCTCAGCATATACAAATCGCCAATTGTATACAGCATCACATCTTTGGACTCTCTCGCTCGTCCTTAGTCTGTGAATACATTCGTTTTATTCCATTTAGGCACTGACCTTGCTCGATGCTGCTTTAATGATCCTACAAAAACCATAGATATACTTGCTGGATTCAAACGAAACTTAGTATACCTATTTATTACATAAAGTAATATGCATATTGTAACTTTTTTTTTGTTCTTTTACAATTTTTAAAAAACGTGTACAAGTTATTCGATAAAAATCTAATTAATGCTGATAATGAAATGAAACTTAGCCCAAATATTGGGTCTTATAATATATGACTACAAGCAAACAAAATCTCAAACCGAACGACAAATGTTTCCGCGTTTTTTGCCGAGTTGTTTTTGTGAGTAATGACTTTACAAAAAAAATGTTTTCTTGATAGCACAATCAGACCTAAAGATTGGTTTTTGAACAAAGTTTTAACACTCTAGCTTAAAAAAACACTGGGAGATACTATGATAACAGATACAGACACTCAAAACATGACAACGACTCTGTTAAAACCACTTAAAAGGTTTTAAAAACTCCTTAAACATATGATTCAAGTGATTTCTCAGTTATGGATTTTTTTGCAAACTTAATACTTTTCCTATATAAACCTACGGTGTAATGAAGAAAAGTAAAAATATATTTTATTGTCATGAAATATATATTCTATATGTTATCAGTGCTTCCCCAACTGGGGTCTTTAAAGATAATATTATATAAATATTAATTATTTCATTAAATGCGAAGCAGGGAAGTTGAGCAATTGGTTAAGCGTTGGTCAATTGCTTCTTAATTCTCATCAAATAAATATGTATATAATAAAAGAGTGTAAATTAATCTAATTTACACATAAATATGGAAATATTTGAAGTTTACATAAAAAATTAACAATGTGATACTAGCAAATTAGTTTAGTATTGTTAGCTTGTTTTCTTGTGGTAAATAATCTTATAGGCATGTTTATCTTGGAGATTTTCTTCTTATCAAATTACTGAGCAACGAAAGATAGTGAGTCATAGATAAATTTTTACTCTCTATCACGCTGGTTATCATTATATTATTATCATTACTTGATACTATTTCTCACAACTCCGGACTCGCTTCGCTCGTCGTGAGAATGTCAAAATTAACTAAAACTTATCACTTCGGTTCCTGTACGTTCAACCACAGATTTTAAGGTGAGCAAATTTCTAGGGTTTTAAAACTTAAAATTGAATAACGTTTCCAAAGACAGTGGCGTAGCCAGGATTTAATTTCGGGGGGGCTGAATGTTAAAAATTTTATATGTATATATATATATATTATATATATATATATATATATATATATATATATATATATATATATATATATATATATATATATATATATATATATATATATATATATATATATATATATACCGTTAAAATATAGACAAGATTACAATGTATACATTGTTTCTGGTAAAGTATATAATCAATAAAATACACATAGTTATAAAACACAAACTATATTTTGCACATAATGTATTAAAATTTTTTATAACGTAAAATTAATAAAACATTTAATTTTTATTATAATATTATATTAAGTAAATTTTGAAATAGTCCGCGACATCAGGGGTACTTGTCATTTACCGGATTGTACAAACCAGAGACTATATATATACTTAAACAGTAAGACTGTCGACCCAATGGTGGGAAAATTTGGATTCCGATCGACACTAGCGCCTCGGCAGACCTACTTTTCAACTAAGTAGGCGAGGTTTAATTTTCTCGCTTTTTGCCTACATTCCATTTGAAATTAACTTTTATAAGTCATATATTATAGTCCAAGAGCCAGACGCAAAAAAAAGTGACCGTCTAGCCCCAAAGGTTTAACCCACTAGATCGACTTATTCTGGCTCTCTGATAATGAATCAGGTGGTCTGCCATTTCAGATAAGGGAATCTTAGCCCCGGGGCCCCTTTAAAATCCGTAAAATGAACTCAAATTCTGTTTTCGCCCAATAACGGTGGTTCCTATTGATTTTTATCTAAAAAGTTAAAGGGTTGTTTTTTAAAGTTTATTAAATTTGTGATAAATCCATTTTTTAACCATCAAAATCGGTCCAGTAAAACCGGAGATACAAATGTTGAAAGATTACCGAAAAAACATCTAATAAGCATACATTTTGTCCAAAAACGCACAAAAACCTTAAAATGTCATGTTTTTCCATATGAACATGTTTAGGAATTAGGCAGACTTAAAAATTATGCATATTCTGTTAAGCTACAGGTAATATAAAGTTGTTCTAGAGAAAGAAATCAGTACAGCTCTAATATGTGATGACTTAATGACCGACATATAATGCTGAAAAAAAGTGTATTTTTCTACAATTTAAGTGTTTACCTATCTTTCAGCATTATATGTCGGTCATTAAGTCATCACATATTAGAGCTGTGCTGACTTCTTTCTCTAGAACAACTCCATATTACCTGCAGTTTAACAAAATATGCATGATTTTTAAGTCTGCCTAATTCTTAAACATGTTAATATGGAAAACATGACATTTTAAGGTTTTTATGCGTTTTTGGACAAAAATGTATGCTTTTTTTAGATGTTTTTTCGGTGATCTTTCAACATTTGTATCTCCGGTTTTTACTGGACCGATTTTGATGGTTAAAAATGGATTTATCATGTTAACCGGCTTTCGTGTTATCAGTGGTATTACATTGTGTTTACGGTCCTGTGCTCCTTCTATGTATAGTATTATTCTAAGCACAGGTCACACAGTTATTACTGAAAGACCTAACTGACCGTTATGTCGTAATTGGAACTTCGAGATAATATTTCGGACAAGCCTACTTTTTTGTATTGTTCACTGTTTTCAAATTAGTTGTATATCTTTCTATTTTTTAATATATGTTTTGATATATTATGATATTTATATTATAAGTTTATTGTTAAAAAATATATGTTATTTAATTTATTATTTTATATATTTTTTTATAGCTTTTTTTCACAATTTATTGCGGGTTTAGGTTATGTAAAAATTTCGGGGGGGGGTGAAGCCCCCTCAGCCCCCCCTGGCTACGCCACTGCGCAATACAGTACATTTTAACTACGTTTAACAAGACATGTTCAACAATGTTTCAACAAAGGCATTGTACAACAATTACTACGTTTCGACAAAGACATGTTCAACAATTACTACGTTTCGACAAAGACATGTTCAACAAGTTTCGAATGTTCAACAATTATTACTATGTCTCAACTAAGATATGTACAACAAGTTCAAATTAGAGGACCCATTGGGGTCCGTGGAAAGAGTTTTGTTTGGTCCAGGGCTAATACATAATAGGTAATTTAATATAACAAATATTTAAAAATTAATTAATTAACTTATATTATTATAATTTTTAGACCGAGATATAGAAACTACCCAAACAGGTTTCAGGAAGAATATGTCGACTCTTGACAACATATTTGTTGTCAAGCAGCTGATTAGAAGGGCATATGACTACAATTCCCCATTGGTACTAATATGCGTAGATTTTAAGAAGGCATTCGACTCTGTGCTCAAGAGATGTGATACAATGCCTGAAAGACAGCGGAATCAGCAATGGTTACGTAAAAATATTCGAAAGTATTTATGAAGAAGCAAGTTTGAACATAAGAATGGATAACGAAGCCAGGAAAATCAAAATCAGAAGAGGGATAAGACAAGGAGACGTGTTGTCTGGAAAAATATTTATAAAAATACTTGAAAAAGCACTGCAACAACTAAATTGGAGCGGAAAAGGAGTGAGAATAAATGGAAGGTATTTAAGTATTTTAAAATTTGCCGATGACGTCATAATTATATCAGAGAGCTACGAGGAGGCCGAAATTCTACTAAATCAACTTGTGACTGAAGCAAGCAAAATCGGACTAGAGATAAATATAGGTAAAACTAAAGTAATGTCTGTAAACGCAGAGGAAAGCAAAAGAGAACTCAGAGTAGATGACGTGCAGTTAGAAGAAGTGAGTGAATATATCTATTTGGGTAGCCTGATAAACATTAAGGAGAAAGAGAGTGAGAGAGAAATAGGGAGAAGGATAGGGCTTGGATGGAGGAGTTTTAATAAGTATAGGAATTGTTTAGATCCAATGTAAAACATGGAGTCAAAACGAAAGCTATGGAACACATGTGTGCTGCCGGTCCTGATATACGCCTGTGAGACTTGGACTTTGTCTGAAAAAGTGGTGAAAAAAATGGAGGTCGCTCAACGCTCCATGGAGAGAAGCATGCTAAAGATAAGCCGGAAAGAAAAAATCAAATATTTGGGTTGAGAACAANATTCCGATCGACACTAGCGCCTCGGCAGACCTACTTTCAACTAAGTAGGCGAGGTTTAATTTCTCGCTTTTTGCCTACATTCCATTTGAAATTAACTTTTATAAGTCATATATTATAGTCCAAGAGCCAGACGCAAAAAACGCGACCGTCTAGCCCCAAAGGTTTAACCCACTAGATCGACTTATTCTGGCTCTCTGATAATGAATCAGGTGGTCTGCCATTTCAGATAAGGGAATCTTAGCCCCGGGCCTCTTTAAAATCCGTAAAATGAACTCAAATTCTTTTTTCGCCCAATAACGGTGTTCCTATTGATTTTATCCAAAAATTTAAAGGGTTGTTTTTTAAAGTTTATTAAATTTGTGATAAATCCATTTTTAACCATCAAAATCGGTCCAGTAAAACCGGAGATACAAATGTTGAAAGATTACCGAAAAAACATCTAATAAGCATACATTTTTGTCCAAAAACGCACAAAAACCTTAAAATGTCATGTTTTTCCATATGAACATGTTTAGGAATTAGGCAGACTTAAAAATTATGCATATTCTGTTAAGCTACAGGTAATTAAAGTTGTTCTAGAGAAAGAAATCAGTACAGCTCTAATGTGATGACTTAATGACCGACATATAATGCTGAAAAAAAGTGTATTTTTCTACAATTTATATGTTTACCTATCTTCAGCATTATATGTCGGTCATAAGTCATCACATATTAGAGCTGTGCTGACTTCTTTCTCTAGAACAACTCCATATTACCTGCAGTTTAACAAAATATGCATGATTTTTAAGTCTGCCTAATTCTTAAACATGTTAATATGGGAAACATGACATTTTAAGGTTTTTATGCGTTTTTGGACAAAAATGTATGCTTTTTAGATGTTTTTTCGGTAATCTTTCAACATTTGTATCTCCGGTTTTACTGGACCGATTTTGATGGTTAAAAAATGGATTTATCATGTTAACCGGCTTTCGTGTTAGCAGTGGTATTACATTGTGTTTACGGTCCTGTGCTCCTTCTATGTATAGTATTATTCTAAGCACAGGTCACACAGTTATTACTGAAAGACCTAACTGACCGTTATGTCGTAATTGGAACTTCGAGATAATATTTCGGACAAGCCTACTTTACTTTGTATTGTTCACTGTTTTCAAATTATTTGTATATCTTTCTATTTTTATATATGTATTTGATATATTATGATATTTATATTATAAGTTTATTGTTAAAAATATATGTTATTTAATTTATTTTTTATATATTTTTTATAGCTTTTTTTCACACATTTTATTGGGTTTAGGTTATGTAAAAATTTCGGGGGGGGCTGAAGCCCCCTCAGCCCCCCCTGGCTACGCCACTGCGCAATACAGTACATTTTAACTACGTTTCAACAAAGACATGTTCAACAATTACTACGTTTCAACAAAGGCATGTACAACAATTACTACGTTTCGACAAAGACATGTTCAACAATTACTACGTTTCGACAAAGACATGTTCAACAATTACTACGTTTCGACAAAGAAATGTTCAACAATTAATTACTATGTCTCAACTAAGATATGTACAACAAGTTCAACATTAGAGGACCCATTGGGGTCCGTGGAAAGAGTTTTGTTTGGTCCAGGGCTAATACATAATAGGTAATTTAATATAACAAATATTTAAAAATTAATTAATTAACTTATATTATTATAATTTTTAGACCGAGATATAGAAACTACCCAAACAGGTTTCAGGAAGAATATGTCGACTCTTGACAACATATTTGTTGTCAAGCAGCTGATTAGAAGGGCATATGACTACAATTCCCCATTGGTACTAATATGCGTAGATTTTAAGAAGGCATTCGACTCTGTGCTCAAGAGATATGTGATACAATGCCTGAAAGACAGCGGAATCAGCAATGGTTACGTAAAAATATTCGAAAGTATTTATGAAGAAGCAAGTTTGAACATAAGAATGGATAACGAAGCCAGGAAAATCAAAATCAGAAGAGGGATAAGACAAGGAGACGTGTTGTCTGGAAAAATATTTATAAAAATACTTGAAAAAGCACTGCAACAACTAAATTGGAGCGGAAAAGGAGTGAGAATAAATGGAAGGTATTTAAGTATTTTAAAATTTGCCGATGACGTCATAATTATATCAGAGAGCTACGAGGAGGCCGAAATTCTACTAAATCAACTTGTGACTGAAGCAAGCAAAATCGGACTAGAGATAAATATAGGTAAAACTAAAGTAATGTCTGTAAACGCAGAGGAAAGCAAAAGAGAACTCAGAGTAGATGACGTGCAGTTAGAAGAAGTGAGTGAATATATCTATTTGGGTAGCCTGATAAACATTAAGGAGAAAGAGAGTGAGAGAGAAATAGGGAGAAGGATAGGGCTTGGATGGAGGAGTTTTAATAAGTATAGGAATTTGTTTAGATCCAATGTAAACATGGAGTCAAAACGAAAGCTATGGAACACATGTGTGCTGCCGGTCCTGATATACGCCTGTGAGACTTGGACTTTGTCTGAAAAAGTGGTGAAAAAAATGAGAGTCGCTCAACGCTCCATGGAGAGAAGCATGCTAAAGATAAGCCGGAAAGAAAAAAAATCAAATATTTGGGTGAGAAACCAAACAAAATTAAGAGACGTAGGTGAGATTATGATAGAAAGGAAGTTTAAATGGAGCGGACATATAGCCAGGGTCAAAGATGACAGGTTTACCAAAGATACTATCATGGTACCCAGGGATAGAGCTAGGAAGAGAGGAAGACCAAGTATCAGATGGGATGAAGAGTTCATGAAAGTGAGTGACATGAGTTGTACCTGGCAGAGATTAGCAATGGATAGAGATTTTTTTTTTTTTTTTTTTTTTTTTTAATGCTCAGGTGGAAAATTCCAGGCACTTAGACCTCTTAGGTGGGTCCATTGTGCCATCCTGAATGAAAAAAAAAATTAGATAAATAATAAATAGAAATATATAGGTGATAATATGAAAATAATATTACTAAATATAAATAGAGATAAAAAGAAGATAAAAGATATTACTGTAACTGAAATAATAATATTAGAAAGAGAGGACTCAAGTGTAAACTGGTATCTCAGTTATGGAGCTCTAAACTAATATCGTCTACATAAATTCTTTATACATATTCTCTGACCTGCAAGCTAAATTATAAGTAGATACTTATGCTAGGTTCGGTTTAGTAGCAACTTCCTGCACATTAGTGCATTCTGGAACTCTAAACAATTCGGATCTAGTATAGAATGATTATGTTTTCTTCTTTTATCTCTACAAGAGCCACACACTGGCTGCTCTTTGATTATTGGGCAGTTTGCTCTTAAATGGTGGGGTTCAGAGCAGTGAGAGCACACTTTTCTTTGTCACACTGATTTTTGTATGACCCGTTCTCAGACAGGTAAAACATCTGGTAACCCAATCATAGTGTTTCACTGGTAGCTGGCTAGAAGACCATTCAATATTTACGGTACCAACTTTTAGCAACTCATGCTTCAGAGCATAAGGCATTTCTACTATCCACCGAATAGCATTGTCCCCTTTAATCCAGGGACATGTTCTAGTGAATCGAGGGATCACTTGATTTCCATAATCGTTTCTATTAAATCCTAACTTAGAAAGATTTAGGTTCCAGAGGCTATTTAGAAACTCATTCTTTTTTAGGTTTTTATCAACACCAACTATAACAACAGCCTCCTTAGGAAAACTAGGGATTGTTGCTACTAAACCAAATTCTTCAAATCTGTCAAAAGATAATAAAGTATCTCTGTCCTTAACAGATTCACATTCAATAAGACAAGCCACTTCATTATTTTTATTAATAACTCTTAAGACTTTAAGGTCTTGAGGTAATTCAGGCTTCAACTTATTAAAAATAGTATTTCTTAAAAGTTCTCTATCTTTTATTTGACCAAAAGACAAAGGCTTGATCACCACACAGTTAATTAATCTAGGTATTCTACTAGCTAACCTACTACTTTGAGCTGTTTGCTTTCCTTGTGATTTACTGGGTTCAATATTCTGAGCACTGCTTTCAAAACAAGCCTTACTTACAGTATTATTACATTTATCAAAAACTACCTCAGCATATGTACTAGTTTTTCTGTTCACATGACTTTTATTAGTTTTAGTTTCTTCCATAGTGACTTGGTTTATAGAATCATATTGAGACAGAGATACTTTTTTACAGGATGTTAAAGTATCGCTAGTTACAATACTACTAGTAGGGGGTCTATCGTTTACAATCTTATTACTCTGAGCAGATAGTCTAACAAGTTTAAGAGAAAGATCATAGGATACTTGCTTCGCTATTGATATTAAACCGAGTATTTTTATTACATCAGGATTTTTAATCTGATTCTTCTCTTCTCCTAAGACATGTATTACAGACTCTTCCAGTGCATTGAATGCTACTGTAGCCCTATCTATATCATTAAAGCTAAAGGACTCACTATGCTCCAATGAGCTGTCTGAGTTCTGCAAAGGTAAACGTCCAAAACTAATTTCTTCTCGTTGAGATGAAGTTTCAGCATCTTTTCTTCCTTCAACCTCAAGTTCGATACCAACAGATCCGTCGATGCTATCTTTAGCAGTTGTTTCTTCTATAATATTCTTATTTTCTTCAATATCCCTTTGAGCTATTCTAATCAATATTTTGCCACTAGCAATTACATTAATGGTTTCAATATCTTCATTCATATCTATTTCTAATTTAGTATTGATCTCATCTGCTATAGCAGAAATAGTACTTCTAGCATCAGTACTAGAAAACTCCATAAATAAATTATTTTTCTTGTCTTCTAGTAAAACATGCATTTTCTCGTATTCTTGTCTCACAGTTTCTCTCCACTGTTTACAAGTTTTCTTAATAACTTTGGGTCTTTGGGAAGCCAAGCCTGATACTAATTTCCCAATGTCAGTATTAACATTTACTTTAATCTCAATTATATTATTTTCGCTAACTAGCGATGGTAAAGGGTTCTGTTTTCTGGCATTCATAACAAGACCACACCTGTAAGCTAAATAACTTGAAAAATAGTCCTGTTCCTCAGATGATTTCATTTTAAGAATATTGGCCACATTTAGTTTAAAACAGTCCATCTCATTAGTTTTTAAATTCTTCATTGTTGATGTAGTCATTATTAAAATTTATTAATTAAAATTGACATTAAAAGCTTTAATAATGAGAGGAAAGTACTCTTGTGTAAGTTTTGTAGCTCAAAACTTAGAAAAACCACCAAACAAAAAAAAAAGATAAATGATAATTAGGAAAGAATAAAAGAAACTGCTTGGCCCTCTTTGCTAAATAAAGGTGTTAATGTAACTTTTCTTTAGCTTCAGTGCAAATATAATTAAATATTTACGGAAGGTAAAATGCCAATTCAGTTTAAATTAAATACAAATGAAAGATATGTCCCATTGAATAAAGTCTATATAAAAAAAGTTTAAAATTCACTCACTCTATAGGTTCTGCTAATTCAGCTAAAAATAGTTCACAAAACATTATTGACACGAGTCAGTAAAAAATAAATAAATGCTGACACTTTCAATTTTAAGGTCACGTAATATTGAATTCTCAACTTTAACTACACATAATTTCTCTAAAAAAAAGTTAAAAAAGGACTTGATAAAGTTATGTTATCATGTTAAAATTACACATCCTAGTAGAGGATTA
This sequence comes from Microvelia longipes, assembly GCA_018340805.1. NCBI lineage: Eukaryota > Metazoa > Arthropoda > Insecta > Hemiptera > Veliidae > Microvelia > Microvelia longipes. The sequence goes on from JACMZG010001908.1 coordinate 16,886,208, forward strand.
CATTACTAATCTCTCTGCTAAATTTCATAACTCTACACGAAAGGGTTCACTAAGTAAAATGATTTCTTCAGGAGCTACTATTAAAACATGTTGCCTTCAAGGCTGCCTAATAGCGACTCCCTATCATGGATAGTAACACAATGCTCTACAAAACTGAACTCAAACTGATAGAAAGGAAGTTTAAATGGAGCGGACATATAGCCAGGGTCAAAGATGACAGGTTTACCAAAGAGATACTATCATGGTACCCAAGGGATAGAACTAGGAAGAGAGGAAGACCAAGTATCAGATGGGATGAAGAGTTCATGAAAGTGAGTGACATGAGTTGTACCTGGCAGAGATTAGCAATGGATAGAGATGAGTGGAAGAGGTTGAGAAAACTTTATTCTCAAGTTTACCTATATAAAAATTAAATTAAAAAAATAAATAAATATCACAGTAATTAATTATAATATAGCACGGAATTACCAATTATTAACATAATATTAAAATAAATTTATAAAATAATAATATATTTAAAACATAAACTGTCAGGCGCAAGTGTTAAATAAATAAATATAAAGATTTAAAATGATAAAAAATTAAGATAAATAAGGTAAACTATGATAACACAATAACTGCTAATAACATAAATTTAAAATAAATAAATTCACAATATAAGACTGAAGTAAAACTATAAAATAGAATTATTATATAAAAAAAAAAAAAAAAAAAAAAAAATGTGTGTGTATGGGTATGTGTATATGTATGTGTGTATGTATGTGTATATATATGTAGAACGTAGATGTATGTTTGTATTATATATGTATTTATCTAATGTTACCAGAAACAACTAATCATTTATTAAGTTATGTTAAATTAATTAATTATAGATTTAACTTTTATATGTAAGTTATTATTTTTCTTTATGTAATGAAGACTTAAGGTTATAATGTATAGCAGTAACTTCATGCCCTTGAGAGGGCCACCTCGGCAATCAGCCGATTTAAAATCATTTATATATTGTATAGCGTCATAATTTCCATGCCAATGAATTGTAATAGTATTGATTTTAATAAAAGGTTATATATTTATTTATTTTTTATTTATTTATATTATTATAATTAATAACTGTCTAATTGTTATTACAATTGTCAGTTCTAATATCCTTGAGCCGAATTTCAAAAGAAAAAAATGAGCTTATAAGATTGTTTGGAATTACGTGAATGCTTTAGATAAGCTCGATTTTGGCACTGGAGGTCCAGGGATCACAGCCCCGGGCTATGCTCTTAGTTTAAACAAATCATATCTTAATAATAACTAATAATTACTATAAATAATAATGACTGTTCTAATTAATAACTAGAACATAGTAGATTTAATCCACCTGAGATGGTTTCCGCAGATTACTCTGATACCTTGGTCCGAAAGATCCTAAAATCTAGATTTTTTGAAGTCTATGAATCAAGAAATTATCACTTAAGTTTTTAATGGTAAACATAAACATCTATATCTGTTGTTAATAAGGTCAACAAAATTGGCGCCAAATAAATAGAAGTCCCTACAATAGAGGTCTGAAAGCCTTTGAAATTTGCGTATCTCTCCTTAAAGTTTTTGAATTTTCTTAAAAATTTAAGATGATCGCAGATTGACGCGCCCAAACTAAAATGGTGTCCTTCCTTTAAAGTAGTTGATCTTGCAAGATCATGTACTTGATCAAGATCAAGTGAGCAGTTTTTAGTGAACACAGTAGAGGAAGCACAATACCATAGTATTGTGCTTCCTCTACCGTGTTCACTGAACACTGCTCACTAGAATAGTGCTTGCACAACACAAGACATCTATATATCCACCATATTTTTAATTTTAGCTGAAGCTTAGGCATTTAGTAAAAAAAGAGAGTTTGGCATTTTGGTAATTACAATAATTTTTCCTTCTTTGGTGATAAGATGGCAAAGGTAGTAAACAGTGAGACTCGTTTCTAATTCTGCTACTAAAATTTGCGCTGTTAGTAGCTTTTTTTTAATTGCTCCAAATTTGGCTGTTCCTATTTGTCGAATCGGTTACTTAGGACCTAAATATAAAACAAATATGATGTTATTTCTGCTAAACGTTGCCTTAATTAAAATAAAAAGTTATTACTGCTAAGCGTTGCCTTAATTAAAATATAAAGTTATTTCTGCTAAACGTTGCCATAATTAAAATATAAAGTTATTACTGCTAAGCGTTGCCTTAATTAAAATATAAAGATATTTCGCTAAACGTTGCCATAATTAAAATATAAGTTATTACTGCTAAGCGTTGCCTTAATTAAATATAAAGTTATTTCAGCTAAACTTTGCCATAATTAAAATATAAAACAAATATACATTTATTACTGCTAAACGTTGCCTTAATTAAAATATCAACACATATATATGGTTAGTTTGTAAGTGTGTTGTATAAATATTTATTGCTTGTATTCTTAATGGCTTTACACACGGAAATAACTAACTAATATCCACTTGGTAGATTAGAATCACAACTATTTACCAGTATCAACTCACAATTTCAGTTCCAAATCAGAGATTTTTGGTAGAATTGTAAGCATTTACGTGAAGGCATATCCACAATATATTAATGTAGAAGGGATATCGAGGTCATGGGACCCTTTACTAAGGGTTTGGGTACAAAAGGAAAAAGCGCGAATCCATTCCCGCCACGCCTTAATAATGCAGCTTGGAGCCGTTTACAGACTACAACTACCAAATGTTTCTAATACTTTAAAATCTTTTTTAAGACCCATGCTGTTAAAAGACAAATTTATTAGCTGTGCAGTGTACACGAAAGTACAACGAGGTCCCCGGGGGTTACGCAAGTATAGTTCCGGACCACTAGGGGACCATGGAAAGAATTTCGGGGGACCGTAAACTAATAATCAAACTATAATATTATTATTAAAAATTAGAGATAATTAACTTAACAGTGCATATGCTTTCTCTGAATACTTAGTGTTTTAATAAAATAATAATAATAATAATAATAAACTTCTTTATTTCCACTTATTGGTTTTTTACATAATACAATTATTTTTACAGTTTGTAAAATTATGAATTAAAAATACTTTTTAAAAATAATTTATAAATAATTTTAAAGTAAATAGTATTTGTCTTTCCTCAATAATAAAAATAAAAATTCCCGCTTAGAGCCTAGTGACCTATCAGGGATAACCTCTGCGGGAACCACCTCAAGCGGTAGTGGCAACCGTTACGCACAAAGTGTAACCTAAAGTTGGTGGTACTTTATTTGAACAATTATCATATATAATCTGAGAGCGTAATCTGGGATGTGAACCCCAGACCTCCGTGCTGTCAAAGATCAGTATAATAACTGACGCCTTAATGATGTCTTTCTGTAAGCATACAATAAATAAAACATAGCCAGCTTTTAATCTTAACGATCATCATCTGTGCCGGAGAGATGAGGTAACTAATTCTTCGGACCGATTCTTTTAGCTTAGGCTTCGCCTTATAGTACACTAAAGTCTGTCATAAGCACTAATGATTATCGTTAAGGTCGAACGCTGGATATGAATTATTAATTGTATGCTTGTGGAAAGACAAATGCTATTAACTTAATATTTATATTATTGCCCCTAGCCTGCTACATCGCCCCCTGGGTGGCAACAACAACTCGATTAAATTGTTAAGATCATCTTATACAAGCAGTAAGGTTAACAATAAGTGAACGTGACAGATTTGTTGGGGGGGGGGGATACAATAACTAAAGGGGGTCCGTCAAAAACCATTTATCTGATATGTGGGTCCGCGTCTACGAGACTCTAATTTTTGGGTAACCCTAAATGATTATAGCCATGCAATACACTCTAGCAATAAATAAAATCTTGCAAAAATAGACAGAGAGCTACTATTATATCAGACAGACAGACTTTTGATTGGTAAAATCCACTCAGAAGGTCTTTAAACAACTGAAAAGGATAATTTATGTGAAATTCTGTTTTCGGATTTTTAGTGTACAAACAATATTTTTCTGTCGAAAATATTATATCGACGGTATAAATAATAAAAGTAAAAAAATAGGGTACGGGATACCTCGGAAATTTTCCTCATTACATTGGATTCGCTTCGCTTATTAAATTTATACTGCAACGCGTCTTCGGACTCGTTTCCCGCGTGCCAATTCTCAATCTGATCGTAATATTTTAAGGTGTTTTATGATTTTACAAAATTGTTGTTAAGTTATTATTGTGGGTTAATTAAAGGGAATTATTGACTCATTTATAAAACAAGGAATAACGGTTTCGGCACTAAATAACTTGGCACAACTTCTGTGTGAAATGTGCCAACTTCTATGTCATTATAACTATACGTTCAATTTCTATCGAAAGACGATGCGGTGTATACTTTTCCTCATTTATACCGTAGGTGTATAGGAAGAGTATTGTGTTTCTAAAAAATTAAAAACCGGGATGTCGTAATAAATAAGTATACTAAGTTTTGGTTCAATGCGACAAGTATATCTATGATTTTTGTTGGGTTATAAAAGTTAAGTACCATCGAGGTTGGTCAGTAAGTACGTTAGTGACTACTATCTGAGGACCAGTGCAGCGAGTCCGATGACATATGCTGTATAAATATAACAACATGTATATTCTAAGGACGACCGAAGTGAGTCTTTTATTGATTAAAAAATAAAGCGAAGCAGGAAGGAGGAGCATAGCGAATCTGATGTGATGAGGAAAAGTTCTGAGGTACCCCATACCCGATTTTATTATATCCAAATATAATCAAATTGAGTTGTAAAATACAAGCGATGCGAGTCTGAAGTAGTCAGGATGTAAGTAGTAAATCCGAAATGGCGAAGATAAGGCACGAGGTAACCCATACCCAATTTTCTTAGCTCATTATAAATTACGATTTTGGCTAACGACCAACTTCTTTGAATTTTGTTGAAATACAAAATTAAATATTTAAAAAAATATAATTTAAAAATAAATAAATCAGAGAAATTGACGTGTGCTCAATATTACACACATATGCAGACAACTTAAAAAAACTAGTCGAAAGCTCTTAGCAAAGGATAATTTTGTTGACATTCCGGTTTCGTATTTTTATTGCAAACACATTTTTGTTCTGTATGCTTATACAGTATAAATAAGGAAAGGTAAAAGTACATAGAATAATTTTGAGTACTTGGAGTATTAAAATTGAATTAAAATTTTATATAGAAAAATTAGGAAATTTTACTGCTTTGGTCACAGAACAGGTATCAGAGGTACCCAAGTTAATGAGATTAGGGACCCTTGGACTTATTATATATCATATTAGGGTTTCCCTGCAAATATCATAAAATTATTTGAAAATTGGATTTACTTTGTTACCTGCTTAATCCAATTTTTAAATTATTTTATGATATTTTCACCTTTAGATTCCCCCCTCTAATTTGTGTTATAAAAATTAACTATAACCTTACAAAATAATGATTAATAATCTCATTATTAAGTATTCCTTTGGATAATACCAGTCAAAGTAATTTGTGCTAGATAAAATGGGATATACTTACTTACGAAATTTAGAGTACTTATTTATTACATAAAGTTATACATTCGTTCAAAATTTCAACACAATTGAATAATTTTCCGTTTTTCCAATTTTTTTAAAAAACGTACACAAGTCATTTAATAACAATTTAAGTAATGCTGATAATAATAAGATGATAGCCCAAATGTATTTTTTTACATAGCCACATACGTGCTAAATTTCAATTCGATGGGATCATTTTTTCGCGTTTTTTTTTTATTTTTCGAAATTATTACACGGTCAATTTTCTGAATAGCACAACTGCACCTATAGACTGATTTTTGTACAGAGTTTCAACTTTCTAGCAAAAATACACTGGGAGCTACGATGATAACAGACACACACACTTTGTTAAAAACCACTCAAGAGGCCTTTAAAAAACCTGAAACGGATAATTTCGGTTTCATCCCGATTTCGGATTTTTCGCAAACACAATTCTTTTCCTATATACCTGCGGTATAAATGGGGAAAAGTATTTTTTTTTAACTCATTAATTGTCATTTATGAGTCAGCAGATATTTAAAAATGTTTATTACATGGACAAAATCGGATAGGTTTGAAACTTTGCAAGCATGTGATCTTAAATAAGATCAACAAATATGCCATGTTTTGTTTCATTATAAGCGTTGCTTCTATTTTTTATCAAATGTCTCGAGCTTGTTTTAAATAAATTAAAAATTTAGAAATAATTTAATAGAGTTAAAATTTGATAAGAAAGTATTTCTTTGGGTAATAAAAAGTTGTAGTTTATACAGCTAGTGTATTTACGGATGGTTGTTTTTTTATCACTATTTCAAGCAGAATCGAGTGAGGTCAGAACCTGGATTGGTGACCTGGAGTTCCAAGTAGTAACGCTTTTACTACTGGTTATGGAACATAAGCACGGAAACTTGAGCAAGAAATAAATTAGTCAGCAAGAAAACAGTTATTTCCAAAGAGTTTCTAACATTTTTTTATTAGGCTGCACAAGGTACTTTCCCGTAGAGACGTACACTTTGCTGTGTATTATAAAAGCTTTCTTAAGACCTAGGCTACTCAAGTAATTATCATTTATTGGCAGGTCATAACTGGTATAAACGTACGCAATATTCTTTTGTTTGGGTTCTACTATAAGACAAATAATCACATGAAGAGGGCAGAGATAAGAATTTTGTCATTTATTTGTTATGGATAATAAATTTAACAGACGGAGAAGGAGTAAGCTGAGCTTTAATTATGTTTTCCAAACCTTTATCCTTTTTAACATTTATTTTTTTGTCTCCCTACGGAATACATTCCACACTCTATATTTCCCTAACAATATCAGTTAAGCATTTAAAATTTGAGCCTATAAGTACATAATAATATGTTTATGTATTTCACAACATCCAGACGAGCAACGCTAACATATCCATTTTTATCTAAGTGTCACCAAACAAATCGGGTACAGGGTACCTCGAAACATTTCCTAACCAGATTGGACTCGCTTCGCTCATCCTTAGATTGTAATTACCTCGCTCAACCCGCTCGATGCTGGTTAACTTTTATGATGCAACAAAAACCGTAGATATACTTGCCGTATTTAAACAAACCTTAGTATACTTATTAATTACATAAGGGGATATGCTTTATGTAATATTTTAATTTAATTTAGTTATTTTCCGATTTTTTTGAAAGCGTATACAAGTCAATCAATAAAAATTAAACTAATGCTGATAATATGATAACATGGTTGCAAATCTCAAATCGATCAACAATTTTACCGCTTATTATGAATTTTCGAAATTTTAGTTGAGTCATTATTGCGAGTTAATGAAAACTTATTTCCCAGTTATCACAACTAGACATTACGATTGATTTTGGTTTAATTTTTAACTCTTTAGCATAAATACACTGGGAGATACGATGATGATATCTCTATACACACACATATAGGGACAGTAAACCATGTAAAAATTACTCAGGAGGTCTTAAAAACGGATAATTCCGGTAACGAACATGATACTTTTCTTATTTATGTACGGTATAAATAAGAAAAAGTTTAAGTATACTGATATTTTCATATCTTAATGCACTAAAAATAACTAGGAACGAAACGGAGCGAAGCCGGGCCGGGGTATTTGTTTTACTTTAATGTACCTATAATCAAATGGAAAAGTATTGTGTTTATAGTAACAATTTGAAATTAGATTTCATCAGAATTATCGGTTTGAGGTTTTTTAGTATCCGGTGAGAGTTGTAATTATAATATTTGTCTGTAGATGTCAATTTTTGGTCACGCATAACTTCCACTTGGTTTATTTTAGAAGGTTTACACTTGGCACAAAATCTATAAGAGCTGGTTAAGCAGACCGGAATAATTTTTAGACCTTATTAACCTATTTTACTGAGTCATCAAAATTTAAAAAAAATCGATTAAAATCAAAAAGTTGACCGAGGAGTTAAAATTTAACTCTAATGTACATGCTTGGACGACCAACAGATCTACAAAATTTCAAGTTTGTAGATCTACTACTTTTGAAGTTTAAATAATGTTTCATAAGATTTAAAAAATGGTGTTTTATTCTTAAAATCAAAGTATATGGCCGCGAATAAGAAGGGTAAACAGGCCATAGCAGGTACTCGGGGACCGTGGTACAATATTCAGGTACTTGAAAGGACAACGTGTTCGCGGACCTCGTTTAATTCTATGCCTTTCAATTAAATTCCTGAAATATTTCACAATGACCGAAGGACCTTTCTATAAAATCCTTTTACCTGACGATCAATGCCGAGTTTCTTGCTCTCTAATTGAACCGGATAAAATAAAAAAGACCGCGGTCTACTTTCTAAAAATAAAAATCTGTCTGAAAATGTGTTCACAATGAATCGCGCGGAATATAGCTTTGCTTAGTCGCACTCCTGTAAAAGAAATTTTCGCTGGAAGCTCTGCAATCTGGATGAATTTTCATTAAAAATGCATGTCTCTTGCTCGAGTTTTTGACGTACGCTTCATAGCCAGTAGTGCTTTCATTTATAAAATGCACAAAACTATGCCTGTCTCGGCTAATCAGTTCTGTTTCATTTTTTGCACACATACTAACTAATGATAATAAGATTGTGATATTAAGTTAAGATAAATCTTATCAAAAGGAACGAAAAAAGATGAACACTGAGTTTTAAACTGCTGCTATTACTGGTGTGCTCTGCTATTTTTTTAGGCATAGTTTTGTATATGCAACAGGGTAATTATGCGCATTTCCTTTGAAAAATACAGACAAATTAGATACGAGTACTGTTTGATAATTGAGTAACTATCTATTTTTAAAAAGCATAAACCGGAACCTTCATCAAGAAATGAATTTTTAACCGTAGAAACATGCATTTCAAAGAAAATTCGCCCGGCATGTGAATCACCGCGGCAGAATTATTTTGCAGGCATAAACTAACATAATGTTAATAAAAATTAAACGGACTAACCACGTTTCGAACACACGTTTAAGGGCTCATATCGACCAAAAAAGATTGAAAACATCTGACTCGATTTTTTAATTCCGGTAATTTACCATGGTTTTTAGAATTTTTGGCCACTTAAAGTTGTTGTATTGACTTCGGACAAGAATTTATTCAGCTTCTCAATAATGAATAAGGACTTTTCTCGCGGCGAGGAGCATCAACCTTTAATTTGACCAATTATTCGAAAATTTGTTGACTCAAACCAGGTTAATAAACTTACAGCAGCCTGGTTTTATATATATATATTATATATATATATATATATATATATATATATATATATATATTATATATATATAATATATATATATATATATATATATATATATATATATATATATATATATATATATAATATATATATATATATATATATATAATTATATAATATATATAATAAATGATAAGTTTTCAAAACGTTTGTTTCGTCGACCTTTGAACGGATTTTTGCCATAGTCCGGTTCGACTTCCACCATAACGCCTATTCACTTGAAACTATATTTAAAATAAAGTTAGGAATAGTTAGTTGCAGAATTATTTATTTTCCTTGCGGTAAAAAAATGTTTTGCAACTGACACACTGAGTAGAGAGATCTAGTCAGATGACAACAGCCGTCTTCCTGTTGATTATAGTGAACATAACCTGATTTCTGTTGATAAATTATATTTTCTGTTTTATATCAACAATTCGAACAATCATGCACGTTCTTGTTACGTGGTCTATTTCTTATACTTGGTATTAAGATTTGTAGAACCGACTCCTTAAGCCAATTTCATAAATTTTATGAGCAACATTAGCTTCCGCATGTTTTAGAGATTAGATAATTTTACTAATACTTGCCAGACATTTATTTTCCTGATTTTCCTTAATGAGGTTTAGTTCTTATTAGTTTTAGTTCTTATTAGTTCTTCCCGGCAGTAAACTGCGTGAACCTTAAAACTTCTTTAAACTTACTACTTCTTTATCCTCTTTAAACTTTTTCGTAAAAATATAGACAACTAATTTTAAGAGCAGTATTTTCCTCCATAGGACGTATAGTTGGATAACCTGGAATTGCTATTAAAGTTTTTAGTCTCTTGTACTGTGATGCATTCTCCTCCTGGTATAGTTACATTTTTATCTTCGCAGACAATAATGCGAGGAACAAGCTGCGATTTCTCGTTGCCACAGACGATGACGCGTGGAAGCTTTTTAGAGTTTAACTTCTCAAATGATTCTGATCTGTTAACAACATTAAGTTCTGTTAGAAAAAATAATAAGTAGATCTTTGGGTTTGATTACTCTAACAACATTGGGAGAACTTAACGAGTTAAGTTCTTTGTTATATTAAACAAAGAACAACGTAAATTTCTTAGGACACGTTTCGATCGTCTTCAGAATATGGAAATAACTTAATTTATATATGTCTTTGGATTCGTTCTCAGAAAGTGAAAAATCCGTTTTACCTTTATCAGACACCCATATAGGCACTGGGAGCTGCGTGTCTTTAGTGATCTAATTAAACCGGTAGATACATCGGCAAATAGTTAAGAAGCTTAGTGTACTTATTAGAAAAAAATCAGGTACGGAGTACCTCGGAACTTTTCCTTATCAAATCGCATTCTCTACGCTCATCCTCCCTGCCTCGGACTTGCTTCGCTCGTCCTCAGATAGTAAATGCATCTGTCTCATTCTCAGCGGTGTTATTTACTTTTCCCCATTTATGCCATGGAAATATGGAAATTCTATTGTGCTTACGAAAAAATCCAGTCTGGGATTTTACCTGAATTATCCGTTTCAGGGTTTTTTAAGTCCTAAGTGATTTTCACGAAGGTTTGTGTCAGTATGTGTATGTGTGTGTGTGCCTTTTCATCATACCCAGTGTATTTTTTATGCTAGAGTTGAAACTTAGCACAAAACTTAATCTTTAGGTTTAGCTGTGCTATCCGGAAAATATTTTTTAATACGTCATTAACCCGCAATGATTTAACAAAAATTTCAAAACTTCATAAAACGTGGAAAAATATGTCGATCAGATTAACCCTCTGGTATTAGTATAGCAGAACACACGGCTAAAATCAGTGGACAGTGAAAGAAAATAGTGTTGAGGAACCAATGTGGTTAGTCCAATTCAAAATTGTGGGTGCGGTTTTACATCCAGGACTACCTCATTAGCTCCCTGGCATTATTTTCCCACGCTGTCAACTGTTTTTGCCGTGTTTCAAAATATGACACTATAGTCATATTTTTCAAGTTTCATCTTATTATCAGCAATCAGCATTTGTTCAATTTTTAACAAATAAGTAAACTAAGTTTATTATCAATACGGCATATTCTAAGGTTTTGTTGAATTTTATAAGTTATGCAACATGGAGCGAGGTTAGTGCCTGGACGGGTTACCGCTGGATATAAAAAAATGTATTTATAATCTGATGACGAGCAAAGCGAGTACCAAGATCTTTTGCAGCTTGTATGTTCTGAGTACGAGTAAAGTGAGTCCGAAGTAGTGAGGATGAGTGTTGCGAATCTGATCCTGTAAAGAAAAATTCCGAGGGACCCCGTACCCGATTTCCCTTTTCATGATAATATGATGCAGTAAGATGGCAATATAAGTTGACTTAAAGTTTTATAGGTTTCAGTTATCACGTTTATAAGTCTTTAATGCAGCTGTTTAGTGCATATGTTTAGGATAGTTGTTCGCAGCATCAGCAATGCGTAACTGTATTGATAATATAGTATAACTTTTATGTAAAAGGGGCTGTAAATGAATCTAAAAATACATTCTCAATACGATAACTTCAGACGTCTCCACTCCAGGCGCGGCCCACGGCGGGGGCAATCCTCCCCACTGAATCCTTTAGAAAGAAGGGAAAAAGAATGAAATAAAATAATATAAATAAGTCCTGCATAACTCTTACCTTCAACTTCAAATCTATAGAAAGTTTTACTTTGTGCGTGATTATTTAAGTCACGAAGAGCATAAATTAATTATTTTACTTTTGGTACACCATGGTCTGTTACATAAAAAGTAAATTCATGTATTTACTCTTGGGCTATATTTTTCCAACAAGGCTTAAAAAAACTAGTCTGTGTGGCTGGAATGAGAGAACTGTGCTAGTGAATAGTCGTCATGAAATTTATCTTATCTGAAAATTTATTTGTCTGGAGTCCTTTTTTTTGAAGTTTTCGTGTTATAGAGAAGCTTTGCGATTAGCATTATCTTTTTAATTTCATAGATTAGCCACTCTGGCAAGCTGAATGTCTAAACCTAGAAGAGACTGACATACAAACCTTTTAACTTTGGTATGAAGATCAACAATAGATGAAGGGACGAAGCTGAGTTCCCGGGACATAATTCTGCTTAGCTCCAGTTCCGACAACATATCCTGAGTCATGCCCCACATGTCGTTGAAATTTTTTACAAAATCACAGTTAGCTTCTTTCATTGACATGATCATGTCCTCTGTGACAGGGCCCTGTACTTTCTGTAATCATAGGTAATATTTTTATTTAACTATAAACGCCCATTAGAGAAGTGAATTTGTTAAACAAACAGAATTGGTTTGTTCTTGCAAAACAGAAACAGCAAGCCTCACTTGCCGACTTATACCGTCATACTCCACAAATCAGTCCAGTAATAGGAGACCAATGCACCTATTAGGAGCATCTGAACGTAAGGATTATCCTTTGAGCCTGATCAGTTTCCAATCTCATAATAAATAATAAACTTATAATAAACTAATAATAAATTTTTTTTATTGTAAGGGACGTCAAGCGTAATTCTGCCACTCACCGGATTCGGCTATACGGTTTTTTTCCACAAGAAATTCACTAAAAACTAATTTAGTTCCCTACACACTAATTTACCGGCTGAACTCAAGCTTGATTGTTACAAATCAAGCATCGTACCTTATTTTTGTAAGTAAATAATTCCTGGCATCTCAAATTCTTTACAGCATTATTCAGTGCCTGGGCTTGTTTTCTTTTTTCAGATAATTCTTTCATAGTTTCTCCATTTGGTCCGTCCTAAATCAAAATACTAAATTAAAAAAATATATTTGTACTTGTAGCAAATCATTAAGAAAAATTTTCGACGCTCAGTTTGTTAACATTGTGATCGTTTTTAGCGCGTTTGTGATTTAAGTTAAAATTTAACTACACTTGATCAGAAGTGACTCTATTGTGGTTTGAATTATGCCATAAAACCAAGAAGACATGTAAATTTAACTTAAAAAATACCATTTAGTACGTTCACACGCACTTCTAGATCCGCGTATCGTATGGGATACGATCTCTCAATACGGTAATATTAGCTGTATGAACCATGCGGAGAGGATCCGATCGCATACGCTAGAACTAGGGAGATGGAATCTAAATGGATCCCCCGATACGCTGTATGTACCTTTAGAGAATATCGTATTTAACGGATAACCTTCTTGTCAAACTTTTATTTCACTTTATTTCACTTCAATATTACCTTTTTTGATCAAATAACTTTTGGAATATTATTTTTTTAGTGTAACTTTATTATTATGCAAAGAAATCACAATTTAATTAAATATATTTTTTGTTTTAAACTTCCTTATAACCAAAAGTGAACCTTCACTATAAAAGACGCGATGATTAGGCGGGATCAGTTATCACGTAATCTCACTCGATCGATTAAACAAATACGCTATTAGAACCGTGAAGTTGACCGTATTGTATACGTATGCAATACGGTTAAATACGCTGTGTGAACGTAGTAATTGTTAGTGAATGCCACGGATAGAATCTCCTCAGCAAGACTGATATTAAGCCTTCTGATTTTCGGAATCATGCTTTGAAACTCATTCATTATTCTATAGTAAAAAATTCCATGACGCTAGACGCATTGAACTTACAAATAAACAATGAACCAAATTAGAGGCATTTCTAATAAATTTTCTATTGGAAATTTGGTAAAAAATTGAGTTTGTGAAGATGGGAATTGAAAAAATAAAAATAAATAGAATAAGATTTTAACTTATTAACATAAAGTTGTTTGAAGACAAAATAATGAAACGCGCTTCATGATTAAAGTTAATCCAACAGTATATTCAAAAATGCATTTTTGAGGTGGAGAATCTTTCTAAATTCAACGTTCTAAGTAAATTTTCTTACCTGACTCTTTTGTTTAGGTTTATTTTCTTCAGGTTTGACATCTTTAGCAGGGGTTTCTACTTTTGCCTCTTCTTCTATTGCCTCTTCTACTTCAGGAGGCTAAAACAACGTTTATACTATGAATCACGGACAAGACATTAGTGGCGCTGTTCATAATGTCAGCTTTATTATTTTTTTAACCATCGTCATACGAGTACAAGGAAATGAACAAAATATTAAGTGTATCTTGTTTACTTCTTAGAGTACGATACTTCTTGCCTTTAGGCAGTTCCTAGCTTACTGCTTAGTGTGCAGTTCACCTATTTGTCTTTGAGCGTTCGTGGCAAATAATTCCCTGGAACAAGTCTACTCAAAACATTCCTATTATAGTTCTGTATTCTCGTAAAGGTGCTTGAATGCGCATGGATTTTATGTTTCAATAATTAGAGTTCTTTTCGATAATGTAGAATTATTTTTACTTATTGGCAATGAATAATGCAACTAAATTTGTTTTAGATCGATTAGAAAACATGCTAGTTTTTTTACGTTAACGTTTAAGCAGAAACCGCCGAGTTTTTATTATCAAATGTTTATGTTTAAATTAAATAGACGGAAGTTTAGTTTTAAAGTTGAGAGTTTGTATTACTTACTGGAGCATCTTCTTCGTCAGCCATTTTACTTCTTTATATTAACCTATAACAAAATAGATAGTTCTAGATAACTGTTATAATTATCTATATATAAATTATAAATCTCTATATATCTGTTATAATAGATAGGTAACTGTTCTTAAATTACTTATGAGCTTGACATTTTAAAATAAAAATAAACATATTAAAACAGTAGAGATGGCAAACTAAATCTCAGTACAGATGTGTATTGCAGGTTTAAACTAACAGTAAAAGACAGGGCGTTTTACTAATATTTTATAATTTAATTCTTTCAAAACTCACAACTACTGTTCCTTTAAAAATGAGATCTAACTAATTTACCTTACTTATATTGTAATAATTATGACCTTTATCTTGAAAACATGATATTATCTTGATGAAATAAAAATTATATATTATTTTGACAATTTCATGAAAAGTTATGTCATTTTCTTATTTTCTCGCAAGATGTTAGAAATATATAAGGTGATTCAATTCTATGTAAACAAACCAAACTCATTCGGAGGTTATAACCAGAGACTATAGATACTTAAACAGTAAGACTGTCGACTCAATGGTGGGAAAATTTGGATTCCAGACGACGCTAGCGCTGCGGCGGACCTACCTTTCAATTGAGTGGGCGTGTCTTAATTTCCCGCTTTATGCCCACAGTCAGTTTGAAATTTAATTTTTATACTTTGTATAGTTATACTTCTAACTAACCCTACTACTTTAATCTAACACAGAACACTTGTGATTATTTTTAAGTTTTTCATTCAAGTAATTTATTAATTTAATTGATTCAATCAGGTAATAATGAAATAGTGGCTAAAGTTTTACACGTGCTAAAAGATAGATTTTGGCATTTAATGCAGCCTGTATTTTAATTACATCGGCGAGATGCGCACATGTGATTAAATGTAATTACCTGATAAAATCGACTAAATTAATAAATTAATTAAATGAAATTTACTTATCTGCCATCAGTAAGGTTCTCTGGAAGTTTAAAAAAGGTTTCTATTTACTTTTAGTTTCTGAATTTTTAAAAATACAGAACATGCAACGGCGAACCGTTTTTGTGAAAAATACATACAGAAAACAATCAATTTATAATAATAATAAATATAGCTGTCATAACCAAGAATTGTCATGGTATTCATGAATTTAAATATAAAAATATAATCAGTCATCTTTGGAAAGCTATTGGGGTTAGTTCATAAGTTGTCCGCACCGGTCCGCCGCAGCGCTATTTTTAGTAGCTTGCGATAATGGAATCCAAACTTTCCTCATTTAAGTTAACCCCTGGTTATAACCAGGGGGGTTAACTTAAATGAGGAAAAGTTTGGATTCGATTATCGCAAGCTACTAAAAATAGCGCTGCGGCGGACCGGTGCGGACAACTCATGAACTAACCCCAATAGCTTTCCAAAAATGACTGATTATATTTTTATACTTAAATTTATAAATACCATGGCAATTCTTGGTTATGACAGCTACGTTTATTATTATTATAAAATGATTGTTTTCTGTATGTATTTTTCACAAAAACGGTTCGCCGTTGCATGTTCTGTATTTTAAAAATTCAGAAACTAAAAGTAAATAGAAACCTTTTTTAAACTTCCAGAGAACCTTACTGATGGCAGATAAGTAAATTTCATTTAATTAATTTATTAATTTAGTCGATTTTATCGGGTAATAACATTAAATTACATGTTCGCATCTTGCCGATGTAATTAAAATACAGGCTGCATTAAATGCCAAAATCTATCTTTTACCACGTGTAAACTTTAGCCACTATTTCATTATTACCTGATTGAATCAATTAAAATAATAAATTACTTGAATGAAAAACTTAAAAATAATCAGAAGCGTTCTGTGTAAGATTAAAGTGGTAGAGTTAGTGAGAAGTATAACTATACAAAGTATAAAAATTATAAACTGACTGTGGGCAAAAAGCGGGAAATCAAGACACGCCCACTCAATTGAAAGGTAGGTCCCCCGCCGCGCTAGTGTCGACCGGAATCCAAATTTTTCCACCATTGAGTCGACAGTCTTACTGTTTAAGTATCTATAGTCTCTGGTTATAACCTGGCGTTTTTATAAATGACGTGTGACGTCATTGCAGGAATCGGTATAGGCGGTCAACATTGAAAATTTACAATTCACGAATGAATGAATGACGTCAATTCCGGACTATAACCTAACATGTCATGAAAATATTATTATATATAAAAACCCTCCAATTGAATCACCTTATAAATGCTATCAGCTTGATTATATCGCACTTCTATATGCTGTGACAAAGAGAATGTGGCTTATGTATGTATGTACCCGGGGTATGTAATAATAGTCCAAAAGCCAGACTCAAGAAACCAAATTTTTCTAAAAATATACCTTAAATTATGAAGGAAAAACATAGTTTGCCTATTTAGAGTGGTGCCTTTCATATGAATTCGCTTGCTCAACATATTAGAAAATCTCCTAAATTCCAGTTTTCTTCTATTAAGTGGTTCCCTGTAGGTCGAGTGCAAAGCACGAAGAAAACATTTTTAAAGCTGATTAAATTTCCTATAAAGCGAATGTTTTTTTCGTCAAAATCAGATAACTACAACTTAAGTTATGATATTTGTTAAATGGGAAAAAATGGACCAAAAGACTTTATAAATTAACCATGTTTTGGAGTTTTTGAAAGAGCCATAACTTCATTTGTAGTCAACCGATTTTGATGTTTAAACACTCGTTTTATAGAACATTTTTCCACTTTTAGAAAATGTTCTCTTCATGTTTTGCACACGATCCACAGGGAACCAATTATTTCGTGAAAATTTAAATTTGAAATTTTCTAAAATTTCGAGAGTGCGCAATCATATGTAGGGCTCCACTCTGGATAGCCACACAATGTTTTTTCTTTTTAATTTAAGGTGTATTATTTTTTCAAATTTAACAGGAAAATTTGGTTTAAATTTTTACAAAATGAGTCGATTTTTTTGGGACGGCTCTTGGACTAAAATATGTATAGTATCGCACATCGTAATATTTATATATTATATATTTTAGGCAAATGGAATATTACTATGTCAGGTATAATAAATGTAGCTCTCTATATCAAGGGAATGATATAATAATAAAAATAATTTTAGAGCTTATATAAATTTAAATAATTGCATTATATTCATGTAAAAAATATACATACATAGTTTACTTCTAAATTATATTTTTAAAACTCAAAATGAAAGAAACTAAAAAGAATCTAGTATGAATCGGCCTAAGTCGTCGTCATCTACTAGGAGGTGCAAATTGTATATTGCATTGGTAAGTTTTTTTTATTGTAGTTTCTTTATTATATATTTATTTTATTTATAAATAGAACAAAAGTTGTATCTTTTTGGCTAAAAAATTGTATCTTTGTTTACATACATGCAAACTCACTGGTAAATGTACATACATAACTACAAATACTTATATATTTATATACATAATTGAATTTTATAGATAGACATCGCAATAAACCTTTCTGATTCTTTTCACTCTTGCCTCATGCCTACTATTGTGATTTTTTATATGGTCCCCCTCTCAGTGAAGAACTAAAAAAATTTAAAAAGTACAAAATGCTTGTTCTAGATTTGCTTACTCTTTTAACTTCAGAGAACACATTTCACGTAAATTAATAGAAAAAAAATTCTGAATATGGAAAATAGACGTTTGCTTGCTTCACAATAGTTGTTTGTTATATAAAGTTATAAATACTGGCACACCTGATTATTTATATAGCTTGTTAAGTAAGAGATCAGACCATCACACCATACATCTCAGAAATACTCATCAACTTTACAATACTTAACAACATAGTACTAAAAAAATTGAATCTTCTTTCTCCGCCTTTTCTTCTAAATTATTAAATTCTATTCCACCTCGTTTATTTAAACTCATAGAGTCTTCTTTCAAAAGTAAGTTAAGAGACCACCTCTTCAACATTCAAAAAAATGTAGATCACCTTATACCAAACTTAAATTAGTCATGCATTCTTTTTCACCTCATATATTTAATTATATATTTTTAAATTATTTTAATTCTTTTCTTTTGATCAATTTTTATTTTGCTATTTAAATAAATACAACCAAGTCATTTATTTCTTTTCTTTAATTTTATTTTGCTCTTTAACTTTGTTTTGATCATTCTGTTTTTCTTTCTTTTAAATAAATACATCCAAGCCCATTTATTTATTTATTTTTATTTTACTTTTTCTAATTTTTTTTGATAAATTATGGTGTTTCTTTTAAATAAATACATCCTAGCCATATAACTGTATTTATTGTTCTAATAATAATTTTATAGTGCAAATAGCATGTCATTATGACACTTTTTTACCTGAGCTCTTTTTAGGTATTATATTATGAGTTAAATTTAATTTTTGTTATTCAAGAGACTGATGCCAAGTCATAAATTTATTGATCTTATATTTATTTAATAATTTTTTTTGTTTTTAGCATCTTATATTTATCTGACTTCTTTTTTTATCCTCTCTTTATTATTTTTTTATTTATTTTTTTTCTTTTGTTAACACCGCATTGATGTACAAATCTTCAAATTATACAATTTTGATTATTTGTTAATTTTGTTTGTCAGTTTATTATTAGTTTATTTTATTTTGAGGATTGACAAGTATAAATATGTTAAAAAAAGAAAAAAAAAATAATTAAAATTTAATAAGAAAAAAAAATGTTTTTTTCTTAATGTTATACTGTACACAATAAATAAATAAAATAAAAATCATTTATTTCCTGTTAGAGTATACATACAATGGTTTGTATTAGTCTATTATTTATAATATAAGATTTTCTAACAAAAAAGGGAGATGTTCAGGGTGCACCCTGCTCTTCCACATCCCCTATTACAATGTGCTCTGTTTTATTCTTATGCTCAGTGCAAATTTAAAAAAAATTGTTCTTATATATTGTAATAATTATCTGTTCCTTGGCCCCATATTTGTACATGATTTATGTTTCTCTGTACAAATTATCTTAATTAAAAACATTTTGGTTATAATTAGTTATTTAGTGTATAAGAAATCTAGGGGAAGTGGAAGAGCAGTAAAGCAACTGAACTTCCTCCTTTTTATTTTTTAAGATAATATTTTATATTTTAAACCTATGTTGTGTTGCAAAAATTCTGGCGCGGTGTTCCGCATGTCGGGCGAATTTCTTTTGGATGCGTGTTTCCGTGCTTTTTACATTATATAAGTTTACAACTACTAAATAAATAATTCCGGCGCGGTGGTCCGCTGTCGGGCGAATTTCATTTAGAATGCGTGTTTCCGTGCTAAACAACCCATTTCTTGCTTATGCTAGAACCATGCCCATAGCGTGGTTCCGGTTCATGCTTTAGAGCCTAAGCAGTTACTTAATTGTCTAGCACTGCTCGTAACTCATTTTGTCTGTATTTTCCAAAGGAAATGCGCATAATCATCCAGTTGTTGTACAAAACTATGCCTCTAAAATTAGAAGTACGCACTATTATTTGCACTAGATTAAAGCTTAGTTACTTATCTTTAAGCTTAGTCAGTTATCTTTAAAGGTTTTAGCGCATTTCCCTTTGGAAAATACAGACAAATGATTACGAGCAGTGCTAGACAATTAAGTAACTGCTTAGGCTCTAAAGCATGAACCGGAACCACGCTATGGGCATGGTTCTAGCATAAGCAAGAAATGGGTTGTTTTGCACGGAAACCCGCATAATAAATGAAATTCGCCCGATAGCGGACCACCGCGCCGGATTTATTTATTTAGTAGTTGTAAACTTATATAATGTAAAAAGCACGGAAACACGCATCCAAAGGAAATTCGCCCGACATGCGGACCACCGCGCCAGAATTATTTTCTAGTTGTAAACTTATATTAGGTAAAAATCGATAAAAAATTACTGTCCTAACTAGGATTTGAACCCAGGTACTCTGGTTTGAGTTTTCGCATCCAAAGGAATTCGCCCGACATGCGGACCACCGCGCCAGAATTATTTTCTAGTTGTAAACTTATATTAAGTAAAAAAAACGATAAAAATTATCGACCCTTCAGGATGTGAACCAGGAACCCTAAGTTTGAGTGGTCGTATTGACTTCGGACCACTGGCATTCAACTCAGAGGCCAAAAAACATTGAAAACGACACCCTACTCGAAATTTAATTTTTACGACCGTAATTTTGGTTTTTCTATAATTTTTGTGGTTTTTTCGACTTTTTGGTAACTTAAAGTGGTCGTATCGACGTCGGACCGGTTTCATTCGATTTAGCGCCCAAATTGCATAGAAAACGACACCTACTCAAAATTTATTTTTTATCGACCTAAATTTTGGTTTTCGGTAATTTTACAGTGTTTTTTTCGATTTTTAGGTCACTTGGAGTGGTCGTATCGACTTCGGACCGGTTTCATTCGATTCAGCGTCTCAAAAACATAAATATTAACCTTTTTCGCGGCAAAATATTAACCCTGAATTTTGCCGATTTTTTTGAAAATTTCGCTGACTCAGCAAACCGGGTTGATGACGTCACAAAAACCTGGTTTCAATAGGGTTGTGTCCTCTCCAAGGTTGATTTTTGTACCAAGTTTGGTTAAAAAATATTAATCCGTTCGAAAGATAGAGTGTTTACAAGAAAGTGTCTAGAAATACATATATATAATATATATATATATATATATATATATATATATATATAATATATATATAATATATATATATATATATTATATATATTATATATATACTATATATATATATATATATATATATATATATATATATATATTATATATATATATATATATATATATATATATGAAGTCTCGCAAAACGTATGTTTTCGTCATTAAGGACCTCTGAAACGGATTTGTGTCGTGGTCCGAGGTTCGAATTCCGTCATGACGCCTATCGCATTGGCGAATTTCCAAAGGAAATTCGCTAAAATAAATAAACCTTTTTTATTTTTTATTTATTTTTTATTTACTACTCTTTGCCAAGTTGTCACGGTCGAGGAGTGGAGGTGTACTGGAATATTTGGATCTCGAACATCAGAAGGAAGGATTTACTTCTAGAGTTGAACGGTGTTAAAAACCCGTTCACACATCCGAGTCTTATATAATATATATGTATATATATATATAATATATATATATATATATATATATATATATATTAATATTATATATATATATATATATATATATATATATATATATAATATATAATATATATATATATATATATATATATATATATATATATATATATATATTATATATATATATATATATATATATATATATATATATATATATATATACATACACACAGAAAGGATCATTTCCTATTACATTAGGAATTTAAAATAAAGAGCTATATATAGAACTTTTACCCTAGAGAGAATAAATTCCATGTACTTTAAATTTTACTTGATTGAATTTTATCACAAAATCGTGGTCAACTGTAAGGTAATTGCTCATTTCTGGCGTAAGTATATAAAAATGTTTGCTTTAATGCAACACTGGGATGTATTGAAGGTTAAATCTATTTAAACTTTTCTACGGCGAATTATTATTATATTTTCTACTTTACATTAAATTAACTTAAATTCTAAAAGCCTTTCCCTATAATTTAAAATTATTTATTAATATTTGACCTCATTTTAATTTTAATCACTTTTTATATATTCCATCATTATTTTTTACTAAATTAAAATAAATTTTTTGTCTAGAATCTTCCTTTTATCATTCTGGACAAAAACGAAACGGCGAGGGATTTGAAAATTGTTAAATTTATTATGCTATTCTTTATGATTATTCTTAAAATTTTAATTTACTTCAGTATATATTTATTTAAAAAGGTTGTATTTATCGCAAGTTGAAGAAGCAATCGAAGAATAATCAGCTACCGTCGATACTTGCTGTTGGAATATCCCTGCACCGGTATCGGCATAACGCCATCATCAGCAGGCGGGGCAACACTCGAGCTCTCAACTAATTAAGTTATATTAGTGAATAACTTCTAGTATCAATAAGCACGACGAGCCCTCTGAAGATGACCTTCAAAAGTCTCGTCGTGCTCATTGAGACTAGAAGTTATTCACTGACATAAATGTTTTAGTTGAGAGCTCGGATGTCGCCCCGCCAGCTGATGAAGGCGTTATGCCGAAAACGGACCAGGGATATTCATATCCAACAGCAAGTATTGATGGTAGCTGATTCTTCGATTTTTTATTTATTTATTTATTTTAGATATCTTCGATTAAAAGCAATGCTAATAGCTAGCAATAAATAAGATAATATAATTATAATTTTATTTGATTTATTTATAATTGTATAAAAAGAAATATTCAAGAACCAAAATTTTTTATAGTTTTGCTTCCGAGAAATAATAAAATATTTTGAGGATTCTTATAGAAACAACATGTTTTTAAAATAATAAACACGTTTTAAAATTTTTTTGATTATACTTGACTAGTTAACTCGACATCACTTCCAGCTGGAAGATCCGTAAGTCTAGCGAATTAGCTTTGACACTAATTAATGAAATAAAACAACCCCACTAATGATATATATTTGACATAGCCAGGTTTCAATCTTAACAGATCATCATCAGTGCCGGCGAACAGCGAAGAAAAGAGTCAGGAGACAGCGGTTACAGTTTTGTTGAGAGTTATAATATATCAGCTATAGTATATATATATATATATATATATATATATATATATATATATATATATATATATATATATATATATATATATAAATATATATAATATATATATATATAATATATATATATATATATATATATATATATATATATATATATATATATATATATATATATATATATATAGCTTGCAGCAATGCGAGCCAGTTCATAGCAATTTTTTAAAGAAAATTCGCTAGATATAGGGAGGGAATGGTACTATCTTTTGATAGGACAACATTTTTAACACCTAATATTCTCTTATATTCGGGCTGTCTCTAATAACCAAGACTATTTAAAATTAGAATCAGTGATATTAAAGTAGAATAATAACGTAATTTGGTTTGGACGTTATTTGAGTAAGTTATTTTATAGGTGAATTAAAAAGTTATAATGTTAACACAAGAAAATTTTCTTCATCCGAATTTCAGAAATTTGTATTTCAAAAATGAGTTTTAAAAGGAAATCGTAAATTGAACATAGTTATAAGAATAAGAATAAGAATAAGAATAAGAATAAGAATAAGAATAAGAATAAGAATAAGAATAAGAATAAGAATAAGAATAAGAATAAGAATAAGAATAAGAATAAGAATAAGAATAAGAATAAGAATAAGAATCTAAGTTATAAGAATAAGGTGTCCAAAAAGTCCTATGGGAAATGAGAGAAGACTATAAGTTCTATAAGAAGACTATAAGACTAAGAGATTTCTATACGAAGATTAGTTCATTGAAGCGCTTAAGCATTTTTGCTGTTAAAAGGAATATATTTTATTACTATTTTACATGAAATATAAAGGAAAAGATAAGGGAAATGATGGAAATGTCCTTGTTTTCTTATTCTATTCCCCTACATATAGTCAAGATTTCATCAAACCAGACAACAAAACATAAAATCTTTGCATCAAAATAAAGAAGCATTTTACTATCTCCAAATCCTAAGCAACGTAATGCATCAAAAACTTAAAAAATAACAACTATAAATTGAACAAAAGAATTTTCTTTTCCTTCTATCTGATTTTTATTTTATAGTCAGTAAATTAATATGTCCCACATTTAGAGCTTTTATGTACTTTGTATGCCTGAGTGTCGTTGAGGAGTTTAATTGACATCTTGATCCGGTATAAGTTGTAATTTTCTTTACATTTTATTATTTTGAATAACAAAGAACAAGATATGTCAAAAATAAATTTTTAACAACGTTAAAAATACCAGAACCACCACTTAACATACGAAGACAATATCTGACTGACAACACTTCATCAAATTATACTCTCAAATCTCCTTTACTCACAACTATTGTCGATTTAAACAACAAAATAAACAATAATCATCGATACTGGCGACATAAAACACCTCCATTACACATAAATAGATACAAACCATTACAACCTCACCTCAACCAAAGTATATACCAACATAAATTACTCCCAATCTATCAAATTTATTTTGAAGATATCTACCAAACAATATGATAATAAACATACCAAAACTTACTTATCCGTACAACTACATAACTTTCCATGAACAACTATACAATATACATCCACAACCCACCTATATAATATTAACTGACGGATCAAAACAAGACAAAACTGGTTACTCATATTATGACTTACAACTAAAAAATTGGGTAAAATTTTTTCATGCCCACAGTACACTAACATATTTACATTAGAAAGCTTAGGAATCTTACAATCTCTTAATAACATTACAAAATACTCAAAACAAATACACTATTGCTTGCGACAACCAAGGAATACTTACAAAACTATCCAACATTTCACTCACTTCCAAAAATGGATCACAATATAATTGTATATCCTACAAAGAATAAGACGAACTGACCAAAAAACAGTACAAACAAATAGACTTTATATGAATAGTCAAACTTATGGAGTCCAGGGTAATGAACAGCTGGCAAAAAATCAAAAAAAATCACTCGAGCTATAAATACTGCCAGTGATCTTATACAGTATCAAAAAGAAAATGCTAGTAAAGGACGTGGAACACCAAGACTCAAGAAAGAACCAGAAAAGGGGAAATTTTTAAAGAAATCATCAGATAGTCCGCCTAAATCTTGGTCAGGAAATCGAGACTAAGTCAGAGAAGAGAATTGTCTCTAAACAGATTAAGAAGTCAACGATGCAGAATTGCATTTATCAATATCACTACAAGATTGGTTAAGCGACTCACCAGCATGCCACTCCTGCCCCCACAATAGACAAAAACACACTACTAGACTGCACAAAATACAATGACAGGAACGGACAAAATTATATCAAGATGTGAAACTTCTAAGATATCCATAGGACACATACTGAAAAAAATCAAAGACTTGCTCTTCTCAAAATTAAAAATGATAATAAATACACGCAAAATCGTAAATAAAATTAACTATTCCCTTTTTAAAAAGGCCCTTCAAAAAAAAATAAAAATTTTTTCTAAGAGAGGGGACCCCCCAAAAAAAAAAACCAAACCCTAACATTTAAACCCCCGACGTAAAAAAATAATAACATGAACCTTTTACCTAGGACCCGCGTGTCGGATCAACTTGATTGAGGTATTTCTGTGGTTCACTCAATTTTACAGGCAATGCCAGTTGGAATCATTAAAAAGTCAGTCCATAGACTGCATAGGCAACCTTTTTTGGAACTCTTGCAAACTACCTATACAATATAATCCTATTCAAAACACTGTTTTTATGAATATATGAGAAAAAGAAAAAGATAATTCAAGACTTTAGAAATTGGTCCCCATTTCCACCCATAAAAAATGGGCTCATGCAGGTTCATATTTACAATTAAAATTTCAATTTTGGTAATTATTACTTAAACGTGGTAATTTTTATACCAATTTTAAAAAAAACCACACATTAAATTCTAAGAAACTTGGTTCTTATAAATTTACCAGTCTGTTTTAGTAAATATAAAAAATGAAGTTTTAGCTCAAAGGAAAAAATGAGCTTAGCCCTACCCCCTAGCTTAGGTTTATGCAGGGGATAGGGGGGGGGGTGGAATATTGGAAAGAGAGGGACTCACTGAACAAGAATATATATATTATATAATATATATATATATGATGATATTATATTATATATATATTATATAGTATATTATATTATTATATATATATATATTCCCTTTACAGTTTTTAATTTTGGTTTATCAATACGGATTATTTACTCTTATACTTATTTACTTCTACAGCATTGTACATCTTAGTGACTTCGTGAAGTGTACGACTTCATGTTTATGGAAGTGTATGAGAAACAACTTAGTTGATTGCTCTAATTTTGAAAATAAGGTTATTTTTTAATAAAATATTGTTTACTTGCTTCAACAATTTTTCCCATAGTATACGATCTAAGTGAATGCTTTTAATGATTTATGGGCACTTATGTATAAAAAAAGTTATTCAAGTCTTTAGACTCCAAAATACCGATGGATATAAGAGCATCATGTTGTTACTTGGCTGCGAAGTGCCAAAGCCGCAGAGCGGCCGAGAAACCGTAGACCTCTTTTTTTTAAGAAAAGGCCTCATATGAGGGCTTTTATTAAGTAAGATAATCGAGTAAAATAATTGACTTCACAGTCATTTTCTGATGACAATCATTATAAGCTCAATGCAAAGTTCGATTTGGGTCTACGTTTAAATTTATTTAAAAAATTTCTAATTTGGGACGGTGGTCCGCATGTCAGGCGAATTTCCTTTGGAATGCGTGCTTCCGTGCTTAACAATCCATTTCTTGCTTAAGGATCCGGTTTATGCTCTATTACTTGAGCAGCGTTTTCAACTTTTTGGTCATATAAATGGTCGTATCGGGTTCGGACTGGCTTTGTCTATTCAGCGCCCAAAAATAAATAGAAAACAACACCCTATCGAAATTTATTTTATGGTTTTCTTGACTTCTTGGCCACTTAGAGTGATTGTATCGACTTCTGACCAGTTGCATTTGATTTTAGTCTTTTTGGGGCGAAAAATGTTATCCCCGAATTTTACCAATTTTTGTAAAAATTTGCTGACTGAGCAAACCGGTTCAATGACGTCACAAAAATGAAATTCGGCGGGCATTATTGTAGGTCTTATTTTAGTTTCGTAGGTAGTTTTGTAGATTGGCAACCCTGGAGTAACCGAGGCTTGGTGCACGTTTTTTTAGGGGAGGTTACAGGTTGTTGTGGTGAGAGCCACCAAGAAGTCAAATCTTTAAATTTATAGTTTTAACACCTTATGATGGATCCAAATTGAGTTTAACACAAAAGTGGATATCTAAGGTTAAGCAGTGATTAACTCGAAAATATAAAGACCTATAAATAAATTGTATTAGCGTCATTTTGTGATTAATTTGGGATCGGACAAAGTGAGATATTGTGATCATTAATTTTGAGTCCCAGCGGATGGATTTAATTGATTATCTTTGGTCTTGCACCATTTAATTCATCAATACACAGGTTGGCCTATTGATTCTTAACCCTACGCCTGGGTCCAGAAACGGAGTGGAGTAACCCTGTTTTCTGGCCCATATCACCCTATCACCACAAACATCGATTTTTATTATTTTTTTGTTATCTTTTAATTTTCCGAGAAGTTATTATAATATTATTTTGTATCGGGTGCACAGTTTCATGTTAGGAAGACAGGAGACTGTCTTTAGGATAAGTTTGTAAAGGGGGATAAGTTTGAAGGTGTTCTTCAAATGACCTACTTGACCGGCAGCTCAATTGCTTGACCCAACCGCTACAGAAGGTATTATATAAAAATCTATCTTTTATTGCTTACTCAACAGACTGGTCCCCATTTAACCAAGATTTAATTTTCTTATCTCTTTTACTGGGCTTACAACTGAACGACAGCTGTAATTACCTCAGTATATTGTTTTCTATCAAAGCTGTATCGTGTCTCTTGTTTTATCTTAACAACCAAGATTTCTAAAACCCACTGTTTTATATCGTTACCACTTTTCTCTAGCCTATCTATCATATTCAATCTTCAGATACTTATTGCTTCTTACCTTATTTTAGCTAAATGCCCTTCACTTCAGGCTCTAAATTTAATAGGTGTGGTGTTATCCTGATCTCCATACCCTCTCCCACGGACTGGTTTCCCCTTTTGCCAGTCATCCTTACCTTTACCCCTCCTAGTACCAATAGTAACCATCCCTCCTTTTCCTCAGGCAACCTACTTAAAAAGGGGTGGCGCTCAAAAAGAAAGTGACAGCTCCAGTCAAGAGGCAAGATGATAGACTCATGCCCATTCTGCATTCAACTCCCATTCTTGTCATTCCCATTGGCCTTCTTCAAAATCTTAATTAAAACATGTGGTTTATCTTTACTATAGATATAGATCCTCTTTTTCTTTAACTAAATCATTGTAACAATTATTTCACAGAATTTAATAAAAAATCATTAAATTATAACGTACATATTAAAGTACGAAGCACGATGAAAAGTAAAACTCACTTAATGTTAACAGGGTTGCCAATAAAATTAAGTAAAATAAACGTAAATGGGTTTATGCTCATGGGCAGTTATACCGATTTTAGCTATTTTTTTGAGTCAGCTATCAGCTGATCACGTATGAAAAAATTTTTATACACATTTTAGTTTATAAAGTATACACACATTTGGTTTATATATTACTTTAGTTATAACATAGCTATGTTAGGTAATTGCCCCTTAATATGATAAGCTTAGTTATTTATTATATAAATAAAAATTACTTCTGTGTAGTAATCTGTTTTTATTTAAATTTATAACTAATTAATAAATTTTGGCCTATAATTTATTATTTGTCAGACTAGACTGATGTATAGCGTTTTCAACCACCATTTAAATCTTTTAAAATTATTTAAATGTAAAAACGTTGAGAAGTGATATCGTCGAGCAATAAACTCACAGCTAAGTCATCCATAAAAGATTACTACTGCTTTACGGCCCATAAACGTGAACCACAAAGTGCATTGCAAGAAGTTACGTTTCATTACGCATTTGCTTTTTGATCTTTTTTGGTCTTTATTGTTTAAAAAAAGTGTTATAATTGTTTTCAAGGTTAAATAAAGCAAAAGCCCGCCTGATTAGGCCGCTTTGCAGGTTGATATATAGGGCCCTTGTGTCTAACACTTGATATGATTGAATATACAAACAAATTTTAGGGAATTTTCATTATTTAAATTAGCTTATGAGGTTGTTCGGATGAAGGATGTGTAGTTCTGCAGCAGCGCCGATCCCCCAAGGTAGCGGAGAAAATACTAAGCTTGTCGGTTATAATCGGTTAGATTCGTTTATTTTCGGCGTGACTTGTTATTAGAAATTGAAAATTTCAAATAACATTCAATTGAAATTGAAAATTAGCGTGATTTGTTATAAGAATTTGTTAATTTTAACTTATTCTGTACGTTTTATTAAAAAAAAATCTTTTAATTTTTTCTTTTGATATTTATTTTTAAATTCCTTTTAAATTTTCTTATTAAACTCAATAAGGCCTAAGTATAAAAATATGTAAGGCCTTATTGTATAATATGTAAATGTCTATATGGCCTCCAAGGGACTATATCGAGTCTTATAGGCCCACGAAGTAAGGCGAGGCGACGAAAATTTAATAGATACATAGAAAATTTCATGCTTTTAACGCCGCGGCATGCATGTTTTTAAGGCCCATATTTTGTTGGGTCATATATCCGCTTTGAGCAGGTTAAGTGTTTGGATACGTGGCCTCTGATAATAAAAAGTATTTACTGTCTGAGGGCGATCAAAGCGTGTTTAAAGACGTGTCGCAATATGAATTTGGTGATTTTAACGAATTTTCAGAGGAAAAATGAGCTTATAAGGTTGGGTTCATGGAGGGGAGATAAACTTTTGGAAGGAAAGGACTCACTGATCAAGAGTACATACATACACACACACACACACTATATATATATATATATATATATATATATATAATATATATATATATATATATATATATATATATATATATATATATATATATATATATATATATATATATATATATATATATATATAATATATATATATATATATATATTATATATATATATATATTATATATATATATATATAAAAAAGAAGAACTAAGGTGAGCGTTAATGGAGTTCATCTTAATAAAAGAGGAAGAAGTCTCTCACCAAAAATATATTTCTTTTTAGCAAAGCGCTTTCAACCTAACTAGAGGTCATCATCAGTGCTAGCCTAACAAACAAAATAATACAATAAATCAGAAAATAAGGAGAAGCTAAAAACTAAAAGAAAAATAAACAATCAAGTAAACTAATTAATAACAAGAGTCAAAAAATTAAAATAAATATACAAATAAACAAAATAACAAATAAATAAATTAAAAAGAAAGACAATAGTAAAAATTAAAAATACCGTTGAATAAAGAAGAGGGTGGTAATGAGTCTTACAGATCAGATATCAAAGATAGACTGACTGGCGCTGGTGTGGCGCTAGTAAAAGGGCTTTCAGAAGGGGCGTTCTTTCTCCCCCCTTCATTAATATTATTATCGCCCAGTGTCTCCTGGCTTCTCAAAATTTCGAGTTTTTCTAAGAAGTCCATTTTTTCTTCCTTTACCAATGAAATGGAGGCATCCAACTTTGTGTGGTCCATCATGATGATTCTCTGTTCTAAATGTTGGTAAACTTGCTGTCCGATCTCCGTGTATGCCCCCAGCCCTGGTGCTTATACTC
The DNA here is from genome assembly GCA_018340805.1 of Microvelia longipes. Taxonomy (NCBI): domain Eukaryota; kingdom Metazoa; phylum Arthropoda; class Insecta; order Hemiptera; family Veliidae; genus Microvelia; species Microvelia longipes. The sequence goes on from JACMZG010001908.1 coordinate 16,917,422, forward strand.
TTCCAGTCTGACCTAAGTATTCGACCTGGCAGGTACCGCACTGAACCTTGTAAATGCCACTTCTAGCCCCAGGCGGAACAGGGTCTTTAACGCTGCCTAAAATAGTTCTAAGGGTCTTATTATTAGAAAAACTAACTCTCAAGTCATTAGACTGAAGGATGGAAGCTAGACGTTGTGAAATACTGCTATATATGGAATAGAGCACCAAACTTTATCAACTGAACTACGTTCTGCACCCATCATTGAAGAGCTAAACGACGATTTTTCTTTCGTATAAGTTTGTCAATCGTAAGAGTTTATGGAAGTTTTGGAACTGTGCCTTAGTCAAGATTATTTTTCGTTTGATGGCAACTTTTATAAAGGTAAAGGAGGCTTAGCTATGGGCGCACCTATCAGCCTTAGTGCAAATATTTTAGCATTATTTCTATCATGAGTTTGTTGAGGACCGTGCTCGTAATCCTTACCTTAAGTACATATATTTTGGAAAAGGTACGTCGATGACGTCTTCGTAATCTGGACTGGTTCTGAACATAATTATTATCTTTTTAGAGTACCTTAAACCCGTCTTAAAACCATAAAGTTTACTCACGAAATCGAGCAGAACGGCGTTTTAAATTTTTGATCTTACTATCTCTAGGAAAGATAATATTTAAGGTTTGAAATTTATAGAAAACCTACTGCCACCAACAACGTGATTCCGGCCGATTCCCAACATCCTTGGATGCATAAAATGGCAGCTTTTAATGCTTTGGTCCACGACTATTAACTACACCCCTCGACTCAGAAGCTTATAATAAGGAACTAAACACGATTTATAACATAGCTTTAGGAAACGGTATAAGGTTGACTTGATTGACAACTTATACGAAAGAAAAATCGTCGTTTAGCTCTTCAAATGATGGGTGCAGAACGTAGTCAAGTTGATAAGTTTGGTGCTCTATTCCATATATAGGCAGTATTTCACAACGTCTAGCTTCCATCCTTCAGTCTAATGACTTGAGAGTTAGTTTTCTAATAATAAGACCCTTAGAACTATTAGGCAGCGTTAAAGACCCTGTTCCCGCCTGGGGCTAGAAGTGGCATTTACAAGGTTCAGTGCGGTACCTGCCAGGTCGAATACTTAGGTCAGACTGGAAGAAGTATAAGCACCAGGGCTGGGGAGCATACACGTAGATCGGACAGCAAGTTTTACCAACATTTAAGAACAGAGAATCATCATGATGGACCACACAAAGTTGGATGCCTCCATTTCATTGGTAAAGGAAGAAAATGGACTTCTTAGAAAAACTCGAAATTTTGAGAAGCCAGGAGACACTGGGCGATAATAATATTAATGAGAGGGGAGAAAGAACCCCTTCTGAAAGCCCTTTTACTAGCGCCCACACCAGCGCCAGTCAGTCTATCTTTGATATCTGATCTATAAGACTCATCTACCACCCTCTTCTTTATTCAACGGTATTTTTTAATTTTTACTATTGTCTTTCTTTTTAATTTATTTATTTGTTATTTGTTTTATTTGTATATTTTATTTTAATTTTTTGACTCTTGTTATTAATTAGTTTTACTTGATGTTATTTTTCTTTTTAGTTTTTAGCTTTCTCTATTTTTCTGATTATTGTATTATTTTGTTTGTTAGGCTAGCACTGATGATGACCTCTAGTTTAGGTTGAAAGCGCTTTGCTAAAAAGAAATATATTTTTGTGGAGAGACTTCTTCCTCTTTTTATTTATATATATATATATATATATATATATATATAATATATATATATATATATATATATATATAATATATATATATATTATATATATTATATTATATATATAATATATATATATATATATATATATATATATATATAATATATATATATATACTAGAGGAGGCATAGCCTACCTCAATACATTGGGAAGCCTGAAACATCATTTTGAGGCTCTTAGGGGCTTTGTGTAACCTTATAGAAACATCCATTAAGTGTTAGTTAATGTTATATTAAGGTTATATAAGCTTCCTTGAATATGGCTCCGGTTTACACAAAATAATGATGTATATTTTTGCCAATAAAGAACTTGTACAAAAAAAATTGAACCAATAAGGCTTCTCTAGTAATATATTATCTCCGGATACAGAAAATATATACAGGAAACAAGTGAAATTACCCTGCTCGTTCGTATACCTAATAAAATAAGGATATTTTTTATTTTAAAATTCCCTAGAAATTGTAATAAAACTTTAGTAAACGTATTAGTTTTTTCTTAAAAAACTTGAAATGCAATTTTGAAGCTGCAGACTTGTCTAGATTGGATCAACATGCAGATCCGGTTTCGACAGACACGATGTGACAATTTCAAGAACCTATCTGAGGTTGAAAATTCTTGGAAATATGGATAGGAGCCAAATTATGAAGTATATGCAAGTATCAACTGATCTCTAGACAAAGTTTGAACAGTTTTATTAAAAGCGTAAATCATATGTATCATGATTAGGAACACAGCAAATTTATTTTTATCTCTTAAGGTGTGCAAAGCGAATGACATTGCACGTCCTCCTCTTGTATAATAATAATAATAACATTATTATTTATATATAAATATTTTATGTATAAAATATTTATATATTCTTGTCATGCGACACTTTGTTAGTTTTCTTTCGTGGTCAGGGAACTCGAAAACTTATTCATTTTGCAGTCCCAACCTTTTAGATTGTTATGAGAGCTAAACTATGACGGAATTATTTTCAAAGGATATTCGCAGCATGGATTTGAGATGTCAGATTAGAAACATATTAAATATTTTTGTTTAAGTACAGTATTTTGCACAATTGCATTAAAGTCGATATTTCAATACATAGTATGTATCCAATTTTTACATAAATATCCCTCATTCATTGTTACTTTAGTTAAAATTATTTTATCATAAAGACATGCCATCCATTGTTTTTCTTTTGTTTTTAATTATTTACTTTTACCAATTTTAGTAAAGAAGTCCGTTAGTAATAGCACGATTAATAAATCGATATTTAAGTTTGGTTAAGAGAGGAACTTAAATGTAGTTTAAGTGGGTTGTGTAAAGTACTCTACAGGACAACTGGTTTTATAATACAGAGGGAAAAGGATTAAAGCATAGTAATGAGAGGAAATTCAAATTTTATGATTTTTTAAAAAAATTGAAATGTATTTCTAATTATAGCTAATAAGGAATTCTTAGACTTGAAGGAATATCTCCGAAAGGGAAGAAAAAAGAGTTAAAATGATGAATTAAAAAGAGATGGTGGGAAATAAGATGAAATTCTAAAAACCAAACAAATTATTAAGATAAGTAAAAATTTAATTATTTCTCACTCGCTCACAAAATAATAGGTTTATACTCAAGTTTTACACGAGTCTGTGTTGTTAAGACGATTCTTAACTACTTATTAAATGACATTTGGAGAGTTACAAACCAGCAATTAAGAAAAATGAAGAAAAATAAACACAAGTCATCTGGCGGTCAATTTAGCATAAACCTGATTAGATCATGCAGCTAAGTTGAAACAGTTTTTTTAGTGGTCCACTGGAAAGAAACTAAAAATGAGACACGTGACAAGTAGAAAAGCATTTAGACAGCTCTGACCTCCAGTGGCTACTGGAACCTAACAGTGCATAATCACGTCCTGTTTCATGTTTATAATTTTATTCTCGCACCGCAGAACTTACGAAAAAAGACAAAAGAAGCTTAAAATTGGTTTGATCAGCTGCAGTCGTTGTGTTTAGCTTATGTGTGACACTAATCGTATATATTAGCTATTTATAGCTCATTTTCTTAAGGTAGGGAGTTTAGGTTCAGTTTATTCTCTGATGTACAGAAAGTGAAATGCAAAATTTGTATCCACTGTAAAAAGAAGAGTTTTATGAACGGCGTACAAAAGAAAACATTTTTAGTACAGTTAGAAGTTCATCTATTTGCCGAGAGGAGCACTGAAGACCACATTTTTGTTGTAGTATAGCCATAGCTTCACTAGATGGCAACACTGTTGTTTCAGTACGTCTTTCTTCCGTTATCTATTTCATTGTTCTTTATAATCAAAATTAAATTTAAATTAATTACATATTTATATTCATTAAATAAAAAAGTATTATTTATAGTGTTTAATAGTGATTTAAGTGACTCAGAGTTGATAGCAACTCCACCAGAGTTAAATTTTACGCGATTAAAAAGGTAAAAAATGTGTTTAGTAAAGGCTATTTATGTTGTTATTAATACACTTTACCTCAGAAAAATTGATGATGTCATTTTCAGCACTTCAGGTGGTCTGATTGAGCTATAACCGGTCTTAATTAATTTAAAATGTAAAGAATTACCTTAAAATGTAACACTTCTTTTATAAGTTATTTAAAATTTTAAAATTTAGGTAAAGCCATAAGGCTTTGATGAAGGTATGTTTTGTTTAATATTTTTAAGTCTATAGACTTAAAAAAACTTGAGTTTGAGGTACTTAAGATATTTTTATTGCCATATAAATCAGATTCCTCACACTCATCCTAATCACTTTGGACTCACTTCTCTTGTCGTCAAAATACGTAAATCACCTATATAATTTATATTGAAGTTTCCAGTTCTACAATGTACCGATATTTAACTCTTAAACATAATCATACAAGAAGTCACAATTACAACAGACCCACAAACACGCATAAACAGACTAACTTGGTAAAAACCAACTTGGTAAAAACTAACTTAAAAACACCTTCAACAGATTATTTAGTTTAAATTCCATCATTGAGTTTAGATTTTTAGTGCGAACACAATCCTTTTTCCATATACCTATGGAATAAATCAGAAAAGTAAATATGTTACCCTGTCATCGAGAAAAATGAAACACTATTTTATTGGCTTCCCAATTAATAATTTATATTATGAGCTTAGTAAAATAGGGGGCTTCACCCTCTACTAATGATAATTATACTAATTATCATTACTAATGATAATGATTATTATATACACCAGGAATAAAGCATATGCTGTCAGCACCTCTGGGCCGCTTCGCGGCTACATTGTTGTCGTTTTGTATTAATTATTTTACACTAATTATTAATTATTTTATAAATATTATACATTATATTTTATATTAATTATATCATAACTATTATTTTATAACTATTATGCGGGCCCCTTATACATGAAGACCCGATAAGTGTTCTTTTCAGATAAAGACTCGCTAAATTATTCATATTTATTCATTTACTATTACTCCTGCCTGCTTATAGTTTGCACAAAATTAAATTGAATTTAAATACATTTTGATTCCACTTAAATTGAGATTAATAGATTTAATTAAGCCTTTTAACCTTTTTTCATTTGAACCATACGGTATACAGGAAAAGTATTCCTTTCGAAAAAATTCTGAATCCAGAATGTCACCCAAATCATTTGTTTCAAGAGATCTTTTCGACTTCCTAAATGGGTTTTCACAAAGTTGTCTGTTTGCGTGTGTGTTCTTATGTTTGTGCGTGTTTGTGATTGTGAGTTTATTATTATCTCTCAATGTATTTATGCTAGAGAGTTGAAACTTGATACAAAAATCAATCTTTGGGTATAATTAAGCTACACGGAAAGTTTTTTATTTATCACGTCACTGACCCCCAATAATTACTCAGCAAACGTCCTATAAATTATTGAACGCGAAAGAACTTGTCGATCGGTTTAAAGTTCAGCACAAATGTGGTCATATATAAGACCAACATGTGGGCCAAGTGTCATCTCATTAGTATTAGTTTAATTTTTATCGAATAAATTGTATAAGTTTTTAAGAAAGTTTCAAAAATCTGAAAATAATCCAATTGAGCTGAAATTTGGTACAAGTGTGTCTTTTCACGTAATACAGAAATATACTAAGTTTCGTTTCAAGTATATCTATGGTTTTTGTTGGATCATAAAAGTTAAGCAGCATCGAGCGAGGTCATGGAGGTATGGGTTACCGCTCGGAATAGAACTAATAAAGAAACTACTGAAAATTCAGAATAAAACTCCTTCCTATCTAAGGACGATCGAAGCGAGTCGGGTATAAGTTTGGCGAATTGTATTCTTTGAGGACGAGTGAAGCGAATAAGGAGCGAATTCGATGTGATGAGGAAAAGATTCGAGATACACCGTACCCGATTTAAAATGTTTAAAAAAAACGATTAATTTAGTTCACTCATTAATTGCAACGGACATGCTTGAATGGATCGGATTTATGGGATTACTTTGGTTTTAAATTGTCAGTACTAAAACTTAATAAGTTCACGAATAAGTAAATAACTTACTATAACCATAAAGTCATCACGCAACTAACAGCAAGCTCTTACTTAAGTTTTTTTTAATTTTCTCTGGATTAAATTTTAGCCATACGAAACATGTTCCCATTAAAAGTCAAACAAGAAAAAAATATAGTATAAAAATATTAACTTGTTTGTGGGAATTTAACTAAATTTGATGATAAAAATTTGTTCAAAAAGAAAAAAAATGAGCAAATAACATTATTTTTAATTATCTATAATTATTTTTAATAGTTTTTAGAAAATGATAACATAGTAATTTTTTTAATTCACTCATAGCAGGAAATTGATTTTGCTTTACGATTTATAGTCAGGAAAGTAAATTTCCCCTGATTTGAAAAAAATTAACAATCAGAGAAAGTATTACCTGCATAGAGAGATTAAATTACTTTAAAAATGCAAGGAGTTACGCTTAAACCTCCCAAGGGGTGCAGGAAAATGCTCTAAATGTTTCCCTTATTGATTACATTAGATAAGAAGTGTACTATTTACGTTGTTGAGGGTGTATTTTTTTGGAAGAGGGGATCTCCTGTCCAAGACTATATTACCACTTTTGAGGTTTACACACACACACACACAGATAGATATATATAATATATATATATATATATATATAATATATATATATATATATATATATATATATATATACATATATATATATATTATATATATATATATATATATATATATATTATATATATATATATATATATATATAAAGACAGATACACACAAAATTTAGATGTGTCTGTCAATTTTCTTCCTTCCTTCCTTTTCCTATAATATACCTACGGAATAAATTAGAAAACACAATATAATTGTGCGAGAGACAATTGTGTCAACTATTCATGTTTTGCAAAACTCGGTAGTATCAAATGATATAAATTAGGAAAAAGCAAAAAAACAGCTTTTTATTTATGACAGTTGCTTCCTTTAGTAAATAACTTTTTCAAGTCTGCTACTTGATCCTTTCTCATATTATTGCATTTGTTTTGTCAAAATGCCAATACGTAATAGGAACGTACAGCTGGAAATACATTTTAAAACAATTTAGTGAACTTGCAAACGTGACTTTAGTGCAAAAAGATTTACATACGTTCCAAGTTGATTGTTGGCTAAAAATAAATAAGAAAAACTTGTCAGTCCTTGTCATTTTTCTAGTTTGGATCTTCACGCATTGGTAATATTTTATACATTTTTATGTGCGAATATTTTAACGAATTTTCAACGGAAAAATAAGCTTTTGAGATTGGGAGCATGGAGGAACGGAGTAAATATTTTTTTACTGTGTGTGTGAATGTGTGTATGTATATATGTTGCATTTATTGTATGTTGCAATTATTGCATTTATGTATGTCTATGTACAAGAATTTGTTTTTAGACGCTTCTATTGGAGATTGGCGACAATGAATTTCGGACAATTTTTGGATCGAAATATAACTTAGTACAAAAATCGACCTCGATAATGTCCTGAACCCTATTGTTTTTACAAATATGTGTACAAAAATATGTATATGTGTACAAAATATGTGTACAAAAAGATGTTTGATTAGGCTGAAATTTAATACACATATGCTTACTGTGTATGGTTAGTGCACGTATAAATAATGTTTTAAATATGTATTATTAGCATTAGCACCGGTTTTATCGATTGACATATATCGATTAATGTATAAAGTATAAAAATTGGGTCCTAGGATAGACCATCACATTTATGGGTCGCGCATATAAAAATAGTTGAGAAACGCTATTCTATACCACACAAGTAGGCTCTATACCAAACATAATTTTTCTTTGGAAATTCTTTAAAATCTTCCAATTTCCAAAATCCTCACGTCATTGTAAAATAATAGACGACGAAAAAATAGGGCTAAGGAATAAATATAAAACAAACAATCTTCCATCACTAAGTAAACAAAACTAAATATATTATATATTATATATATAATTATTATTTATATATATATATATATATATATATTATATATATATATATATATATATAAGATGCGTCGAATGTATAGCCTAACCGCTGGTATCACAACATCGAGCCAGCATCCTTGTCAAATAAGAAAATAGAATATTCTGGAGAGCAATAGAAATCCACTCAATTCCGTCTTAAAAATAACATAGTAAACATTAGGACAACAAAACTAATCCCCAGCGACAAATCTGAGAGAGCAAATTAACTCAAATGCAACACCAACTTTACCAAGTCAGTATTTTTTTATTTTTTTTTAAATCAAATGTATATTTATTTAGCAAGGAAACTTACAAAATGACATGGCATAAATAAAAAAATAAAAAATACCATTTTTACATTTATAAAACCTAACTGTATCACTAATAGTTTTTATTTTTTTATTTTATTTATTATTTATTACAATATTAGTTTATACATACATACTATAAATATGTCATAAAGTTTGACAAAATTTAGATACTTAACAATTTTTGATTATTAACTTCAGAGCCTCAAAAAAGGTAATCCTTGGATTACCTAACAGGAGGCTCTTAGTCTCTTATATTATACAATTTTTCCTAATTGATTCACATATTATTTATTTATGTAGTTAAAATATATAAAATTTAATAAAAGGAAATAGAAAAAAAAAATAAAAATACTAATAATAATACTACTAATACGTAAAGTAATATAAAAAAAAATACATTACTAAAAAAAGAAAAGAGAAGAAAACAATTTTTTTGCTTACATAAATTAAACAACATAAAAATAAATGAATATTTATGAAATAGATAGCCAGTTCTTAATTTCAGATTTGAACTTGTTGTAGTATTTTAGATCTTCAATATTTCTTATGTATTATTGAGGAGTTTCAGTATCGCATCGAACAAACATTACTAAAGCATAGAGGATAAGGTAAGAGAACAACTTAGATCCTGTAACAAAACTCCATGATGACACACATCAAATTGTGTCATGACACTATGTTGTTGCATCAGATCTTGATAACCATTAACCAACACCATAAGGTTAAATTCCATTTCACCGACTCTGATGCTTTGAAATAAAATTCGATCAAGTTTAAACAAGAAAAACCAAACTTAAACGAAAATAAAGGAAACTTTGGAAGAAAAATATAAGAATGAAAAATATACTTCTAAAATATTTAATTGCCATAAAGGAATAAAATAAGATTGCAACGTAAAGTAACGCTTTGATTAGCAACCATATCATTGCAGTGGTAAACAAAGTAAAAAAAACTGTAAATAATACTGTATAAAGGTAATGAAGATAAAGAAATTCATTGGAATTGCAAGATTGATAATATCTCCTCACTGTTCCACCAAACATAATAAAAATAAATAAAATTGCTCCTCATATATTAAATAAATATACGGAAAAGTATATATGTATTCCCATAAATATTTAAATAATAAGAGAACAATTATTTTGAACGATAAAATAGGATTAATATACTAAAATATTTTCGAAAACGATAGCACAATTAGATGATCCATAAAATAAATTCCTCAAGTATTATATTAAAACATTTTATAAAAACTATCATGGAAATGGATCTCTGATTTCGATTAATTTTACTACTCTGCAGAGTAGTAATCAGCGGCCATTCTACGTGAACACTTCTATGATAATTAAGTTACAAAATTGCATACTATATTTAACGAAGTAAATGATTACATACTGCATATTACATAGTGCATACTATATTTAACGAATTAAATGATTACTTAACCCAAAAATATAATAGGTATAGAATGTCGGAAGGTATACCAGAGAGTCAGACAGAAGGTGGGGGTGAACTCGGTGCTGGCATCTAGCGGCAGCTCTGAAACTAACTCTCCTTAGCATAACATTCTTTCCACTTTTTTAAGTTATTATTATGAAATCATCAGGTTTTTTATTACCATCTTAACGACACGAGTGTCTACTTGAAATTTGTTATTATTATATGAAACAAGTATGCATTTGGGTTAATCAGTTTTGTGCCAGTAGTAGTTTACTCAAAATAAGACGAAAGTGGTGAATTAAAGTAGTTGGGCATGATGAAACTACCTAAGTATACACTAGCGCTCCTGTTAACTGGCTGCGAAACTAACATTTTCCGTCCTAATTAAATAATCCTAGGACCATCTTTCATTATTTTTCTATTCTTTGACTTAACCCTAATTTAAAATGCGTCGAGAGACAGTTGTACTTTACTTATTTTAATTATAAAAATATATTACTATAAAAATCAAATAAATTATTCATTAAAACAAAGAAAAGTCGGACTTACTTCCGGAAATTCCGGGGTATCTCGGAATTTCTCTTTACCTCATTGGATTCTTCTTTACCACGCTCATTCTCCACGCATTTCGCTAAAAATAATATAAGGTGAAGAATATTAACTCTTAACCTCAACTTTTTTTACTGACTCGTTTCGCTCGCCAGTAAATATAACCGCTTCGGTAAATAAAGATTCATTATGCCTAGTGGTGTAATGTACAATTTTTTTCTTTCTATTGTTGAAAAATTGTTTTATAGTTTAATTTTAAAAAAATTTGGATTAAACATTTTTATAAAATTTTCTGTACTTTAATCCAACTTTTTTCTAAGGATTATTTTTTTTTAAAAGCCTTTTTAGAGTATTGTAGAGACAGTTAAGTCAGGTCATACCTGTTCCACCCACTTTATGCTGTAATCTAGATTGCATCAGAAGAAACACAGAGATATTGAGACTAATCTACTGGCAAATCTTGGCATAGTCAAGAAAACATAATAAAACGGTCTTTTTCATATTAAATATAAAAGTACATTTAAATTGTTGAATAAGTGTTCCTAAATACTGGACAACACTTTTATGGCCCAAGAAGACATATATTCGAGCAGATGCGATCTTATTCAAAAAAATTTATTGTTAAATTAGCATAATTTTGAGGCATTGTTGCTATGGTAATTCCGAAAGATAAATTACTTAATTTAAGTGAATTTGAAATATATTTTTATATGATCACGCCAAGTTTTAATACAGACAGATGTTAAACTATTAATATACATATGACTAGATACTACCTTTAATGATCAAAACAGGATCATCCTAATACAATAACACTGTGCATAAAATAAAAGTAAAGGATAAAATCTGATTCAAGTGATAAACAAATTGAACCTTCACAACAGTAATCTGGGGTACACCATAGGACACTGTTACTGGTCCCTATAAAAAATCAATCATTATGCTTAAATTTTATTTTGACTATCTGTTACCCCTCATATAGATAGGAAACAAACCAGGACCAAGACTTATATTGTTGCACAATTATATTGTGTTCATTTTTTCAAAATTTATTTACAAAAATTTCAAGATCAACGGTATAGATTGCTATGGTCAGATAAATAATCATTATTAATTAGTTTTTTAAGTTTAGTAATGGTATGCATTCTCAGTGCCAAGACTTTGTTGGAAACCGAACTGTTTATTAGAGATATTTTTATTAGTTTTTAATTATCTTACCAACTGCTGTTCAACAACTTTTTCAAATATAGTAAATATATTAAAATAAACATATGGGCCGATAATTGCTAACATTCTCTCTTTCCCCCTATTTGTGTATAAGAGAAATTATATAGTTGTTTCATGTATTCGAGGAAAGTTCATGTTTTTTTACTTAGCTTCACCAAACACGGGCCTTCGGCCTGTAGCCGCTACAGGCCGAAGGCCCCTCAGCCCGTCCTACACCCGTTCTGGGGAATGTGAGGCTTACTGTTTTTAATATTTATTGAAGTGAGGCGATGACCCTTCCAGGGCCATATAGACATATACATATGTACTAAGTGATAAATATAGGGTTAACCAACTATCTTACACCCACTGTATAGTAAAAAAAAAACCTTCTAACTTATTGGTGATGCCGACATGATTAAGTTATTTGCTAATGGTCCGAATGAGCTGAAATCGGTTTCAATAGTTTTATAAGCCACTTCGAGGTCCTTTCGCTTTGTGGGCCTGCTTAACTCGTCATACCTTGAGTTGGTGATGTCATACATTTATTACATACACCAGGCATCGAAACCTCCACAACATCTCGGCATGACTGAATCCCCCCCCCCCCAATCCCAACCTCAACTTATGTCATCCAAACAAGCGTCATGTTACCTGGATGGACGGAATAACTAATGTAAGGAAGAGTTAATGTTATCATTAGAGACCATCCCATTTACAAAAAAGTATATTTTTGTAAGTATGTATCAAGTTAAATTTTTTTTTTTAAATAAACGTTTATTTATTTGTTTATTTATATTCATGATGATAATTCGCTAATAGGTAAGAGAGAAGAGAATAATCATGTCGATCTCCTTTAGAGTCCCGGCACGGAGTCCATCAAACCCAGAACCTGATCCAACTCTTTAGCCATCAATGATTTCTTCAGAGAAGACTTCATTATACTTAAATGTACTTGTAACTTTTTGTTCATCCTAAAAGTCTTCAACAAAATTACCTTTTTGAATTTTGGAAGCTAAATTTGTACAAACAGATGAAAAGTAATTATTAAAAATATCTGCCTTTATTTTAGGATTAGAATTTAATACTATTTTATAATTTGTATGGTTAATGTTTTAAACATCAATGTTTTAAATTTATATTTTTTGACGTCATAACTTTGATTCATGACGACATAAATTTTTCATAAACAATCGGCTTCGTAACCTCTCCAACACCTTGCCATATGCCAAGTTTTAATTGTTATATAGTAAATTTGTTACTATCATATTTTTTTATTTATTAAGAATTTTCAAAAAAGGTTACATTTATAATTGAAAATCATAAATAATTTAAATATGAATTTGATACATATAGCAAAACTAACGCTGAAGCTTCAATTTTAATGTACGATAAACAGTTACGATTATAACAGACATTACAACATACACTTATTAGTTTAACCCTTGGCCGATACACAACAACTACTCTAGGGATCGCTTCGCGGCCTCACACCTTCCTGAGAACACGTGGTTGTTACCTCGTAGTAATTTGTTGTAATAGTAGTATTGTAAGTTGAATACTGCCATGATATTGGCGAGTTTACAAATGTATTAGTAAGAAAACGTGATTTGTTTACATAAAGTTATGTATGTCAGACGATGAAATCGAAACTAATGAAGATAAATAATGTAACTCCGTGTATGTGTTTAACATTCATACTAACGTATATGTATTAAATGTCACCCCTGTCAGATCACTTTACTAGGTTTAGCGCTAGCTGATAGAATTTTTAAGGTTATTCAATAGAAGGGGGGGGGGGTTATTTCAATGAATGAAATAATTTTTTGACATATTAGGTTATAGTTCGTAATTGACGCCATTGCAGGAATAAATAGTAAATTTTCAATGTTGACCGCCTATACCGATTCCTGCAATGACGTCACACGTCAGTAATAAAAACGTCAGGTTATAACCTCCGAATGCTTTTGGTTTGTTTACATCGAATTAGGTTTAGCGAACTTCTGAAATTTTTGCTGAGTACTTATTGTAGGTTAATCTCGTCATTTACATTTCATTAAGAAGTATATTTTCGTACCAAGTTGTATTCAGTTCCGTAAACCCCAAAATTATTGTTTGGGGGCACAATTCCCAAAATTTATTGTGTCGCCAAAGAAACGGTCTGACTCTCTGGTATACCTTACGACATTCTATATCTATTATATTCTTAGGCTTTTAAAATTATTAACTTCTCGATTTTAAAAATATTAACTTATACATTTTCAAACTTAAGCAGCCTATAAATTGTTTTTCGACGTACGACGAATTGTCAGATAAAGTAAAACATAAGGAACTAACTAAATGGACTAGAAATCAAAAGTTAATATCTATTAATCTTTTGGTTTGGAAGTTAATGGCGAAAATACTTATTTGTAGATGTAATACTTAAATAAAAATTAGCTTAGGGCATAGAAGAGACTAAATTTTATTAGATTAAATTTAGCGCCCTGATTCTCATATTAGACCAAGAGCCCAGGGGTGTTTTGTTAATAAAAAGTGTAATGGCTGGAACCGGTGTCAATTTTTCGTAAATACCTTCCTGAACAAGGATCTGCAATTCTGCAGACTCGTATCGGATGGGTGACCCAGGCAGAATGCACTTTACAGGTGAAATTTACCACCCAAGTTAACAAACAGTGTAATGGCTGGAACCGGTCTCAATTTTTCTTAAATACCTTCCTAAACAAGGATCTGCAATTCTGCCGACTCGTATCGGATGGGTGTCCCAGGCAGAACCTTTGACCCCTAAAGTGCGTTCTGCCTGGGACACCCATCCGATACGAGTCTGCAGAATTGCAGATCCTTGTTCAGGAAGGTATTTACGAAAAATTGACACCGGTTCCAGCCATTACACTTTTTATTAACAAAACACCCCTGGGCTCTTGGTCTATATAGTATTATGGAGACTCACACAAGTTTTTATAATAATACAAAGTTATATGGAAATGCTTAGAAGAAAATTTAGTTAACATCTGTCAAAAATAAACTCAAATTAACAAAACACATAATTAATACAGAACTGAAATATATTACATATTTATTTAAAGGATTAAGATTTAAAAAAAATAGGCTGCCAAGTACAATCGCTGGTAAATTCATAGGCATTACAGAATCATAGATACCCTATTACAAGATTAAATGGACATCTACTGTAATACTTCTCGAAGGTTTAACTAAACTTACGTTGTAACACCCCAGAAATATGATTATCTAATAATTTTGAGGGCAGAAGTAGCGAGACCGAAGTAATATTACTTTAAGGTTCAGGTTATAATAACATTCCAAGGACGAGCGAAGCGAGTACATGAGTAGAGTCATAAAACCTTAAAGACTTCAGATCTCATTTTGACTCAGATTTTATTTTGAGGTCGAGCCTAGCCAGACCAAAGTAATTTCACCATAAGCTTTATATAATAATCCAAAACTTTATAACAACCAATAACTACGGTCAGCACCTTATGTTGATTCCTGGGATGAATCAGTCTGCGTCTTTTGGGTCAGAATATTCTCAGACTCAATCAATAAGTTTACTGGAATTAATCTGGACATTCTCGAAATTTCAGGAACTGTCTATAGGCCGGGGGAAATCCCCCGCCCTAAAGATATATTTTGGCTGGCTGCTGGCAATAAGAAAGCCAAGAATATCAGAAAGTTCAACTCCTCTAACAATGCCTTAATTTTGTTGACCTGCTTACAATATCTAAAAAAGTCAAGAATCAATAAAATCTACTCTAAGATCAATAAAATTAATATCATTAATACATGAGTATTGTTGTCTCCATAATACAAGATGAGAATTAGTTTTGCATGAATTGGCCCCATGTGAAGTGTAAGTAGTGAAATATAGTTTATGTAATCTCATGAAATTTAGTCTCTCCTGTGCCCTAAACTGATTCTCAAAATTAATATCATTCGGGCGCAGGAGTCCTGTATGCCAAGTAAATTTCCATTAAATTCTCGCTTCCATCATTAATCCATTTTGTTTACGGTTTATACTTTACAACTTGAATAGTAGCATTACTACTCGTTACTTTCTTTTGAATATTCAAAGGAAATGTGCATTTTGTTAGTTATACAAAACTATGCATGCCTATGCTTTCAAAATTGGCAGAGCACACCATTATTTGCACTAATTTTAACCTCAGTCATTTCTTATCTTTTAAAGGTTTTTAGCCCATTTCACTAAAACCAAAGAATATATACCTATAGATAAATAAAGATGCGATTCTGAGATTTATTATTTCGGAACTGAGTGCTAATAAAAAGTCAATTTTTAGTGCTAATATTTTTTTTGTTTTCTGAATTTATTAACAGTAAAAAACTTTTAAAATGATTAAAACTTGTGGTAAATGTACTCCAAAATGTCCTGATGATGAAAATTTCGCGACAATTGCCTGATAAGTGTTGCTTAAAAGTTTTATAAAGTGAGCGTGTCTCTGAGCTTAACCGAAACGATTGAAATGTTTGTGGGTTAATGAAGTCACACTTATATAAAAAACAATAGGGTTCGGGGAATTAAACAAGGTAGATTTTTGTACTAAATTCCATTTTGATCCAAGAAAGCGTTCGAAAGTTATTGTGTCCCATAGAAACGTCTAGGACACAAAAAGCTTATACACGCATACATATATTATATATATATATAATATATATTATATATATATTATATATATATATATATATATATATATAAACTTCTACCTTCCCCTACTCACACCTATACCATCCATGACCCCAATCTCATAAGCTCGAATATTCTTTGAAAATTCGCTAAAAAGTCAAAAAAACGAAGTCCAAAATGCACTTAAAAATGTTAGATTTCACTACACCGTATTTATTTCAGAAAAATCAAACAAACCACACTTGTTTTCATTTCTTCCGATAATATAGATGTCCAACTTTCGATACTATAACAATTCCTTAATATAAACTATAAATTATAGTAAAATACTTGTTATAGATTTGACCCTATGCTAATACACGGGGAAATTCTTTTGTTTGGAAAATGACTTCTTATCTATAGGTTACAAAATCAGCTACGCTGTTTACTTAAAAAATTCCCTTTGCCAAGAAGAGTAGTTCATAACATACATATAGTCATAGAATAAAAAATTATGTAGCAACACAATACTGACGGCTAAGCAAAACAAATAATAGTATTTAAAAGATTTCAATTCTTTATTATAATTTATTACCTGATCGAATTAGAGAGCTTGAAACTAAATAAATTTTAAAAGAATGTTTGATTAAAATCTCATATACTCTTTAAAAGAGTACAAAAACTTTTCATAGAATGTGTATATTTTTATTTTATTTATTTTTGATTAAGGAAACCATGTACAATTTGAATTTCAGTATAACGGCTAATTTAGATTTATTTAAGAAAATGTTAGCTCTGAAGCCAGTCAAAAGGAGCGCTAGTGTGTAATGTGGTAGTTTAACTATGCCATTTACGAGAATGATGCGCCACCGTCGACTTTTTTTCAGCTTACTAGTTTGTATATAATGATGATTAATTTAAATCAGATGCTCGTGTCGTAAAAATAGTAATAAAACAAGATGATTTCATGATAATAATTAAGAAAAATGGTTAGAAGGTTATCCTAGAAAGACTTAGTTTCAGATCTGCCGCTAGATGCCAGCACTGAGTTCACCCTCACCTTTTTTCAGACCTTCTCGTATACCTTTTGACATTCTATGCCTATTATATTCTTTGGCTAAAATCATTAAAAGAAATACTGTTTCTGTACTAGAAGAAGGATATAAATCCGTTTAAATTAAATGCAACCACGACCAGACATAAACATCTCATCGTGATTTGAAAGTTTAATTCCTATTTAATGAAAGTTGAATGAAATAAATAAGTTATGGACTGTTGATTGAATTATATGTAATAAGTAAACGACTTCAGTCCGAAAGATTTATTTAAATACACAAAAACTTAAGGTTTCGACTAGGGAACCAAGTCTT
Organism: Microvelia longipes; assembly: GCA_018340805.1. Lineage (NCBI taxonomy): Eukaryota > Metazoa > Arthropoda > Insecta > Hemiptera > Veliidae > Microvelia > Microvelia longipes. The sequence continues at coordinate 16,935,197 of JACMZG010001908.1, forward strand.
TGTTTTAACAAAGACTTGGTTGAAACAAAGACTTAGTTTCTATTACGGCCTTTAGGCCGTAATAGAAAAGGAATTCTAAAACCCCAATTACAAACTATTAAAAAATAAAATCATAAAAAGTGAACATTAAAAACTAAAATTAGTTTTTGTACATTAAATAAATCTTTTCGAACTAAAGTCTTTTATTTATTATGTATATAATTGAAAATTGAATGTTACAACTTTTTTCAATCTTGGCAGACGATATGAAAAATGAATAAAAATTAAACAAATTGGTGCTGAAAGTTGAATGATAAAAAATAAGATGTATGGCAGGTTTTCTAACTGATGATTGTTGGCAACGGAAGCAACTTAATAAAACGTGTATTTAAAATATACGCATGTTTGCCCTCATGTGAAAACTCTTTGGCACTTGAAGTTACATGTTAGGCAGGGTCAGCCAGATATGCTGAGATGATAGATATTCGGCTCTGACTGTCTGTCTGTCCGAAGAAAGCCTTTCGAAAATTTTCTGGAACACACTAAATTAATCCAGGACTCAGACAATATAATACACACTTAACATCTACCTAAAGGATATTTTAGATAAAATCCAATGTATATTAGCTAAAACTGCAAGTCAAGTTTGCGAACGAGTTCTATAACGGTCCACGCGAGATTAGAACAAGACAAATTGCATAAATTTTCTCCCGGCAGAACTTCGTGCACCATAATTTTTACTTTATTTTTATTATTTCTTTTTTAAACTTGGATTTTCATTTTAAATTTTGTACATTTTTGCATAGTATTTAACAACTAGAGAAAGAAAGGTTAATTTATCACAATTATTTAATTAGTATCTTCCTAATCTGACGTTTTTATTTATTTTACCTTGTTATAAATTATAATATTCAAACTGGATTTAAATGAGAGGGTAGATATACATATTTACTTTTAACGGTCAATCTAAATTAATATAATCGCTAATTTAAGCCTTCCCTGCAAAATTGTAATTAAGTACACAAAAATGAAGTATATATATATATATATATATATATATATATATATATATATATATATATATATATATATATATATATACTTCAGTTTTTGTGTACTTAATTACAATTTTGCAGGGGAAGGCTTAAATTAGCGATTATATTAATTTAGATTGAAGCCGTTTAAAAGTAAATATGTATATCTACCCTCTCATTTAAATCCAGTTTGAATATTATAATTTATAAACAAGGTAAAATAAATAAAAACGTCAGATTAGGAAGATACTAATTAAAAGATAGCTAAAAAGCTTGTAGCTAAAAGATATTGATGATTCTATAATTTCACCAAAATTATTCGTTTTAGTTGTTTTCAAGACATCCTGAATAGTTTTTACAATGTTTTCTGCCAGTATGTGTGTGTGTTTTTTTACAATCGTAGCTCCAGTGTATTTATGCTTGAGAGTTGAACCGTGGGTTATATATATATATAATATATATATATATATATATATATATATATATATATATATATATTTATTATATGTATATATATATGTCATTAGCCGGCAATTAAGGCTCAGCTCAAATTTCAAAAAATAGATTTTAAAAAATTGAAAAATATTTTTATTGAGTTGAAATTGGGTAGAAGTGTACCACTTTATGTCAAAATTCTGGCGCGGTGGTTCGCAGGTCGGGCGTATTTCCTTTGGAATGCGTGTTTCCGTGCTTAACAAATCCATTTATTGCTTAAGGATCCAGTGTATGCTTTATAACTGGAGGAGTTACTCAATTATCAAGCACTACTCTTAACACATATTTTCTGCATTTTTGAAAGGAAATGTGCATAAGTATTATGTTGGTTACACAAAACGACGTTTCCAAAATTAGCCTCTAAAACACCATTATTTGCACTATTTTAATGCTCAGTTGCTTCCGTGGTTGGTTTCTTTAAAGGTCTTTGCGCATTTCCATTGAAAACAGAAGCTTACGGCACTTGTGCAGTAATATGTTCAACAAAGGTTGTTTTTTAAACGTAAACATGTTAGCGTAAATATAAAAGCATATTAGGATTCAGCAATGAACATAACGTAAGAATACACCACTGATTTTTGAAAAGTGTACAATTTAGTTTTTATCAAAATTTTGTTCAACTAATGTAACTTAAAACGTGGGTGGATGACCTCTGTCAATATAACTGATTTTTGTACTTCATGAGCACAAGCAAAGCGAGTATGAAGATGCAATATATGTTAGGTGACGTTTATATCGTCATGACAAGGAAAGCAAGTCTGAAGTAGTGAGGTTATCAAGTTAAGGAAAAGATAACTTAAACTTAGGAGATAACTCGTACCTGATTATTAATGATAACCCATGTTTGGACAGAAATTGCTAAAAGGAAATATTTTTTTACTGCATTTTACCACTAGTTCAGTGGACGAATCTAAAAGCAAGAGCTTTAAATTAAATGTTTTTAGTACACATCAAAATTGTTTGTTTGGCATATAAATTACATGAACAGTTTCGTAAAATATTCCGAGTACACTGTAATTTTAATTATTTTCTTGAAGTCATGGTTTTAGTTTTAATTTTATTAATTACTATCCTAACATACCTTGGCAACAAGTTATTTATGTATTTATTTTTTTTTAATATTGTTTGAGGATGAGATTAAATAAACAAGTCCAAGATAATAGTTAGATTAAACTTATAATACTGCGGAAGATTTATTTCTTGAACATATTAAGAAAGGCTTTTTAGGGAGCATTTAAATAATTCTGGCGCGGTGGTCCGCATGTCGGGCGAATTTCCTTCGGCATGCGTGTTTCCGTGCTAAACAACAATCCTGGTAGAGACGATGATTTGTATCGATTTTTTACGTAATATAAGTTTATAGCTACTTAATAATTCTAGCGCGGTGTGGTCTGCTGTTGGGCGAATATTATTTGTAATGCGTGTTTCCGTGCTTAACAACCAATTTCTTGCTTAAGGTTCCGGTTTATGCTTTAAAGCCAAAGCAGTTACTCAATTGTCAAGCACTGCTCGTAACTCATTTTGTCTGTATTTTTCAAAGGAAATGCGCATAATTATCCAGTTGGTTATACAAAACTATGGCTCTAAAATTAGAAGTAAGCACTATTATTTGCACTAGTTTAAAGCTTAGTTACTGTTTATCTTTAAAGGTTTTGGTGCATTTTCTTTGAAAAATACAAACAAAATGAATTACGAGCAGTGCTTGACAAATGAGTAACTGCATAGGTTCTAAAGCATAAACCGGAACCTTAAGCAAGAAATTGGTTGTTAAGCACGGAAACACGCATTCTATGAAATTCGCCCAACATACGGATCTCCTTGCCAGAATTATTTTGTAGTTATAAACTTATATAATGTAAAAAACGATACAAAGCTATCGTCCCTACCAGGATTCGAACCCAAGCACTCTGAGTTTAGTACTTGTATCGACTCCGGACCACTGCCATTCATCTCACAGACCCGAAAAACACAGAGAACGACCCCCACTCGAAATGCGTTGTTTAGGGGCCAAACTTTAGGTTGACCATCGTTTCGACTTTTTGGCCATTAGGACTTTTTGGTCACAGTGGCCGCATCGACTTTGGACCGAATTTATTCGATTCAGCGCCCAAAAATACATAGAAAGCGACACCCCACTCGAAATTTAATTTTCACCACCGTAATTTGGGTTCCGGTAATTTTTTGTGGGTTTTTCGACTTTTTGGTCACATAAAGAGGTCATATCGACTTCGAACCGATTTTATTCGATTCAGCGTCCCAAAAACATAAATAATGACATAAATTTGTGGATCCATTGAACACCTATAGATTGTGTTACATGAATATGCTTGGAGGTTACAAGCAAAATATTGTATGAAATTAAAAAAAAATATTTTAACAACTCGATAAAAGTCTCTTCAGTGTCCTAACCTATAAACTATAGAACTATCATGAAGACCAAAAATCAAATTAATAATAAGTAATGACCTTTTTAAAATAAATAATTGACAATGTGATCAAATACTGTCTGTGTATAGATCATAAATCAAAATATTTTGTATTTTATATTATATTCTGAAACGGATTTGTGTTTTGGTCCGAGGATCGACTCCCGCCACGACGCCTAATCCCCATAAGCGAACTTTTTCCCAAAGGAAATTCACTAAAATACGTCATTTGTTTACATTATGTTATATATGTCAATCAATAAAACCTGAAGTAAAGCCGATAATAAATTTTACACTTTATGCTTATATTTACCAATTAACCATAAATTTTAAGTACATGTGTGTAAAATTTCAACACGATCAGACAATGTTCTCTCTCTTCTCCGTTCGAGAGAAAGTCTAAGCTTTCTCTCGAACGGATTACTATTTTTAAATAAAGCATAGTACAAAAATCAATCTTGGTGAGGACACAATTCCAATTGAAAAGCAGTTTGTTGTGACGTCATTAACCCGGTTAGATGAGCCTGCAAAATTTTTAAAAAGTCGTTAAAATTCAAGGTTATTATTTTTCGCCACGAAAAAGGTCTGTAATTATGTTTCTTAGGGCACTGAATCCAATGAACCCGCTCCAAAGTCGATAAGACTACTCAAAGCTAGGATTCCCAGGTTCAAATCTTAGTACCGACGCTAATATTTTATCATCTTATTTACTGTATTTAAACTTCAAAAATAATTCTGGCGCGAAGGTCCACAAGCCGGGTGAATTTTCTTTGAAATGCGCGCTTTCTTGATTATTAATGCATTTTTTGTTTAAGTTTTTATATGTATATAATAACCTAAGAAATAGCGTCAAAACTTGTTATTTAATTTTTTTTCTCGAATTTTTAATAGGAAAAGTGCTAAAATTAGCATAAACTGAGCGTTAAATGAGTGCAAATAATGCTGTGCTGTGTAGTGTATAATCTATGGAATAAATATGCGCATTTTCTTTGAAAAATTAGAAAAAAATCAAAAAACAAGTTTTGAGGATATTTCTTAGGTTATTAAATATATATCAAGAACTTAAACGAAAATTGGATTAATAATCAAGAAAACGCGCATGTCAAAGAAATTTCGCTCATTGTGGACCTCCACGCCAGAATTTTTGAATTTATAGCATTGATAAGATATCTTAAAATTTTGGCTCGGAGGTCCACTAGCCGAGCGAATTATCTTTGTGACGCGTCCATACTTGCTAAAAAAATCATTTCTTGCTTAAGTTTCCAGTTTATGTCTTATAACCTAAAGTATCATTAACTCACATAACTTTTCTCAGATTTTTCAAAGGAAAGCTGCTTATGCATTCCTCGGGTTATACAAAACTTTTGTCATCATATCAAAATTGATACTCCATAGCACTATTCGTACTTACACAAAGCTCCATTTTTGCTAATCCTAAAATATTTTAGCGCAATTTGGCAAATCTGGGAAAAATTGTGAGTCAAAAAGTAATGCTACGGGGTACCATGCAACTTTTCCTCATGCCATCGGATTCGCTACCCTCAACCTCCATTCTTCGGATTCGCATCGCTCGTCCTCAGAATAAACAATTTGCCAAATTTATACTGCAACGTGTCTTTGGACTCGCTTCTCTTGTCCTCAGACAGTAAATTCATCCGTTGCATTTTCAGCAGTCACCACCCTCAATATTGCTTAACTTTTATGATCCAACAAAAACCATAGATACATTTGTCACATGAAAACGAAACTTATTTATTATACGTGTACGGGTGGGGAGGCCAAGCCTGGCAAGTAGACCACTGTATTAGGTCCTTATTACCAACCCTTTATCTCATCACCCTCTCGCCCTCTAACCACTACTCCATCCTACCTTCCCTGTTGAATTTTCTAGCTTGATTTATATACTTATGAATATCCTGCCAGCTGATAGATTCCAAATCTTCTTTCTTCAATTCTCCAGTGCCAAAAATTTGAAAACTTATTCTGCTGTATCCTTCGCAGTACCCTAAAAAGTGATAGGCAGTCTCTTCTTTCTCATAACACACCTCGCACAGAGGGTTTTGAGAGATTCCCATTAGAGTTGGGTGTCTTTTAAGCCGGCAATGTTCAGTTATAAGACCAACAATGTTCCTTAAGTTGGGTCTATTAAGGTCCAACAGCCTTTTTGCTTTCTTTGTACATAAGCAGAGAAGTAGTAGTTTAGTTTGCCTGCAGCTTTCACTATTCCTTCACATGAGATTTGCCTTACACCAAATCCACTCATTTATTACCGATTTCGCTAACCTTTTGGACCAGTCATAGCTGGTTCAGGTCCAATAAATGGTGTTGTGCCCCCTTCTTTCGCCAACTTGTCTTTAAAGCTTCACAACACTTCATCACCAGCAGTGAGCTTATGTTGGGGTCTTCTTAATAGTTCAATGATTTCTTTTTAGGGACACTAAAGAGACCTACTTTATTGTTATTAAATTATTTATTCATGCAATGATTTTATTTCACTTGTATTTCTAAGCATATTCATGTAAATATTTAATAAATAAAAAGAAAAAATACAATTCTTATATTATCTTAAGTATACCTTAGGAAAAATATATAAACAACTTACAGAAAATATCATTTAGGAATGTTCAAACTACGCCAGAAATTAAAAACTATAGTTACTAAAAAAATTTCAACAAAAGTTAGAATAAAATATTGTAAAACTTTACCAACATTAAAGAGAGATAAACAAAGATCTAATTTATTTACATCAAATAATCAAAATGCAGTATAAAGTCACATAAGAAATGTGGAAGAGCTTAATCGGAATGAAATTTTAAATTAATCAAGTCAAATTAATTATTTATAAAATTAAAGACTAACAATAGTGAATAAACAAAGTAGCTATTTTCGTGTTTCCCATTCTTCTTTAATTTTAGTAATTAATTACTAAAATTAATACGGTAAAATAAAATGTATACTTTTTTCTGTTTCACTAGGTTAAAAGTTTATCAACTAAAACAATATTATATAATACCAAATAAATTATTTGGTAATAACTAACAAATATGTATCTTTGCCAATTATACAGACTTTATCAAAATCAAAATGATGGCCAAAGAGTAAACCCTTAGGCCATAATTTTATATATACTAAATATATAAATTCATTTAAATTTTCTAACTTCTATTCAACGTTCGACCAATCTTCAGATAGCGAAACTTATTATGATTTAGTAGAGGGAAATTCTATTGCTATTACATTTTTAGTTTATAAGTTATTGGCGAACATATACAATTTTTGTGCAAAACCTAAAATTATATTAAAAAGTTTTTTTACATCTGTCAAAACCATGACGTTTACCGCATTAAATTTAAATTTTCAAATTATGTGATACATTGATAAAATGTTGTGCTGATAATCTTATAAAGAACTATACTAATAAAAACCAGGAAGCTAAGTATGATCACAGGTCTTTAACGCATTCGTGGACATTATAACAGTATAGCATATATAAGAATGCAACCTATATTATTTGATTAAATGCCTATTTACCGTATTATTATTTCTGAGTTTTAATTAACCTAAGGCTATAAGTCATAAGAAAAAGGTGAAAACCGCGTAAATGAAATAATCCTGTCAGAATTGGCATCCAATGAACAATTGTCGCTTGATAACGAAGAAATATTATCGTCTAATATGATTGAATCAGCACTAAAATCTGATGCGTATCTAATGTGTTGCACTGTCATGACATTGTATTAGAAAAATGCCTCTTTTTAATTCGTTTCGCTTTTTAAAAGATTGTTAAAAGTACTACGTTTTTTCAAAACGCATAAAACTGTTAACATGTTTACATATTATAGGGTGCCAAATTAAATATTGGCCCAACGCGCAAAAACTCCTGGTTCGCTACTGCCTGGGTGATCCCAAGTCAATCATAGTAGAGTAGTGAATGGACTCCACCTGCTACACTAGAGATTCTGGGATCTTGTACTGGTACTGTCTGGGATAAGAGAGTCTCAGACAGTACTGTCTAGTTTTATGAATAGTCAATAAACAATATTTTAATTCGTCTGGAAGACAAAAGATCACGACCACTTTAGGAGATACAAATGTCTGGCGCTGTAGCTTCCATAGCCAAACTTGATTTCTTTAAAAATAAAAATTTAATAAAAAATGTAAATAAATTAACAATAGGTTGAGAGATTAGATCATCAGCATATTATCTTAAGAAAGGGTATCTGATCGCTAATCCTTTAACTTTTATTACTTTTTATAAAAAAGTTGCCTTGGATTTAATTATATCTTCCAAATGTTTTAACAATACCTTATACAAAATATTATGAACAAGGTAAAAAAAAATAGACATCATTAAATCAACTTAGTATAAAATTTTGGCGGCAAAAAACAGTATTAAAGAATATGGTAATGAACCTAAAATAGAGTTGACCTGAGAGATGAGTTAAATTGTTGCGGTAGGTAGTCCACATTTCCGAATAAGGCTTGCCAACCTCAGAACAAACAATTTGGAAAATTGTAAATCCTCCATTTACAACTTAATAATATTTTTTATTTAATAAAATAATTAGAGTTTTAATAAGGATGTATTTGTAAAAAAAATATCATAATTTGTAATATTTTTACTATCGACGTACATATATAAATTTTAGGTGATTTCTTTTTGGACTATCAAGTTAAGAAGCATAGTGAGAAGAGATCTTATTATTTTTTTATAATAATGAAACATAATTTTCTTTTGATATCTTTTAAAGTGAATATAAATAAACTAATGACGTATTTTTTACGATTCATAGAAGTGGTGTAGTGAATGTGGATTAGTTTCTATGTTATTAGTGGATATATATAGTTGGTTGTTTTAAATTTTTGTTAGAGATTTAAGAAAGACGTTGCTCAAGGTGAAGTCTGCATCCCTCTCTTGTAAAAAATCTGCTCAATGTAGTGCCTCGTGTAGACCAGTTGACAGTTTATGACCCGTTGGATGGGGTGGGAGAAACAACGATAAGCCCCTTGTGGTAGGGGGACTCATAACGTAATACGTTAGTTCTATTGACGTCCGTAACGCGGCGCCACATGCGAGCGCAACATCGGTGCACCGAGCGCGCTCCGCCCCCTGCAGTTGCATTCCGCATACTGCACTCACCGTCTTTACCTTGCACCGGTCTCCGCGCCTCCAATACATCGTAAATCCGTACTCGACTATCGTACTTATCTAAAAATTAGTTCTTAGTGGATTTTATTTAAAATTCTTCTTAACTTAAAAAAATATAATCAATTTGAATTCTTTATTTAAATAATGAGTGAAGACGAGCGGCTCGGGGAATTATCAAAATTGGGGAAAAGAAGTGCTAAAAGAGATTCAACAGATGACAGCAAAGATGAAAACAAAAAGCGATGCTGCGCCCGGTGTCGCAACCACGAAACTGAGCTCATAGAACTCAAAGGCCATAAAAACTACTGCCCTTGGCGGGATTGCTTCTGCGAGCTATGTCTCAAGACTGTGTTCAGACAGAAGTTAATGGCTGATCAGACGGCTTCCAGAAGGAAACGAGATGAGATGAAAGAAAGAGCTAAGAAAGGACTGCCGTTAGTTGTTCCTACTGTTAAGCAAGCTAGTTTGAAAAATCCCTGTGTACCGACTCCTCAGCAATCACCCTTAGCTTCTTTTATTACTTCTCAGAGTAAGCAGTTTTATTTTAAATCAAATAATTCTTAGTTATAAGTTTAAATTACTTAACTTTAAACAAAATTAATTCTTAACACCATTAGACAATGCTACAACTAATGGCTTTCAAATTGAGTTTCTTTGTGGCTGAACATTTACCTGTGATCCTAGTGTTAATCAAGTCTAAAGTTGAGGTCAAAAGCAAAAATTTAAACGTAGAGCTGTTTTAACACAACTTTCACTTAAAATAAATAAGCTTATTAAATAAATAAGTTCAGAGTAAGAAAGGTACCTTCTTCCATACTCTGGGTAAATAACGTTTAGTATTAGCATACCGGCTTTAAGAAACAAAAGGTAACTTTTGGTTTAGATTAACGAATTTAGACAAGAGAATAAAATTTAAAATGATTTAAAAGCCGGTCTAGAGATAATTTGATCAACATAGCTGCATTACCTCCTAATTACTTTATAACCAGGTTTATATTAGCTGATTACTTTATAACCAGGTTTATATTAACTGATTACCTTATAACCAGGTTTATATTAACTGATTACCTCATAACCAGACTTATATTAGCTGATTACCTTAGAAACATGCTTATATTACCTGATTACCATAGAGCCAAGCTATATTAGCAGATTACCTTATAACCAAGCTCACATTAGATAATTACCTTATAGCCGGGCTTATATTAGCTGATTACCTTATAACAAAGCTTATATTCGCTGATTACCTTATAGCCGGGCTTATATTAGCTGATTACCTTATAACAAAGCTTATATTAGCTGATTACCTTATAACAAAGCTTATATTCGCTGATTACCTTATAAAAAAAACTTATATTCGTTAATTACCTAATAAAAAACTTATATTCGTTGATTACCTTATAACAAAGCTTATATTTGTTGATTACCTTATAACAAAGCTTATATTCGTTTATTACCTTATAACAAAGCTATATTCGTTGATTACCTTAACAACTTATATTCGTTGATTACCTTATAACAAAGCTTATATTCGTTATTACCTTATAACAAAGCTTATATTCGTTGATTACCTTATAACAAAGCTTATATTCGGTGATTACCTTATAACAAAGCTTATATTCGGTGATTACCTGTATAACTATGTCGATAAGAAATTGTTTAAGGTTCTACTTAAATAGTATTTGTAAGTGAAAATTCACCTCCTCATAAATACATCTAAATAAACATATCTCTTTTAAAATAATACCTCTTCTAACAAATATCCAAATAAGAGATATCTAAAATCTAATTCAGATTGAAAAATTGTTAGTAGCATTTTAGTAAATCATTTTATCCTCTTTTTCATTTAATTATATCTTCACCATAAATTTATCTTCTTTAACTGAATTTAACTTAATTAGGTTATTTAGAACTAAGAACTATATTTAACAGTCAATAGAACTTGATTAGGTAGCTTTATCAAACTTCTGTTCTTGAATGGCAAAATAATCTAACTGCTTATCTAGCTTTGCAATTCCATCAGCTTGCACACTGAACCAATTTAAGGGGGTCTGATAAGAATTTTTAAATGAATTCCTATCTACTCATCTATTCTTATAAAATTCTTGACTCTTTTCATCCACTAGAATTTGCACATAACATAAGTACATTTAAAATAATGTCAACACCAACAACGTCTTTCTACTAATTTTAAAATTTGTTAAGCAGAGCCGGCTTTCGGCAATTATGCCATCTACAAGTGCCTAAATAAGTTAAGCCGGCTCTGCTTAATAAAGTTTAAAATTAGTGGAAAGACGTGGTTGGTGTTGATATTATTGTAGAAAATTCCACTGCGCTTACTGAAGTTACATTTAAAACTTTTAAAAGAAGGATAAATATTACATTAATTACTTTATAGTTTATACCAAAGGTATTAATATTTATTGGTAAGAATTGGTCTAAATAATTAAAATAAATTTACCAAGTTATCAATTATATATTGTCATTATTAAGGTTTATAATTATATAATAATACCAAAAAAGTCGGGTACAGGGTACCTCGGTACTTTTCCGCACAACTTCTCGCGTCGATCGTCCTCAAAATATCATGATTACACGAAGCTTAAGGTGTTAGTGATAGCTTAAGTGATAGCTCAGTATGAGGTATCAAAATATGTATGGGATTTGCACTTATTCATTATAACTTTTGCTAGCTATTGATATATCGAACGTCGAAGAGCAGTAAGAAATTTAAAATAATTGGTTGTTAAAATTTTAAAATGTAATAGTCAATCGTTTCTAAGTGCGGACTACATAAAAATTATATTTTTGGATCGTATAACCACCAATAGGTTTTTAGAGATGTGTCAAATTTTAGATTTTTAACGAAATTTTAAAGTGTTCGGTGACTGCAAATTAGTTTATTGTAATCAGAAATAAAGGGTCTACCGGACCGCACAATTAGATCTAAAGTCTGATTGTTCTGCCAAGTTTTAACTCTTAAGCATTTACACAGCGGGAGTTATGCGTGACACAACAGAAATACACACTCAAGCACACACAGCATGATGAAAACCACTCAGAACGTCATGAAACTTCCCGAAACAAATAGTTAAGATGAAAACTTGGTTTTTATATTATTATGGCAAACTCAATACTTTTTCTTATACCTACGACAGCAGGCGAGTTAAAGTAATATACAATTACATGATTAGTTTTACAAGCTTGTTATTTCTATAAGCTCACTCAAAGCTTGTTTGTAGGTGATAGTGTTATAGTAGATAATTTTTATTATTACTTTATAATTATGTGCTTTGATAGAGACTTAATATATAGTTGAAAGCTTGGTAAATTGATTTGTATAATTTATACTAATCTTCCTAAAAACTGTAATAAGATATTTAAATATTGTGGTCTCTAAACGCTTAATATAGTTTATATTAATCTTCATAAATTATTCTTATATTTAAATAATAATATCTTTAAATTAATCTTTCATAAATAAATAATAAATAAATAAATAAATAAATAAATATATATATATATATATATATAATATATTTATATATATATATATATATATATATATATATATATATGCGTGTGTGTGTGTATGTGTATGTGTTTGTGTGTGTGTGTGTGGATGTTGAGTGAGTGTGTGTATGCATAAAATTATCATGCATACACAATATTTATGAATACTTTAATTCATCTGCCTACTATCAAGTGTAATGAGAAATATAAATACTGGCGGCTGCTCTAGAAGACCTGATTACCACATTCATCTGAATTATGACGAATTTTTACGGCTTTCAATTACAAATTGGTTATACGAAAGGGTTTTTGTAGATACTCATGAGCCTATGTATCATGTAGGTAGACTCAAATACACAAAAGAATTGGTAAATAATATTGACCAATAGATAAATGCTAATTAAGTATCTTTATTTAAAAAATGTTTTGTCATTTGAACTATATTACATCAAGTTACTTTTGACGCCTAGCATATGCATGTTAAAAAAATGGTTCAATTCGAACACCTTATTTAAAAAAAATATTTTAGTTCAGAACTCGGCAACACTGCCGTGTTCTGCTGACTTTCCAACAGTTGTAAATTATGGGAAGTCGGCAGAACTCGGCAACACTGCCGTGTTCTGCTGACTTCCCAACACTTGTAAGTGATGAGAAGTCAGGAGAACTCGGCAACTCTGTCGTGTTCTGCTGACTTCCTAACACTTGGAAACTTGTAAGTCGTGGGAAGTGACTTTTCGTGTAAAATACAAGTAAACAAGTTTAAAACAATTTTTTTTTACAAAACGTGCCTTAATCCTGAAATTGTGGTACGCGTGCCTTAAAATAAGTGTGGTACGCGTATCACCGGTGGTACGTAAAAGACTTTTAGGTGGTACACGGAAAAATTTAATACATTCTGTACAAAAGTTATGAAAAACAAAAATGAGCAAAAAATAATAATAATTATAAGAATTAGTCATATTTACCAATTAGGCAATATTTTAAATTTAGAAAGAGGAATATTTTTGGATACTTTTCTTTGTATTTTTCATAATTTTTGTCTTTGTAAAGGTAATTACAATATTTTTTTTCAATTAAAAATTTAGAGCACAATTGAGAAGCACAGTTAGAGTTCTAATCGTACTTCTCAAACCGAGCGCCAAAAAAAATGTTGAAGCAGGGCCTCAAGTGTACTGGTTTAGAATTAGCTAACGATTTTCATCTTATATTTTATTTAATGCCAGAAAACTATCAATTTAAGTAATTTATCCCCATACTCTTAGCGAAATAACCTACAGGCTGATACACCTCAACCGTAGCTTTGGGGAATACGGGAATCATACAGACAGTACAACCACAACAAATCGTGTTTCCTTCGTTTAGCAGTGAATTTATTAGTAAAATCCAAAACATAATTCGTAGCATTTGATGCGTTGGTAACGGACGGAAGCCTACTCGCCGTAGTTGACGAAAAAAGAGGAATGTCTGAAATATTAAAAAAAAGTATTACCCTTAATTATTAATTAATTATATTAAATATTGTTACAATAATAAATTAGTTTTAAATATTATTAGTACACTTTATAAATACGGTGTTTGTTCTTTCTATGAGTCTGTGATCCCATTAAAAACAGAAATGCCATTTTACTGGTTGCGTTTTCTTATTGAGCCAAATTCCGTCAAGTAAATTCAACCGGGTGGACAGGTAAATTTTGAATTGACTCCAAATTTAAAATTAAAATAAAATAAATCATGTGTTCAAGAATGCGATATAGTGTAATACAGTGTAGTTAGTTTATATTTAAACCTTGAGTATATTAAACTATTTATTTATTAATATAACAAAATAATGCATTGTTATAACTAATACAAACAACAAAATTAATAAACAAGTGATAACTTAATGTTTGCTAAGGACATATAAGCTTATTTTAAACAATTTTTATTGATTAAAACAAATTATTGATTCACATATATACTCACTTTGATTCTTAAAATGATGGCCAAAAACTGAAAGCTGATATTGCAAGGTAAAACTACTTTGTTGCAGTCTTTTTCATAGCTACACACTCTATTTAATTTCGTAATCTATAATAGTTCTCTATCTATACTTTGTTATTATTGTGTACTATCTATATAAGTATACATACATCTGGGGCACGATAGTGCCACCGCCAAGTCTAACGGTGATTGATGTACTATCCTTTACAGGAAATATCTCAAGGCTATTTTCTTCTCAACGCTTTTTTAGATCATTATAAAATGTATATTATTTGATACTACCGAGTTTTGCAAAACATGAACATTTGACACAATGCATGGTTGATTTCAGCTTAAAGATTATGATGAGTTGACACATCCTTCAAAATATCATTTCTTTACCATCCTTAGTTTATCAGATATGAAGCCTTAAAGTTTGACACTCTCTCACTCACTCGTCATATTTCTTTCTACCAATGGTTGACATATTAAATCCGGCTTATAGGTAAACTTTGCTTTGCAAATCCATAAATAATGATAAAAACCTAACATGTACAATTAAATTCAGCTAATATGTACTATTAACTAGATATACATAACTTCATCGTAACTTAAAATTTCAAGTATAATAAAAATTGCTATTTCGTAGAAAACTTAAAAATTAATAATATTTTGAATTTTGTGTCTACAAAAATGTTTCATCTATCGGTGCGATTTAAATAGACCATAGTACATTACTAATGTTTACAATTAGCTTTACCTAGTAGAGAACATCAAAACTAAAATTTCTTAGTTATATTTTGCCAGGAGTTTTATTTCAAACTTGTAATAAGTAATGAAATCTCCATCAAAAATACTAGAGTGAAAAAGCCAAGTATAGTATGAAATGAAATGAAATTTTACTTAACGCCAAGTCTTATTAGCATCACACTGTTCAATGACATAATTTCATAATCATCAATTTAAATTATGTCTTGGCCTGTACGCAGTTCACACGGAAGTATGTACATAATATAGTTGTTCTGTTTAATACACACGGAACGCGTAATTTCTCAGTGTAACCCGGTTCTTAAATAGCACAATACCTCACGAAGAGTACTGGCCAAGTCGCAAATGAAATTGATGATTATTAAATTATACCAATGTCTGAGGCTGATTAGACGGCATAATGTAACATCTCAATTATTTATACGTTAGATTTGGACTTTATTTAGTCTAGTTTCTTTTTGTGACATATACCTATACATAATGAAATGATATAACATAAGTATTTTATATGATTTTTTACACAAAAAATAATAATAATAACAATATTCAAATGCATTAATTACCTATAATTATTTATGTATTTTTTATGTCACGTACAAGAGTAATGAGTGCATGTTACTATCTAGAAAGTGAATTCTTTTTAAAGTGCATTGTCATCCCAGGTTTGCCAACCTCGTAACGGTAAAGTGTATTTTTTACTTATATACGGAGTCCCAGTCCACTTCTCTAGGAGTGGACGTGACACACTGATGCATTAACTTTTTTACATTGTATAATAGGTTCTGCCAGAAAATATATACAACATATACAAATATACATAAATATATACAGGCTACATTACTTTTTTAAAGATATTTTTAATTCATTTAATTATAAGGATAAGTTTATAACACTCTTCCTTTCTAATTAATTCTTTGATGTGATAGAGCTGTGTTTTTTATCACTTGTTACTCTCTTCTAAGTGATATCACTTTGAATGTTAAATAATAAATAAATAAAAAAATAGCACATTCTAAGAATATAGCATTTCCTAGCACTGGGGACCACATCGTAGCCCCGCGCATCCTTCAGGCCGCTTCCTGTCCACAAAGATTTCAAATATATAAGTAGAAATCAGTGATCTGTTTACATAATATTACATATGTTAAAAAATGAATCGAGAACTAGAGCAGATAATAAATTGAACATCGTCAAGTGTTTACGGACTCGTATATGTGTATAAAATTTCAGCTCGACCTGATAACTTCTCAATTTTTAGGAAGTCATTGTGTGTTAATGACGTCTTACATAATTCATAAATTAAGTCCGGACATATATACGGTCGATTTTTATACGTTTTCAAATTTACTGATAGAACTGAAGCTAGCTGTTGTTCCCAGGTTAAGATGAAGGCGCAGCTTTTATTATAGCTTTTTCATTGGTTCATGATGACCTGAACTTATAGATTGATTCTTGCTACGCCTTGCTATTCTATTCGTGGAGAGACTTGTCATTCTTGTAATAAGTTCTATATATTTTTGAATTTATTTTTCTGTCTCTAACCTGATTAAGCACTATGTCAAATATATACATTGTAGACAATAATAAATAAAGTTAAAAAACTAGAGGCCTCCGGTCCCTTGGCCGCTACACGGGGTCGGCGCTGGGGGACGCTTCGCGGCCTACACGCTTCCGTGTGGCCACTACACACCAAAATTATTGGTGTCTTTTATCAGTTCGTCATATTACTAGTTTATATAAGTGGCACACTGCCACGATATAAGTGAATTTTCAAATAAATTAGTAAAAAACGTAATTTGTTTACATTATGTTATATGCGTCAATCAATAAAACCAAAAACTAATGCTGATAATAAATTTTAAACTTAATGCGTGTGTTAACTATACATAATAATATAAGATTATAAAATGATCAGCGCGATTGAGGTTATTGATTTTTTGAAATTTTTGCTGATTTAACATTGTTGGTTAATCACGTCATACATATTTTATAAACAATAGGGCTCGGGACGTAACAATGTATATTTGTGTACCAAATTTTATTTCCCTTCATCACTCCAATCTCATAAACCCATTTTTCGCGAAAAATGTCCTACACAATTTAGTTTTCTTTTAATTTGTTTCTTTTACCTTTGCAATAATAATTTCCCTCCGATTCTAATCCAATATTAAGCCTTGGGAATATGTACCTATTGTTTCTTTCGGATTCTTATCCAATATTTTGCCTCGGGAATTAATACGTATATTATTTCCCTCGGACACTTATCAAATATTAACCCTCGGGAATTATTTCCAATTTTTTCCCTCGGATTCTTATCCAATATTAAGTCTGGGATATTAGTACCTATTATTCCCCTCGGATTCACCTAAGGAATAAATACCTTAACTGCTTTTTAGCTGCGTCTTGTAATTATTTTTTTCCTTTGGTCTCGCCTTGGATATCAAAACACAAGCAAGGAATAATAGTTCATTATACTATTACTGATAACCAAAACCAACCTTTTTTCTGTAAACCGATCCAATTTATACAATTTTTTATAGATAGATTAAACTTAAAAGTTGCATATGCTTCACTATTACTTATAATTATTTAATCACGTTTGATTAAAATTATTTTATGCATTTATTAATTTTGTATCTTAATTAGAGTTAATTTTATATTGGAACAATTTCCTTGAGAGAAAAAAAGACGCATTTACTTCTGTGTAATAGTTGGAAGAAATTATTTGAATTTCTCATTTCCACCTTACAACAAGAAATAGAGTCTACTGTAACAGCAGATATGAAGGCATTTAAGGCTTTATTGTTAGGCGTTTATTGTTTTTGAATATTTAAACAATTTTATGGCGCTGGACAATGAAGAAGGAGAGGGGTATCTTTCTTAAACGCTTTTAAGGTGACATTGTTTGAAAAATAATCCAATGGAATAAAATTTGGTACAAGTGTACACCTTTACGTAAAACATAAGTACACCAAGTTTCGTTCGAAACTTGCGAAAATTAAGTATCCATGATTTTTGTATGATTATTAAGTTAAACTGCATCGATCGTGGTCAGTGTTGGATAGGTGAACGCTGGAAATGAAACAAATGTATTTACTATTTAAGTCCGAAAACGTACTACTTTGGCGATTTTTTTTTATTCTAAGGACGAGCGAAGCGAGTTCAAAGTAGGGAGGATGAGTGTAGCGAATCTGATGTAATGAGGAAAAGTTCCGAGGTACCCCTTACCCGATATTTTTAATCTTTAAAAAAAAATATTAAATCAGAACGGGTTCTATATCTATGACTTATATATCAGCAGATCCGGAGGCAGTGCTTCTAATTCGTAGTAAACCCTTAATATTTTATGTATTCTTTAGATGAAAAATATAGCCTTTCTTTTAAAAGGAATAATTAAATATTCGGAAGCATCTGTGCGGCCCATTAGGAATGTGATGACAGGCCGCAGATTAATAAGCTATTGACATTTATTAGGGCTTAAATTTCACATCTTTTTATGTGAAAAATATTGTTCCTACGATTTAATTTTTGCCTTAATAGAAAGCTGGACAAAGTTAACCTGTAGGCTACCTCATGGGGGGGTTTTGGAGTTTCTGCTACCTATTATTTCATTCTATCATCAACAATTGGCTTTTTATGTGATCTTTCAATTGACTTTTATCAATTGAAAATTATTTTTAAAAAAATTAAATGAATCTAAGAAAATACAATTTAATAATAAAATGTTGCCTTTAATATTAAATTAATTCAAATGAATCCACTTTTTGTAAAATCCTCCGTAAAATTACGGCATTGCTTTGAAAATGAAAGCCTTATCATAGGCTTTATCACTAGTCAGTGTTGCTATCTTCAAGAACTTAGTACAGCTGTCTGTTGCTTTTATAAATATTTCTTTAAGAGACAAAAGCATTTCACATGAAAACAATGTGTAAAGGTTATTGCCTTCCTAACTTGCAACTTTTTACAGTTTAAATGTCTGTTTTCTAAGATGATTGGGAAGAATTAAAAATAGATCCAATAAAAATTGGAGACGGTCCAACATGTCCAAATTCTTGACCTACCTCGAACCCTGTTGCCTCGTGCCGCCTTCTCCACCCTCTATCATCAGTATTTGTGTTTGGTTTACTAATTATATAAACAAAGTATGTCTGAAGAAAATGTTTTGATGGATTTAGTTTATTTTTAGCCGTATTTTTTAGTTTATAATGTTTAAATATAAATTTTAAGAAGATATAATTAGTTTTATAAATATAAATATTAGGTAAATATTTATGATCTATAACTCTATTGAGTTATAGATATTAAATCTATTTAATAAGGATCTTATGAAGTAATTTTTTAATCATTTTAATAGTAATTAATGAATAATTTTGCCGGGCAAAAATACTATAATTGTTTAAATATTTACATATATAGGTATTTGTGAGCTTGATATATAATATGGTATTTTCCCTGCATTATAGTTTTATCGCATAACTAAACCCTGTAATAATTCTCTGGGATAGATATTAAAATAAAAAAATATTTTTTATTTGATACTATGAAGGCCGATTAGATTCCTTCGATCAGATGTAAGATTATTTTCTGATTTCTTTGTGCCAGTTATGCTAACGACATATTCAAAATATTTATTAATACTTGCATTAGCCAAATATAAAACGATATTAGACGTGAATTAGACTTTCACGTCTCATATAGAAAAATTTATACAAAGACAGAGGCCGTCTTCCCCATGAGAACCAAGTAATTGTTAAACTCTACAAATTAGCTCTAAATATAATTTTTATCTAATAATTATTTTTATTACGAGCCCAGCTATAAATTCTCTCATTAAAACAATTCAAAGTACGGTATCATTACTTCAAATTCTGTTAATTTTTGATTTTTCGACGATTCTTCTTAAAATAGGTATAACTATCTCAGACTGTATAATTAATTCTAATCAGTACATTATAGCTATTTATTTATTTTATTATTTATAATAATTGAAATTATGATATTTATTTTTAAATTTAAATGACTATTACAATAAATATTTCCATAATTTATCGTATTTTATTATGTTTTTATAATTTATTATACTTAATATCGGATATTTGGTGAGTAATTCTAGACAATTAGAACATCTTTTAATACAATTGACCTAGTGATTTGAATATTTTCTATTCTTCAGTCACCTGCAATTAATTCTCACATTTGATTATTGTAATATCATATAGAGTTCTGCATAGGTTACGCTGATAACACACGATAATGTATTACACGAGGCATTACGTTATGTGCATCAAATTTATATCATATATTTTATATTCATATTAAATTATAAAATTAAATACGAAAATAGTTAAATGATAATAAAATAGTAAAAAATATATATTGATTTCCTATATACCATAAAAGAAAAGAAAAGCATTGCATAAGCTAAAAATATAATTTATTAAAATGTATTAAAATGTCATAATTTTAAACTTAAGAAAAGAAATTATGTTTATTTATTAAGAAATTTATAAGTGTTCTAAGTTATTATTCTAAAGTTATCTGAACAGAATTGTGAACAGAAATGATTCACACATTGTGCTAATCACAGATGTGGCCTCAACCTCATCTGTGATTAACACAATTTTTGAGATATATGGACGCTATGGGAGTTCATCATTATTAGAATAATAAGAAATACGTGCATCCACTAGTGTCATATTTATTTAAAATAAAGCGTAAACGGCTTTCAACCAACTAAAAATCAGTGCCGATGAGGATGTTGCTAGTTTTCAGTTTGTTTTACTTTTACTAATATAAGACCAAAGCATACCAGTTTTCAACCAAAAATGTCATCATCAGGTATTGTGTTGTTAGAAGCTAGGTTTTCAGTCTTGTTTACTGTTTACTAATATAAGACCAAAGCATTACCAGTTTTCAACCGAATAAATGTCATCATCAGTGTCTGTGTGGTGTTAGGAAGCTAGGTTTTCAGTCTTGTTTACTGTTTACTAATATAAGACCAAAGCATTACCAGTTTTCAACCGAATAAATGTCATCATCAGTGTCTGTGTGGTGTTAGGAAGCTAGGTTTTCAGTCTTGTTTACTGATTTACTAATATAAGACCAAAGCACATTAACCAGTTTTCAACGAATAAGAGTTGTCATCATCAGTGTCTGTGTGGTGTTAAGGGAGCTAGTTGTCAGGTCTTGTTTACTGTTGACTGTTATATGACTCACTCACTGAAAAGACTCAGAACCTAGCTTCTTAACATCTCACCGGCACTGATGATGACCTTTAGTTGATTGAAAGCCGATTATGCTATAATTAAAAAACAAAGAGTAGAGAGACTTATTTTTTATTATTCTGATTATGAATAGATGACTAAATTTCATGTAAACACTCTTTAGCTCTATTGGCTGATCCAATTTTAATGAAACTTGGCACAAAAATCAAATCCTATGAGATAAAGAACTAATAAAATTTTTTAAGTACTTTTTAAGTCTCTGTTTTTTAAGTACACAGAGACAACCACCTGTCTGGCACGGTGGTCTACATATTTATATGATAGATGTGCGCTTTTCTTGTCTAGCTTTAACTCTAGCTTTAACGATAAGTAATACTCCTATGGCAAGGGGAGCTTCGTTCAATGATTGGCTGCCTGTTTTTTCTTATTTTCTGTTTCATTTTATGAATATGTTATTTAGTTGTATCTATTGTAAACAATTAATGGAATAATCTTCCATGACCATAAAATAATTTTGAGTGCTATATTATGAATAATATTATCTTTTTATATACTGTATGGTATTTTTATTTAGTTTAGGGTATTGTGAATTAAGTTTTTTATAATCTTCTATTTTTTTTATTAATTGCTTATATTAAAATTATAAAATTAGTCATTCTTATTTGCATATAAATTTGATTTACAAGACATTTTTTGTCCTTAAATAAAATGTATTTAATGAATAAAATTACCAATGACATGGATTAACACTAATTTAACCTAAATAATTCTTGAAAACAAAAAAAGAAATAATAAGTGACAGAACATTTAAATTACAAAAATCCGATAACAGTCAAATTACGTAAAGTAGTAGTATTGTAATAACAGTACTTAATAATAATATGAAGGCATAAAATTATTTATTTTTATGACTTCTGGTGTGGAATAACTTTTATTTCTAATTTTGTAATATTATATTTCTGATATGAATGTATCAGCCATAATTATTATAATGGAATTCATTAATATAGGTGTATATTCTATGGCTTCGAGTCCCCAGACTAAAAAGACTATAGATGCTTAGTCCCCGCCAGAGACTTATAAGATGTGTTAAGATAGAAGGATGCAAAGAGTTGTTTTGTAACAATGTTTGCAGTTCAAGTTAATCCAATTAACGATCACGAAATGCTTCTGCCCATGATAATACAGCCAAGGATCTGAGAATACAAGGGATACCGCTCGTTTAAATTAATTTTCCAAGAAAACAAAGTGACCCCTAGCTGAGGAATGAAAAAAATCCATCACAAAACCTACGTCACAAACAAACGGCGCATGCTTGGTACGAACTACGCATCCTTACAATCATTAGGTACATTAACTGCGCAGGTTCTAAATTTAGAGGCTAACTTATCTCCCAATGGGTTTCTATTGATTTGCTTATTGTGAAGGTTATAAACAAATAATAAAAATTCATATCTTTTAACTGTTTTATTTTAATTGACTAAACAAGCACAAAATAAAGATGAGGGACTAACTCTACGTATCCTGGTTTTAACCTGCGGGTCGCGCATTTTTTGCTATAACCATGTTATAGCAATAAATGTTTAGTTTGCTCCTATTTCTCAATCTCATACAACGTCCATGGGGTCAAAAAAGTTCCCTATTGGGACATCTCCTTCATTCAAGATCCTTTTATACAGCTTATAAAGGTATTATAAAGGTTTTAACCTGTATGGTTTGTCAATGCCTTCCTTCTACAACATAAAACCCTATCAATATATCCAAGCAATGCTATGGACCCATTTTAATTGACTATTTTATATATTAAATAAGAGAAACGTCTCTCTACTATAATGTTTATTGACAGAGTCTGCATTTAATGTTTCGGTCATTATCAATGTTTATGCAATGAAAAATAAATCATAAGTTAATAATAACAAGAGATAAAAAGTAAAAATTAGTGAAAAGAAATAACAAAATCCCTAGAATATAAAGGATAACAGAACTAACCGGCAAACTATGTTCATAGAACTTATGGTCTGATTAATTTATATCCAGGCGTTCGAAGCGAATAACCCTAGCATTAAATAATTAAGTGTTTTATTGTCATACACTCCTCATTCGTTTTATGGTGGTGACTTCAGAAAACTATCGACGATAGAGTTGTCCTTCAGTCGTTGTACAGTATTTTTTTATATTACTTTTTTTTATCAATAATAATAAGAATAAGAATTTTATCAAGAACTACTCTAACGGGTGTTACACATATTATTTTAGTATAAAATTCAATATAGTATAGTATCGACGACTCTTGCTTGCAAAACTTTACAGAAACTGATTCGATTACAATTAATGATAATGGTTTTAGGAAAAACTGATCTTGGAGGAGCAATGATCAATCCTCGACGTTCAGTCCATTAGATTAGGAAAATTTAGTTAGAACGTTTTTTTGTCTTATTGTCTATTTGCCTTTTGTCTTATATGAATTCTGCTCTTTTTTGTAAATGTGCATTATATAAACAAATAATTAAAATGCATTACATAAGTATTTTTATGAATAAGTGGTATTGAAGACCTGTAACAATTTAAAAATAACGATTTAGTATTAAGCTACTATACGTACTACATATTTTTGTTTCATTATTACATATTTCCCCAAAGTTTTTACACCACAGAAGCCTAATAGCAGTTTTTTCGGAAAATACTTCGATTTTTACCATTTATCCCAACAAAAGCTACATTTATAATATTGGATCAAAAAGTTGAGAAGACCGGTTTGCTAAGGATAGCCTTCTCCCCACTCCCATTCCCTGATTGGGGTACCTCTCTCCAGAGGTCTAAAAGACATTGTTGCCAACAGAGCCGCTAATAACATACATCTTGATGCTTGGCTTTTTTCATACTTATTCTTTAATGTTATCTTCGTTTTTCTTTTAGATTTCAATCCATTCTTTAATAACTTTATTCTCTTTCTTTATTCGTTTTAGCAATTTATTAATTCATTTCTTGATTTTTTTGTTTGTTTTATTTTATATTTATTTTTCATTTAATTTAATTTATTTATCTTTCTTTTAATTAATTCCACTGATCATGCAATCTTTACTTTGTTAGTTGTATGCTTAATATTGCTGTTAGTAGGAAAAGTTCTTGTTGATCAATTTGTAACATATTATTATTTTTTTAATAATCTCCACATACATTTAAACGGAGACTAAAGTCGTATCTAAACGTGCAAAATATAATAGCCAGTTCAAAAATTATCAAATAAAAACTTAAAAAGGTTTATACATAAAAAATAATTGTAATGACCGTAAAAATGAATCCAAATTACATTGACCAGTCTAAATTATTTAAAATTAAAAACCAACCATTTTCAAATTTTTCACAAACTACTTGGCTGAGAAACAAATTATTTTCCACCCTCTTTTAGTGGAAAAAGAGGCACATATCTCCAAGGAAGAAAAGCTGCTTGTTAGAGAAACAAAATGTATTTTCTGTCATTTTAGACAAGACATTTAATAATCTCTTATCATTGAGGAGTCAGCACAAAGTTCTGTTATGAACATTTAGCTGAAAGATTATTTGTTCGAGTCTCTTTAAACTCCCGGTAGGAACATTTAGATAAAGATTATTTGTTCGAGTCTCTACAAAGTTCCGGTATAAACATTTAGCTAAAAGATCATTTGTTCGAGTCAACAAAATATTAGTATGAACATTTAGCTATGAGATTATTAGTTCAAGTCTCCTCAAAGTTTCGGTGTGACCATCTAGCTAAGATATTATTAGTTCAACTCTCCACAAATTTAAACCAATCTCAATATACTTGAATTATTTCTTGAACATTTATAGTTCATTAGGGCATTTTCCATCAAGAAATAAACCTTTTTTGTACAAATGTACCATTTTGATTTTATAAGTCTGCTAAATATTGAATTTTTTTAAATCTTACCGATGGTGATTTAAGTCCACATTACAAGACAAATAATCGTAAAGATTTTTCACTTCAGCATCAGTTTGGTCGCATCGTCCTTCATACTTATACAATTGTATATGTTACATTGGATCACCTCAAGATATAAATATTAAAATTTACTCCCGATTAAGTAAAACTCATAAGAGGATAAAAAATAATCTGTTCTACACCTGCAAATCGTTAAATGTTATAGTTTGTATAGCATCCTTCACATTAAAATAAATTGTTGTAAAATTAATTTAAATAAAACAAATTAAAAAATAGTAAAATTTATTTAAATTTCTAAATTAATAAATTATATAATAGTTGTATTTTGTCTAGTATACATGAGTATAAAGATTACAGAAGATTTCTGGACAAGATATTATTGTTTACCTTCCAAAATTTATATCGAACATATATAGAGAAGTATTGCCTTTGCAAAAAATCCGAAACCCAGATTATTCCTGAATTATCCGATTTAGGAGTTATTAGAACCTTCTGTGTAAGTTGTCTGTCTATGTGTGTTTCCCTGTAGTAATCGTAGCTCCCTGTGATATTATGCAGAATTGAAATTTTTTGCAAAAATCAATCTTTAGGTGTAGTAATGCGATTTTTTATGACGTTATCAACCAGCAGTTATGACTCAGCGAAATTTTTAAAAATTCATAAATCGCTGAAAATTATTATCATCAAATTATGTCATGACATTATCATCGTTATAGTACGACACACGGCTAAAATCAGTTGACATCTTACTGTAGTTTAATTTTTTAAATTTATTTTAATGATAATACAACTGGGTTGAAATTTATTCCGCAATTCATTTCAATACGGCTTGAATATGTCCGACCATCGCTGAAAATAAAACGGATGTTATTTATCTCATCTCTTAACCAAGCTAAATATTTTGCACCCTATCTTAAAATTTCCCCTTACCAGATCAGTTTATACTTTGTTTAAAAATGACGGAGTTTAATCTAAATCTAGTAAGATGTTAGAAATAGTAATATAAGATGCTGTAGGATTTGAGGTAGGTCAAGAATTAGGCCATACTGGAACACCTCCAATTCTAATTGGATCTATTTTTAATCCATTGTAACAATCTATAAAAACATATCTATAACCAAAGATCTTAAATAAAGGGGATGACGCTATAGGTAACTTTTCTGACCCCTGATATGAGATAAAGAAGTAGGAGTAAACTTATCATCTAATGAATATAGCTAAAAAGGCGCCGAACGCAGTTTATGTAAAAAGGATAAGTTGAGTTTGCTTCTCAATTTTTTTCTGTGCTTGTCGGAATTAAGTTAGCTTAGTTACTTGTTAAGTCAATATAAATGAAACAGTTAAAAAAAGAAAATTATATTTTACTAACCTTCTTAATAAGAAAAATAATAGACCATCGGGAGGTATGTTTACCTCTAAATTTAGGACCTGTGCAGTTAAATGCAATAATTGTAAGTTGGTTTTTGACATTTTGTTTTTCTATATGTTTTTATCCTCAGAGGGTCACTATGTTATACGGGAAATCGACTTTGCGTGTCATCTCCAATATCAAAGATCCTTGCTTATAACTAATGAAATTTACAAGTCACAAAGGCAACAACCTTTGCCCATTGTTTTCGCGTGATCTGAATCTGTTGATGCCTCATTAGCAAAACACATTTGCTTGCTACTGTTTGATGCTAGTTTACTAAACTAAACTAAACTCTTGTATTATTTTATAAGGTATAATTAAAGACTCATTTTATCTAATTATAATCAGTTATAATTACACAAAATTGCAGTATCAAGACTAGAATTACATTTGGAAACTAATCAAACTACACTCTATTTGCGTTCTTGCTCATGGGTTTAAGAATGTTATTAAATTGTTATCTTTTTAAATACAATACAATTAAAGTTAAAATTATAATAATTAAACTATTTATCAAAAGAAATACGTAGGTAAGATTATAATATTAACCTTTACTTTATACATATTATTGAATATATTACATACCAAATACATTATTATATGCAAATAGATATAGTCAGGTGACTATTTTAGAGATCTGTAGGTATTATTAAATGGAATAATATCTACTAAAGAGATCTGTAGATCTATATAGGCACTATAAAATGGAATAATATTTACTGAAAAGTATAATAAATTTAGTCTCCATGGTAAAAGAAAGGATAGGCTATAAAATTTACCTTAAGAGGCGAAGCTGAGGCAGGTTTGTAACTAATGAGACGAAACCGAGTACAATATTTATGGCAAACAATATTTTATCTATTTGTGGTGGAATTTTAACTTTGTGAAACCACGAAAATATGTTTAGAAAACGTAACTTAAATAAATGTCAGTCATTATTTAATATTAAGTTTATAGCAATGCCAATAATATTATTTTTTTTTAATTTTCTAAAACACAATAAATATCTCATATGGATAATTTTAAATCGTTTTTTAACTATGAACGAACTATACTAGTTGTAACGAGGTTACACTACTTATTATTCAAATTGTCAAAATACAAAATGAAACTACTTATTATTCAAATTGTCAAAATACAAAATGAAACTACTTATTATTATTCAAATTGTCAAAACACAAAATAAAACTACTTATTATTCAAATCTAACTGAAACAGTCAAGAAAATATAATTTCCTGCCTAAGGAGTTTAAGCGTTATCTCACGAATTTAAAATATAAATTAATCGCCATATTGAAGCTTTAGTTTAACTGTTTATTTTTGACAAATTCAAAAAATGTCACTTTTTTGCAATAAAAATAGTAAAGTAACTGCTTTAAAATTTTCCTGGCGTAAGTACATAAAATTGTTACCAATAAAACAAAGAAGCTAAGTGGCTTGTAACAACTTTATTAAATTTCAATTAAAAATGAAAAAATAATATGATGGACTGAGGAGTTTAAACGTGTAAAGAAAGTATAAAGTTTATTTATATACATCAAAGAATTTATTGAAAGCTCTGCAAAGAAATATTAATTAACATTAAGAACTTAGTCCAGTCTGTCTCTGTGCTTGTTTCTTCAGTCGTCCGAGATCTGAATTACGAGTTTGGTACCTGCAGGATAGCTCCAGTCTGCTTACAAGTTCTTATAGCTTCTTACTTTTCTTTATGGTGCCTTTCTATAATTGGATACTGAATATACATTGAGTTAAGTTGTATTTTTACTTTTTCTTATTTATACCATATAGGTATATAAAAAGTATTGTGTTAGCGAAAAATTCAAAGCCGGGATTTCACCTAAATTATCCGTAAGAGGTGTTTTAAGACCTCCTAAGTGGTTTTTACAAAGTTGACTGTATTTTGCGTGTGCGTGCGTCCTCTTATCATCGTATAGCTCCCAGTGTATTTATGCTATAGAGTTGAAATTTGGTACATAAATAAATCCGTAGTTAATAATTCGACGCCATTAACTTGCAATAATGACTCAACAATAAACTTCAAGAAATTTATTAAACGCGGAGACGTTAGTCGTTTGGATTAAGATTTGGTACGGAAGTTTAGGAATGCGTTGAAGTCATCTTGTATTTTTTTGCAAATTTTCAAAAGAAAAACAAGAGGGATAAGGTTTTTCTGAAAGAGGGGAACTCAATGACGCATATAGGTTGTTTAGATAACAGAAGTGGAAGTGAGTTGGTAGGAACGATTCCACTTGTTTTTCTGATCCAAAATTATATATTTTCACTATATATATTATATATATAATATATATATATATATATTATATATAATTATATAATATAATATATATATATATATTATATATATATATATAGTGTGTGTGTGTATATATATAAAGATTTTTTTGTCTTTGATGGCAAAGAAACTTTGTACAAAAATAATAAAGTAAAGGTTACCATTCTTTATGAAATTTGTATGACGTCATTAACCCACTGTAATGATTCAGCAAATAATTATCTTAATATGCCAATTTCAAATACTATATATTAATTTGACAAAGTGATACAAGGGAAAAACAATGCGGCAAAGGGGCTGTGAGGGTCGCGAAGTGTCCTAAACGCGAGACGGCCATAAGCGAGAGGGAGTTTTTGCGTACTTACTTCTTATAATGAAAATATAAACAAATTAAATTAAAATCTAGTATTTTTAATAACTTTCCGACAAATTTGGACACGTACATTTACTAAAACGAAAGTATGTCACTAATTTTACTCTTCACAAAAAAATACAATCCTCTCCGGTTCAACTCTATGTTACGACTTTCACAGTAACTATTCATACATGGTAAGAAAAAAATTAGGGTTCGAATCCATAGCCTCAGTATTGTAATGAAATACGTTCTGCTACTCTGAAATGAGTTTCTTTGCATCGATAAGAATTATGTGAACTAAACTTCTTCACAAAACACAACGAAAAGTAATAAAATTCGTTGTTGGTTATTTTAAAAAGGTTTCTTTTAATTTTAGTTTTTTAATATGTCTTTTCAAAGTAGTTAAAAACCAGAATGGTCATAAAATGTAAGAAAATATGTTTTTAAGAAATGAGTATTAGGGGAGTAAGAAGACGCATACGTGGCCTCGCTGGACGCTAGGTCGTTATTATTTATGACGCGGTAAATTTTTTGTATTGGTTTCAAAGGATGAGATTTACTCATAAAATGTCCAAACGTTGTAAAACTGTTCTAAAACCATTAGAGCAGTCTGGTAGAGGCGATTACGGGGTTAGGGAATATTTAAGTACAGACAATTTAAGCTAAGTAAATGTCTTTAGATGGTGCTGAGAATCGAGCGAATTTGATTTTGTGGAGGCTGATTAGAATATGAAAAAAAACATTATTGAGTGCGCTGATGACGGCTATGTTTCGTTAGCTTTTTAGTAAAGGAGACGTGTCTAGTTTGTTAAGAATTTTTTATATTTGTTTGAACCAATTTTCGATGAAAAATACTCTACTTTTGATTTTGTGTTTTACATCTGCCAAAATTATTTAATATAATCTTAAGTGAATCTATGCCCATCCCATGGATGAGTGTAGATTCATAGTAGATTTATTGTAATTTTAGTAGATTCATTAAACTCAAGGTTGAGCTAATTTCTTGGCACACAAACGTACATACAACTTATCATGGGTGAGATATATTTGTTAATGACTGTATAACATTATATAAAATATAATGTTGTTACAATTTAGTCATATGTTTGTCAGAGGATATAAAAGGTGTTCGATAAAGTGCAAAAAAGGTACAAGAACAAGAAACGTTGTACAAAAAACCACCTTTAAATGACATGATGTAACCTATAAATAGAAAATGAGCAATATAGAAACCTAATATAGAAGGAACATTACCATAACAGAGTTAGACTAAAGACCAGTTAAACCGCGTTCCTAAAGTTATTCTTCTGTTGTTTTAAAATTATAAAACCTATTTTTTTTTATAAAAGTTTAGCTTAAATAAGATTTAATATGTTTCAATAGAATGATTGCATTAAATTAACCTGATGAAATGGGCTAAAACGTGCCAAAAATAAATAATTACACTACATATAAACGAAGAATTAAACAAATCTAAATAAAGATTTATTATTCCCTTTGATGAGATTTATTAGTATTTTATTATATTTTGTCCGTATTTACATTCAAAATAAGATTTCAACTCCTACATTGTGATATATTTTGACTTATTTGTATATATTATTCAGCAAGGAAAGGTTCGAATCTGTTCCTATTTGGATCATACCCAAGCAAAACTTAATTGTAGATGATAAAATCATTTTTACGGTACAATAATTCACATTAATGGATATTAAATTAATAGTATTATAAAGTAGAACATTACATTTAAAATACGAACAAAATTACGCATGTAATCATGTGAAGTAATCTTGAAAAGAATACACTCTTTAAATCCAAGATGATGAAGCTATATTTATAAACATCAATATAATTGTGCGAGAGACACCTAGAAAGATTATTTAGCCCCCCCCCCTCTTTGTAACCCCAGAATATAACATAATATTCTTTGCCAAATGTGTTGTAAATAACTAAAGAAAACTAAAATGATTTAAGTTGCTGTTATAATAGCTCATTAAAATTTTATGATTCCTTTTAACCGACGTCTCATATTTTTATTTACTTTTAAGAAATTCGCACGAACACAATTGACAGACTTTTTAAGTAGTTTCTTTAACTGTGAAGCCGAGAATTTAAAACGAGAGAGTGTTATGGTGCGTTCCAGGCTCAATTTTACGACGTCTGGTCGTATTGAGGCGAGTACTATACACATCGACTGGGGAAGAGATTTTTACTATCGGGGGAACTCAGACGGATCCAGCTATAAAACCAGCTTCGTCACGCCGGTATAAAAACGGCTACCCCTATAGTTGGACTCAATTTTACTGCTTTACGTTTCGTCAAAGCACGAAACTCTGGATTAAGTAGTCGAGAACGCTTCACTTGGTTTTAAACTTAGTCCTAATATCACTTAAAAACTATCGTAAAAATGTTTTTTTTTTCGGCCTACAAATTTTTATTCTTTCCATTTTATGAAAACGAGAAGAAGCGGCAATAAAAAGATTTTTATTATATTTTATTGCACGGTGACAGATTTTATAGCCTAGGGAATCAAGACTGAATGACGGGATGATTATGAATCGTTTAAGATGTTTAAGTGCTGAAATAACAAGGAGCACTTACAACTCAGGATTTATTTATCAGACCCCACGTGTAGCCTCGCTTTTCATGCAAACCATGATTCGGAAGAACTTTTGTTACGACATTTTAGTATGAACAAAACACACTTCAAATATTATTTGCTGTTTCGTTTCTTTATTCTTCCAGTAACGGTTGTATTATGTGAAGTCGTTAAAAGTAAGAAACGTAGCTTTTTCATAGTGTGTTGTACGGTTATATTAATTTGGTCAAAATAAGTTTGGAACATCAATTTCTTCTTTAACTTGTTATTATACATTAAAATGGCCATCCGCTGGATATTTGTTTTAAGTGATTTATAAATGTTACAGGTTTAGAATCACATTATTTTAAAGGATAATTATGTTTATTATTTCTTAAAGAGAGAGGCAATCGAAATAAAACATAATTATCGCAATCTTTCTCAACACAACCCCCTCTGAAACCTTGCCTACATTTCTGATGCAACTTTATCTTCATTTTCGATCAACTCTAAGAATTTTAAGTTAATTAGTCTTGCCTCGAAGTCTTATTATGCAATATAATGTTGCAAACTGTTTCGGTGTTTAATCATCCGGTACTACATCTGTTCGCTACGTCCATCTTCATCATTGCCGACTCTCTTTGCTTGTCCTCAGAATGTCATGTCATGTTTACCGAAAATTTGAGTAATATTACTTCAGTCTAGGGTTGCCTAATGTCTAGAGCGTCAAAAGTTAAGATTAATTACTACAATCATCACTCAATTTTCACTCAATAATTCAATTGAGTTGAAAATTGTACAAGTATATACCTTTACGAAATAAATAAATACAGTTAAATACGATAAGTGGATAAGTGTGGATGAGTGTAGCGAATTCGATGTGATGAGAAAAAGTTCCGAGGTACCGTGGACCCGATTTTTTACTTGTTCTTTATGTTATTATATTATATATATATATATATATATATATATATATATATATATATATATATATATATATATATATATGTATATGTATATATTTGAAGTTAATTTTCAAATTTGAAAGTTAAAGCCATATAAATTTTAAAATCAATTTTTATTGGTAATACGCCCCGGAACCTAAAATAATTTCTTTGTTTGCATAATGAAACAATGCTATTAGTCACTTCTAGCTCATAACAAACTAATAAGAGAATCTGATTTTTTGCTTTTGTTTTGTCATGAGCCCATACTTATGACAAAATCTCGGTTTTGAATATTTAGGTTTAACACAATACTTTTCCTTAATACCTACTATAGTTAGTGGGGAGAAGTAAAAATACCATTAAAGACCAGTTAATGAAAATATTCACTGAATTAATATTTCGCAGGAAACATTATGTTTTTAATCTAATAGAGAAGAAAAAATATTCTTAATTTTTTGGTTACTGTACTTGAAGTGCATGTAACGAAGATATTAATTTGTTAAAAAAATAAAACTGTATTTAAGGTCTAGATGCTACTATACTAGTATTACTTGCAATTAAAAGCTCAAACACGTATGTCGTACATGCTTGACTTCATTCATGACTTTATCTTTAATTGATATTGTTAAATTGTTTTGTCTTTTGTTTTTCTAATGAGGTGTTCTTCTTATTCTTCTTATTCTTGTTTGGTGCGACAATGTCAATGTAATGGAACATTAATTAAAAGATTGGTTTTTAAAAACGATTTTGCCGCAGAGGTTTATGCACAACCCAGTAACGAATATCCTTTGCATGGAATGACTGATTTTTTTGCTCAACAATCAATTTATTTAATAATTTATTAGCTACTTCTAATAAATGTATATATATATATATATATATATATATATATATATATATATATATATATATATATAATATATATATATACACATATCAGTAACCCAATTGTTAGTAAGTTTTTTTTTTTTTTTTTTTTTTTTTTTTTTTTTTTTTAAAGGAAATGCTTGTTTTTTTACATACGCAATACAAACTATTCTCAGCCTTCTTGAATTATTACTCTTTTTGCAATATGTTTTACTGTTATGTTATACTCTAATCGTTTCCTTTAAAAAATATAGAAAAAATACTAACAAGTAATTACTGTAACTGATATTACAAATATATATATATATATATATATATATATATATATTATATTATATATTTCTTTGCCGACCTCTGTTTTATTTTAATTATAAATTGAGTTAAAAAAATTTCCTTCTTTTATTATTAATTAGTTTTGGAGTCAAAATAGTCACTATTAGCCGATACTAATGAAATAATAAATTTATTTAATGGAATATTACAAATAAAATGAGAGTGAAACATAAATACCTATTTTATTAATCGCAAATATTAAATGCATGAATTACTTAAAATGCACTTATTGCTTAAAGTTTGTTTTTTAATTGTGGTAGTACGTAATTGAGCACTTTATTGGACCGTTTTTAGGATGAGAAGCCAATCATTATTGTTATAGGAGGTTATTTAGTACTTTTCACCTCCGAGGACAATAACGAATGTAAAAAAAAACTTCTAGGACGTTAAACTAATTCATATACTGTCGCCATTACTGTAATATAGCGTGTTCAAAAAATCAATCTGTGTAAAACCTTCATGAGGTTTCTTTAAAAACGTTTATTTTGTTTCTGTTTTTGTTCGTAGACTATTTTTTTCGTTTTTAAAAGGTGTTCAAATTGACAATTTTTGTGTGTTTATTTGTAAAGCTTTCACATTTTTGAGTAAAAGTGTGAAGCTATGGATGAATTCAATGACGACGATAATATGGAGTTAATTGGACTTTTTTTTTAATTAGGTATAAATAGCAAAGTTTATTTAATGAGTGCTACCTCAAAAAAATAGTGTATGCCATCCGGCTGAGAATGTCTTTATGTCTTGGCAATTTTTTCCCGACTCGCTTCGCTCGTCGGTAAATCTAATTGCCGTGACATAAAGACACACTTCTCAGCCTTATGCCATAAATAACTATTTTTTATTTTACACCCCAGGAATGTCAAAGATTGAACAAATATATTTATATTATTATAATAATTTATTATACATCCGCCTCTGTGGCGGATGTATAATAAACATATGTATAATAAACATATGTATGGGCCTAGGTCGTTAAGGCGTTAGTCTTTACACTGGCCTTTGACACCCACGGAGGTCTGGGGTTCGCATCCCAGGTTACACTCTCAGTTTATAGAAGATTATTGTTTAGATAAATTATCGCCAACTTTAGAATTCACTTTGAGCGTAACGGTTGCTACTAACACCCGAGGTGGTTCCCACAGGGGTCATCCCTGATAAGCCGCGAGGCTCTAAACGGTCAATATTATTATTATTATTATTATTTATCAAATGAATGTTAAAAAACAAACCTGGTTTGTTTTTGGGGATGACCAGATTCTTGCTGGTTTAAATAAAAAACGTGTGTAATTCTATGTATTGTAAATGATTTAGTATTTTATCTTACTAAACAGTTCATTTATTTATTTATTCATGTATTGATGACATAAAAATAAATACTTACCTTTTTGATTTTTAATTTATATTATAAGAAGAACAATACAAAGTTTGAGTTTATTAAAATTATTTCTGAGCTGTGTGACTTTATTTTATACATTTAAATCAATTTTTGCATTTCTTCACATTTTGCACTTGATTGAAATAATAAAATTGTTTTTACTACTTCAAAGGGAAACAGAATTGATTATAAGTGAAAAAGAAATAAAAAATGAACATTTTTATGATATGGTGGATTTATTTTTTATTTTTTATTAAAATCCGGTAGTAAAAATTGTACCCATAGGTCAGCCACTATATAAGAATATTTCAGCAAGCTCTAAAGAAATAACTATAAAGCTACAACTTAACTAAAAAAATTATGCATCAAATTCACCTTTTTTTACTGTATTTGATGACAATTTTAAAGTGACTGGATTTTATTTAAAATTTTTTATTGTGTTTTTACTGCTTGCGAAGGAATACTACTTTTCTTCGACAAACACTGCAAATGTCGCAAAATAAGGAGAAAATCAGAATCAATTGAATGCTAAAGACGTATAAAGTTTAGGATCTCATCTGGCATTTATCCCGGGAGACTGTTGGCGATAAAACCTTGCTTTTACGACACAATCCCTCTTTAAACCAATACAACTCAGATTCTTTTTAACGCACGTTTTTTCTGTCGAGCATTATTTGTGTTCTATACCTTGCTTTTCGTTTTATTATTATTTTTTTTAAAAAAGTAGAAAAAATGTCATTTTATAAATTAGATTTTTACTCAATCTTGTTTAAGTATGTTCAGTTTGATGTAAGAAATAAAATAGAAAAGTGTTATAGATGAAACCTAAATGTAACTAACTAACAAGATAGAAAAATAGTATATTATGATTTTTTCTCAGGTATAATGAGTTAATTGAATTTTTCTAGGATTATTAATTTTATATTTTTTTAAATAAAACTAATTTTAACGTTCAGCTGTACTAATTTTTGAAGTTGGTAGCACTGACTGGTGATAAGGGCTATTAGATAGCTATATGCGGGATTTAACAAAAAGTTAAAATTCATTCAAATTTGTTCTATATTTAAGGCAAAACTTAATGAATTTTAGTTAAAAGACATATTCTTAAATGCATTTCAAAAGAAATGAACTTATAAATGTAATTTTCTATTGATAAAAGCCAGTTTAAATTAAAAAGGTCATATAGTAAAAGAATAGGATGTTAAGAAAATGATTTGTGGCGGGAACTCGAAAACCTTCCTATAAGGTAGGCTATACAGGTTACCTTTGTTCAGTTGTCTATCCAGACCTATATAGTGATAATATTGTATCACACATTAAGTTTGTCAATTTTAAATTAATTTTTAAAAAGTGTGTGATTTTGTAACAGCTTTAAAATGACTTTACAACCCATCTAGTGCATAGTAGATCTTGAGGCGGGGTTGCTGTGAAGCGGCTTACAAGATTAAATTTTACAAAATGCATGGCGATATGTCATGTAATTAACTATACGAATAATTGTAAAGCAAAAATAATACAAATCAACAGCTAACATACAAACTCTTTAGGGCTCACTAAAGTTTCGCGAAGCAGCTACAGGCCGAAGGCTTGTATTTTATTTAAGCATGTAAAAAGTTAAAAGTACCATTTTAGATTAATAAAAATCACACTAGTTTTAATTTGTAATTAATGTTTATAACCTCGTAAAATTCTCTACAAAATTATTTTACAAAAAAAACTTTTTTAACAGTTATTAAATTGCTAATTTTCTTCGATATTAGAAGAGATGAGAGATTTTTACGGACTTGTTTTTAGTACCAAACAAAAAGTAAGAGAATAACAATAAAAATGGAAATAAAAAATGTAGCAATTAACACTTGCTAAGTAACTTTTGAAAACCATAACACTTTTAATTTATTACTTTTTTGTGTAAAATTGTTTTAAACGTATCATTTAAAATGCCTATAAATTAGTTATTAAATTACTGTGTTTTGATTGAAATTAATAATTTATTAAACATTAATTAATCAAAAAAACAAAATTATTTAGGCGGTAGAGTGGCTCGAGCCATATTTTTGTATACAAAACGAAGATGATTCTCGCATCGTCATAATTGTAGTTTGTGATTTTATTATTTCAAAGGCTGTGAATTATTAAATTCTTATTTTTTCCTTTTTTAACTCATTAGCACAGGACAAAAGCGTGTTACTCAAATCTATTATATCTCGGATCTATATTACTCTTATTATCGTTGTTATTACTTGGTACATATTTGTTTTATTTACTTGAGGCTGGGCGGAGTAACTTTATAAACTCACGTTTTATACATTTTTATATAAATATCTAAGAAGTACTTATAATTATTTTTCTTCTGTATTATTTTTTTAAAGTTAAAAAATGTACTATAAAGATTCCGGCAGAGGATTTTTTAATGTTGAATTATCAACTGTATCTTTTTATATTCATTTATTTTTAAGAGTATTTCCGTCAAGCAACTCAACGTTTTTCGTAAAAAGATTTCTGTAACAAATTTTATAAACATAACTTGTATTACATCTTATCTTTACTTACTATTTAAGATGTGTAATGCCAATTATGTTTAAGGAATGTCATTGCGTTATAGCAACATTGTTGACATAAATGCTTTTCATGTATTTTTACGGAAATCAGCATGATTTGGCATAATTATTAATAAATAATATGTGAAGCAATAATGCTAACTAATTTTCTTGTTAAAGAAAAAATCTATAAAAATGTTTTTTCAATTATTTATATGTAAATTAATAAGAGTTTAAAACTGCGCTCCGCCTAGACTTCAGATATCATTCGCACAATGTACAACTCTAGGTAACTGGGGAGAATGCCAGGGTTATTAGAGGGGGGCGAGCCTAGGGGTAGGGGCAAACCGGATTATTTTGGACCAGGAATATCAGGAAGGAGATTTCATTTCAAATTTTGAATCTCAGTTCACACACATTGATCAGATCTATGCAAAATAATAAATAGGTCGAGACGGTTTGATTCTTCAATTAAACCTGTTTTTATGGACAAAGTAATGATAAAATCACGCCTAAAAATTAAAAAAAAAATGATTTATTTACAGATAGGACTTTCTTGTAGGAACACCAGTCTGAGTCGAACACTGATTTCTTAGAACTTATGACCTCAGACTCATAAAATAGCAAAAGAGATAATTTATTTATCTTCTCTTTGATAGGAACTTAGCTATCACAGGCAGAGAGGAAGATGGTTGATAAGAAAAATCTATTGAGTTTTAGTTCTAAATCCTCTCTCGTTCTTAATTAAAAACTGTTTTCTAATGTCATTGATAATTCATGGCCGTAGCCAGGGAGGGGCGAGAGGGGGCATCCCCCCCCCCGCTGAAAAAATACCGTCTTTTCTAAAGAAGTAGTTTTCAGCAGAAGTCCCTTAAAGGTATTGGAAACATCGCCCCCTCTGGAATTAGTTTTGCCCCTCTACAAGATTCGGCTAGTTACAGTCTTGTGATTTAATAGCATAATTATGCCTACATAACAATTATATATTTTATAGCATGTTTATTAATTAATCGGAACATCCCTGTCTTCCTTTTAGGTCATTGCAAATAGTAGTTAAAATAATAATTATTTTTTTAAAGTTATCAATTATTTTTTTAGGTCTGTAGAAAATTTTAAGTCTCTAAGTCAAATAGGGACAGAGTAATTTGGGGAAGACGAAAATCATATCGTTAGTACACCCTTAAATTAAGTAAGAAAATTAAGCCATGCTGAATTACTATGTATCATAGATCGAATTGTAGCGAATTTTATCGACTAAAAACGCTTTATAATAATAATAGTGCTTGTTTAGAGCCTTGCAGGATAACCCCTGTAGTAACCAACTTAGGTGGTAGTGGAAACCGTTACGCTCCATGTGTATTCTAAAGTTCGCGACGAATTATTTGAATTATAATCTTGTGTAAACTAACCTGGCATGCGAACCCCAGAACTCTGCGCTGTCAAAGGTCGGTATTAATAACGACACTTTTACGAACTCGACCTCGGAGAGGCGCCTAAATACATTTTAGTAATTATTATAATTATACAGAAGGTTTAATGTTTTTTATTTATAAATAGAGCTAAACAAACATAAAATGTTCTTGATTTTGCTGATTACTCATGACTTTCAATGACATTAAAAACATATTTAAAGAAAAAACTATATTTTATATATTTACATAAGTATAAATTATTGATCGGAAACTTTTTTCTTGACGTAAATGAACCTGATAAGCATAAATAACTTTTCTTTAAGTTATTAGAGATTTTTCTTGTAAAGTTATTTATTTACAATTTCAATTAAAAGTTCAATTAGGATTAATATCTTTGATTAAATCAGGATAGCCAACTTAATATTTTTAATTAAATAAAAATTTTACCTGTACTTAATGATTGTTAACACTTAACTGAAAATTTAAAGATACTAAACACCGATCACTTAAAAAAATTATATAAGCCACTATTAACAAAACTTTAATGATCAAATCGGGCGAAAATTGTGCAAATTACTGTTGCATAGTGAAATCATAGTACAAATACCATTACACTTGAAACAAGGAGGATGTATACTAGTATACATACTAGTTTACATACTAATATACATACTAGTAGTAGTATATACTGTAAACTTATGAACTTATGATTTAACCTTTTTCAAAAGGTTTCTATCGAAACTCACCAACTTCCATTCTACCAGAGTACAACAACTCAACTCAACAACAAAGTACAACGACAACTCTAAACTCCTCTGTACCCTGTCTTGCTGTGTTTTATCTTGATATTATGTAATAATTCTTTATGAAAAGGCCTACACGATAAAAATTTATTAAACATATGTTTTAAATTCCGTTTAACAGCAAATATTTATTAAATAAACAAATAATTCAAAAACAATAATAATGTTCCCGCGACACTTTGCGCTATCATCTTTTGTTTCCGCGACGTTTCTTTAGACCGCTGCTCCTTGGGCCGACGCCGCGTAGAGGCTACAGATGGGAAGGTAATGAACCCTGGAATGTAATACTTATATTTTTGTTTTATTTATTTGTTTCTTTTCACAATTATTTTTTTGTGTTATTAATTTATTCCCATTGAAAAATTTAAATCTAAAATTAACAATTTATAGGACTTGCTGATTAATTCTCGGGTATATTTTTTATGAATGAAACGTACAAAGATAAAGATAGACGATCTTTGTCATTACAAAAGGCTTGCGGTTTCACTGCCGAGTATTGAAGCTATAAATCGTTTAGATGTAATACTGTCGGTACAATGTAGTCTGCGATGAGAAACTCAAGGCCAGGTCCCGACCTCAAAAACAAACCATACCCTACCTCAACATTTTTTGTGAGTCCAATTACCTTCTCTACTCCTCCGTATACAAGTTTTTCCTCGATTCAGATTTACTTCCAAAACTATTTTACTAATCGGCGAATTTACTTTGAAATATTAGACGAATTATTTACGTGTTGATCGGATGTTTTTAGATATAAAATAATAAAAAACATCTCATCACACACTGTTATTTTATATTTTTGTTGTTCGACAAAACAAAAAGAGCATTGTCATTGGGACTTATAACCTTCTGATTTTAAAGTTGACTTTACTTCCACACTTAACTTCCGAAACCAACCAACCACAGTGGTATTTGTTTTTTTCTTGTTGTTGGCTTGTTGACATTTGCCGTGTTTTTTTTTTGCTAAAACCATAACACTCTGATTTCAAAGTGTATGCTACTTTTGCAAGGAACTCATAACTCCATGACTTCAATGTTCGTAAAACCAAAATAATCAAGAAATAATTAATATTTCTGTTGGGTTTAAAATAAAAAAATAGCATTTGCCATTTTTGTTTTTTAACTAAAAACATTGTGATAAATTTTGTAATCTTAATATCTAATTTTAACCAGATGAAAACATTTAGAATAAGGCGCGGTCGAATATCCACGGCCTTCTAGAACATTGGATCACCAACAAACTTTTTTTATAACTTTTTTTCAAAATTTTCAGTAATTAGCCGGATTTGTGATAAATGAAGCCTATTTTCGTAATCTGCACGCTCTTTTTGGTTAATCTCAAAGAGTATTTACATTCACTCAACGATTTATTTTTAATCTAACTTGGTAAATACATAACTACTGTTAGACGTCAATGTTAACAAATATGACATGTCAAAATATAACACAAAATATTGACGTCTAACAGTAGTTATGTTATGTAAGTTAGACTAAAAATAAATCGTTGAGTGAATGTAAATACTCTTTGAGATTAACCAAAAGAGCGTGCAGATTACGGAAATAGGCTTAATTTATCACAAATCCGGCTAATTACTGAAAATTTTGAAAAAAAAAGTTATAAAAAAAGTTTGTGGTGATCCAATGTTCTAGAAGGCCGTGGATATTGACCGCGCCTTATTCACTGGAAGCACATGAACTGTAAGGTTATATAAATCTTTACCGATTTATCTATATTAGTTAGATTATTATCTCGCGGACCCCTAAAATCATTCCACGAAGCCCCAGGGGTCCGAAGACCACACTTTGAGTAAATCTGCTTCCACTTGCACCAATGGCAAGTTAAAGTACAATTAGTTGTTAGACAGCATTAGTCCCAAAATATAAAGTAATAAATAAATTTAGTCGAGAAACAAATCAGATTTATGCCAAATATTCAGTTCACAATTTATCTACCTGGCAGTTGGCTCAAAATTTGTAATGGCACCCATTGCAAATTTGCATTGGCAACCACTGAAAATTTTGCTGGCTGCGCCAGCCACCTTGTCGTTGTAAATGTAGACAAACCATTCGAAGACCAAACAATGTAGACAAACCAAACAAATAACCTATCGCACTGTTATATTTAAAAATTTAACATAGCTCTGGGAATTTATTAGAGCTCTGGGAGCTACGATGGTTACAGATACACTCGCACATGCACATACAGACAGAAAATTTCATAAAAACTACTCAGGAGGTTTTAAAAACACCAAAAACAGATAATTCAGGAAAAATCCCGATTTTAAATGTTTTTGCAAATACAATTACCTATATAGCTAAGGTATATGAGGAGAAGAAAAAACACTAATACTTCAAAAATCTTTGTACTTGAGTAAAAAATCAACCTATCACTCTGTTTAGTTCTACAACAAAAATAGATCACATATATAGGAACTTATAGATTGATAAATAAGTGACAAAATACAAAATATTTAACCATAAAACGAAATTCGCTTAGTTTGAGTTGCTCGGTAAATATCCAGAGTATAAGAACCCCTCACCGTGACTAACTAAGTCAAATGAATTATTCGTGAGGTAATGCTAAATATCTGATTTTTATATCACATGATTCAACATTTTTTAAACTACTGACTTATCTATCATCCAATGTATACATTTTATTTTAACTCAATATTATATAGTTTATCGCTTGGCTATTACCTAGGGATATAAGAAAAATATTATAAAAATAATAATAAAAAGAAAATTGCATCCCTTTAAAGCCTTTTACCGCTCATGAACTTTCAGCGTGTAAAATTACTTGAAATTAAATGTAGCGAATTATTATGAATGTTTGAATAACTTAAGTATGTGATCCAGGAACTAATAAATTCACCAAAGCAAACTAAAATTGACTATTATTACTCACGAAAATATAACAGATGAATTAGTATTAAAGCAATAACTTAATTCAACTCATCAAATAAAGTGTTGAATCAGCCGCTTGTTTCAAGAAATATAAACGAACCTAGTATGTAAAAAAACATGAAACATCAATCAGACGTGACAAAATACGTTTTGAATAGAAATTGTTAAGATTTACAATAAAAATGTTACAAACTTACTTCGTTCACTCACGGGATTTGGCAGGGGGTTTAACCCCGTGTTAAACCCCCTCGGGGGTAATTTTCACCGTGAAAAATGAGTTCCAGGGTAGAACACCGTGTTCAATCCCGTTCACACGACAACTGCCGGGGGGGGGGGGGGTGAACCCCCTAGGCAGGTTCAACCCTGTCTTCAACCTCTTCAGGGTTGAACCCTCCGCCCGACCCCTTACTTTGTAAACAAAGTACAAGTAAACGTTTGCTATAAAAAACAAACTTGCTGTGAGTGAATTATTTACATTATAAGGGCAAAACAAGATGCCTGGCGACGACAGCAACATTTCCTTTACGAAATTCGGTGAGAAAATAAGGTAATGAGAAGTCCCAACAAAAAGCAATACCAGGTAGGATTTTTTCACTGGATTTTTTTCTTTTATAGCTCAATAGTAATGTTTCGGTCAGATTTTGAATACAGGCCAGGACTGTATAACTTGTTTTAACAAGTGATTTCTTTCTATGCCAACCTGATCATCAAAAAGCCTAAATCATAACAGAACTACAAATAAGGAACAGAGTTATAAATAGGTTAGTTATAAACTCCAAAAACTTAAACATAATTTAAATTTAATTTTCCTATTATTA
This sequence comes from Microvelia longipes, assembly GCA_018340805.1. NCBI lineage: Eukaryota > Metazoa > Arthropoda > Insecta > Hemiptera > Veliidae > Microvelia > Microvelia longipes. Next base: position 16,979,317 of record JACMZG010001908.1, read on the forward strand.
CATGTGGGCAATAAATTTTGGGACACTCATTTTAAACCTAGAAGGGCTTAAACACTCTAGCCCTTCCCCCACTCTAGAATCGCCTATAAATGCCGCAATTCGAAACGTTAAATTTAATAAGTCTACGTTACAAACAATAGGGGATCGGTCAAATACCATTTACCTGAAATGGGGGTCCGCGGGAGCCCTGAGGTACATACAATGTACCATTTTTGCATTACTAACATCTGTTAACACAAGAATCTCAGAAATGTTAAAAATTTATTATAATAACATAACCTTATCAATCACTTTTTGACCACATCACGACTACACTAAAAATCATGACTGCTATATTTCATATTTTCGTTTTTATTTATTTATAAAACATTAACGTTTTAAATCAAAATCAACATAAATATGCATTTCTTGGATATTTCTTTGTTTTTATTTATTTATTTTTTAAACATTTAACTTGAATTTTTAAGAACAACTGTATCATTGTTTGTTTCTCATTTTCGTTTCAAATAATCTTCTCTATTCAAGATCAATAAATTGTTTATATTTGTTTTAAAACCGCTGCGTCGTACAAATCACAAAATGCATTTCTTGTTTTAAAGTATTTCTTTTTAAAAATATTACTTCATAAAACATTTAAAAATTCTTAAAAAGCGATTCATAAAATATGTATTTCTTCTTGACAGAGAAAATAATAAAGAATTTGTCGAGTGTTGTATAGAGTCAGTCCACTGTCTCCAAATAATTCATTTTGTAAGTGGATTTACAAGAATTAAAAAAGAGCTAATTTACAATCATAGAAGACTATAAATTAGAAAAAGATCATAACACTTTGACTCAGTATTTTGGTTTATTTTGTCGTTCTAAGTGTTTTATGACGTATTCTAGAAATATGGGTCCTTCAATATTTTTTGTGAGTTTTTTGTGTACATTATTCTATGCTCTTCCGCTTAGGGGAGATGTTTTTTTAAGCAACATATTTGAACTTACAAGTCCTCCTTTCCCTATCTGCAGCTCAAAGCGCAAGCTTTAAAGCAGGCAGGTAGCTTTGTTTGATTAATTTGTTGTATAATATTTTTTATTTAACTAAATAAAGACATTATAAAAACAATTACAAATTATTTGCGTAAGTGAGCTTTAAGCCTTTTAAAATTATATTAAAATATAGAGAAGCCTATCTGAATCGATACTCCCACTCCACTCCCCCCTCCTCTAAACTTCCGTCATCCGAACAACCTCATAAGCTTCATTTTCATAATAAAAATTTGCTAAAAAATTGTATTAACTCAAAAATTCGTTTTACTTGGATTTCTTAAGCAAATCTGAAAATAGGGTCCTGGAGGTCTGATAATTTTCAAATTTAGCGGCCCTTAAATAATTCATGACTCAAATATTAAAAGTTATGTGTTGGTCATCTTAAGAGGCATTTGCCCTTTAAAACTATGAACAATCCCTATTTAAGTTCAAACACAATTTATCAGTATACAAACACAATTTGTTCAGCGCCCCCAAAAAACAGTATACAAACACAATTTGTTCAGCGCCCCCAAAAAACAGTATACAAACAAAATAGAACTTTTATTAAACTTTACTGGTACACCCTATATTTTTGCTCTATTAACTTTGTCATTACGGGCTCAAGTTTTTTTTTTTTTTTGCTTAGGATAAGATTCTTTTACTTCGATCAAAAAGTTATTAGACATATATTTATAATAAAATCTAATATAATAATATAATATAATATAATAATATCATTATATAATAATAATCTGATTAAAAATTTGATGGCTAAATTCAATTTTTGCATATGCCCTGTTTCAATCTGAGTTAAAGAAAATAAAATATATGAGAAATGATTTTTAACATCCGAGTGGCCTTGATGACGACACTGATACGATTTTATGTTTCTTTATACAATGCAACTATAAATTATGTAGCAGTACATTATCTTTTAGTGCATTTCCTTTGAAAAACATCGCTAATGGGATAGGTAATATGGCGGCTGTTGGATCCGAGAGTGTGTCCAAAATACGTGTCAGAGTTCCGATACCACGACAAAAAAGGTTTCGAGACTTGTTATATAAAAGCACACATTAATCCCGTCATATACAGATAATAGACAGGGTACATAAATATTATACCTAAGAGATGAAAATAACTGTATTGAAAACATGAGTAGTATGACGTCATTTTTACATATATTTTTTTTTTCTTTACCAAAAGTTGGCGGATTTTCTTTTAACCTCTTGCTCCTTAGTACTTCATTTTTTGCTTGTGTTTGGCGATTTTTACGTCATTTCCTATATGAGCAGTTAGCATTAGAACTGTTACTCAAGGACGTCAAAAAAGACTATCCAAAAATAAATTTCCACCAATGTCTGCCTCTGTCTGGATCTAGTCTCAAATCTCGAGACTCAACTCAAGGATAAAAAATAGCTTCTTTTCACCGGCACTTTCAACCTGTATCAGGTTGAAAGCAGATTTTGTCTTCATTACAATGGTTAAAATTTATTTGTTGATAGACTTTTATTTAAATTCTTATGATATAACATTTTATTACATAAATTACTTGGAGTTTCAAGGAAAATGAGCTAAAATAATTTGTATTATTTGATAATAATATAAATGCAGTCATTAAAGTAGGGCTTTAAACGACGGCACAAAATGTTGTGTAGAGCTGATTATGGAAGAGCGAGTATAGCTTTGTATCACTTATGGGTTAAACTCGTGCATTTCTTTTGACAAATGTCCGTTTTAGGGCCTTTTGGACCATCAGGGTATTCACTCAGCGGGAACAACCTCAGGTGGGTTGCATCCTCTTAAGTAATTTGTAGAGTTGGCGCTATCGTTTTAATACAAATAATACTCTTTTAAACTTAAAGCATAACATGGGCTGAACCCCGCACCCGCACCTCCGGTGTGGAAATCGAGTGATAATACGATTACTGCCTCGGAGGGAGATATTTCTTTTGAATATTTCAAGTAAATTGACTAACAAGAAGTATTATCTGTCTTGGCTTTGCCAGAAGAATTTTGTAAACATGAAAAAAAAATACAAGGAAGATTTTATAAACTGGTAAATTTATTATGTTTTCATCTGCCAAGCAACCATGTATCAACATTATAACAGTTTTCTTCTATTTTACAGTTGTAATTCTTCATAGTAGAAGTCTTATTTCACTCTTTGAAACTAGAATCGCAATTTAAACAATAAATAAAAGCAAGACTCCTTCGGCCTTGTGGTCGCTATGCATGGTGTTAGGCCTTGTGGTCGCTCTGAGGCCGCTTCTCGGCCCGTTATGAGTTTTTGAAATATTTGCTCTGTCATTTTTGTGAATTAATGACGTCATAAACATTTCATAGACAGTAGGTTCTAGACACTAATGAAGTTGATTATTGTACTAAGTTTCATTTAAATCTAAAAATTGTTCAAAAGTCGTACGCCATTAAGACGTCTAAAGAAACAAACATCTCATACACACACACACACACACACACACACACACATATATATATATAATATATATAATATATTATATATATATATATATATATATTATATATATATATATATATATATATATATATATTATATATATATATATATATATATATATTATATATATATATATATATATATAATATCCTACAGATAATAATGCGTACACCTAATTTGTTTGGTGCAATTGTGATAACATTGCGGTCTTTATTTCGATAAAAAAAGTAAAAGTTTTGTGGGAAAAAATGTTTTTTGCTCAGATTTTATTAAAGAAAATGATTTTTCAGATAAATTCAGAGTAAGAAATGATATCTAAGCATCATTTTCCCAACTACTTTAAAACTAATTACGTATTGCTATAATAAACGCGGGTGAAAGAAGCACAGTAACACTACTTAACAGACCTCTATACAATAATAAAAATAAATAAAACTTAATTGCATTTAATTTTAATGAAACGAAGAATAAAGTATTGAAATTATTTCGTGTACTCCCTGAATATAATTTTTCTTTTCCATGCTAAAAGGCAATTTTGTCACGGGAGGCTGATTAATACCTTGGGATAGGTCAGTTTACCTTCTATAATTTTTCAACAAAATCGAAAAGCTCACTGGTATAAAATTAACAGCGGCGTGATTTTTTGTAGTTTAGATATGTAATTACGATCATTAGCATAACTATAACTAAGCATTTACATGTAACCTACAATGTAGTTTTTTTATTTTAATTTTTTTTAGTATTTTAATTTTTTTTATAATTTAAATTAAAAAAAAACTCACTTATATAATTGCATATAATTAAACCATTTAATGCTTCTGTTCACGAATTACTTATACTAATTTTTATATTTGGTTATGCAGTTATTTTTGTCTTAATTCCTCTTTTTCCTTCTTTATAATTCTTATAACTTATTTCTTTTTCGTCGTTATTTTTTTTACTTCCACTTTTTATCTTAATTTTAAAAACTTTTATAATTGACGAATGTTTATCAAAGTGTAACAATCAAAGAGATAATGACAAACAAGCTTAATATGTAATAAACTTTTAGTTTTACTTTTAGTTTAATGCCTTGAACAAATCTCCTAAGGCTTAATGTAAAAATTGTTGGGTAAGGTTAGTTTTTTTAATCATTTAATTATAATTTATATTTTTGTTATTATAGTAATTAGTTATTTAATTTAGTGAAACACATAAATGATTTATTCCTTCCTTTATTGTAGTTTTTGAAATGGTTAAATATTTTATTTCTTTTAAAGTAGTAAATAATTTTCCATGATCTCTTTTCTTATAAGTGATACATTATTTAATATTTCTTTATTTATCATTATAATAATATATTTTTTCAAGTGTAAACACAGTTCACGATTTTGAAAGATGTCATAGATAATTAATTATAGAGTAATATTATTCGTCGCAAAATCTCTCGGAGAGGGTTGTTGTGCATAGCGATATTGTTGTGAAAACCAGTATATCGTTAACCCTATCTGTTCGGAGGAGGTTAGTATATGTATTGCGGCTAGAGATATTATTACTGAGAGAGGTAGTATAATATAAAAATTCAATTTAAATGTATTTTAACTATTTTTTAGGCACTAAAATTATTTAATTAAAAGTTAATCTTACCTCATTTGCTCTTATTGGCGGAATAGTCATAACAAAATGTCTATTATATTATATATATATATATATATATATATATATATATATATATATATATTTTTCCCGAAAATAATATGTTTCTAGTATCAGGATGCCGAACGGAATGGTTCCCCCTCCACCTCCGACATCGAAGCAACTTCATAAAAGTCATTTTCATTATGAAAATTCCCTAAAATTTGAAAGTTTCTGGCTGAATTATTTAGGATATTTTCTTACTTAGCGTCTCTGTACTTACAAAACTTTACTTTAACGAAATTGATTTATTTTTTATTATTTTGTACTCTGGAACTTTTTACATATATTGATGACTAGTAAAATTATCAGCGCGTTTTTATCTCTGTGTATTGGTATATATTTAACTTCTTTTCTTGGTAATTTAGCGTTATACTTAATAAAATTGTTATAACAATTATAATTATAACATAATGATCACTTTCAATAATATGCAGTTATTTTACGTTTAAAAATAATACAATATAACAATTAATACTTTGGCCAAGTTTTTATTATTTAGTTTGCTAGTCTGTTACTTGTTTATAGTTTCATATTTTTATTACTTATTTTATGACTTTTACAACTTCAGAGCAAAAACTACAACTTTTTATTCTCGTTGTATTTTTTTATAGCATAAAATGGTTTTTATGTTCCTTGTTATGTGCAAATGGACTTTTGAATTTTTTTAGTGTATTTTCAACTTTAATTGTCGTAAGAATAAGAAATATGAATTAAACATAAATAAGTATGGAGAACATAAATCATGTAAAAAATGTCGAGGTTGTGATAAAAATAATAATATTAAAAATATTACTAAGAAAGGTTTATAAAAATTAAAGATTGATTAAGTATTTTTATTAATTACAGGAATATAAATGTGTATATTCATTGTGATTCTTAAAATTTTAAAACAAGGAAATTTGGCACACATAAATATAAAATAACCCAAAATATGCCAAATTCCATTGCATTATTAGTATTAATTAAATTATAACAAATACCGTTTATTGGTCATATGTTGTTAATAATTATATTGTTATTTTATTGATCAATTTCTTGAACCTTCAACCTTAATGTTAAATCCTGTGGAAAGATCTTTGTTTAATTTGTAGTTCATTTGTCGATATAGTAAACACTGCTAACAATGTTTAGATAGGTACATAACTGTTTTTTTTCTGTTTTACTGCTTTAGGTTTTTATTAAACTCCATGGAATAATATAGAAGGAGCATAAGACCGTAAACACAATTTAATTCCACTGATTACATGAAAGCCGGTTTATTGGTGGTCTTAAGTAGAAGTACCGCCCTAACAACAAAACATTATTTTATTAATGTGTCATAAATATTCACTAATGAAGAAAGAACATAAGGAACAAATACAATAACTTAAAAACTCTGCTAAGTATTTAATAAAATCGGTCTTAGATGGCAAAAGGGTAGGTGATACGAAAATCTATTTAGTTGACTAGGACTACTTTTAACATAATTTTAATTAAAAACGTTAAAATACAATTTAGAATGCTTAAAAATTGTAATGCACCGATAATTATATTAGTATTTTATGAATAATCGATAATTAATTAATAATAGAATATAATAATTCAGCAACCGGAAGTATTGCCAACTTTGTCATCAGAAAATTGTTTATTGTTACGGTGGCAGCATTACTTAAGACCACCAGTGAAACGACTTTATGCTATTATAAGTTATGCTCCTTTTATATATAGGATTATTCTAAGTTAAACTCTTTCTGATGAATAACCTGATATGGTCGAAAGCTTTCGAGAAAAATAAAATATTGATTTTATATATTATTACCAAAACCTTATAATTTTTGACTAATTATTAATGCAATAGTTAACGCATAAGCATAGAAACGTTTTTTGAAATTATTGTTTTAAAATCGAAAAATCGTCGAGAGATGAAACTGGGCACAGATATATCCATTTGTATTCTTTAATATAACAAGTATATCAAAGGTTTTTGTACGCGATACATGGATGGGTGACCGCTGGAAATTAAGCACATTGTTTTACAGTTGCAATATAACAGGTGGTTTTTATATCGTGAGGACGAGTCTGATGTGAGAATAATCGAAGAGAATCCGATAAGGCAAGGAAAAGCCTGAGGTTAAGCTTACCCGATTTTTATATCTGTTGTATTGTATAGAAAGATATGGTAGAAATTGTGAAGATCGTATTGTAGAATTGTACGACTTTCTATTATCTATCACCCTCCATATGATTCTTTTGACTTGACTTAAGTTCTTATTTCTTTGTGATATATAAAATGGATGTCTACTTAAAAGAAAGGGGGGTTAGGTTCATATAATATCTCGAGGTATTAAGTTTTAACTTTTCTTTGGCAGCATTTATTGTTTTATAGGTAGCCATATGTTCTACGTTTGAAGTAAGTCGGATGTAGAAGACGTTGTCCGAACGTCAATACAGCCTCACCGAACTTAATTGTTCACGACAAGTGTTTGTAATCCTACAACTTATAAAATATGGTTGAGGAGAGAAGGAAAGGGTAATATTTTGAGTTTGGCAAATTAAATTTGATTTTCGGGTTTCCCGAATCTATTATGACCGGTTACAGCGTAACTGATCACAAAACGTTCAGCTAAAAAAAATTAAAACAAATTCCTACAAAATGTTTTAACGAATAAATGAATACCACACTTTCATGTGTTTCTCTTTTGGTGTGCTAAATATTAACACTTTTAAAATTCACAAAACTGTAAAAAAAAATAATAAAATATGTTATTCGTTAAATTTCTTTGATGAATTATTTATACTTATTATTAGGAATTATTTTGTATTTAGAATTAATTAAATAATTAAACACATTCTGCATCATATATACCATAATTATGTTTTAATACTTAATAATGGACATAATTGATTAATTATTATAATTAATTAAAAAAATATTAACGCTTGTATCGTGTAAATAAAGAACATTTTCAGCATTTAATGTTGATAATATAGGCCTGTATGTAATTTTTTTGTTTTAAAGATTGTATTTTTGTATGCGTTTCCCATCTATTTGATGCAATTATGATAATTTATAGTAATTAATTAATTTAAAGCTATAAAATTATAATAAAAATTAATAAAACATGTTTTAGAGAAATATTATTTGTACCACCGTCAAAGACTCCTTCTTTGCAAATTAAGTTTATTTAATTTGCCTATTTAGGTTAAAGTTAATTAAATTAATTATCCGTGCTGTCAAAAATGCTAACGAATTTGGAAAAAAAAACTTTCATCATCTGATTTCTCAACCATTATATCCTTCAAAGTTTGGATGAAAAAAAGTTTTTAAAAGTGAAGTTTTGTCAATTATTATGCTCTTCAAGATGATAGACAGTTATGGGGTGATTCAATTCATTGTAAACAAACCAAAAGCAACGGAGGTTATAACCTGACTTTTGTGAAAACTTAGAATTACTATATATAGAAGGAGCACAGGACCGTAAACACAATGTAATTCCACTGATAACACGAAAGCCGGTTGACTGGTGCAACTAAGTAATGCTGCCAACCTGACAACAAAACATTATTTATATTTGTCATAAATATCTATAATGAAGAAGATCGTAAAGAACAAATATAATAACTTAAAACACCTGCAGAGTATTTAATAAAACTGGTCTTAGATGGCAAAAGAGTGGCGGAATACGAGAATCTACATTTAGTTGACGAGGACTACTATTTGTATATAATTTTATAAATACGTTAACTAATCTAAAATGCTTAAATATTGTAATGCACCAATATTTATATTAGTTATTTATGAATAATCAATCATTAATTATAATAGAACATAATAATTCAACCGGAGTATTGCCAACTTTTTTTTTAGAAATTGTATATTGTTAGGGTGCAGCATTACTCGTTGCACCAGTGAACCGCCTTTCGTGTTATCAGTAGTGCTCCTTCTATATATAGTATTATTCTAAGTGAATAACGTATGACTACATTGCAGGACTATAACCTAACATAAAAACAAAAACTTAGATTTCAATAATAAAAACCTCCAATTGAATCACCAGATTAATTTTATTACCTTGATGCTCATAATAATAAAACAAATATTAGGTTTAAGGAAATTTAACGTGAAGAATGTTGAATTGAATATAAAGAAAAAGGATAATAAAAAATGCTTGACTAATGAAAAAGAAACAATTTAAGAAAAGGTAAGAAAATAAAGTTTTCTTGGTCATGTCTATCGTTTAACCATTTTTTGACTATATATTTTTTCTGGAATCGGAAAGAAAGAAGAGGTGATTTTTTGAAAGAGGGGATCAAAGAATATTATATAATATATATATATATATATATATATATATATATTTATGTATTTATTTATATATAACTTAAAATTTTATATTCTTTAATCTATCGTAATGACCTTAATGGTCCATACATAATTTAGAAAAATGGTCTCAACCCTGGACACAGTAGGTTTAAAACTAAATCAAGGGTGAAATCGCGAAGTATGGGACCAAGGGTCCTTTATATCTCATATCTTTTTACATTGCATTTTGTTTACTATAATTACATTAATTAATATTATTAATTAGTTATAACTTAATTATTATAGTTAAGGGAAATAAAAATGTATTAATAAAAAAATATTAGGTATCTTCAACTAAATATCCCCTACTATATAGATATCTTAAACTTCAGAAATCAATGCTGCTTCATAAAAAAATATTAGGTATCTTCTACTATATATCTCCCACTAGATATCTTAAACTTCTGAAATCAATGCTGCTTCATAAAAAAATTAGGTCCCCACTAGTCATATATGGGAGTATTATTGTGTAATAAAAAAAAAATAAATAATCATTATCTTCAGATGGTGTATAATGTAAAGTTTATTAGCTAGTTTTTAGGGAGTAAAGAAGCACTTTTCCCTCCCAAGGCAGAAAAAGTAACTTTTCACTTTACCTTGGGAGTAAAAACTAACTTTTGCTCCCTTGGGAGTGAAAAGTGTTTCCGATTATTGGGTTATTAGAGCCAATTATACCAATTTTAAGGGGAGTGGTATTCTTTAAATTTATACAGGTGACCAATCTATTGTTTGTAATTTTTCTGGGAGTGGCACCCCCAAACTTTATAAGGGGTTATAAGTTTATAACCTCTTGTTTTAAACTTAAAATTTGCTCAATACCCAGGCAGTTTTTTCTTTCTTGAATAGAATAGAATAGTTGGTATTTGGCCTGTGGTGTGTGTATATATATATATTATATATATATATATATATATATATATATATATATATATATATATATATATATATATATAAATGTATTTATTTGTTTGTTTATTACAATATGATAATTATAGTTTATTATAGTATATATAATAACTAATATTATATTATAATTATATTTATAGTATTATATATTATTTATATATTTATTATATTTATATATATATAGATATATATATTATATATATATATATATATTATATATATATATATATATAAATGTATTTATTTGTTTGTTTATTACAATATGATAATTATAGTTTATTGTTATTATAATTGTTTTAATGTTGGGATCTCTAGGTGCTGAAACGAGGACATGTGTAGAAAAAAGTGCGTATGCCTTTAGTTTAATTCTATAGCAATGCTTTCTCCTCCCATTAAATATGAAAGATATACAAAACTAAATGACACTATTTGATCCATATGACCTTCATACTTAAGTTTATGTTGCATAATATACGTATAAAACAGGATGTTTACGTTACGAGTGTCTATATGTTATGTTGAATGAAAGAAAAACATAAAATGTATAAATCTGAACCATACACGTTTAATAATTTTATAACATATTATTTACAGACAGTGGCAATATTCTCTGTTTGATACTTGTTTACTTATTAAAGACACAGACGTGTATTGAAATAAAGTTTAGGTTAGCCGCTCTTTATTTTAATATTCACAGACTAGTATTAAGTTTAGGTAAGCTGCTATTTGTTTAAATATTCGTCTAGACGATTTAAATAAAGGTTTACATTTTAGAGAGAGTGAGATGGAGAAGAATTGAGAATGAAATGTATCATAATGGTTGTTATTCTTATTATTTATTCTTATTAGTATTTTTTTATAAAGTTATCATTGATGATAATAATAATTATCGTTTAGTGCCTTGCTGTCTATCAGGGATATCCCTGCGGGATCAATCTCAATTTAAAAGTTATCATCATAACACAATATGGTTAACACAATGCATTTTTATACTGGTGTGAATTAAGAACTTGATTAGATAAACATAAGAGAAAGAGTCGCATGGACCTAAGATGTTGTGTAAAGGAAATGATTATGTATAATATGGAGCCATGCTAAATTCATGTTTATTTAAGATTAAGGCAAGCATACCTTTTGTACCAGGCTACAATAAATGACGAGAAATTTAGGTTATGTTACTGGAAAAAGGCCTAAGGAAGAGGTCTAGTTTAATTAGTTATATTAAATGATTAAGTAAGTGCATGAAACAGAATTGTGCTATTTCCAAATTTACAGAATTCCATTTTACTTAATTTTATATTCCATACTTAGTGCGTTTCCTCTAACAAAATTGTTTAATTAGTTAAATGCATTTTTGTAAAATTGTATATGATATATTCTGTCTGGTAGTTTTGGGCAACCAGTACTAGAGAGGAGTAGGACATAGATTAATAACATTATTAATATCATCTATGGGGTAGGGTCGCCAACACAACAAAGACCTAATTACAGTTGTTATTATACGATGACTAAATTATTTCAACAGATCATTTCATTCTAAACAAAGTTTTTTTAAAAAAAATAAAGCTTAATTAAACGCCACGTGGCACGAATGACAGTTCGCATTGTACGATGACTACATTTTTTACAACTGATTATCCCCTTTTATACGAAGTACATTTCAAATCAGGATTAAGTAAACGCCACGTGAGATCGCATTATCCGACGACTAAATTGTTTCAACAAAATCATTTCATTCTAAACAAAGTTTTTTTTTTTAAAAATAAAGATTAATTAAACGCCACGTGGCACAAATGACAGTTCACATTGGCGTTTAATTAATCTTTATTTTAAAAAAAACTTTGTTTAGAATGAAATGATTTGTTGAAACAATTTAGTCGTCGAATAATGCGATCTCACGTGACAGTTCACATTGTACGATGACTACATTTTTTCAACAGATTAACCCTTTTTATACGAAGTACATTTCAAATCAGGATTAAGTAAACACCACGTGGGATCGCATTATTCTATGACTATATTTTTTCATCAGATTATCCTTTTTTATTCGAAGAACATTTCAAATCAGGATTAATAAACGCCACGTAAAACGAATGACAGTTCACATTATACGATGACTACATTGTATCAACACATTATCCTTTTTTATACGAAGTGCATTTCAAATCAGGATTAAGTAAACACCACGTGGGATCGCATTACAGCTCACATTAATCCATCACTATTTTTTTTCTACAGATAATCTTTTTTTACCGATAATCCTTTTTTACTGATAATCCTTTTTTATTAAGTACAAAACGCCACGTGGGACAGTATTGTAGATCGTATCATTCCATGACTACATTGTTTTAAACTTAATCCTTTTTGTCGAAAAGTTTTATACAAAGTATATTTAAAATTGGGATTAAGTAAATGCCACATGGGTCAGCATACTTTGTATCATTTTAAGACTACATTGTTCCAATGGCGGTCTCTTTGTCACGAAATTTAATACTAAGTTGGTTATAAAGTGGGATAAAGTGGACTGGAATAGAAAGAGATAGGATGACAAAGTACAAGAAGTGATGCTGCAAATCTATAGTGGCCAAGGCCATTCGAGACCGTTCACCTCGTGGAACTCTTCAAAATATTACGCCCCCAGAATTGGCAAGTCTCTGCTTCATCATGATTCTTATTTTAAATAATCTCTTACAACTTGAACATGTTTACATAGCAAAGGCAGACTGCATTTTACTTTTTTAATAAGGTTGATTTCTCATATTGATATTTGTCTTTAGATAAATTGAAATAACGATGGAATGAGGAAGAAATATATATGTATATATCTAGAGATAAGAAAGATAAGGATAAAATGACAAAATTATATTTGCAAGTGACATTTAAAAACTGTGAAGTTTTAGATGTAATAGATAACCTTCGTAAAATTAAAAAAAAAGTTTTTTTTTTAATTTTAGAATTAAAGAAAAGAGATGTGAGATAGCTATGGGTTCTTTTGACTTAATTCCGCTTGGGTTTCGACACAATCCGCTTGCTCCATCGCAATCTGCTGATCGCAATAGAAACACTCTTCTTACACAAAATGCTTGTTCTTACACAATCTGCTGTCTCCTTACACCATCCGCTTGCTCTTACACAGTTTGCTTGCTCTTACACAATCTGCTTTCTCCTTACAAAATCCGTTTGCTCTTAGTCTGATTGCTCTTACACAATTAGCTTTTTCCTTACACACTCGCTTGCTCTTGCACAATCCGCTTGCTCTTGCACAATCTTGCTCTTACAGTCTGCTGCTCTTACAACAATTAGCTTTTTCCTTACACTCGCTTGCTCTTGCAAAACGTCGTCAAAGTAGGAGCGCTAATTTTTTGCTATTACAATGCTTAGTACCGTTCTTTCAAGGTAAAAAAAAAGAAAAATAACAGAATTTATAAGAAGACAGACACTGAAAGTATTTAAAAGGCCAAAACATAGTTGTTAAAGGCGTGAGGTTTGACCCTCATTGGTCAATATCTTTAATTCTTGTCCCAGACTTTTTTATTAGTACTTGATTTTCTTCTTTTTAATTTTTTTATCTTTTACATTTCTCTTTCTTAGCATTTCTGCTTGTTCTTCTCCTTTCTCGTTTTTTACCTGTAACTTCAAACGTCTTTCTCATTTTTATCTCTTTCTTTTTACTGATTGTTTATTCTTTTCCTTACTTACTCGTTTCCTTACATATCCAGACATGTTTCTACTTACGCCCAACCAATATACAAAAGTGACCTTAAAACATCCCGACGATATCATTAGTCTACTTTGTTGTGGGGTTTTTGTCGCGTTTATTCAATTATTTATTACTCTTATACTAACACTAAATTATTTTGTCTTTATATCGCCACGAAATAAAAAACAAACTCATAAGCGTCATTTTCTAATGAACAAAATTTAACACTAACTTTTTTGGGTCTTTGTACCACCATGAAAAAAAAAAAAACAATCTCATAAGGTAACTTTTTGATGAACTAAATTTAACGCTAAATTTATTACGTCTTTGTACCACAATAAAAAAAAAAAATAACATAAGGTAATTTTTTGATGAACTAAATTTAACGCTAAATTTATTACGTCTTTGTACCACCATGAAATAAAAAAAACTCATAAGGTAATTTTTTGATGAACTAAATTTAACGCTAAAATTTATTGCGTTGTACCACCGTGAAAAAAAAAAAACAATCTCATAAGGTTATTTTTTTATGAACTAAATTTAACGCTAAATTTATTGCGTCTTTGTACCACCGTGAAATAAAAAAAAACAATCTCATAAGGTAATTTTTTGATGAACTAAATTTAACGCTAAATTTATTGCGTCTTTGTACCACCGTGAAATAAAAAACAAACTCATAAGCGTCATTTTTTGATGAACTAAATTTATTGCGTCTTTATACCACTGTGAAATAAAAAACAAACTCATAAGCGTCGTTTCCCGATGAAAATTCGCTAAAACGAATGACTTACTTCAGAAATAAATATAAATATAATCTGATCTATGAATTGATAATAAAACAAATGAAGCTTTCTCTTCTAATACATTATAAATAAATAAGTTATTCTAATACATTAGTTTGTGAAAATGATTTAGTTAAGTTGATTTTAATTTTAAATACTTATCATTACACTCAGAGCATTGCATTGACTTTTCTCATATTATATTGTAATCTTATAATATAATTTTTCTTATCTTTTTTATTATCAATGTTATCAATTTTGTGGTAAGATAATAGATATAGATTCAAGGAGCTCTCTGGTCTCAATATTTTACAATCAGATATAATACAATATTATACTTTATAGTTAGCCAAGAAATTTTAACAATAGGGAAGGAAGCTATTCTATCTTTCTATTTAAAAAAGTACTTGTCACCAAATACATTCTTACCCACTCGGACAACTCTTATCCCATTGTATTCATCCAACCGCCAGAATATAAACATGATTTAAATCCTGATTAGAGTTCGGTTAATATATAACGGAAGTTTCTTGTAGCTGTTACTTTTATGTTTTTAATTTTGATATTATTTCGTTGGAACGGTTTAAGTAATTTTAAAAAAATAGCAATTTTTTAATTAATTCAGTATCTAGCCGCCTTTGTGGTCTAGGTCGTTAAGGCGTCAGTTATTAAACAGACCTTAGACACCACAGAGGTCTGGGGTTCGCATCCCAGGTTACATTTTCAGTTTCTATACGATTATTATTCAAATAAACTGTTGGATACACTTGGAGCGTAACGGTTGCCAGTACAACTTGAGGTGGTTCCAGCAGGGGATATTCCTGATGAGTCGCAAGGCTCTAAACGGGCATTATTATGATCATTATTATAATTAAGTATCTATTAATTATTTAATAAGCCTATCAAGAGTCATTGTCAAAATTCATAATTAATTAAATAATTAAAAGTCTTTTCCATATGAGAGAATATGTTTACATTATAAATGTAATATATAAACGATTTACATATTGATTCTCCGATACTTTTCAAATCTTTAATTGTCCCTCTATTTTCCTGAGAAACGGTGGCGATACAATTTATTGGCCTAAGATCCGATTTATTTATTTATATTTCCTATATTAATATAATAATTGTTAATTTATATTTGTTTGTTTGGATTCCCCTTATAAATTTTTGGGTGCCACTAATTATATAATATATATATATATATATATATATATTATATATATATATATATATATATATATATATATATATATAATATATATATATATTATATATATGTATGTGTGTGTGTGTGTGTGTGTGTGTGTGTGTATGTGTGTATGTGTGTGTGTGTGTGTGTGTGTGTGTGTTGAGGTTAGCATCCCAATAATTTATAAGGGAAATCCGAACAAAAAAGATATAAAACGTAAGGGAATAAGAATATAACAAAAATTAAATTCCGTCATCTTCCGGAGATAAAAATCTAGAGTCCAATGCAATTTGTCCCTCGCAAGGCCTTGCCTAGGGAGTAAAATGGATTAGTAGTTGCCGCGGCTTTCGCGTTAGGAACCTACTAACTGCTCAGGGAAATAATAATATTCTTTACTCGCTTGCTGCATAAATAACTATTATTCTTATGTTATCAATTTTTTTTCAATGACTGGAATTCATTTCTTTATCAGTTTTACTATTTTAAACATATTAATTAGCAATTTTTTCCTTATCTTAGGTTTATCTGACATGTAAAAAAATGCACTTATTATGACTACGCGTATATCTCTGTAATAGTGAAATTATAAAAACAGTTTGTAACATAAACTATTTATAATCATTTATGCAAATTTTCGCATACTCATAAACTTTGTATTGTATTGGCTTCAGTTGCATTCCTTCGAAAATAACTTACAATTAAATTCAAAACAATAGTAGGGGAACTTAAGTCAAAAACATATCTGAATTGCATTTAAATTTCAGTCCTTGAATACAAATAGATAAAGTTAGTACCTTGAAATAGAAATAAGGAGAGTAACTAAGTAGCAATAGCTCTTAGAACAAAGCTATGTCAATTATTTACAATTTAAGTACAACTTAAGTCAAGGTCAACCCTAGTTCAGGATTATTAGAGGAATATTTAAAAAAAAATTTAATTCTGGCATAGAGATCCGCATGCCAGGCGAATTTCTATTAAAATTTATGCTTCTGTGTATATTCCGTGTATCTATTGCTTGCTTAAGGTTTATGCTTTATAACTTGAACAGTAGCATTAACTTTGTTACTAATTTTTTCTGCATATTGCAAATGCACATATTAATCCTATTGGTTGTACAAAACCATGCTCATCCATTCAAAATGAGCAGTGCATATCATTATTTGCACTAAATTTACCTTAACGATTTCAGCTTGATTCCTTTGAAAACCCCCCAAAAAATTAGTTAAGAGTGGTAAATCCTTTCCAACAAGCTCAATTTTTGTACCAAGTTTGATTTAAAAATGCTTATACTAGGATTGCTATTGCGATTACAAACATTGAGTGCATCATTGGAACACACGGTCACACACACACACACATATATATATATATATAATATATATGTTATATATATATATATATATATATATTATATATATATATATATATATATATATATATATATATATATATATATATATATATATATATATAGAATTTTATGTGTATATGTATGTAGAAGGCAGACTTTTTTGAATGAATTACAATGAACTTAAAAAAATAAGGCTAGAAAAGGTTGGATCGAATTATTGTGAAGAAAATATTGTTAAATTACTTCATGTATTCTGATAACATAGTAGCGAAAAGACGAGAACCTGACAACCTAACTACAGGAATCTCGTTCATTGGCATTTATAGAAGTTATATCATAATTTTACGTGTCAACATTTAATAGCAAAATTAAGATGACATTTAAACAAAGATATTCTTAAACCGTTAATTTAGGTAGATTACATGTAAAAATTTTGTTACAGTAAAATTGTTCATAGTAAATGCTATGAAAAACAAGGAGCATTTCAACAGAAATTGGTATGATTCGGCATATTTTAAAAGTAGGAGTACACTTTTGTTAACCTAGAATGATAACACAATATCAACTAAACACAAAACAATTATATTACAAAATGAAAAAATGAATAAAAGAGCTTAATAACTAGTTATATATATACATATGGTTTGATGCTTATACAAGTTGAATTTATAAATGCGTTCCGCCCCGCCCTTATACAGTCTAGAAGTATTGTAATTTTTAAACCATCACATTAACACTAATTTGTTCTAACGAAAATATAAGAGATAAAAACGCCCAACAGATATAATGATTTGCAAACAACATTGTATGAGTACGTTTGCTAACCTCTGGCGTGGTGGGGGTCAAGTGTTAATGCACTCACCCAGTTAAAAAAAAAACTCAAATTCAATTACACTCTAACAATCTAATTATTTATTTTCCAACATATTACTTTAAATAATTAATTAAAAGAAATAATTTAATTTTTATCACCATACAAATTTAAATTTATTTTACGATGTGTATTCAATTTTGTAATTATTCTTTTTATTCCAGTGATATCGGTTGTCATATCTAATTATTTTGAAATAATTGATACGAATCGTTCAAACAATGCATGTACTAAAAATGCCATATCATTGCTCTATTTAAATCGAGTTGAAATCAGTAACACTTTTAAAGTATGTAATATTATTTGTATCTTGCTTTAGACGAACATTAGAGTTACAAACATAATATTGGCGGCAATTTATTTTAATCCTGCAACCCATATTTTTCAGTGGCGTATTAAAAAATATTAGCCTACCCTGCATTTGTCAACGCGTCCCTTTGTTTGCACCTTGTCCCATTATAAATTTATTAGAATAGTATCTCTTACGTACACCTACTCTAAACCTTTAATTGACTATTGAAGTTAAACAGCGTGACAAAACCATTACATTACATACATATATACATTACATAACTCATTACATGGTTTTACTTCTCTTTTATGCCGTAGTTATATAGGAAAAGTATGGTGTTTGAAAACATTTAGAACCGGAATTTCTATTTAACTATTTAACTATCCTTTCCTGGTATTTTTAAAACCTTATGAGTGGTTTTCACAAAGTTGTCTATGTATGTGTGTGTCTGTCTGTTATCATTGTAAGTAGTAGGAATTTGACAGTTCTGCATATAGGAGCTGGAGCAGGAGCAAGCCTTTTATAACCCTCATATTGAGGGTTATAGCGTATTTAAGCAAAAGAGTTGAAACTTTGTAAAAATCAATCTTTAGATCTAGTTGTGATTTCAAGAAAATAATTTTTATATGACGTCATTACCGGAAATAATAATTTTGAAAAAAACCCAAACATTCATTATGAAAAAGACATTGATTAAAACTTAAATCATATAATGATTAGTAAAAAAAGAAATAGAGGGAGCAGAAAAACAAGCATATAAAAAAAAGCCCAACTTGCAGATATGTTCACTAGAATTTTCTTTATACTTCTTACTTTTTTATTAATATTAATCATCCCGTGTAATACTAGTAATTTTTAATTGTTTAAAATGTAAATAATTTTTTGCTATAAATTTGGCGCCTTTGAAATTCGTCTTCCCGGCACCCCACTATTATGCCACTGGTCTATCAAAAACATTTTTTTAGAAAGTCACTTCCTTCATTTTTTATCTAATGTGGATTAAATTTAGTTAAAGGTGCATTTAGGTTCTTGCGCGCCCAACGATATTGTCCTAGAGATGTTTCTCTTTGCTTCAAGGTAGGAAATTACGAATTTCCGAAGCAGGTAATGAACAATGCCCCCAAGCAGTAACAAAGATAGACTATACAAATTACCTGCACAATGGCGCACCAATCCTTTATGTGCCATGTTAGAGACATGAAGATTAAAGTCTTCCGTTGTTGGCCGCGTCAATGTAGATATAGAATCCGACGTTTCGGTTCCACTGTGGGAAACATTTTTCCGTGATGTACTACATCTTCAGGGATGTAGTACATCATGTAAAAACTCAATGCTCTACAAAACTGAACTGATTTCAGTTTCAATTCAACTTATACTGATATTTTTACTAGAGGGGTCCTATCAATATAATTAAATAAACAGAACAAAATTTCATTGACTTATAGAATGTTTAAAATACAAATCAAAACTCAATCAAAAATTTGCGGAAAGCCGAAAATATTATACCTATACTTATTAGAAGAAGGTTTTAATGAGGTCGCACAGTGCCACCGAGAACTGATGATGTGTTGATGATGCAAAATGATGTGTTGAGATAGGCTATGCCCCCTCTTTCAACATATCTCTATGAAATATCTCAAAAAAAGCAAATATCATCAGTATTCATTAATTTAGGCACATCATTATCATTATTAATTCAATTTCTAAACAAAAATATATAATCTAATAATTAACAATATATAGTAAAATTTATAATATATTAAATATATAATATAAATATATAATATATATAAAATTTGGTTTTAACTCTTGATTCAAATTCACCTTTTACGGCAAGTCAAACCATTATGTAAAACTCAAAATATAAAACGGTTATTTAACATGAAATGGTTTAATAAGCCAAGAATGAAGTAATATATAAACCAGAAAGGGAAACAAATGCGATTTCTGTCATACTTGGAATGTAGTACACATTTTCTCCACCAAAGAAGTTGGCTCAAATGTTCTTATGGGCGCAGCCATCTTGTTTGTAAATGTAAATATTCTATTTACAGTACTCAAAATCGTTGTTTTTTCCATTTTTTTGTACATTTTAGTATAAAAAGTTATATATAATTTGTTAATTATAATTTGTGTAAGGAATACGTTATGTCACATCCGATGGAGGTTTAAATGCGAATCTTTAAATTCTAAGTTTGTTTATATTTCCTTAAATAAGCGGCTTATTAAACTTCTTTTTTTCGTGTGCACTATTTAACTTGGTATATTTTTGCGAGTGACATTTCTTTGTTCCCTTTAAATTTTACTTGTAATTAGTAACTTAACTACTTTAATCTGAAAATTTTGAATATAATTAAAGCAATCGTAATTTTATGTTATATTTAAAGCAATAAACTGTTGTCTGTCTGTATGTTATTTAAGATCTTTTTAAAAAAACATGTGATTTACCTTAACTATAGTTTCGCTTTTTCCTTACAATTATTTATCACAAAATAATTAAATTAACACGTACATATTAAAGTACGAAGACACAATAAAGGGTAAAACTTACCTAATGTTATCAGTGTTAAATAAATACCAATAAATTTAATTTAAAAAAACCTAAATCCTAAAGCCTCATGCATGTGTAGTTATTCCAATTTTAGCTATTTTTTGACCAGCTATCAGCTAATCACGCATGTCCGATTTGTTTAGACAGGTTAGTATAGGAGTTTTCTTACTTGGTTTATACATTACTTCAGCCTAGAATAAATCACATTTTCAACCTGTATTTCAGAAAAAAACAGTTAAGGTATTTTGCCGAGCTTTATCTCAAACTAAAACAAAGAAATTTGGTTCTTGGTTTTAGCTATTTTAATGCTTCCACCACCTAAAAGATAATACAAGCAAAATTATAAAGCGTTTGATTTGCGTGTTAAAAATAAATAACAAAAATACATTCATGTTGAAGCACTTATCCGACATGATTTTGAATAACATTAAATATATGTAATAAACAATTACTAAAAATACAACATAACATTTTATGCTCTTTAATTATACTTAATTAAATTATATCTTAAACACCGTCCACGCTTCAGCAGAATAATAAAACTATAATTTTTAGTTCTACTCTAAAAGTATAATAAATAAGTAAAATAAAAATTTCAATAATTAAGCTTAATATATTTGCTTCATTAAAAAGATTTTATTGCTGTTACCTATGTTGAACATTTAGCAATTGAAGATAAAAAGTAATTAAAAGAATTCTATAAATTTATTTGGGTAAAGTTCTATAAATGGTTATTATACAGAACTAGATTTGCTTTCTATTTCTTAGTTTTTATCATTGACTGACATATTTATTTCTTACACTTTTTATGGAATTAATTTAACTTCAAATATGGAAATTGTTTATGGTCTCTAAAATTTTACGCTGATATATTGTTTGTGTTTGTACGCTCTATTATTATCGTAATTATTGCAATGATTTAATATTTATTTAAATATTTACTTAAACGCTTCTAATTTAAATATTTCAAGGCATGCTTTGTTTTACGTTGTATAATTTTGTTGTTTAAGAATAATTAGTATTTAAAAAATTAAAATAGTGTGAAATTTAAATATTTTTTTCGAAAAAAAATTGTATTATTGTTGCATGCATAAATGCATTTAACTGATACACATAAATGCGTTTAACTAATACACATAAATGCATTTCACTGATATAATAAATTGAGGCATATTGTGATAAGTCTAAGTTGTTTTACTTATCTGTAGAAAAAATTTACTAATCGTCAATGTGTGTGGGGCTATTTCTTTCTATAGCTTACTGCTTATTAAGAAATACTATTTACTCTCTATTCAGCCAATTTATGTTATATACATTATTTTATTGGCTTGAAAAGTTATAAAAATCAATTATTTTAGTATTGAGAAGCGCCCGATTTCCAATTTCAGATAGGTTATCGAGAAACCCTAGATCATGTTTGTGCGAACATCAGAGCCTCACGGACCTTCATTGCAGATTAATGGTACTTGGCGGTAGAGAAGTGCCAAGTCGACTGATTCAGTTGATTTTTATGATTCGATTTAATTGACTCGAGTCCATTCAAGTCGAATCGAGTTAAGTCATGTCTAGTCGACTCGACTGAAATCAACTCATGTGACCTGAATGAAACTCTTTTCTACTTGAAGCATTGGCTCAAGTCGATTTAAATAGGCTCAAGTCATTTTAAATAAATTATGTATAGCAAGTCGATTCCAACCGATGCAAGTCAAATCAAGTCGACACAAGTCAACTCTAATTAATAAACGTTGGCTCGTGTCAATTCAAATAACTAGTGTCAATTTGAATCGTGTCAAGTCGGCTTGTATCGACTCGAATAGAATCAAGTCGATTTAAATCGGACCATCTTCAATCGGTTATCGATTCAAATCAATTTCAAGTCGATTATTCCACGAGTCGTCTCATATGAAATCGATTTAAAAAAACGATCGGTACATCACTGTTGGTGTACCCCTTTTCGTTCTTTTACCCCTGATATATCTTGTACAATCAAAGATAACCTTCCAACGAATTTACGCTTTTAATAGCGGCATGAGTAGCAGCTCGAAAACTTGCATCAGGTGAAAGCATTTAAGAAATTAATATATTTTGATGAGTTGATTTTGACAATTTCAACCACAAGCGAAGGATTTATCTATTATTTATGGTAAATACAGCCGATGCATTTCGATATAAAGACGAACTTACCGGTTTT
Source organism: Microvelia longipes (assembly GCA_018340805.1). Taxonomy (NCBI): domain Eukaryota; kingdom Metazoa; phylum Arthropoda; class Insecta; order Hemiptera; family Veliidae; genus Microvelia; species Microvelia longipes. The sequence goes on from JACMZG010001908.1 coordinate 17,002,668, forward strand.
GCACGTGCGGACTGATAACGAGTGTTATCAGTTTCAGTCTTGCCAATATTTGATGTGTAGTAAACAAAATTAGTGACTTAGCAAATACCACTCAATACTCAATATATTATTTCCTAAGTTATATTCAGTGATCCATAATAAAATAACACTATCAGATTTATAGTGTCTTCCTCGATTCCGTCTTCTTCCTCTTTTTACTTGTTTAATTTCGTTCAGCCAATTATAGGGTACATTCCTAACGTAAATCCCTTTTAAGAACATTGGGAATTTTATTATTAATCAAACCTAAATGGAATCAATTTTTATTTTTATGTGAAATGAAAATAAGGAAACAATATCGCGCTCCGCCCACCCTTAACTTCTAAAACTAGGTTTGAAAGTATTAAAATCGAAATTAAAAATAAACTCCCGTCCCGCCCAGACACAATATACAATGGATGATCCAGTTTTCATAACAGTTTCGAAAAAATATAAATTTTCAAAACTTAACGCATTAATTTTAGTGAATTTTTACATTTTTTACACATTTTACCGGGATTAATTTATTTTATTACATCCAGACGGTTCATTAATTGGGAAACCAGTAATTATTATGTTATAAAACGTGTTTTACAACCAATAAAAATAAATGTCCCAAAATTTATGCGTCTACGAAAAATTTTACGTTAGAAAATATATTTATACTTACAACTATATAGTTATAAATTTTGCAAAGCAATTCAATTAAAATTAATATCATTTTTTATGGCTTCATGTGTTTACTTTTGTTTAAGTATGCGTGCAATTATTATGTATATGAGCCCATTGAATTTGGTGCTAATTTTGGGTGGTCTCCTCATGAAAGTTTGTGGCGGTAACGAATAAGAACAATGTTCTCTAAATTGATTTTATAAGATTACGGCTGTGCTAAAAGTGTTTTTAGCGAATTTTCATTGTGTAATGACGCATATGGGTTGTTAAGATAACAGAAGTGGAAGTGAGTTGGTGGGATTGATTCCACTTGGCTTTCTGATCCAAAATTATATATTTTCACAATAATATATATATAATATATATATATATATATATATATATATATATATATATATATTATATATATATATATATATATATATACTGATATTTCCAGTGATATATTTAATTTAATACTTATATTTCTTCAGTAAAAAGTTAGTGGCATATAAGGCCTTCAGACACCCCTCCCCCCCCCTAATTTTTACAAATTCCTAAAATTTTTATCAGGAAATGACGCTCATGAAGTTGTCCGGAAGACGGAAGCGAAGGATCGTTCTATTGGCCTCCTGATACCAATAATATATATTTTAAAAAAAGATTAAAATGGGCAACGAACCGGCTTATGAGATGAAAATCCGGTTCAAATACTATGTAATACATGGTTAAATACTATGTAATAAAAAATAATAATATAACATCAATTAGTACAAAACAATATCTAATACTTAATGGGCTTTTTTTGAATGGACCGGGGGTTCGCAAATTAGTGGTCGCGAAACGTTCAGGGGACAATGTTTAGGGCACCTATTTAGATGATTGAAATGGTTGAAGCTTTGAAACACCAAGTTGGATTTGTCCAAGATATTAGTTTTTCTCACAGGATTTAATGTTTGTTTTAAGTTTTATTTATTTCGATTGAGCCCATGGCCTGGACCGTGTTAACTCTTGAAACATATCTAACATATCCATTCGTGCATCCACAGATGCAGTGGACACTGCAGGTGCTGAAACGTTGATTCTTAATGGAAAAGTGAGAGTCTCTTAACTCTTACTTTTTTTTAAGTTTGCAATGCATCCCTCCTATTTTAGGAAATAGGGAAGCAAAAAATAGACGATGATTGCTTTTTAAAATAATAATGTTTATTATCATCGCAGATAACCCTAAATAGTTAAACGCATGAATAGAAACGCGCATGTTTATGCGTTAGTATTAGCTTAGTAATGAAACAAAAGTATTACCAGACAAAATATGATCTTTTAATGCTAAAATTCACTTACTATCGTGCTCTAATCATAACTAAGATCTTTTCTTGTACGTGCTAACTATAGAGATGAATTCGATATACTCTGCGAATATTACTTATGCCTGGGGCTTTAAATATAAGTTTCAAGTAAATAAATTGTGTATTATTCATCGTCTCTGGTTATGCTTCCAGCAGAAAATGACCTTAGAATAGCTGGATGATTTTTATAGACCTTTAGTCAACTCAGAAAGTAAGATTTTTGGAACTTACTTAACTAAAAACGGAGAGGCTATGAGATATTCATACTTCTTGGTAGAACCTTAAAAAACTTCCAGAAGAAAAGAACTTGATACTAAACGAAATTATAAATGATTCGGAGGAAATTGCCCTCTGAGTCCGGTGGTACTATATGCAACCGGACCGTTATAACATACCAAGTGCTGTTGGATGTTACACATTGCTGAGCAATCAAAAAATTTAAATTTTTGTGAAAACCTCGATCAAATATAGTGAAACCTTGATAAATGCGTTATGTTTAGTTTATGTATACATAGCTTAATATAGCAATACAAACCCATATATCTTTTTACTTTTTACCGCTATTTTCAAGTGATTGACCTTAACAAACAAAATTCTGTCGCGGTGGTCCGCATGTCGGGCGATTTTCCTTTAAAATTCTTGTTTCCGTACTTAACAATCCATTTCTTGCTTAAGGTTCCAGTTTATGCTTTATAACTTGAGCTGTTACTCAATTATCAAGCACTACTCAATATTCTGTGGAAATTCGTAAAAAGTGGTGCATTTTTCTTTAATATAAGTAATATACCAGATTTCCTCACTGAAGTGTTCTCGAAATTCAGTGCGCCAATAATTAGAATCCATGGAAGGCAAAAATAAATTACGAGGTAACCTGTAACGTATTTTATTTTATTTACTTGATTTTTTTACTTATTTTAAGAACTAAGCGAAGAAGCATTGTGCTAGCATAATACATTTTATTATTATTAGTATTCTTTGTATATGGATTTATTAGCGGAGTTAGAAAATCTGTTTAGAAGCTTTTTTTAGCTTTATTATAAATATATGTATAACTCATTAGGGCTATTTAGGGTGTGAGCAATTTAATTTATTAATTAAATCAAGTCATGGAATTTAATTTATACAATAATGTGCTTATAGCTTTAATATGCGTGTAATAGAAAACTGATTAACCGTCATTTAATTATAAAGATATTTTGAGGATCATTAGGAGCATTTGAATTTTAGATGTGGCTTTAAAATTTAGTGTGTGATGACTTTTTTGTGCTATAAACCAGAATTGCTTAAAAATATTAAGTTACCTGGAGATAGTAGTAAATGCGAGATTATCTTGATGCCTGAAACATATCACCGAGAGGAAAACGATTAAGTTGAGTTTGAAGCATTTTAACCATTAATTTGAACGCTCTGTGGTCTCATATCAAAATTTATTTGCTTATAATCATATGAAGTAAAGTCTAAGATGATTTGCTTGTTAAAACTTGAGTATTAAACAAGCATCCTAATAGTAATTTTTATTTCTTTTCCTCGCCTACTATCGTAGGTATATAGGAAAAGTATTGTGTTCATCCTTAAATTTCGAAACCAAGTTTTCATCGCAATCATTCTTTTCAGGGTCTTTTCAGGGACTTTTATGACGATCTGATTGATTTTTATGTGATATGTGTGAGTTCGTGTCACGCATAACTCCTGCTATGTTTATGCTATATAGTTGGCGACTTAGCAAAAAATCAGACTTATAGTTTAGTTGTACTGCCCGGGAGTTAATTTTTTTTAAATCTATTTTGCTGAGACATTATGTTTTTATAAAGTAAAGTTAACGAAACAAGTAAATGTTTGACACAAAAAACATATAATATATATATATATATATATATATATATATATATATATATATATATATATATATATATATAAAAATGAACGTCTTCATCCCTCAAAAATTCTGATGCAGCTGGAACGATTAACCTCAAATTTGGGATCATGGTTTTATAGCTAAAAAAATCTAAAAAAATCTACTCTGATAGAAGTTAATAATGAGATTCTAAAATAATATATGACAGAAATATGACATAATAGCAGCATAACATAGAGGTGAAATCTAAATACATTAACATTGGAGTAAAAAGTAGAAGTGCGTGGCGTAATAGCGTAAGTAAACTATGAAATGTACTAAACATTTAAAGTGTTAGAGACGCGATGGGAAACAACGTTCAAAGCCTCTGTTTCAAGAGTTGCTGAATCACGTGAAGAGCAAAACCTACAAAGAGAGACTTAATGGCAGAGCTTCTACTTTAAGAGTTGTTGAAACATATAAAAGGCGAGACGAGTAAACAGATTACATTACATTTTACTTTAAATACATTATATAAGAAAAGTAGTTTTTACATTATTTTTTTTAATTGTCATCACTCACACCGTATATAGGAAAAGTGTTGTGTTTGCAGTTAAAATAAACCGTGATTTCACCTGAATAATTCGTTGTATTTAGGATTTGTCTGTAATTTATTTGTCTGTATGTTAGCTTGTACGTCTTTTATCATCGTAGCCCCTAGTGTGTTTATCCTAGAGAGTTGAAACTTCAGTTGGTAGAGAGACCAACAAATGTGCTAAGATACATCCCATTAGCAATAGTTCAATTTTTATCGAATATTAAAAATAAAAAAAACCAATTAATGTTTTCTTTATATCATACTCTAGTATACGAAGTTTTATTTAGGTTCGGCTAGTATCCGATATAAAGCATCTATTATATGGTTTTTGCCGGATTTATTTTGTTACGGAGCATTGAGAGTGGTCAGTAGACAGATGGTGACTGCTGGAATTAAAACGGAGCTAAGGGCAATGAAACCGAGACCAGAGATTAGGATGAGCGTAGCAAATCCGATAACGTGAGGAAAAATTCCGGGGTATCTCTTACTAGATTTTATATAGATGTCTACGTAAAAATTTTATTTTTAGAACACTTGATGTTTTTATTTTAAAGGATATGTGAATTGGAAAACATTAGAATTCGTGTTTGAAAGAAATTAAAACTAACTGTGGCTTTGATTATTATGTATTAATTTATTCTTATGTAATTAACAAAATAAATAAAAATACGTTAAAGTTTTATATATTTATTTTTGGGATATTAATCAAATTATTTTTTTCTTCTCTTAATTTGGGTTTTCATACCTTCTCAAATTTTTTCGTTTCTCAATAAATATTTTAAGTAGCATTAAAAATTTACGCCCCCTAATTTTAGACGCCCAAGGCAACAACCCATATAGTAAACACGCCTCTTTCTAACTAAAGAGTCTAATTATAAATAAAATACATTCTGATCAGAAAAAACCTAAACCTCTTAAGGGCGCGATACACCTCAGAAAACGAGCTTAAACGAATACACATAAATTTCAAAACCAGACATTCACAGAGTTTATGAACGTATTGAGACTGAATCGTGATCATGAGAGAGATTCGCTCGGAACAAAGAACTCTAAACTGGAGAATTTTATTATGGCTGGGAAGAGCTATAATATTTATATTTATTACTAGTGCCTGAAGATGATATCTTGTAAATAAACCCAACCTGCCTTCCTCCTTAAGTTTACAGAAGAGCAAATTGCGAAAAGAACTTTGTAGTCAATATTTAATAACTATTATGTTTTTAGAATTGATTATAGTTTATTAGTCTATATTTAAATGAAAACGTAGGATTAAGAAAAAGAAGTTTTTTTGACGGACGACCTTTAATTTACCTGCAAGGTAAATTAAAAATAAATAAACGAAGATTGTAGTCCTTGAAATTGTTTGTTTGAACATACCGAGTGGTACACGGTAGATGCTCCAACAATTAATCCTTTAATTTAACATGTTTCTTCGTTTAATGTAAGAACATGTTCCTAGACTTTGGAATATGGTTTCTACCATAGATATAATATCACTAGAGGGGGCATACCCATATACATTAAGTAGCTTGAAACATTATTTCTAGGCTCTCAGGGGCCTTGTGTAACCTCACACCAATCTTCTTGAGTAATTAAGGTTATAATACGTCAATAGTTGATGCCTTTCTGCGCATTGATTGTCCTTCTTAAAGTATATTAAACGTTCTATTATATGAGTTTCTATGATTTGCTCTGTTTTTTAATTAATATTGGTATTCTAAGGTGGTTGTGAAAATAATGTTTTTATGACATCATGAACTGGAAATAATTACTTAGCAAAAATTTTAAAAATTCATACCACGCGAAAAAATGCTTCGATCGAATTTATACATGTTTAAAAACATACATACATAAAATGTTTCAAGTATCTCATGAGAACAACAAAAGAGACAATTTTTATCTCATAATCAAAATTAGCTTAATTTTTATCGAATGGCATTTAAACAATTTTTTTAAAGAAATCGAAAAATAATCAAAGTTTAAATTCAGTACAAGTGCATTCGTTAATAAGGTTTTTATTTTCTATGTTTACTACATAAGCTTACTAAAGTTCGATTATATAAATACGGAAAATATATTTGCAGGTTTTGTTATGCTTATTTTGATTAAACAAATTAAGCTGTATTGAGCGAAATTCATTGACTATTTATTGAGCTTATTTTTTAATTTTCGGCATCGAAAAATTGTAAAACCCTTGACGAAGCAGGGTATAGGCGAGTACCCCTGAGGCCTGCTTCAGCCTTATCTTTCGATACTGTTATAAAGAGTTAGCTAATGCGACTTGAGGTTTTAAGCTTTTAGAGCTTTTATTTAGCAATATTTGATACTTTTTAGGAGCAGTCCTCTGAGGCTAACATGCTTACCCTACTATACATTCCCGGGATCTACGCAGAAACCCTATTTCAATTTTAAATTAAAATTATAATTTGTTTATGCTTTGTTTTAGGGTCAAAAGAAGTGAGCTGGGAGGCGATTACAGAACTGATGGATGCATTTAGTTTTAACGTTAATACTTCCTGTCTTCTATACTTAGTACTTAAATACATTTCTAATAATAATGTTAAGGATGCACGTAGTATCATACTTAGTGGTAAGTCTGCACATTGTTTACTTAATACTAATCTTTTACCTTTACAATCATAGCTGCCAATTTTGAAAAAAATATGTTAAGTAATCCCGGTAATTAGACGATTCAAATTTAGAAAAAATACTTCCATAGAAGAAGCATAATTAATGAAATTAACTGACAATTGAGTTGCTGGGCTAGTGACCAATGCCTGCCAACCTAAAAAATCTTTATTAATAATTTAATTAATATTTGCTGTAAAACTTTGCCTTAAAACAATTTAAGGATACAAGTACACAATTATATGTATATTTTAACATTATTCAATCATTACATTTATTGAATCTCTGTTTAATTTTTTTATGAAAATTAATTCTTAATTTGTATAATTGCTAAATTTAAGTGATACTCGTCATTAATGTATTACAAATAATGTTTTATGAGAATGGTTTGCCAGGTTGGTTACAAATTGGTAACCTGACTATCTTCTGTTATTAACAGCTCTACATCTATACATAGTGTAATTCTAAGATTAAAATAATAAGTACGGAGTTTTTTACTTAACATATTTACTTAATTTGCAACATAAGTTTAACACTTTTTAAAAAACTTATGATTTTAAAGGTAAATTAAATAAATCAACTTTTCTTTTACATCTTTAGAAATTGAACCTTTTGCAAAATGTAACGAATTTTGGAATATTCGCAAAAAAATGTATTTGTGATTTCTTCAACTGTCGAAAATCATTTGCTTGAGTCAAAATCATCAAAGGCCTACATTTTAAACATTGAAGTAGAATTTTGCACCATTAAAAAATTTAAACTGAAATCAGAATTCGGTTATATGAACCACTTGCTATAAATGCCATATTTAATTTTCTAAGGCAGGCAATAATTTCGTTTCACCTGGTTCTTACAATCCATCGATATTCTCGAATATTCTTTATAGAAACCTTCTTTGTTTACTAACATAACCCCCCCCCCCATTCTTTGATTATTTATATTTACTTTGACTTTTTAAATATCTTGTTTTTCAATTTCATGCAATTTGTACTTGTTCTGTTTTTCTAGGATATTTTCAAGAAGTAACTTGAAAATGAAATAGAAAATTAAGAAAATTTGGTTTAAACATTTTTTTTGAAGTAAAATCACTAACACAGTTATTAAATTTTTCAAAGTTAAATTAATTACTTAGAATGTTAATTACTTATTACTTCAAACGAGTATAGATTCTAGTGTTGTATAATTTAGTAAAACGATCATTTAAAAACACTATGAAAAAAATTAAATTTTTAACCATTATAAAGTAAATATATTGGTTATAAAGTACGTTGGGCATATACAAAACCTCCGACTTTTAAAACATTAAAAGAAAATAAACAAAATTATTGAATTTTATAAAAATAAAATTATTCTAAATATTTTATCGCCAAAGAAGAAAATAAAATGATTAATCCATACCATTCGAGTCAATAAGATTAATCATTCAAAAAATTTTAAATCCAATGAAAAATTCTAATTGAAAAGTTAACAAATTTATTACTAATTTATCAAACTTGATTCACAGTTCCTTATAAATTATATAGAATAATTTATTAAGTTTATATGATTTATCATTTTATAGCTGAAAAACCGGCTAAGCCTCTTGAATAATCACTTCTTATTAGTTTCAATTAGCATATACATATTACATTTCTAATTTATTAATCAACTTTAATAATACATATAATCATTGAATTTTTTTAAGCATTTTAACATTTTAATTTTGATGACTTAGCCATTTAAGCTGTTATAAATCTAAGAGGGGAAAGAATCTCAATTTTTTTATTGCTTTTATTTAATATTTTTAATAAGAGTGAAAAATAAGAAGATTGAAGATAAGAAGAAACAAGAATGAAGAATTCAAGATAACAAGAAAAATTATTGAAGATGAAGAAGAATTATAAAATACATTTTTGATAATAAGTAGGAAATGATTTACCCTAAATTGTAAGATTAAATTAACATTTGCGAAAAGATTTTTTTCTTAATCACAAATTAAAATCATTAAACAAATTAAAAAAGTAATAAAGATCATATATAAAGCAGTAATGATAATAACTTACGTATTACATTAATGTTCAAAATAGATTTAATCTAATTTCGAAGTAAAATGTTTTTATGTGGTTTTAAGTGTGCAACTTCTTATTTATGATTTGAGAAAAAAATAAAAATATTTTTTCTCTTTTCAGATTTTATGAATATTTTTCATTGGTAATTTTTGTAATATTACATCTTAATACACACACTGACACACACAATTATAGAGAATAAATTAAGATACTTAGAAAACTTACAATTAAGACGTAACGATTCGAGCCGATATAGTTCTTCCACAGACGAGAGAGAGACTGAGCAACCAAAATAATATTGGCAAAATTAATATTCAACTACAATTTGTTTAGTAAAAACAAAAATGGCCAATGATGTAATAATATTTATTTGACGTGCATATATATATATATATATATATATATATATTTATATATATATATATATATATATATATATATATATATATATATATATATATATATATAATATATATATATATATATATATATATATATATATATATATATATTATATATATATATATATATATATATATATATAATATACATACATATCTCAAATATAAATAAAAAATAAAAATCAATAAATATATGTTAAATAAATATCTTTTCATCATTGGTCATTTTTCTTCTTACTAAACAAATTGTCGTTGAATATTAATTTTGTGAAAAATATCGGTAGAATTAATGAACGGTGTACATGAAGTTCGTGAAAGACGTCGTAATCGGTGTTTTTGGAAGGTCAGAGTTTAGACAGATCGGATCGGTCTGTTTGAACTCAGATCTTCAAAGTCAATACGAAAACTCAAAGTTAACGAAAAACTAAAAACAAAACGGTGTAAGACAAGCGGAAATCCTAAATAACTAAGGAATTTTATCCTTCAAACAATCTGTAAAATTAAGTTAGGAGTATTACTTTTCTGCTTAGACTATAAATTATAAACCGAAAAAACTTAAGCAAAATTGTATTGTCAAACAAGGGAGTAAGCATTCCCAAATTCCAGCGGGAAGTAATCCGGCTTAATTGACATAAAGTTCTGCGTTTAAACTATAGAAGAACTTAAGTCATTAAAATAATTATCCTTTATTTAATTTCGATGTTAATCATAACTACTAAAAAGTGTGTATTTAAAGAAGCTGAAATTTATTTTGACTGCACTTATTGGCTTGCTTTGTAAAATTTGATATTTAGATTATAGCTCATTTTTCGTCAAAGTAATTTTAAACCCATCCTGCTAAATGTTTGTTAATTTTAAAAGTATAATTAGAACAACAATGACAATCTATTATTTTTTGCTACAACTAACATAATACTCAAGAAAAACAATATTATAAGTAAGGCTTCATCAATTATTCATTACTGCAAACAGAAATGTAAATCTGCCGTATCTTATTGTGGACACTATCACTTATTGTGGACACTATAATTAACTGAACGGAATAATATATAACTTATGTGTTTGCGTCTTATTGACTTTAATATAGGGGATGAGCGGAATAATGTATACATTGTGTGTTAACTTCTTATTGACTTTAATAGGGGATGAGCGGAATAATACGAGTATATATATAACTTATGTGTTTACGCCTCATTGAGTTTAATAGGGGATGAGCGGAATAATGTATAACTTTGGCTAATTAGCCATCTCTTAACTAATTAACTAAGAATTTAACTAATAATTTATCGCAATAATTTACTCATGCACTAGTTGAAGTATAATTTTAAACCCATCCTGCTAAATTTTTGTTAATTTTAAAAGTATAATTAGAACAACAATGACAATCTATTATTTTTTGCTACAACTAACATAATACTCAAGAAAAACAATATTATAAGTAAGGCTTCATCAATTATTCATTACTGCAAACAGAAATGTAAATCTGCCGTATCTTATTGTGGACACTATCAATTTGTTTATTTTTCTGTACATTCATTTTTGTATAATTTTTGAATTTTAAATTTCCGTAAACAAATATTAAATTTTTTCCAACTAGGTATTTCAATTGTGTCCATTATTATTTCAGTAGAACGTTTTTATTACCTCTATGTAACTGTAACATAATTTAATAAAACAATAAAATTACACTAGAGAATCACTGTAAGAAACAAATTATCAACAATTTAGCATCAACATTACACAAATCTTTCCATTATTTCAAATGATTTAGTATTTTTAACCAAAAATTAGTATTAACAAATTTATTTATGTGAACCGGAGGGGGATCCAAGAAGTAGATACGAATTTTTCAGGGGTTCATGGGTAAAAATAATGGCGAGAACTGTTTTGGAGTCTTAAATAAATAATTTATGAAAGAAAAAAATGTCTTAAGAAGAAAGAAGAATTATCTTTAGAAGAAAGAAGAAAAGAAATAAAGAAGAAATTGACGTTTTAAGAAATGAAGAATAAAAAGAAGTTTAAGAAAATAAAAAATGCCAATTACTTTAAAAAAATATAAGCTGATAAAGAATTAACTTTAACTTAAAATTTAACACTTTTTAATAACTGCTCTACTTCATTAAATTTTTTAGTTCCTTTAATTTTTTTCTTTTGCTTTAATCATTCCTTATTTTTTATCTGTAATCTCTTCTTATAAACAAATTTTAATTTGTTTTGTTATCTCATGGAATCTTTGAGCCAATGATTATTTTAAGGCAATTTGATTTTAATCATATTAATATTAGTTTATATTTTTCTTTGATAATTTTCAAATAATTTATATTTAAAATTTATTATCAAATATTTTTCTACAATACAATTAAAGTTTTATTTATTTCTTTATTTTTATTTATTTATTTGTTTTGCTACTTTTCTATGTTGGAGAATTTTTTTATTCTTGTTAAATTATTCTGAATTATTCTCTGCTACTGAGGGACTTAGTAGAGGACTTGAAAATATTTGTTCTCATATTATGTTATATTTTAATATTATGTATTGTAAAATATAATAATGATTCAGTATATACTTGTTGTTATTTATTAATTTCTTTTAGAAATTTATTTCTATCCAAATTCAAGGTAAGTGTGCATGCTACTTTATATTTAAGTGGAATCGCTAACATAAGAATCGCTACTACAACTTTGAATAGTTGTGACGCCATAAATTAAAACTTACAGCAGACATTAATAATGTATAACACTGGTATTTCAGATGGACAATCGTTATTTTCTTGTTGTTGTTTTAATTGTTTTCATTCCATGTCTGTTGAGAGGTAACCACAATGACATTGTATTTAATAATATGAAATTAATTAAGAAACCTTTTGTTTTACCTTTACGACTAACAATGTAAGAGTGAGGGGAATGCTAAATAACTTATAACTTAGTCTTGACTTCATAGACTTTAAAAGAGGAAAAGCTGAATAATATATATAACTTTTGTGTTAACTTCTTAGACATATATAGAGAATAAGTGAAAAAAATATATATTACTTTTGTGTTAACTTCTTATAGACTTTAATAGAGGATGAACGGAATAATATATAACTTATGTGTTTACGTCTTATTGAGTTTAATAGGGGATGAGCAGAATAATGTATACATTTTGTGTTAACTTCTTATTGACTTTAATAGGAGATGAACGGAATATAACTTTTGTTTTAACTTCTTGTGGACTTTAATAGGGGATGAGCGGAATAATATATAACTTTTCTTTTAACTTCTTATTGACTTTAATAGGAGATGAACGGAATAATATAAAACTTTTGTTTCAACTTCTTTTGGACTTTAATAGGGGATGAGCGGAATAATATATAACTTTTCTTTTAACTTCTTATTGACTTAAATAGGGGATAGTGGAATAATGTATAACTTTTGGTTTAACTTCTTATTGACTTTAATAGGAGATGAGCGAAATAATATATATCTTTTGTTTTAACTTCTTATTGACTCTAATAGGAGGTAAGCGGAATAATGTATAGCTTTCGTGTTAACTTCTTATTGACTCTAAGCCGAAAACAAAGATTTATTAAAACCTTAACTCACTCTTAGAGGAGGTTTTAATGAGGTTACACAGGGCTCCTGAAAGCCCCAAAATGATGTTTCTGGCATCTTAATTGACTGATATAGGCTATGCACTCTCGAGTGATATATTTCCATGTTTTATACTCTCGGTGTTTTGGTGATTTCATTATTTCTTCAGATTTTCATTTGTCAATCAATAATTCAATCATTGCAGCTTTTCGTTTGTCAATCAATAATTTCAATCATTTCCAGCTTTTCGTTTTCAATCAAATCAATCATTTCAGCTTTTCAATTCAATTCATCATTTCAGCTCATTTTAAATCAATATAATTTAATAATTTCAGTTTCATTTTTCAATCAATAATTCAATCATTTCAGCTTTTTCATTTTTAAATCAATTAATTTAATCATTTCAGCTTTTCATTTTTCAATCAATAATTCAATAATTTCAGCTTTTTATTTTTTAATCAATAATTCAATCATTTCAGCTTTTTATTTTTCAATCAATAATTGAATCAAACAACAAATTCCGTCTTTTCCGAAAAGACGGAATTTGTTGTTTGATGTTATAAGTAATCCACAGCGTAGCTGTAATAATTAATGAACGAATAAGTATTCAATTATTTAAATAATTGAATAATTTTAGCTTTTCATTTTTCAATCAATAATTTAATCATTTCAGCTTTTCATTTGTCCTTGGCGTTATTGCACATATTTGCTATCATTCCGGCTTATTTTAAATAATTGTTTTTGGCTTAAAATAACGTCCAAGTCTGCCATGAAAGATGACGAAGAGGGTATAGTTATGCTTGAGGTTGAACAAGAACGTGGTAACAAAAGCAACTTATCGACTAATAATTTATTGGCTAATTAACCAAGTGTTAACTAATTAACTAAGAATTTAACTAATAATTTATCACAATAATTTACACATGCTCTAAATGAAGTAGTCCAGATACCGTTTTTTTATCCATGTTACCGCGATAAAGTCGTGTAGCTAAGGACAAAGCTTTAGAGACTCCTAACGGAATAAGCGCCATTTACGATAACCATCCAATAAAATATAAGAAATAAAATAATATTAGTATAGAAATATTTAATTAACTTACGTACTAAACCAATACGATATAAACATGTTTCGCTGTTATCGAGTCAGTGACTCCCGCCATTTAGGATTAAAGTTAAAATTATTTATGAAACTTTTTTTCGAAACTGTTTATTCTATTTTTAATTAATTTAATAATTTTAACACTTTCAGTTTCAGTTTTCTCAACTCAATTCTTGGAAAAATAAAATTAATCACGAAATAATTTTAAAAAAATTGTTTGCAAGAAATGATTCCTTAGATAAAACATTATTAAAATAATTTTAGTTGGTATAATGGTTTAAGTAATTGGAAGTACGTTGGACTTGCAGACCGACACTTAATATAAAACTGACTAATGATCTTGCATTTAGAGTTATTAGATGCAACTAAAACGAAGGTGTAAAATGTATAAAAAAATAATTAGTTTTAATTACATCGTTTTTATATAGCAATTAAATAATTAGAATAATATTACTTTTAGAAGGCGGTTGTCATGTTACATATGTTTAGCTCATTTTAGGGAAAATAGGCGCTTGATAATATATATATATATATATATATTATATATATATATATATATATATATATATATTTGTGTGTGTTGTCTTTTGGAGTTTCTACCCTTGTGTGTGTGGGTGCACGAAACTTGGCATATGGCAAAGACGTTGGAGAGGTAAACATTTGATCTTGTGATATGCTGTATTTTCATATAATACAACCTGTATTTAATTAAATTGTTTTACCAAATAAGGAATTTTCTTTGCCTTCTTTTAATCATTAATATTTTTTACGACCTACTTAGTGCAATGTACTAATCCATTTAAATCTGTTAATGAAATCCTATTTCATCCTAAGTTTTTATATTATTTTTTTATTCAACCTGATAACAAAGGAATGGAAATTTAATAAAGATGTATTAAATAGTTTAACTTTTTGTCTTCAAGTAATAAACTTAACAAAAATAATAAAAAATAATATTTAATAATAAAAAAAAAATATATCAAAGTATTACAATAGGATAAATCTTATATTTTTACTTGAAAATGAAAAAGTGTAACTTTGAAAAAATAAAATAAATGGTCTGACCTATTTTATACAATAAGGAGTTTTATTTTAAAAGAAGAGAATAAATATGTAGTTTTATTCTTTTTTTATGGAATAAAAAGTTGAGAAAAATATAAATTTCGTTTTTATTTACGATCTTTTGTATTCTTTACCTGGTTTTAAAGGTTTTTACCTTGGGGTTCTCTCTGTATTAGTTCTTAAAGATTTTTTTCTCTAAATGAGCTATAAAATTGTTATTATTACCGTAAGCTTGTTACCACTTAAATATTGTACTGTGTTTTCTCCATTACCATTAAAATCAATCTCTTTAAACACCTCCAGTTTTAACGTTGTTAGAAATAGCAATCAAGAAATATTGTAAATAATGCTAAAAGAATCAGGAATGGAGTAACTCTAAAAGTTTTCTAACCTTATCTGAATGGCATACTTGACCTAACCTAATCTGAAGGATAAGCGTAACTCACAACTTCAGACTCATTTCGCTCGTCCTCAGATTGTTGATATCTGTTATAATTTTAGCGATCACGAAACACGAACTAATCACGCTTATGACAAAAACACTAGTGATCCGACAATAACCTGGTTATGCTAGATGTATTGATAGGAATTTCAACTTGTACAAATTTCAACTCAATAGATGAAATTGAATTTAACCGATTTCTGATTTTTCGATTTCAATGATTAATTCAATAGGGGGTTTTCTAAATTTAATAATTGTTTTAATTCCTCAAATGTATGATATTTAGATTTTTAATTTTTTAGTTATTACATGGGGTCGTGGAAAGGGGGAAATAATTTTTTAAGAAGAGAGAGGGGGGTCTACTGATCAAGAATATATATATAAAATAAAAAACATAATATAAAAAATACATAAGCAATAAAAATAGTCATATATTCTAGATCAGTAATTCCCCCGCCACTCCCCATCTGCAAAAATCATTATCATTTGTTAAGAATCTGAACAAATTTTAAGTTCGTAAAACAAAAAGGTACAAAGCAATATAGGCAATAAAAAATCGGGTGCTAAGTACCTCGGAACTTTTCCTCATCACATCGGACACGCTTTGCTCGTCTTTAGAATATACAATTCGCTAAATTTATACTGCAAAATGTCTTCGGACTCGCTTCGCTTGTCCTTAGATAGTAAATGCATCCGTTTCAAACTCAGTGGTCACCCATACAGTACTGACCACGCTCAATGCTACTTAACATTTATGATCCAACAAAAATCATGATATACTTGTCGTATTGAAACGAAACTTAGTGTACTTATTTAATAATTAAAAGTTTACACTTGCACTAAATTCAAACTTAATTACATCATTTTTTGATTTTTGTCATTCAATATAAATGTAACTAATGCTCATAATAAGATGAAACTTCAGACATATGTTAGTCTTATACATAGTCACATGCGTGCCAAATCTTAATCTGATCGCATCATTTGTCCGCGTTGTATAATTTTTCGAATTTTTTGCTGATCAATTATTGCTGGTTAATGACGTAATAACAAATTATTTTCCTAATAGCACAACTACAGCGGTAGACTGATTTTTGTACCAAAGTTTCAATTCTCTAGCATTAATACACTGGGCCCTAGGATGATAACAGACAGAAACACACACACACACATACAGACAGACAACTTACAAATATACAAACAAAAAAACCACTCAGGAGGCCTTTAAATCAACTGGAATGGATAATTTAATTTAATTTCAAATCCAAAATAATTAAGTCCAAATTTAATTCAACAGCACATAATGAAGGACGCTTAAAGCATTATAACTTCATGAAATCATAAATTACAATAAAGTATAATCCAACTTATCTATGGATCAAATTCATGTTTAATTGTTTATTGTTCAATAATTGCTTGTCTTTATTATTATTTATATATTTGATTACCTACTTGTTTCTTATTTGTATAATAATAGTTAGTAAAACTTACGTTATTGTTTGTTATTAATTTTTCTCACAATCTACAAGATTTTATGTAATATGATATTTCTATGCGACGCTGATGATATTAATTATATATTTTAAGGTTAAATAAACATGTTCATGTTTATTCATGTTGATTTATTATATATGATTTATATTATTATATTATCAATTTTATTACATTATAATATCTAAGTTTATTCATATACTTAATAATAGTACTATTAAATTTATGACGTCAACGTTATTCATTAAATAAATAATAAGAAAGCAAAATAAATTCTGGTGTGTGAGGCCAATTTTCTTTGGAATGCATGATTCCATGCTTGACAGATCATTTATTGCTTATAAGGTTCAAGTTTATGCTTTATAACTTGAGCAGTTACTCAATTATCAAGCACTACTGATAACTCATTCTCGCACTATCTTTTTAGTTATACAAAACTATGCTTCTAAAATTGGCAGTGCAACCATCATGCATGTGGCATGCCAGAATTATATTCTAGGTATAAACTTATTGTTCTTACCAGGTTTCAAACCAAGGTATTTTGGCTTTGAGTACTTTGAGTGTTTGTATCGACTCCGGACCATTTTCATACAACTCACAAGCCTAATGCTACTCCCAACTTGACATGTGTTGGTATTTTACTTTTTCCGGTATTTACCTTTTTTTTAATTTTTCGTATCGGCTCCGGGCCAAATTTATTCAATTTATCGCCCCAAAATGACTTCGTAAACGACACCGTACTGGAATTTTAATTTTTAAGTACTGGAATTTTTAAGTTTGGTTTTTGAAAAATTACAATGTGATCGACTTCGTGAGTTTTTGATATTATTTCTTTAAAAAATTCTGGCGTGGTGGTCCGCATGTCGGGCGAATTTCCTTTGGATGCGAAAACTCAAACCCAGAGTACCTGGGTTCAAATCCTAGTAGGGACAATAATTTTTTATCGTTTTTTTACCTAATATAAGTTTACAACTAAAAAATAATTCCGGCGCGGTGGTCCGCTGTCGGGCGAATTTCTATTTTATGATATTTTTTTATTTCTATTTCTATTTCGTATGCTATGCTGAACTAAAGGTGCATATTAAGCGAACTGTTTTTAAATTTTCCGGAACGCAAAAAGCAACGGTGAATCGAATAAAACCGGTTATAAAAATTTGTTAGTAAAAAATGTCCAACTTTCCTTAAAGTCACATTTATTTCATTTTTTAATCGTCAAAGCTGAATATTACTGATTACAAATTATGGTAAGTTAAAAAAATTGGCAAATATAATTTTCTTTTATGTGTCATGCAATACGAGAAAACTGCATAAACAATTTTACCATTTGCACATTCATTCCCCAAATTTATGTGTTATTTTGTTTTGTTTTTTTTATATTTGCCTTTTTATTACTTTAACTTAATATTTATTTGAATAATAATATAACTTTTCTATATAAAAATTTATTTGATTTATTTAATGCAAATAAGATGCATATTCATTTAATTAAAAATACCAAGTCCAGGTGTTTAGTTAAAGAATTTATTGCCGAAATTTCCGAAAAGGAATGATTTTAGTGAGGAAAAAATCGGTTCTTGAACCACTAGTGTAATAATAGGTGCACCAACACGCACGGATTATCCGACAATCTGGTCTGTCAAGCCGGTTATTTGACGAATTATATGTGAGATTTATTTGACGAATTAGTACCATAATTAAAATAAGGAGTAGGGATTGAACTATCGATTCTGGCATGACCGATCAATCGAAAATATTTTCTTTGTTTACAGTTTAAATATTTATTTTGAGGTTATAAAAATTATAGTTGAGTAAATATTTGTAAATATCAAGACAATAAATTACATTTGATAGATAGAAGATTTCAATGTTTAAGGTACTTTGCATTTTCTTTTTAATTAATTATTAATAATTTCATAATTTCATTTTAGATAATACTATTAATATGATTGTTAAAAATTAATTAATTTGTTGAGCGCATTTAAATACATGTTACAAACAAAATGTCTATTTTGTCAGTTGAGCCACCATAATTATTTATATTTTTATAAGAGAAACATTAAATTATTCATAGTAAATTTATAAATGCAAACACACGCACTAATTGTAATAAATTTAAGATCACACGATGTGCATTGTATAAATACGTTTATGTTATGCACGTGTTATTGTTATTATTAAGAAACTTGATAGTCATGGTACAAGACTTCCCAACCTATTAGACAATTATAGGAGAATTCTTATATAATTTTGCTGTTTAGGCGTGTAACCTAAACAGACCTATTATACTTGATGGTCATGGTACAAGACTTCCCAACCTATTAGACAATTATAGGAGAATCCTGATATAATTTTGCTGTTTAGGCATGTAACCTATTATACTTGATGGTCATGGTACAAGACTTCCTAACCTATTAGACAATTATAGGAGAATCCTGATATAATTTTGCTGTTTAGGCGTGTAACCTATTATACTTGATGGTCATGGTACAAGACTTCCCAACCTATTAGACAATTATAGGAGAATCCTGATATAATTTTGCTGTTTAGGCGTGTAACCTATTATACTTAATGGTCATGGTACAAGACTTCCCAACCTATTAGACAGTTATAGGATAATCCTGATATAATTCTGCTGTTTAGTCATGTAACCTATTATACTTGATGGTCATGGTACAAGACTTCCCAACCTATTAGACAATTATAGGAGAATCCTGATATAATTTTGCTGTTTAGTCATGTAACCTATTATACTTGATGGTCATGGTACAGACTTCCCAACCTATTAGACAATTATAGGAGAATCCTGATATAATTTTGCGGTTTAGGCGTGTTTACAAAAAACAAGCACATTCACTCATTTATTTATCTATGTCGTATCTATGTCTTTCTGACGTATCGCGTACGTAGTACTTTCTAATTGTGACAGTAGGCAGCTATTTAATCATGTTAAAGAAAAACATTAAGTAAGTTTTTAAACTACAGTTTGTCGTACGTTTGCCGGATCCCTCTCATCCAAGGGTCTTGTATCAAAGATATGACGCGATAAGGGCTTTTACTGACCTCATAAACGTTGTATGAGGTGGAGTAATGGGAGTAAATTTACCTTCTCATGGTCATAGCAAAAGAGCAAATTTTTATAGGGGCCATATAAATTAATTTAATGTATTATATGTAGTTAGCGTTGAGCAATTAGCTTACACCCACTGAATAGTAAAAGAACATCCTTTAATCATTGGTGACGACGTCAAAATTAAGTTATTTACTAATTGTACCACTTAGGAAGTTCTAATTGAGCTCAAACCGGTCCCTATCGTTAAAGAATGCCTACGAATTTATGAAGACCGATTCGAGGGCCTTTCGCTTTGCGGGACTGCTAAGCAAGTCGTGATCCCGTGGTAACCAATTTTGTCCTGTCTGTCTGGGACTGGGACAGTAAGCTTACCTCTCGAGAGTTATCGTTCGCCACACGTAATTAGTTAGTTCAGTAGATCAGGGTTAAGTAAAGTGTGGTCCGCGAACTCCTGGGGGGTCCATGTTATGATTTTAGAGGGTTTATGAGCTAATAAACTAAATATTATAAACTGTTAAATCGTTTAAGGTTAATGAAATCAACTAACTATAAAAAAATAACTAAATTACAAACAAATAAAAAATAAAATAATTTTCAAGCTTTTTCGTGTTGCAAATTATACTATCTACTATGATAACAGACACACATAGACAACATTGATAAAACCACTCAGGAGGCATTATAAAAGCACCTAAAACGAATAATTCAGGTGACTTCAAATCAAATCAAAAAATAACTAAGCAATGTATTATTGCCATAATACAATGTAACATAGTATAAAGTATATAATGCAACTATATAATTTGTGAATTAACAAAAATAGAGTTGAACACATTTTAGAAAATACAATTTTAAAAAATATAATGTTATTAGGCAATCCCACTAGACTATAAAGTCTGAGTGTGGGGTTTTATAAAGTAAATTAAAGAATTTTAGTTACAGGAAGGTTTTTAAATAATTACTTAAAAACCTTTCTGTAACTAAAATTCTTTTAATTACTTTATAAACATCCCGGTTTCGAATTTTTTTTGCAAATGCAATACTTTTTCAATATACCTTCGCTACGAATGAGAAAAAGTAAAAAATACAAAAAATAATATCAATAACAAACCAACCGTTGTAAGCTTTTTAAATATTGTTTGCATTTTGTATTTTATTATATTGTATTTAATCATAGACGTTCTATCATATAAGTTACTGTAATTTTGATATGCTCATTTGTATATAGTTATAATCGATGGTGTTTGGGTTACTTTTTTTATGTTTCAAAATTTAAGAGGGCCTCTAGTAATAATATCTCTATGTTGATCAAATCGGTAAATAATTAAACAAATTTAAATCCGGTCGAATTTTGCATTTTGATGTGCATAAAACCTGCAGTTTATTGAACTTTTTTTTATCAAAACCGGTCACGTAACTAAAGAAGTTCTTTGGTTTCCTACATGATTTGTTAAAAGAATGTTAAACGATAGAAAAATATAAATGATTAATTACAAATTTGCACTTATATTTATATATATAATTTTTTTTTATAAATTTATGCAGATTTTCTTGACATGTTATGTTACGGGTTCAGTCCATCTTATTAGTTTCATGTTTTTGTATTTGCAACCCAGTTTCATTTACCCAGTTTGCATCTACAGCTTAGAGTTATTTTAATTATAGTTAAAAAAATAAAAGAGATTAATTACAATAATTATTATTGAATTTGACTAGTCGTATAAGCATACCAAAGTAATTGGTTATCCCGGATTCTGCTGATAACTACATATTTTTTAGGATGATAGTACATTTTTATGCTAAGTAATAAACAAAATAATATATTGACTTTGTATGCGAAGCGTGTGAAGTTTATGTTAATTAATGTTTAACCAAGTTATTTTGTTGATGCGTAACAAAGTTTTAAATCAAAGTAAACAAATCGGGTTAGGGGCACCTCGGTATTTTTTTTCAGAGCTTCGGACTCGCTGTGTTTGTCCTCTGAATGTCATAAATATTCAAAGCATATAAAAGAATTATTTATGTTCCGCAACGCTAGTCTTAGAATTAGGTAGGGATATAATGTCTAGGGTATCAGAACTTCGCTCATCCTCAGAAATACAAGGCATACTCAATCTTCTATAGGGTGTAAATCAAACCAAGTAGGGTCTTTAGTAAACCACTTTATGGTAAAAAAGCTTTTAAGTATTTAAAGTAGCAGTAGATTGCCATTTAATATGTTCACGTAAACTTAAAAATGCCAGCGGTCAAACATAACAGCCTGATTTATACAAATTTCAATCCTTTAAATTAATAATAAACATTATATTTCAATCATAGATAAGAAAAATTTTATTAATGTAACAGGTGTTTTTTTTTTAATTTAATAACTAATAAGTTGCATTGTTAAAAGCTTAGAATAATACTATATATAGAAGGAGCACAGGACCGTAAACACAATGTAATTCTACTGATAACACGAAAGGCGGTTGACTGGTGCAACTAAGTAATGCTTCCAACCTGACAACAAAACATTATTTTAAATATTTGTCATAAATATCTATTAATGAAGAAAGATCGTAAAGAACAAATATAATAACTTAAAACACCTGATGAGTATTTAATAAAACTGGTCTTATATGGCAAAAGAGTGGCGGAATACAAGAATCTACATTTAGTTGACGACGACTACTTATTATATATAATTTTAATAAATATGGTAAACTACAATTTAAAATGCTTTAAATATTGTAATGCACCGATATTTATATAAGTATTTTATGAATAATTAATCTTTAATTAATAATAGAACATAATAATTCAGCAACCGGAAGTATTGCCAACTTTTTTTTAGAAAATTGTATATTGTTAGGGTGGCAGCATTACCTAGTTACACCAGTCAACCGGCTTTCGTGTTATCAGTAGTGCTCCTTCTATATAAAGTATTATTCTAAGGTTAAAAGATGTAGTTACTTTATGGAATCTTAAACATATATGACAGGTTTAAATATCAGTGATAATATGAGTTGAATATAAGTTTTGTTTACCACACTTTTTGTTTAAATTGTGATTTTTTAAACAATATGTATTTGAACGAAAATAAACAATTTAACAAATTACAATGATGTACTTAAAGTTATGCAAATACTACCCCCCATCTTTAGGGTAAAACCAGCCCTGAGCTGATGGGGGGGGGGGGGGAAATTATTTCTTAGAATTTGAGTAAATAGTTATTATTTTAGTAATCTGTACTATATTTAGTAAAAAGTCAAAGGAGCAATTGCTGGTTTTAAATGATTTTTGTTTAAATTAGGTACGTACATATATTACCTTTTAGTTGAGACTAGTGAATCAAATTTCACGCAATATAAAGCGTTGTGACAACTAGAGGTCTATTGTAGATAATAGCTTCAATAAAAGCTCAAAGATAATAGCTTTTAATAAAAGTATAATAATTTGCTCAAATTCCTCATTTCACGTAATAATTTCATAATTTAAACGAAAAGTTAGGTGGACAACAAGCTATGGAAAATTGTTCACTGATTGTTTATTATGTGCACAAAACATTTTAAAACACAACAATTACCACTAATAATTCGGTTTATTCATTTAAAAAAATCGAGTTAAGCTATTTAATGTTGTACAATTCTAAAGAATCAACCTTTTTCAAAATAATTATTTATTATTGTTGAAATACATCAAAAAGTCATAAATTATTGTTATCACGTGTGATAAGAGTGATTTCCCGCCAGAACTCTATTTCACTTTACTGTACTCGGTTTTTTAAGAGGAGTAAAGAGGGCAGTTTAAAGTAAGATTTTTCTTGTTTGAGATTTGATACACGGTGTACTGCAGTTTAGAGTAGTTTGGAGTAGAATGGAAGACGCGCCTGAACATAATTGTTACTCCAAGTTACTCTTGTGTACACTGGAGTAACGTGCCGAACAAACCTTATGTTATAACAAGTATCTACCTGGCTTTTAAGAACAAAATTTGCATTTAATCGAGGAATGACTGGCGTTACTTTCTCTAAAGACCCCTGGCTATAATCAATTTTATCTCTATGCCTTTTTGGGAATTTCAAAATACTAATAAGTGTGTAATTACACTTGGAGTTCTCATAAGGTATTGCAAACAGTATTGCAGACAAGATTAGACAAAATAAATTTGGATAAGATAGAGTTTAAATCAAAAAGAGAAATTATAGTGCACTTAAAGAGGAAAGCAAAGTCTTGTACAAAAAACCATACTGACGCTCGGTGGGTCATGGAGGCTTAAAAAAGTTGTACTTTACTTTATTCCTTTTTTAGTAAATCCAACATTGTTATCTGAAGAGACAACTTAAAAAGAAGCTCAGACCCAAAACTTGTTCACCCAAATATAATAACACACGTGTTACAACGTGATGAAATGTGGAAAATAAAAATGTCTTTAATGTGCTTTTTGGCGCATTTTCATCATGAAAATTTTGTTATTGGATAGAGGCATTGCTTCCCAATGCCTTGTGAGGGATGCATTCTTAATGCACATTTTTAAGCCGCTTTTTAAAAGTGGCTTATGAAATGTTCATTTCTCAATTAGTGAATTTTCATTACAACAATTAAGCATGTGAAATTGACACTTTAAGAAACTTAGTTTTTATAAATTTCTTCACGTTTTATGGATTTTGGAAATTTTTTTTCGTTTCGAGACATTATTGCCGATTAGTAACGTCATGAAATTATTTTCCCGACAACACAACTTGACTTAAAGATTAATTTTTGTACTAAGTTGTAACTCTCTAGCACAAATACACTGGGAGCTAGGGTGATAAGAGACACAAACAAACACAGACACAAATGCAGACACTCAAGGGGCCCCTAAAACCATCTGAAACGGATTCAGGTAAAATATAAGTATCGGAGTTTAAGTGCTAATACAATACTTTTTCTGCATGCAGACGGTATATTAATTAGAAAAGTAAATAATCATTTGAGTTGAAGCTAGCCACAAGTGTATCCTTTACTTACATTTTACTGTTTGTTAAAAAAATAACGACTCTATCCAGACATATTTTCTTCTGACACGAATATTACAAACACCAAATTTGGTAAGTTTCTAATGTTCAGAATAACTACTTTAATAAAAATGACGCTTAAGAGATTGTTCGAATTACGAAAGTGGAAGTGAGCATTTGAAAGGGATTGATTCCGTTTAATGGCTTCTTAATACTAAAAAACAACAATACACACATATATACACAACACATATATATATATATATATATATATATATATATATATTAATATAATATATATATATATATATATATATATATATATATATATATATATATATAGCGACTAAAGTAAAGCTCCCCGACCACGAAGCGACCCTTGAGACTGAGGCCTCGCATAAATCGACGTATATTATAATTGAAATTTGATAAGCTGTATTAGTTTTAGCTTCAATTGGATTATATCTGTAGAGGAATGTTTTTATTATGTAAATAAATAAGTAAAACTATAGTCTATCAAATTCATGATACTTAAAAATTACTGTTCTCGTATTTTTTTCCTCATCTATTTATTTTTTGCATAAATGTAAGGCAAAAATAAAATCTTCCGTCAAAAGTTGTTGACAGTGTCAAATTACCAGACTAGACTTATACCTTGTCAGTATTTGATTTAACTACAAATTTGTATAGAAATAAATATTTTAAACAAACAACAACTCTGTTTTAAGCAAACAACAATTTATATAATTATGATATTGGGTGGTTTGTTTGAAACGAGCTAGCTAATTAAAGAAATGTGGCGAGTTGTATGATTACAGTTTCCAACATACCGCCTCCCTTAGAAAACATGACTCGGATGAAAAGACACCCACTTTATATAAAATTAACACAAATCTAGCGTACTCTTATTTTTAGTTAGGAAATGTTATTTACATGCACTCCTAATATGTTGCACGTGCCGGGGGTTTTATACAGCAATCAGATCTAATTTCGTTTTAAAATGTAGACGTATAGTTATACAGATTTTTCTTCTAACGATTCCTTTAATTTTTTCTTTAGTTAAAGTTTTTTTACGGAATATTTGTTAAGATGTATTAAATAGGGATGGCTAATTTGATACTATCAGACGTTTGTAGGCAAAAATAATGATCTAGTTTAGTCACAGTACTTTTAGATCTTCAGCCGGTTATGTAGTTTTTTCCCTTCAATATAATCATAATTTACTGTCAATTATTCTTCAAATTTTAAGTGACCATTATACAGTAGTCATAAAAAACATAACTACACCATAAGCGTAATTTTCTTTTAGAATAAAACAGGTGGACAGTGAAACAGTGAAGAGAATTGACTTGGGACACTAGATTGAGACCTGACACCACCCATAAGGGCTTTTGTAGGTTATAGATGTGGCCTCAATCGTCTCTCTTCCAGAAATCTACCATTCTGCTATAATAGACGGTTTGATAGCTAATCCGAAAGTACATAGGATCAAGTGTGGAGTTTATTAATTATAAATAAAATAATGAGCAATCTCTCCATAAATCTGTCCATAAAAAAATCTGTCAATCTATAGAGGTCCATTTAAAATTTGCTCGCTTTTGCGGACCGTTGTGTAGATGATCCTTTAATAGCATGTATGTTATTATACATTATAATATATTTTTAAAGAAAACTTAAAATTATGTAGAACTACATAATGTCGATATTTTTAATTAAATAGGTTTGATGTAATACTATCATTTTTGTGTTTATTATCAACCCGTTTAATTTATTTACAATGATTTTTTTATTTAATTATGATACTTATATATTAATTATAACAGGTTTATTATTTAATGTTAATTGATTATATATCTACTTAACAATTTGCTTTTATAATTACTTTTAAAGCTATTGTAAGAAGTCTTATTAAAGAATTTGGATTTCAAAGAGTTAAAATTTTTTGCAGACTTTACAACAAAGGAATGTTCATATATAATGGCATAAATAATAATAATAATAATTATTTATATTAATCCATTTACAAATGTATAAAATGTATAACAAAATAAAATAATTGTTTACAATATTTAGTTCAGTTATCAAATTTATCAAATCGATATTATAATAATAAATAAATCGATTGTTAGAAGCACATTCGATATTAACTTCGGGTCAGAATGTTGAATATACACGAATGCAGGTGTTAAATGTTTCTTCCGTTTTATATCTTCTTAGCTCAGCTGCAACTAATAAATTTTTCATCTACCTAAATTCAGGATTTATGTTTTTCTTTAAGTTACCTTGTTATGAGAGTAATTTGGACAAAACAAATATTAATGATGTATTATATTTTACGTCAACCGTTTATTAAGCATTATTTTAATGCAAATCTTTCTTACTTTAGCATAATTTATTATTCTTACTTCTTTTAATTTTTTTTCTTTGTTGTGAACAGTAGAAACAAATACTTAATTTTTTAGAGGACGAGACAGAACGACTTATCGTACACATGCATTTATAATTTATGCAATTTTGTTGCAATTTATATGCATAAATCCTTTAATATTTATAACGTGTTTCTACATGCATTTATTTATTCCTTGTATTTAAACGTTACTACATGTTTGTTCGACATAAAGAAACATTTGCGTCAAGAACTTAGGGGAACAAAACCACAGCTGCCAAATATTTCACTGAATTCCAAATGTCAAATGAAAGCATAAATTGCATTTTAGCTTTATTATGTTGTCTTGTTGACATAAAAATACTTTAAGCTAGCATTCAAAATTTCACTGACTATGGTCTGCCACTGAGTGATCATGGTCAGCGACTTAATGACCAAGGCCACCACTGATCGACCGAGGTTATAGTTTTACTCTATGTTAGTTTGTGGTTTTATCAGAGAAACTAATTGAGTGGAGTAATAACAGTTAACTTACTTAGAGAAAAAATGAAATTTGGCTCCCTGGGCAGTCAGGTTTGGATCTTGAGGCCAATGTCGCAGGAACTATATTATTTAAATCCCGAGGATTTTATATAGTTTTTTCTAATGTTAGAAGAGAAACTTTCTAACTTCACAAACAGTTTAGTTTGTTTGTGCTCGAAAGTGACGATTTGTATTCCCAACGGTAAGTTCAATCCAGAAAGGAGAAAATTATACTGAACTAAAACCGACTTTTAAAACCGTGGTATCAATCAATTCCCTATCTTTCACGGATAATAGAAAAAATAATTTCTTACTTAGTTTGCCTCCTTGGGCTAATTATAAGCTCCGGGATATTGTTAATAGTATATGTTTAATATAAAACAAGACAAAAGACTAATTCACGGCCTAAGCGCTTCGCGACTCAGCCGCGACGCGTTACATGCGCGCCTTAGGACAAAGTTGATGTTGTCCTGTACTAGGTTCCCTATACAAGCCTTTGTAACTGTCTCAATGCCGAAGTATTAGCGATTTTCGAATTTATTAATCAATTATATTATTGGCAATTATTATATTAATTGTATTATATTATATTAATTGACAATTATACATGTCAAACGAAAAAATTAACACTAAAGTTGATAACATTTATTGGACTTTGCCTTTTTGTTTGCATTATGAAGTGGTATAAGCATATTAAGTTTCAGCTTAATTTAAGTTTCCGATTTTTGAAATTTTCGCTAATCATTATTATGGATTAATGATGTCATAAATATTTCATGAACAACAGGGTTCTGCAGTTTTATATGATTGATTTTGTACCATGTTCTACCAGTATAAGTAAATCATACTGAAATTTATCTTGAATTTTAAATTATTAATATAAGTAAACAGCTGCTTGTTTGGTCACGCTATACAAACAAGTTATATTCACGCTTTAAATTAGTAATGCGTCGCATCAAGAACTCACGTCAGAAGAGTACATCAAATAAACAAATTTAATAACGGACTTGCTTCGCTCGCTAAATAGATTAAAAGAGAAACGTATTAATAATAATACATGGTAAAAAGACCTCGCTTTGCTCGCTAGAATGTGCATACTTATACTAATACAATGTTGAAATGGCTCGCTTCGCTCGCTAGATATCATAAATTTATAATTTGAAATAGTAAAAAAGGCTCGCTGCGCTCGCTAGATTGTGTGTATTTATAATAATACATGGCAAAAAAAGGCTCGCTTCGCTCCCTAGATTACGTACATTATAATTTTATATGCAAAAATAGGGCTCCCTTTGCTCGATACATTGCGTGTACTAATAATTCTATAGAGAAAAATAGGGCTCGCTAAATTGCGTATGTTTACAATTTTACATTCTTAAAACGGCTGGCTTTGCTCGCTTGATAGCGCGTATATATCATTTTGTATATTAAAAAGGGGCTCGCTTTGCTCGCTAGATTGTGCATGTTTAATTAATACTTGGTAAAAATGGCTCGCTTCCCTCGCTAGGTTTTAAAAATTTGTAATTTTAAATAATAAAGAGGCTAATAAAATAATAATAAAAGGCGAAAGTGGTCGCCTTTTATTATTATTTAGAACCTAAATAATTAAGCTAAAATATTGATATTTTAGTAGTACTTCTTTTAGTTGACGTAAAGTCT
Organism: Microvelia longipes; assembly: GCA_018340805.1. Lineage (NCBI taxonomy): Eukaryota > Metazoa > Arthropoda > Insecta > Hemiptera > Veliidae > Microvelia > Microvelia longipes. Next base: position 17,032,470 of record JACMZG010001908.1, read on the forward strand.
GCTAACCTCACAGATCAACATAGTTATACATAAGACTCTGTATGTAACAAGGATGTTGAATAAAGGGGATGACGCATTAAGGAACATTTCTGACCTCATGGAAGTTGTATGAGATAGAGAAATAGGAGCAAACTTACCTTCCCTTAGGTTATAAATAAAAAAGGCGCAAAACGCAGGTTATGTAGCTAAGTTGTTATACAATTCTTTGTTGTTGAGTTTGCTTCTCAACTTTCTTCAGTGCTTTCGTTATTGTTACATTTGGTGCTTGTCAAGTCATTTGGACTCTAGGTAGCCACTTTAGTGAGAGTAATTGAAGCTTTACCGTTTACTTTCCGTAGAGAGTAAGATAAATGTGTTAATAATTTGTATTTTTTTAGCCTAATGTTTTGCTAGTTTTCAAAGTTCAATTTTGGTTGTAATGTTCTTAATTTTCTTTAATGTTGTTAATTTTAAGCAATATTGACAAAAAACAGTTAAAAAGTATGAACTTTTATCAATTTCGCAAGCAAAACAATGGGAAACCCATTGAGAGTTAAGTTTGTCTCTAAATTTTAAGACCTGCGCTGTTATAAGGATCATAAGCATGCGCAGTTCGTACCAAGCGTGTGTTTCGTGTTGCATTCTTCTCTATGTTTTGATTTTCGATGGGGTCACTTTGTTGAATGGCAATTCGACTTAGTGCGTCATCCCGTTTATTCAACATCCTTGGTATGTAACAATGACTGGTATTATGATAAACATGAGACAGAGTTAAATCAGTTATATATCTGCCTACCTCACAGATCAACATAGTTATGCATAAGACTCTGTATGTAACAATGACTGGTTGTATGATAAACATGAGACAAAGTTAAATCAGTTATATATCTGCCTACCTCACAGATCAACATAGTTATACATAAGACTCTGTATGTAACAATGACTGGTTGTATGATAAACATGAGACAAAGTTAAATCAGTTATATATCTACCTCACAGATCAACATAGTTATACATAAGACTCTGTATGTAACAATGACTGGTTGTATGATAAACATGAGACAAAGTTAAATCAGTTATATATCTGCCTACCTCACAGATCTACATAGTTATACATGAGACACTGTATGTAACAATGACTGGTTGTATGATAAACATGAAACAAAGTTAAATCAGTTATATATCTGCCTACCTCACAGATCTACATAGTTATACATGAGACACTGTATGTAACAATGACTGTTTGTATGATAAACATGAGACAAAGTAAAGTTATTCAAAGCTATCATAAATTTTCCTACTTCACGGCACATAGCGACTGAAGTGTCTGATACACATCATATTTCATAACACCATGTATCAATGATTGGTAGAGTAGCTAACATATGATAGTATAAACATAAGTCTGTCTACCTCATGGTACTACATAGTAGTGCATTAAACACTGACCTTGCCTCGAGTAGCTGATATATCTTCCCAGCTATTATAATGACCCCAGCACATCTATCATATAAGTCTTAATACTCTCAGCACTACTAATATAGATATATTTTCTACAGTTAAACATTCTTTAAGTGAATTCTCGATAAACAATTACGCTTTTGAGGTAGGTCGCATAGAAGGAGAAGATAAGTGAAATTGTTTCTAGTTTTAGTGCAGCGTGTGTAATGTGCATGTGTGATCAGGCTGAAATTTTATGCGCGTGCACTAAGTATGGTGAACAAATATACAATTTAAATATTATTATTAGCATCAGTTCTTCATTGATATTCCTATATAACATAGTGCAAAAATATCGTTTCCTTTTTAACTTTTTGTCATTTAAACCGTAGGTATATAAGAAAAGTATTGCGTTTGCAAAAAATCCGAAACAGAATGTGACCTAAATTATCCTTTTCAGGTGTTTTAAGGCCCCCTAAGTGGTACTCACAAAGTTTTCTGTGTGTGTGTGTGTGTCTGTTATCATCGTAGCTCCCAGTGTATTTATGCTGGAGAGTTGAATCTTTGTACGAAAATCAATCTATAGGTTTAGTTGTACCATCCGGAAAATATGTTTTATGACGTCATTAACCCGCATTAATGTCTCAGAAAAAAATCAGAAAAATCATAAAACGCGGAAAAATGTTTTAATTAATTCGAGATTTGGCTCGCATGTAGCTATGTACATGACTAACATATGCGCTAAGTTTCATTTCATAATCAGCATTAGTTAATTTGTTTTGAAAGAATTGTGTACGTTTTAAAAAATGTGTGAAAAATCGGAAAATAATGCAATTGAGTTGAAATTGAGTTGAAATTTAGTGAAAATTCGATGAAACTTCTGGACTCACTAAAAACTATTTTTTTTAATATACATGTGATTTCTTTTTCTAAATCGACCTTGGTGATCCAAGGCATTCTCTTATCATCACCTTGAACTTCTTAACCTGATAAATTAATTCGGCCCCGCGGCCGAAGTCGCAGGCCTTCGGTAAATAATACGTTACACTATAGAGAGAATATGCGACTTATCACACCTCGAATTCTTATATGCAAAAATATTCTGTATGTTCCAAACTACAGGTACAATTTTAACCAGAACCACACCAAACTTAGTACACCTAGTTTCTTAGTTACTTAGTTTCTTTTTTTTTATTATTTTTTTTCTTACTAGATTTTTTTTCTACTCTAGTAAGAAAGACTTACTTCTCTACTTTTTTAATATCTTAACGGTTTTGCACTGATGATGGCCTCTAGTTAGGTTGAAAGCGCTTTGCCAATAAAGTTTTGTTTTGTAGAGAGACATCTTTTCTTTTATTATTTATGATGAACTCTATTCACGCCCATTCTACTAGTATAGTATATTTATAGTTATTAGTTATTCATAGGACTTAGTACAGTTAGTAGGACTCAGTTATTAGTTATACGGGACTTATTAGTTTCTACAAAATTACTCTATAGTTTATATTCAAGTTGTTAAGAAGATAGATTTTAACAAGAAATTGAGAATAGGGATCGATTCCCCTCGTAATTTAGAAAAAGGTTGTGATTAAAAGAGCTGAAACGAAAATATACATGAGAGACTTAAAAAGAATGAACAAATTAAAAACCATCTAAAATCAAAAATCATTTACATCTATTGTAAGTAATATTTCAAAATGTAAATTTTAATTAAATTTTAAATTAATTTAGCTTATGGATTGTATTCACTAAAATAAAAATGAATCTTGAATTTAATAAATCAAAATCGTGAACGAACAAAATGAAATAAAATTATTTCTGGCATAAATTAACTTAAAATTATGCTAGTACAAGTATTCGTGTTACTATGTAAAAATATTGATAAAATATATTAACAAAGGGAAAATATGACGGTATAGGACTTAGTCATTCAGTCTTATAACACCCGTTATGTTATATTTCAGATTCACTAATATTTAATTCTTAAAAATATGGAGGGAAAGAATGGTACTAGACTTTTGAAAATAACCCCCCTTCCCAGTAAATTAACTCTTGTGAGTTAAAATTTAAATTAGAGGGTATGGTATTATTGCTTGTTTAAGAAACTGCATTAAATATTTAGAAATTTAGAATTAATATTACCATTCTCCGGTAATTTTTCAACAAAACTTGTTTGACATATCATAGATTTTTGTTCAAAACTACAAAAATGATTTTTTTTTTTAAATATAGTAATATTAACATCAGATTTGCAAAAAAAAAAACAATATTTATTGCTAAAATGTGTAAGTATGTTCTGAAAAGTTACCAAAAGTGGTAACAATATAGCCATATTTGGGTATAATAGTCACCAAAATGGTAAATTTGAATTTGCAGGAGCCAATTTGAAAAGAGGTGAAAAGACCATGTTCTATTTATTATTTATTTTTATTTTATTTTTTATGTTATTATATTAGAAGTTATTACTGTTATATTTATTTTATATTAATAAATAAAAAAATATATTTAAATGATGGATTCCCCGTATTTTTAAGGATTTAATGTTAGTGCATCTGATATGTTCCACCCACTAAAATGTGTCCAGTGTTGTCAGATTGTTTTAAACAAAAATCAAAAATCTCTAAAAATGAAAAATCAAAAGACGTTGGACTCATCAGCATTTTTTGTTAAGCATCTATAATATTAGTCTTTACGTTAATTTAGGACAAAGTAAACTTGGGGAAATCAAAAATGATACGACGAGAACAATAATTATGAGTGAGAACGAGTTTTATCACATTGAAGGCAAGGAGATTGAGAGTATGACTATGTATGTGGGCTTGCTAAACGACTACAACCGCAAACAATCTGACGCGAGGCTCCGCGCAACCTAGACGAATTTCCTTTGAAATACTGCCTTTGATTCCTGACTCAACAATCAATTTTGTTTATGCAGTATACACTTTTTATTTAATATATATATATATATATATATATATATATATATATAATATATATATATATATATATATATATATACTTTAAAACTTGTAAGTTAATTCTTAAAATTTTCAAAGGTTAACCCCATGTTTATTTTTAATTTATAAAAATTATGGGTTTAATTTATATAAATTATAAAAATTTATAAAAAAAATTGTCGACTCTAAACCAGTATCAAAAATAAGTGTTAAAGCTCTATCGTGCTAAATAAAACTATCTATAATACATACATAATACACACATGCTCTAACAGACTACCATCACATTCTGCAATGTCGTTTAAATTATATAAGATGCTGGGAATCATGTGCCGCCGAAGCCAGTGAAACAGATACTGTCCTGATCATGATTCGAACCTTTGTTGGAACAGGCATTGCTGTTTAGTTTCGAGTATGTAAATCATAGCGCTTTAGACCCCTCGGCTATTCTGAACACCCGCTATACCACCCACTTCATTAGCGAATTTATTCTAAAAAATTCGCCCGAAAGGGACTAACTTTGATGTAATTTAATGTCTTAGTGGATCTTCTAGCATACAATTTAATATCATAAAAATAAATTGTGCCAGAATGTTAATATGTATTGTATGGCCATAAAAATGTCTAGACACATTAAGTATAAAAATGTTAAATTTTAATGAAAAAATTGTAGGAACACGCGCTGTAATTAAATTTAAATTATTATGACAAAAAAAACAATAAATTGTTATGCATTAATGATATAATGAAATTTAAATTTATTCCAATGAGGGATCAATGTTAATTTATGGAATATTTGGCTCATAAAGAACCATAATGCCAATAAAGTTGTGATTGTTGTCGATAATTAATAATTTTGTTTGGTGAAATAAGTAGGACTTAAGTAATGAAGTCCTAATTTAATAAGTAAGACTTAATGTAATGAAGTCAGTGTGCCCACGAATGTCCTCGAGATACGATATGAAATGGTTCAAAATACTTGGACTAAATACAAAGAATGTTGATACATATTATTCAGTTTTTATAGCCTCTACATAAAAAGAATTATTAACTTTATAACCAACATAATTTAGTTGCCAAGTTTTTTTAATGAACACAATCGCTTATTTGATACATTTTTAGTGAATTTGTAAACATTATTATTGTTTAATGGCAATGCGCTTCAGAAAACCTACTTATTAACCAAGTTGAGTCCACAGTAAGGGAAGTTAAAGTTTGATATAGAAAATTGAATTGATAAGAAATATTTATGATTATCTTGATTATTTTATTGTCTTACTGTTTATTTATAGTTTTGACGTAAGAAATACATTATATAGAACTTAAAATAATACTATAATCAGAAGAAGCACAACTAATAACAGCAAAGCCAGTTCACTGGTGGTCTTAAGTATTGCTACCACCCTTATAACATACAATCTTCTGTATATTAAGTTATAGAATATTATAGAATACGAATATACAATATAATCAGTTATATTTTTAATTAATGCTCGATTATTCATTAAATACTAATATAAATATTCGTGCATTATAATTTTTGAAGCATTATAAATTGTATTTTACCTTTTAATTATTTAATTAAAAAATTATTAAATGTAGTCCTTTTTAACTAAAAGTAGATTCACGTACGTAGTTAACCTTCCTGCTTTCTAAGACCTATGTCTAATTATTAATGGATATTTATGACATATTCATAAAATATTTTTTTTTGTTAGGGTAGTAACCCTACCTAAGACCATCAGTGAATTGGCCTTCGTGTTATCAGAAGAATTCCATTGTGTTTACGGCTCTATGCTCATTCTATATTAGTATTATTTAAGATATAGAAGAACCACTACTGACAAAATTAAAGCCGGCTTGTTTGTGTTATTAACTAAAGATATTATTCAGAGGACAATACTTTTAAATAGTTTGTACCGTAGTAAAATTCTCCATCCTACCAATCATAAAATGATTTTTACATCAGACTCATTTTTAGTCAATAAATGCATAAGATTCTTTTTAATCAAAGAACGTATAAAGATTTAATAAAACAAATTAAAAGAACCAAAGCAACAAAAAATTAAATACAAAATCATATTATTCACATTCAGATTTTTAATCGTATTAAATATAAGAAAATAAAAATTATTTTAATTATATCATTTTTTAAAAACATTAAAACATAGTACGTTAATTTAAAACATAAACGTAATGTTCTTATGGCTGTCTATCAGGTCAATGCCAAAAAACCTACCGCTGCTACCCTAACAACATCCAGTTTTCTTTTAAAAAAGTTGGCAAAACTTTTGGTTGTTAAAATTTTAGTTAAATTATACATTAAAACTCAATTAGTAAAGAAATGTTTCATATAATTTTTTAAGAATGTTAAATTGTATTTTAACAAAAAAAAGTTAAAAGTAGTCCTCGACGCTAAATTTGATTCTTGTTCTTCGCTTACATTTTTTATTTCTCAAGTCTTTTTGAACATTTAAATTAATGTTTAGCTGAGTTTTAATAATGTCAACACCAACAACTAATTTTCTTTCCACTCTTTAAACTAATTTTAAACCTTAAAGAAAGCAGTGCCACCTTTCGGTTATAATGTCATCTCAGGACCGTGGTTGGTGTTGATGGAATGCCACTGCGCTTACTAAAGTCATGAGTTTTAACACATTTTTATTCTTATGTTACATAACCTAATTTCCGAAGGAAAAATTAGCTAACTATGTTTTATTTTTTTATTTATTTTTTTTGTTAGGGTAGTACTCAGGGATTTAATCATTTTTAGCACAACTATTTTTTTATTAAACTACCTCATTTTAATAGGGATTAAAAAAAGCTTAAAGTTCTATAATTATAAACAATAACTACATTTTTAGCAAAATATTTCGCCTATCATTGTAGGCATCTTTAGGCTACAGCAGGAAACTAGTTAGTCTTTGATTTATTTTTTGTAATAGCCTGAAGATGCTTATAATAATAGGCAAAATATATTGCTAAAATTTTAATTTTTTGTTTTTTTATTATCCGCAAATAAAGTAAAAAGGTGTTCTTATTTTTATAATAATCTTCATAGAGATATATTACGAGAGAGGTGCTATAGGTTAAATTTTAAAACATCAAAAATGTAACCTGGCCACCTTCGCTTATAAATATAATTAAATAATTAAAACAAAATACAGTAACTTATATAGTAGAACCATAAAAATACAAATCAAAATTTAAACAATATGCAGGAAGCCAATATCAATTGATTTATTATAACTTAACTTACTCTTGGAGGAGGTTTCAATGAGGTTACACAGAGACCCTGAGAGCCCCAAAAAGATGTTTCAGGTCTCTTAATGTATTGAGATAGACTATGCCCCTCTAGTATACATCTCTATGTTAATCATAAATAGTTTATTTTTGAGCAACCAGAATAGCCACTCAGCGTTCGTGTTAAGTGTTGACCACCCTTCCCCCCCCTCCTTAGGTCTGACACTCCTCATCATAACTTTATACAGTATTACACCATGACTTTGACAATGTTTTAATAAAACTGAAAATAAAGATGAATGAACAAACTGGTTAGGTAGGTTATCCATTTAATTAAAAACCAAATTCACAAAGCAACACCTCACTTTCAGTTCTTAATCGATCCATAAAAATTTAATATAATTCTCTTTAAGAGAAATGAACAGGAAATCGATCAATGCGTATTTCTATGAATCTAATTAAAACAGTGGTTCCGTTTCATTCATTCATTCAGTTATTCACATAAAAGCATATAAATTTGAGAAAGTTTGATAACCACATAGATACATCTTCAGGAAATTTTATGCAGAAGATTGAACATAAAAATATGAAACGAAATAGTAATAAAGCATAATAACCCACTTGTAAAGAGAAAATTACCATGAACTTTTATTACATTAAACCCTTTTATTTAGCACTAATAATTATTTTCAATTATCCTCTTTAAGTATCAATTTTCTTTAAAAATTCATAACAATTTAGTTTCAATTTAGTTCTTATTCAAACGTATAACACTCATAAGTATTAATTTATGACGGTAATAAACAATTTCATTGTTTATAGCACTATAAAACATCAAAAACGATAAAAAAAATATTAGTAATAAAAGTAAGAAAACATATTAATGAAAAATAATTAAGTTGATGGCGTGCATTAAAGTCTAAAGTATTCCTTAATACTTATAATAGATAGTTTTTTACTAATTTTTTAGTAATATAATTATTTCGTTATGAAAATATAATCTTTATGTTTCTTCTTGAATGAGTTAATTGCAACAAACTCTTGAGAATCATAAACATATTATAAACATGATTTTTTGCAAAAAAAAATCATAATTAATTTTTATAATTTTGATTATAAACTTATTTAGAGGATGTGCAACGAGTAATGCATTTATTACATGCAAACAATTAATTATCGCTTATGTTTCGCGAGAGAAGGATGTTCTCTTGATCCTTAATAAGTCTAGAGTGCTTGCCAATACAAACTATACATATAGTAGTGCAAAGAGATTATTCTCCTCAAGTTAAAGCTAAACGCTCTAATTTATTTGCTATTTAAAATAATTATAGCCAATTTACGAAATTCTTAAAATTAAAATTGGTAAACGTCATATTTATATTAATAATATCCTTTTTTATTTAAACAATCAGCGTAATATGTATCAAAAGAATCGACTTGGTTTACAGAAGTTAAAGGAAATATAGGCGGTAAGAGTCTATCGAGCTTCAAACCTCAACCCTCTGACTCCAAGCTTGAAACCGTAATTTTGAGTGAAAAAAATGAACACTAAACTATAGCTACACCAAAGACTATCGATACTTATATAGTAAGACTGTCGACTCAATATTGGGAAAATTTGGACTCCGGTCGACGCTGGCGCGGCGGCAGACCCGGACCTATCTTTCAACTGAGTAAACGTGGCTTAATTTGTCGCTTTTGGCCCACATTTATTTTGAAATTAACTATTCACACTTCTAATTAGCTTAAAGCGCTTTGTGCGATCTTCGTCCTCTCCAAACTACTACAGAACGCCTCTAACACATGCAAGTTTACATTTCATTCAATTAATTTATTCAATCAATCGATTAAATTAGGTAATAATGAACATCCACAAACAGAAGATTGGTTTTGGCATTTAATGCAACCTGAAACAGTCAATTTAAGAAACCTCTTTTAATTACATCGGCAAGATTCTGTTGCACTTTTGATCACCTGATTAAATCGATTAAATTAATTGAATGAAATGTTAACTTACCTCCCATATAAGTAGCGTTCTGTGCGATTTTATATTATAATAAAACATACAACAGAAAGACCAATGCTTAGAGATTACATTTGCTACATTTAAGAGATTAACTTACTAAGATCTTTCTGAATTACCTCAACTTTTATTTTAAAATGATTGTTTATTATCATAAATCTAGTTTGAAGCCATTATCCTATATCATATTGTTTTAACCTTAATATTACTATCTTTAGTAAAGGATTCCCTTATTTAGATCGCTTACTTTAAGCAATATAAAATCTGCTCATGGATTATTTTTATAATGTGAATTTATGTATTTTATAAATAATTCTTTTATAATTTATTTCCGTTTCTTATAATTTATAGACACCAACCATTTACACAAATGTTTCTAATTTTCCTAAATTGGGTTTCCTCCTTCAGTAAATTAGAGATTTTTATTATTTTTCGATTATATTTGAACAGTTATATCTCTAGTTTTATTAAACTAATTTTGATTACTAAGACATTACTTTGTCACAAATTTTATAAACTTAAAATATAAGTTAAAAAATATTAACTTAAATTTAACTTTTTTTTATAAACTCAATAAGATCAGCACTATAGGTAAAAAAATGATTTTTGGGCCATTTTTCGGACTTTGAAGGGGCCGAAATTCCCTGATCTGAAAGGCCAGGGAGGCAAAATAAATCAATCTAGCGGGTTAAACCTTTGTGGCACGACGGTCACGAAATTTGCAATGGGCTCTTGGACTATGAATGAACCTGGGTTTAGGTAAAATTTACAACCTCAATAATAGCTATATATATATATATATATATATATATATATATATATATATATATATATATATATATATATATATGAAAATATATGTTTCTGTCTTTTGCTTTCAAGAGTAAGAGAACTTTGTCTCGTAATGAAGCATATGTTGTTTCTTGTTAAAGCCATGTAAACTTATCGTAAAGTCGACCTCTTCTGTAGATTAGACAGAAAATGCCTTCTCTTGTAATTATAAGGTAGAACACTATCTTCTATCTTAGGAAATTAGCAAACAGGGCCTAACGAAGTGGCCTACTTGCTAGGTGATCTATCACTTCTCTCTAATCACTATAACTAAGCAAAGGCCACACTGCAGAGGCTTCCATTTTGTCAAATATTACTCTAACCTATAAGAATTTAAGAGTATAGAGAATTCTAAATGAATAGAAACACTGTGCGCACTATACACAACGTGTATAGTCTCAAGAACTTAATTGAGTAAGTAATTGGTATTAATAGTTTATTCATAGTTATTAATTATAAAGATTAAAATCCATCATGAGTTTCCACTATAATTATTTATTAATTGCGCGCAATTAGACTTGCATTTCTGCGGTAGATCGGATGCTAATAATTAATAAAATTATAAGATAAACAAACGGCCAACATATACCTGGTGACGGATAATTGCGGACAAACCTGGATATCAGGTATTCATAAAATTCGATTTAACTTCTGGAAAAGTTGTGTCTTATTATCAGTATTAAAAGCAAAAATAGGTATAGGTTATAGTCTCTGGAAAACGCGATATATATTCGATTTATCAGGATTTTTTAATAACATTACTCAATTAGTCTTACATAATACAGTATTCCCTATTATAGATATTCTAGAATATTACTTTAAGTTTGTAAGACTTTGAAATTTGTAAGTAAAATTAAGTAAGACTTGTGTTTTTGTCATGGATATTCTAGAACAGCGATTTCGAACCCTTGGGTTTCGACCCAAAATTAAGTTGCAGGCAACTATTTTCAGGAAGCGAAAAAAGTTAGGAAAAGGGCACAATGTGCAGGTGTACGTTTAACAAAAATATTATATTAACTTTTTTTTCTAGTTTAAAGTAGTATAAACGCATGGATAAGAACTTAAATGGGTTCTTCCCTTTGTATTTTACCAGTTGAGTTTCGCTCTTCATTAGATACAATGGGCTTTATATAGCTTTCTATCTAAACTTACACATTTTGTGGGTCAATTTAATTACTTATATCCTTAGCTGTATTCAGGGAGCGAGCAAATGGGTCATTGCCTGTCCAGTAAATTTTATTGGCTATCTTCAAATTTAAAATTCACTGATTTATAAAAACACAATATAAAATATTATAACTTATCGTTTACTTATTTTAAAAATATATTTTTTTAATAACTTGATTAATTATTGTCTACAATGAATGTATGTGACATTCTCCTGATACTAGTAAAAGTGACTTGGCAGACTTGATAGAAGGAATCACCCAGTGGTGACTTATAAAGCTTGATATCAAAATAAGTATTAATAATTAAACAACAATTATCAAGTATCAATTATTCAAAGTATTAAATTATGGTATTAAAAGTGAAGCTATAATGAACGAAAGCGATACAGTATATTTTTAATTTTCAAATAGATATAGATACTCATTAGCATGCAGAGATGAGTAAATTTGTTGTTTAATATTATGCAGTTTTTATCATTGTTAAATAATGAACTGTGTGTAATGTAATTGCATAGTAGTCAATGTCATGGTATAATACTGGGCGCACGGCAGGGCCCCCTCCAAGCCAAGCTTTCACTCTCGTGCCATCTTTTACTGAGATTGCCTCGTGGCTATATTGATTAGACATATCTATCTGTTTATGAGGACCGTCAATTTTTTTAATCAATTGACTTTTAATTATTTTTTTTTTTAACTTATATTTATGTTAATTTGATTCGGATGTAGGTTTGGTATTTTTTTATCGTGACTTCCTTTAGTTGCCTTTTTGCTCGGCAATCCAATGCTTGCTATGTTGCTCGGCAATCCAGTTTTCTCTGTTGTCGGCAATCTAGGTCGGCAATCAATCCAGTTCTTGCTCTGTTGGTCGGCAATCCAGTTCTTGCTCTGTTGGTTGTGTTCTTCCAGTTCTGCTTGTTGTCGGCAATCCAGTTTTGCTCTGTTGTCGGCAGTGCTCTGTTGTCGGCAATCCAGTTCTTGCTCTGTTGGTCGGCAATCCAGTTCTTGCTCTGTTGGTCGGCAATCCAGTTCTTGCTCTGTTGGTCGCAATCCAGTTCTTGCTCTGTTGGTCGCATCCAGTTCTTTCTCTGTTGTCGGCAATCCAGTTCTGCTCTGTTGGTCGACTATCCCGATCTAGCTCACGTCTAAAGTTTTTGATTAAATAGAAACAGTTCTACTTGTTTGTAAATTTTCCTGGATTTTTTAAGCAAATACGCTAAAGCGTTTCAAATATTAGCATAAACTGAGCCTAAGCAAAAGCATAAGAAGAGTTTTGTACAACCTATTAAAATATATATGTGAATTTTGTTTGAAAATCTATAAAAATTGAAAACATATAAAAGTGTTTAAGCTTAAACTTAAGAAAGTACTGGATTGCTAAGCAAAAAAGCACGAATTTTAAAGTAAATTCGTCTGGCTTGCGAACCCCCACACCAAAATTATTTACTAAATGCGTGGCTTTGTATGCTAAATATAAACGATAAAATAATAAACTGCGTAGGGTTCCGCGGTTATTGTCATGAAGATTTAGATCTCCCGGTGGTGACCGCGTCAATGTTGATGAAGAATCCGACGTTTCGCTTCCACTGTGGGAGGCATCTTCAGGGATGTTGGACATCATGGATAGAAACACAATGCTCTACAAAACTGAACTCAAGTTTCAGGTACTGAACTCAAGGTTCAGTTTTGTAGAGCATTGTGTTTCTATCCATGATTTCCTACATCCCTGAAGATGCCTCTCACAGTGGAAGCGAAACGTCGGATTCTTCATCTACATTGACGCGGTCACCACCGGAAGACCTAAATCTTCAAAACGATAAAATGTTAATTACTAGGGAAAGAAGTTTTTCTATTTAATTTTTTACACAGAGGAACTCCTTTTCCCTTTTAATATATTTTCTTTTTAGGATATGTACCACCATATAAATTGCTTACATATCCCAGACGCCTAGCGGACAATTTGCCACATTTTTAAACTGACTAGTAGTAGTAGTAATAGGGTGGGGCCGAAAGCTGCCCCGAAACTGACTAGTATTTTGACAGCATAAATGTGGGGCCACTTATTGATTTTTCTACTTTAACCTTTAGTTGTAATTTGAAAATGATTAGACAAAACCACAAGGTTATGTGGCTTAGACGTGTAATGATAAAAGTAGGAGTCTAGACATAATGACTGACACAGTGAGACTTACAGGCTAGTACAGACCTTAGACGTAGACAAGACTAAGTAGTGTAGGATTGGTAGTTGCAACACCTAGCTATCAATGAAAACAATTGCATTCACTTCTACTATACACCTGTTCTTTCTGTCATTTCTTGTAACGTTTTAGCGAATTTCATAAAAAATCGCGTTATATTTCTAATTTTAATTCGTTGAATTAAAATTAGAAATTTAATTTCTTGAATGAAATTCTTCTTTATTACCTCACGCTGCTATAGTAATGGTTTTTAAGAGAGTGTTTAAAATCCATTAAAACCTCTGTAAAATCTGAGAGTAAAATAGAGAGTAAAAGGGTGGCGTATTTTAAGTCCATCCTCTGATAATCTGAGCTACTGCAATTGAGATAATTGCAATGTAATTGGCATTTACCACTACTATTTTATACCCCAATTTACTTACCAATATGGGAAACAAACAGGGGCGGACAGGCCATACAGGGGAAGAGGGGCAGACACCCTTGAAACCCTCACCGAAAAATAAATTTAAAGTAAAATCAATGAAAATTTAGAAAACAATTAAGATATTTAATATTTGATATATTTATAACACAAGAGTCAAAGGGGCCTATACTCTAAAATGGGGCTTAAAGTGCTCCTAGAGATAAATTATTTTAAAGCACTTAAAAATATCCTCAATTACTCAAATTTAGGTCCTTTATACTTGGACCTTTGAAGGTTCCAATCGAAAGACTAGGGCCTCAAAGAGCCCTTAACGCACTTGATCAGGACCCTATAGAGCAATCAATACAAAAGGACCCTAAAAATTAAAAATAAAATAGTTTAGTTATAAATTTCATTTAAATGAATAAATTTAAGTTTATTTTATTTACTTAAGTTTATTTCAATTTATTTAAATAAAATCATATCATTTGATTTAATTTTATTTGAAATGAAATTAAAATTAAATAAATTAAATTAAGCATAGTCATTAATACTACTCTAGTTAAAATTAGACCTATCTGAGAAGCATTTTTGGTTCCCCCTCTCCCACTTGAGCTCTTTTAGGCCAAAGCCTCCTTGGACTTTTTTGGCTCAGTCCGCCACACGGTACAAATCACCATTGGCAATAACTTAATGCCAATGGTAAAAATCATCCTAGCATAGAATAAACATGGTCACCCTTAGGAATTACATTACATCCAATACAAGAAAATTTAGTACCAATATCAAACCGTTATTTTTTGTTTAAGGATAAACCGAAATCTTAAGGTATAACTGGATTGGTGATCAAGTAAACATTTCAAAGGAAATTCGCCCGGCTTACATAGGCCTCCGAGCCAAAATTATTTTCTAACTGCGTAGAAATAGAGAGAGTTAGTCGGGAAATGCAATATCAAATTATGCAGGAACTGTTTAAATATAAATCTATCGTTTGGCATACTCATAGTGTCAAATATTTCCTGTAAGAAATGTGTTAAAATGCCTATGTATGTCTATTGATTTTTCTGCAGCAAATTACCAGAATACTTAAACTTTGTTGGGCACGAAACATTGTCTGTTAGTGACTCAATCGATCATATTGTATACCCAAATTTAAAAAAAGCAAAATGAAACAAAATAATTGGGGTTTTGAACTCGCAGTAACCAACTTAGTTGAAATCCGTAGCTATTTTTTTTTGCAAAAGATATAGAGGTCTTATATTCTTTTGACTTTGAACTTAGTGCATTACATTTTTAATAGAGGCAACATTGATAAATATTACTTAATATTAAAAGAGGTGATGTTTTTATCAAAATTCAAATACGTCAATGTTGAAAGAAAAACATACATAGTATAAAACCACACAGTCTGATTCCATATTTATTTATTTACTGATAAGATAAAACGTATTAGCTACTATGCAATTTATACACATTTAAAATTTCTCAAACAATATATAATTTTGTATTTTATTTTGAATGCAATTGATTTTTATAAATATTTTTCTATTCTATTATTTTTTTTTTCATTTTTACTTTTCCTTGTTTACAATCGTGGTGTATATAGAAAAAGTATTGTGTTTGCAATAAAAATCCTGTACTGAGATCTCAACAGAATTATCTCTTTAGGTGTTTTAAGACCTCCTGAGTTGTTTTCTCAAACTTGTCTGTCTGTATGTGTGTGCGTCTGTTATCATCGTATTCCCAGTGTGTTTATGCTATAGTGTTGAAACTTGGTACGAAATTCTATCTTAAGGTCTAGTTATGATATACGGATTATTTTGTGACGACATTAACCGGCAATCATGACTCAGCGAAAATTTCGAAAGTTCATACAAAAAGCGAAAAAATATTTTGATCGGTTAGAGATTTAGCGCGAATGTAGTCATATATAATATCAACAAATGTGCCAAGTTTTATCGCGGTAATTCAATTTTTATCGAACGATAAAAAATTTCCATTTCAATTTCAAAAAAATCCTTTATTTATTAATAACATACATACATATAAAAAAATACATTTAGAACAATACAGTACAAAGTACATATTATGTACATAATTAAATTAAGTACATAATTAAATGATATAAAATTAAAAAATAATCCAATTAAGTTGAAATTTGGTACAAGCATCCTTTATGTAACAAGTAAGTACTATATTTTATTTCTGTACCACAAGTATATCTTACAAGTTATGTTAGATCATAAAAGTTAAGCTACATCGAGCAATCTATATCCGCCACCTGCGGTAAATTTTGCAGTGAACACACATTATTTATTCTCAAGCGGCATAAAAAGTAGCAATAGAGATGTAATATAGCTTAATTGACAAGTTTAAAATAATTATATTATAAGAGTGTATAAAACGAATTATGTAGGTGTTAGAGTATATATGATGTTGATATAAAAACATGCGATGGTATTAGTACTTGTATAAAACATCGTGGGATAGTCGGATACAAAATAAGCAACAATGTTGTTCTTGCGGGCGTCATGCGCTACAAACTATTTATAATTTTCTCTTTGTAAAAAAAATTTGGGGGGGAGCTCTTAATGTAAGGTGGAGTAGTGGGGCGCAGAACGGCGCGTGGTAAGGTCGAATGAAATCACTCAAGGCCATATCTCCGTCTCCGCTGAAATACACTTCGCCAATTTTTTTTATCTAAAAAGTGCAACAATATTAGTGAAATTTATGCAATTTTGTTCTGTCAAATCTTTTTAGACATATCATTCGTGTTTTTTCGCATGAAATAATCTTGTAAATATAAATCTGAGGATTTGTGAATTTATTGCATAATTACATCTTATATTTTATTTTCTCTATGATATTTTGTATTATATTTAAAATTAATTTATTCCAAGAGAATTTATTTTTTATATTTATTATTCTAAGCTATAGAGATATATTACTACAGTGAGCATATCCTTTCTCAATACACTGAAAGGCCTGTAATCAATGGTGGAATTTTATCATATTTAAGAGGTGGGCTTAGCCCCTATAAAATTAAAATTAAAAAAAGGTTAACGTTAAATATGTATGTACCAATCAAATAACCAGATGATTTTTCAGATAAGAGTTTGTTAACAAAAATAAATAATAAAATCGGGTATGAGGTATCTTGAAACTTTTCCTCGCGTATCGGATTCGCTTCACTCATCCTCACCACTTCAGACTCGCTTCGCTCGTCCTCAGACGCAGTCATTTATTGCCCGCAGTCACCTATTCAAGTACTGACCTCGGTCATATCTGCTTAACATTATTAATCCATCCAAAAAACCATTTATACATACTAGCCGAATTGAGATGAAACTTAGAATACTTGTATGTTATTATTATATAATATTGACATAATTATAATCGAATAAGTCTGCTCCTTCAAAAATTTTTTAACCATGAATTTTTGAAAAACGTATACAGTATACAAGTCATTCTATAAGAATTGATCCAGGACCCCCCCCCCTTCAGGGGGGGGTTTCTGGGAGTATTCACACATGTAAAAACTATTGACCGAAGGATGCAACAAATATTACTAGAAAATATTAAATTAACATAGCACAAAGTATTTTTTTTTAAATATTTTAAGTACCCCATAAGTAACACATTAATAATAAAATGCAGGTACCATTTTCATGGGTATATACAGGGTACAGAGTGAAACATTTCAGATACACAAACAATAAGTCCTTCATAAATAAAGAGAAAACATGGTCCAAGACTTTTAAAAATAGTCCCTACCCCCAATAAACATACTCTTGCCCCCAAATATGATCATTCTGTTACTACTTTTGATAAGTATTACCCAAAATATCATTCTGTTACTACTTTGGTAACTTACCCAAATATGGTCGTTCTGTTACTACTTTTGGTAACTATTACCCAAATATGATCATTCTGTTACTACTTTTGGTAACTACGAAAAGGTATGTTACATGATACTGTAATATTGCCTATTGTAAAAACCGCATAAAATCCTTCAATCATTGATACTAATAGCATTATATTCCTAGATTTTATATTAAACTATTGTTTAACATATATCATAAATGTTTGTTCAAAACTACAGGAAAAAAAACTTTTAATCAACAATCAATGATATATGTCAAGCAATAGCATAATAAAAAATTACCCAAATATAATGATATGAATACCAAATTTCTTAGGATTCAACGCGGTTTTTAAACAGCAATACTAAGTTATCCTTTAGCTTACATTTTTAAAGTTAACAAAAGTTGTAACAACACTACCACTTTTAGGTAAAAATTATAAATAAAAAAATTGATCCCAACAAGATTTTTTAGCAAGAGACAAAGTTTTACTATTAAGGGGCTATTTTACACCCCCGAGAAGGGTTGCATTTAATTTTTTCCTGCCGAGGAGGTATCATGGTTGCTATGGCGGGTAATACCACACCGAACCCTCCCTTGAAAGAAACCCTGAATTAAACTAATGCTGATAATGAGATTGAACTCATAAAACCTGTTGTTCCTATAGATTCCTAGAGGCGTTCAAAATTTCATGCTGATTAAAAAAATTTTCCGCGTTTAATGAATTTTCAAAATGTTTGCTTAATCATTAATGACGTCATAAAAAAATTCCGGATAAAAATTAGACCTATAAATTAATTTTTATCCCAAGTTTCAACTCACTAGCATAAACTAACTCACACACACACACACACACATGTATACATATACTAACAGACAACATTGTAAAATCAGCTTGTAGCGCTATAAGAGCTTAATTTCAAAAGCCTTGAAGAAATGATTCTGGGAGAAATTTTTGAGGGGGTTAAGCCCTCTCAAAAAAGTCCTCTATGTCCTTGCCCTAAGTCTACCTATGTCTAAAATATCAAGTCAAGAATAATTTATTTAATATTACCTTAAATCACTCTTTGAGTTGGTTAAAAGTAGGTTACAAAGAGCCCTTGAGAGCTTCATAAAAATGTTGTAAGCTTTCCAAAGTATTAATATAGGGTATGCTCGTCTAGTCATATAACTCAGTGAAATAAATAAATAAACCATTTATTAGGTTCTTAATTTAACAAGTTAACATAATGATATTTGAGAAATAACCCAATCAGCCGCAGCTGTGGTTAATATACATCTCTATGATTAAAACATCATTTGTTTTAATGACACAAAACGTACCATTAAGACCAACAGTCGTGTATGCTTAATAGAATAAATATTTTATAAATCTGGGGTAACGATGATTGTAGTGGAAACACTTTGATGGTGTAATAATTATTTAAGATAGTAATTTTGCATTAATTGTTTAATCCTAAAAACAAAATTGGCAACGCGCAACACACCGGGCCTCATTTATTTGAAATTGGATTCCGAAAAATTGTCCCATAAGGAAATTAGCCAAGCCAACGGATCTCCGCGGTCGTTCTGTTACATTATTATTGAGTATTTCATGTTAACAGTTTTAAAACACAAACAAAGCAGATGTTAGGCCATATGACATACTCAATATGCCAAACTGCTAAACCCATTTAATTTTCACCATTCTTATCATTTAATAGTTTCTTTCTTTTTGTTTTTTAAAGGGTCATTAAAAATAAATAAAGTATTTTAAACCTGTTATTATCATTTTTTCAATTAAGTTTTTCATTTTATGTCCTTATTAAGTTAGGCTATTTCTTTTTTTTAATTCCCAGAATTATTTGTGTCAGGTTTTGATGTTATTCTCTGGATGAATGTGTTTGTAATTTTAATTCTATATAGAGCAAAACATAAGTTCAGGATACCGTATACATTGGCAAAACTGGTAAAATGAACACGCAAAACGTTGTTTGCTTAAGTTATAGTGCTAGGTTATAATTGCTTAGATTATAGTTCAAAGGGAAAAAAGTTGTTCCCACTTTGTGCAATTTGTGGGTCGCAACCCACAGAAGGACCACGAACGATTTCTAGGTGGGTTGTCGAAAAATGTTGGGTAAAATAATACAAAAATTTAATATACTATTTACTATTAAGATTAAAAATTAAATATAAATAGATACGATTAAGTCAATCTTATACAATAATGCATAAATAACTATTGGATGGATCAACTTCGAACCTCCTTACTGCCTTACTCTTCTTTAAACTGTTCTTTGTCAAATTTAATTCAATATTTCTTACTATAAGTGAGTAATGAGCCAAAATAAAGAAATTAACATCAGGTAGTGGTATCTCATCTCGTCGGATTCGCTACGCTCTACAATCTGATTGTAATTGCATCATTCTCAGCGTTCACCCATACAGCACTGACCACGCTCAATGCAGCTAAATTTTTATGATTTAACAAAAATCATAGATATACTTGTCTTATTGAAACGAAACTTAGTGTTATATATTACGTAAAGGTTTACACTTGTACTAAATTTAAGCTCGATTGAATCATTTGTGGAGGGAAAAACCTGATTCATTTTACACATGTATTTTTTTTTTATTTTATTTATTATTATTATTTTTATTATATATTATTATATATTATTTTTATTTATTATATATTATTTATATTTATATATTTTTATATAATAATATATAATATAATATATAATAATATAATATATAAAATAATAAAATATATAAAATAATAATAAAAATATAAATATATATAAAATAATATTATATAAAAATATATTATATATAATAAATAATATAATATAAATAAATAAATAATAATAAATAATAAAAAAATAATAATATATATATATATATATAAAAATAATAATATAAATATAATAATATATTATATATATTATATATTTATATATTATATATATTATTTTTATTTATTATTATATATATTATTATTATTATTATTATTATTATTATTATTATATTATTATTATATTATTATTATTATTATTATATTTATTATATTATTATTATTATTATTATTATTTATTATTTATTATTTATTATTATTTTATTTTATTATATATATTTATGTATTTTTTTATTTATTATTTGTATTTATTTTTTTTTTTATTTTTTATTAGTGTGTTTATTTTATCCAAGTGGCATTTAAAACACCTAAAACGGATCATTCCGGTTTCGGATTTTTCGCAAACACAATACTTTTCTATATACCTACGGTATCAATGAGAGAAAGTAAAAAGCTATAAGAAAATGAAAAGTAGAGTAGGTAGCATATTATAACAAGAAGTATGAAACTTATTTCTATGTTTAGCAACAATAAAATACGTAACAACTTCAAGCGAAGGTTATAATTGCAGAACTATTAACAAATGCATAAAAAATCTTATGCATAAGTGAATATAATAAACAGTCGTGAAAAAACAGTGTTGTAAACCGGTGTGACGGATAAGAGGAAAAATATGCGAATGGATAGGCTAACATACAATGTTTATCAGTGTTGTTGGTTTAGCATAACTATGATTTATAGATTGTTTCCTGAATTATAACAAGTAGGTCCATTAATCATATTCCTCGACTACTAAAACTGATTTAAACGATCTTAAGACAGGAAAGAAAGATTATAAGGCCTGGGGATAACAAGAATTCGTGCTACAAATGAAAACTATTAATAAAAAAAAACAAATAAAAACTATTTCATAAAAAAATAGGGTTCGAGTAAGGTCGTTTTTCTATAAGTTTTATATCCGAGATTGCGTACGATATATATATATATTATATATTATTATATATATATATATATATATATATATATATATATATATATATATTATATATTATTTTATTATTATTATTATTATTATTATTGAGTCACCCCATTCAAAACATTTACTCCCAAATAATATAATAGCTTTATAACATCATGGACTGCATAAAATAAACCCAAAAGAGCGTGAATGAAAAAAAATTCTGGCGCGGTGGTTCCATGTCGGCGAATTTCCTTGGATGCGTGTTTCCGTGCTTTTTACATTATATATAGTTTACAACTACTAAATAAAATAATTCCGGCGCGTGCTCCGCTGTCGGGCGAATTTCATGTAGAATGCGTGTTTCCGTGCTAAAACAAACCCATTTCTTGCTTATGCAAGAACCATGCCCATTGCGTGGTTCCGGTTCATACTTTTAAACCTAAGCAGTTACTCAATTGTCAAGCACTGCTCGTAACTCATTTTTTTCTGTATTTTCCAAAGGAAATGCGCATAACTATCAGTGGTTATACAAAACTATGCCTCTAAAATTAGAAGTACGCATATTATTTGCACTAATTTAAAGATTATTACTTATCTTTAAGCTTAGTAAGTTATCTTAAACGGTTTTAGCGCATTTCCTTTGGAAAATACAGACAAAATGAGTTACGAGCAGTGCTTGACAATTGAGTAACTGCTTAGGTTCTAAAGCATGAACCGGAACCACGCAATGGGCATTGTTCTTGCATAAGCAAGAAATGGGTTGTTTAGCACGGAAACACGCATTCTAAATGAAATTCGCCCGACAGCGGACCACCGCACCGGAATTATTTATTTACTAGTTGTAAACTTATATAATGTAAAAAGCACGGAAACACGCATCCAAAGGAAATTCGCCCGACATGCGGACCACCGCGCCAGAATTATTTTCTAGTTGTAAACTTATATTAGGTAAAAAAACGATAAAAAATGATGGTCCCTACTAGGATTTGAACCCAGGTACTCTGGGTTTGAGTGCTCGCATCCAAAAGAAATTCGCCCGACATGCTGACCACCACGCCAGAATTATTTTCTAGTTGTAAACTTATATTAAGTAAAAAAAAAACGATAAAAAATTATCGACCCTTCCAGGATGTTAACCCAGGTACCCTGAGTTTGAGTGGTCGTATTGACTTCGGACCACTGCCATTCAACTCAGAGGCCCAAAAAACATTGAAAACGACACCCTACTCGAAATTTAATTTTCAACGACCGTAGTGTTGGTTTTCTATATTTTTTGTGGTTTTTTCGACTTTTTGGTAACTTAAAGTGGTCGTATCGTCTTCGGACCGGTTTCATTCGATTTAGCGCCCAAAAATACATAGAAAACGACACCCTACTCGAAATTTAATACCTAAATTATTGGTTTTTGGTAATTTACAATGGTTTTTTCGACTTTTTGGTTATTTAGAGTGGTCGTATCGACTTCGGACCGGTTTCATTCGATTCAGCATCTCAAAAAACATAAATATTGACCTTTTTGGGGCGAAAAATATTAACCCTGAATTTTGCCGATTTTTTGTAAATTTTGCTGACTCAGCAAACCGGGTTTATGACGTCACAAAAACCTGGTTTTCAATAAGGTTCGTGTCCTCCCAAAGGTTGATTTTTGTACCAAGTTTAGTTAAAAAATATTAATCCGTTCGAAAGATAGAGTGTTTACAAGAAAGTGTTAGAATACATTATTATATATATATATATATATATATATTTATATTAGTATATATATATGTATATATATATCATATATAATATTATATATATATATATATATATATATATTATATATTATATATATATATTTATATAATATATATATATATATATATAATATATATATATATAATATATAATTAAGTCTCGGAATTTATTTTTTCGTCATTAGGGACCTCTGAGACAGATTGTTGTTCGTGGTCCGAGGTTCGGAATTCCGCCATGACGCCTATCTCCATTAGCCGAATTTCCAAAGGAAATTCGCTAAAATTATAATGTTGACTGCATTAGCAGCCTTGATAAAATAGACAGTTAAAATACGAAGGAAATGTCCTTATTTTTATGAAGCTTTGTTTATCTGATTAATTGGTTGTATCCACCTACTTACTTAGACTGCTTTACAACATTTAATTAACAAAACATAATTATATTTTATATCAGATTTGTGTGGTCCGAGGTTCGAATTCCGCCATGACGCCTATCCCATTAGCCGAATTTCCAAAGGAAATTCGCTAAAATTATAATGTTGACTGCATTAGCAGCCTTGATAAAATAGAGACAGTAAAATACGAAGGAAATGTCCTTATTTTTATGAAGCTTTGTTTATCTGATTAATTGGTTGTATCCACCTACTTACTTAGACTGCTTTACAACATTTAATTAACAAAACATAATTTAAAAATGTTGTTTATGTAAACACTAGGTATAAATGAGAAAAAGTAAAAAGGAGAAAGAGTTGTTATTTTGAGTAGAGGAAAACATTAACTTTAGAGACAATATAACCTATTTAATCCCTCATCTCATATCATGTGATTAAAATATAACTTGGAATTTAAAGTAAAATGCTAGGAGGTTAAAAATTAAATACTAAATAAAAGCAAAATAGCTGATCGATATAAAGGAATGGTGGTAGAAGGCTGGCCTTTCGTACTATGGTATATATATATATATATTATATATATATATATATATTATATATATATATATATTACAACTTCTTAATTTCTGGTTATAGTTCATGATGATACGAAATGTCATATCAGCTATTTTTTCCTCTGGAAATACACTAAGAATAATAACAAAGAAAATTCGCTAAAAATATTATTTAATCGTGAAAATATAAACTAGTTACACGTTAAGTCTCTAATATTCACAATTGTGTCTAATATAAGTAATTAAACATTGGTAATCTCATGCTACCTATGT
>JACMZG010001908.1:17062324-17069824 GCA_018340805.1 Microvelia longipes
AAAAAAAACGTTTATTTACATAATCAAGAAATAGTCTTAAATACTGAAGACTTTCAGAGCCGCCATATTGAAATTAATTTGTTTTGTTGTTATTTAAAATGTATCAGTGTTGCCTGGATTTTAACGAAAATTAAGTTGGGCTACTCTGTTTACCTCCAGACTTTGCAATAACAGCTGATTTGTTTACCTTTTTTTATCAGTTAATTAAAACAATTACTTCGTGAATTCATTTATCCATATTATATTCAGTTGTAGTTTAACGGGTACCGTTAAATATAATTGTATCTTTTTCATTATTTTTACAAAAATGAATTTTGAGAAAGACGATTCAAAATTGTAGACTTTGACGATTTGTTTCTTTCGGATGATAATGTTTCAACGTAAAATGATCTTTACATGAAGCAAGTATTGTAAGATCTAATTAAATGCCATTAAATGCCATTTTAATTTATATTTCATTTCCAAACATATTGATGTTATGTTTTTCATATATTAATAATAAAATTACCATTATTTGTTGATTTTCTGTTTATTTTCTCCTTCTAGGGGAAAAGCCTTGTACGTACACGGGAGAAATTAGTCATTACACCCCGCTATATTAACTCCCTCGGCTTCGCCTCGGGATTAAATTTATAAACACCTCGGCTTCGCCTTGGGGTTTAAATTATGGTTCCACGGCTAACGCTTTGGAACCAACATAAACGCTAGGGCGTAATGACTATGTTTTCTCCCTTGGTACGTAAATAACTATTTATTCATTGTAACCGTAGTTTGGAAATGAATTGTTGTCTGGTTTATCTGTGGAATGATTAAATAACATTTTGAAGAGTCATTGTATATGAGTGCACTGAGTGCAGTATCGGCGCGGCGCGTGTCAAGGACTCTAAACATTTACTAATCAATTTATCATCATTGCATATTAATCGCACTACAAAGTTTTTACATTCTTTTGAGCTTACAGCTTAAGGTTATATACGATGAATTAATTAAATTTTAACAATTAATTGTTTTAGAACAGCTTATTCAAGTCAACCTATTTAACGAATTTCGAAAAGAAATGAGGTTGGGTTCATGAAGAGGGGTTTTCCTGGGGGCTGATCACGCATAGATACGAATTGCTAAGATAAATATATATGTATATATTCTATCAAACGCTTTTTCGGAACAAATGGAACTTATAATATATTTTGTAAGATGTCTATTTCCTAAGACCGCGTAAAAAAGTTTTTTAAGAGAGATAGATGGATATCCCTGTGTCTCACTCTTTCTCTGTATCTTTTCGTATTCATATATTAACTTTTAAACACATATAATATACATATCATGTAGATATATTAACACTTTTAGCATATACTTGATGTCATATATTAACCAGAACGTAGTGCTGTGAAATACAAGAGCAGAGGAGGTAACTGCTAAAAATGTAAAATCTTGAGGTATTTATTTTACAGACAGATACTCAAATGTATTTTACAATAACTCCCACAAAATTATTCCGGTTTATCAAGTTTGACTCGATTCCTATCATTCAATCGTAAACGGCCCCTGATGCTTTTTATTTTTTAGCAAATTTCTAAAAGAAAAATGAGCAATGAGTTTAAGCTCATGAGGAGGGGTGGTGGTGGGGGCAATAAGCTGTCTGATTGTGGTTGATGAAATCAAAATAATGAAAATTCTTTAATGTTCAAGCTCTTTTTTATAGGTAGTTATAGCACAGCTTCGTGAGCCTACATTTATAACGTTAAAAACAGAAAATTTAGCGATGAGTGCAAATTATTGAATTTACTAATTGTGGGGGAAGGAGGAAACGAGAAAGACAGGGGTCCGCCAAGAACCATTTATCTATAATAGTGGTCCGTGGGGCCACGGACGTCGAATATACCAGAAGCCCTTACAACTTGGCCCCTTCGCGGCCACATTGTTGTTCTCAAATAGCATACTGCCACAATATTGGCAAATTTCCAAATTTATTAGTCAAAACCAATTTTTAATTTTCCTCATTTATACCGTAGGTATGCCCGGGCTATGCTCTCAGTTTTTATAAATAGAATTTGTTGCAAAAAAGATTTCGCCAACTTTAGCTTTACTTTGATCATAGTAGATGTGACCAACCCGAGGTGGTTCCCGCAGGGCGAATACCCTGAAGGGCCGAAAGGCCCTAAAACGGGCATTATCATTATTATTATTAGAGTTCAAAATTTGTACAAAAATCAGTTTACTTCTGTAGTTGTGCTATTCAGAAAATAATTTTTTATGACGTCATTAACCTGCAATAATGACTCAGCGGAAATTATTGTGGGTTAATGACGTCATAAGTATTTTATAAAGAATAGTGTTCTGTTTATAAAGATATTAACACTAGAGGACTGAGTCCGGTAGCTCAGTGGTAGAGCGCTCGCGTTTCGACTTGGAGATCGAGGGTTCGAATCCAGCCGGGGGGGGGGACCTCACTATGAGGCATTCCTTGTACCGTACACTCATGAATTCAATGCCGGCCAACCAGCCATAGTTTTACATAGTTCCCTTGGCTACTAATACGCATATATGGGGTTGGATCTAATTTGATCTGAGACAAGTCTGGATCCGCGTTTCCGTTGTCTCCAGCTCACGAAAATGTTCTGCGGGCTGAAGAAGATGAAGGTCGGAAAGATATACTGAGCCTTCGTATGTCCGAAAACTTTGTCAGTAAAAGTTAAGGCGGTGACACAATAACGTAAGTGACTAGGAACGAAGTGCTCGGTTCTTGAAGGCGAACGTCTCCTAATAACACTGCGGAGATTTGACTTTCAGGTCAGAGCTTAAGAGTGAGTTTGTGCACGCTGACATCTGGGTGCTAGAGTACTTTGTTGGGTGGCACTAAACTGGCCAGAGTGGCCTAGCTAGAGTTTGGTGATGCTAGAGAAGCTGATGATATTGGTGAGACTGGTTGAAGGACGGAGCCAAGTGAGACTAATGTTATCAGAGGAGCTAGTAAGACTAGATGAACCAAGCATGCAGTGAACAGTCGCAGGCACTTAGCCAGAGCAGTGAGTTTGGATAGAGTCTGATTAGGCTATATGAACTAGACACACTGTTATAACTAGTCATATGTGCCACCATGTGCGGAGGGTGTGCTTCCTTGATGATTGGATCATTGGATGTGTACAAACTCTGGGATGGATTAGTTCAGTGAGATTTGACTGAGGGGAAAACGCTAAAATTACTCTACGAGTTTAAGTGTCAAAAAATACTAGAGAGGGCGGGCCTATCGCTTGATTTTTGAAACATCGTAAAAGTAACCTGAACATCTTAGATGATTAATATAATCAATTAAGAGAGCGTTTTTAATACAATACAAAACAAAAACAATTTGAGAAAAATAGAAACCGATTGATTTATTAGAATCTCAAACCCATAGAAATATATACTAGAGGGGGCATATCCTATCTCAATCAAGTGAGAGGCCTTGAGCATCTTTTTGGGGCTCCCAGGGGCTCTGTGTAACATCATTAAAACCTCCTCCTAGAGTGAGTTAATGTTATAATACATCAATTGTTTTCGTTTCCGGTACATTGTTTTTGTTTTGATTTGTGTATTTAATATTCCTCTATTAGATAAAATAATTTGTTACTGATTATTTGATTATATTTATAAGCAAAGGTGATAAGGTTATTTTTTCAATGATTCAATTTTTAACACAATATAATTGTGTCAACTATACTTCTTCTGCAAAACTCGGCCTTTCTATTAATAATATATCTATGCTTAAAACACTCTTGTAAAAAGGTTGCAATAAGGCTACGCAGAGCTCTTGAGAGCCCACCTAATATATTTCAAGCCTTTTATGAGCCCTCTGCTTCCAAAGATTTATTTACTCTTTTGTATAACATATAAAAGTAAATAAGTATAAAAGGAAGATTTATTCAACAAAATAAGATTATAAGCCCTAAAAAAATTTAAAATTATTAATGAAGTTTAATTATAATTAAATTTTTCAGTGAAAGGTAACTTCTCATGAAGGTTATACGTTCATGAGAAAACGTAATCTGACTTCCTCCGACTATCATTAAAATCAAATATACAAAACAAAATTACAGTAACTTATATTGAAGAACGTTTAAAATTCAACTAAAAACAAACAATATGCGGGAAGCCGGAAACTATTGATGTATTAAAACATTATGTCACGCTTGGAGGAGGTTCCAGTGAGGTTACACAGAGCCCCTGAAAGACCCAAAATAAAGTTTCAGGCCTCTCAATGCATTGAGATTGTAGAGATAACACTAGATGGGACATAGTATATCTTGATACATTGAGAGGCCTGAAACATCTTTTTGGAGCTCTCAGGGGCTCTGTGTAACCTCAATGAAACCTCCTTCAAGAGTGAGTTAAGGTATAATAAATCAAATGTTTTTGGCTTCCCAGACATTATTTGTGTTTTAATATGTAGTTTAAACGTTCTTTATTATATTAAACTCTATTTTTTCTGTTTATTTAATTATATTGAATATCGAAGGTAGTCAGGTTATTTGTTCTATGTTTCAAAATTAAACCAATAGGAATTTGAATGAGCACTAGTGGAGTTGTTCATAATGAAAGGAACGAAGAAAAGAGTCTCTCCACAAACAATAATTTATTCAAAGCGCTTTCAGCCTAACATGAGGCCATCATCAGTGCCAGATATAATAAAAAGAATAAACGGCTAAGAGAAAGACATTAAAGGTAAATATAAGTCAAACTGTGGAATTCGCAGTTTTCCTTCTCTTCTTTTTCGACTCGACGATGACGGTGAGTCGTAATAGAGTCTATTACGACTCACCGACATCGTCGAGTCGAAAAAGAAGAGAAGGAAAACTGCGAATTCCACAGTTTGACTTATATTTACCTTTAATGCCTTTCTCTTAGCCGTTTATTCTTTTTATTATATCTGGCACTGATGATGGCCTCATGTTAGGTTGAAAGCGCTTTGAATAAATTATTGTTTCGTGGAGAGACTCTTTTCTTCGTTCCTTTCAAACTAATAGGACCTTTAGGGATCTCCTAATAGGGACCTCTAGTTATAATATCTCAATGATTGAGATAGCCAATGCTCCCTCTAGTAATATATCTCTATGGTTCTGTACTTATAGATGAAAGCTTTTTCAATACGAGCCTGTTCTCATTCCTCTCATTCTTCTTCCTTAGCATGACAACGTAATTGATTTATAAATACCATCAATGCCAATCATTATTGACAATTAAAATAAATATGTTTAAATAAGACTGCATAAATTTCTCTTGCAGTCATTTATTGTTTGGATAACTGAATATTTTATAATTTGTTTAATTTGTTCTTTATCAAACAAACGTTTAAGTACTGTAAGCATTTATATATTTTCCACTTTAAATCTAAATTAATATTATATGAATAATAGAGCACACAAAACTAATTTTGAAAATCAGTTATATATCAGATTTTTACTTTCCATCATTTATACCGTAGGCGTACATAGGAAAAGTATTGTGTTTGTAAAGAAATCCGTAACCAGGATGTCACCTTAATTATCCTTTCTTGTTATTTTAAGGCCTCTAAGTGGTTTTTACAAAGTTGTCTGTCTGTATGTGTGTGTATGTTTTATCATCGTAGTTCCCAATTTATGCTAGAGACGAAAATTAAAACTTCGCACGAAAATCGCCTATAGCTGTAATTCTGCTATGCGGAGAATATTTAATTTATGACGTTATTAACCCGCAACAATTTTATCTAAACAATAATATTTTATAAACAGAGAGAGTAACCTAGGTTGCGGACCCCAGACCTATGTGGGTGTCAATGGTCAGTGTAAAGACTAACGCCTTAAAGACCTCGGCCACGGAGGCGGCGCTATCAATAAACATTTTAAATTTTTTGCTGAGTCATTATTTCCCGTTAATAACGTCGAAAAAATAACTATTTTCCGCATAGCACAACTAGAAAAAAGGATTGATTTTTGTACTAAGTGTCAACTCTCTATCAAAAATACACAGAGAGCAACGAATATGACACACACACATCCACAATTCATCATTTCTTCCTCTCTGACTTTAATTTTTATTTAATTTGGATTTTAATTCGGAGCTGTGTCGTCTTTAAGAGAAATATGCGCACGTCCGCATATAGACATTCAACGATATATCCTTGTCCGCAGCACAAGGCGTAAGCCTTTTAGCGGCGAGGTAACCTATGTAAAAAATAATATATAATATAATATAATTTTATTTGTCTTAAAACACATACATGTTTTTAACAAAGGGGTGTCGAATACAAATTCAAATAAGAAATTGAAAAAAAAAGTTAATATTATTTTTGGAGTTGAAAGTAAAAAAGGAAAAAGAAAAGGAACTTGTGGAAAGTAAAAATTATAATAAGCTGTGCAAAATAAGGTAATAATGAACTTAAATTTAAAATTTGTCTCTTTCTAAAAGCATTGTGCTGACCAGATTAAAAGAAAATCTACTTGTTTATGGTTATTAATGTTAGAAAAAAAATTCCATTCCGAAATGAGCGTATGTTGGGAGTAAAATAAAAAATTGATTCCTTGTTTTCTCAATTACTTTACACTCAAAATAAAATGTTGTAAAGATCTGGACTTCCTAAGCATAGTGGACATGTCTCCTCTTTATTAAACAAATAATACTTTCTGTTGAAATTGATGGTACAGTATTTGGGTTAGCGAGTCGTATTTGTAATATTATTTTGTGTTTACCTATGACTGAATCTAAACCGAGATAAATCTCTCCTAGAAATGAAAAGGATGAAATATGTCTGTAAATTGGAGAGTAAGTACTGTAAGGACTTTATCTACGTCCTTTGAGAATGTATGATTATTAAATCTTGCTATTAGAGCATTGCGAACTGAGGCGAAAATATTTCAGATCTAGTTGCATGTCTTGTTGAGAACCTATTAGGGAAAGTATGGATTTGAATTGAGAGATCCAGTTATATTCGATCTTATTTACAATTTTACAGTCGACCTCTAAAAGTCTATTGGCCAGTATTTTAGGAAGACGGTACTGAGGCATTTTACATAGTTTAAGCCAGTAAGAACAAACCATTTTAAAAAGAACATTAAACACCGACAAAAGCCCAAATTCTAACCGAATCAAGTGGTTAGGAGTATTTTTTGGTAAATTAAATATGGATTTAAAGAAAGTAGATTGAACAGTTTCCAAAGAGTCAGTGTATCGCAAGGCCCAGACCTCTGCCGAGTAAAGTAACGTTGATTTGACCAATGATTCAAAAGCTTGATTTTTGTGGACAGGCAAGAAGACTTAGAATTAACAAGAATAGAGCGAGCTTTAAAAGAAGCCAGTTTTGCTTTTGACTTAAACATTTCAGCTGCTATAGCAAATTTACAAGATGAAGAAAATGAGACGCCTAAGTAATTAACCGATCTGACATATTCTAGTGGAAAGTGTTATATGTTAGAGGCGAAGCTTTTTCAAGTGAGTAGACATTTTAAATTGGATAGCTTTTGTTTTGTCGATGTTCACCTGCAGCCC
>JACMZG010001908.1:17072324-17100766 GCA_018340805.1 Microvelia longipes
TGTCTAATTTGTAAATATGCCTCTATCTTAAATATGATAACATGGAAATACATGCAATTTTAAGGTTGAGTGTTTTTAGGCGTCAATTTAAGATATTTGTTGTATTGCCGGCAATATTTAAACAGTTATATATCTAGCTCTATTAAACCAGTTTTTGATAGTTAAATCATTGATTTGTCACAAATATATTGAACTTAAAAAAAGATCCCTTTATCTTTTTTGATAAAACCAATAGGAGCAGCACTAATGGGAAAAAATATCTTGAGGCCATTTTTCGAACTTTGGGACCCAGGAGCCAAATTCCCTCATTTGAAATGGCAGAACACCTGATCATTTATCAGGGACCCAAAATAAAACAACCTAGCGGGTTAAACCTTTTGGACTCGACGCGGGCTCTTGGACTGTAATGTACATATTTACTTAACAAGCAATTTCTTAGTCTTTCGTTGTAAGTGAGCCTAATTACGCTAATCTTATTACTTAGATGGTAGAATCCAATAGACAGACTTTGCCGTCTTAGATCACTCACTTGTTTTCTATAAATTTTGAAGAAAAAGAATTAACATATTTAAGAATTAAGTTTAATGGACTGTGAGTTTAATGAGGAAAAATAATAATGAAGACAGCATTATATAAATTGAACTAACAAAAACTCGGACTGCTGTCTTCATTATTATTTTTCCTCAAAAAAGAATTAACAGTCCACAAAATGCATTTCCATGGATAGTTTCGAAGTTAAGTTGCGAAGCTCGAAGAGGAGTTTGAATCCCTCTTCCTCTCTCTCATAACTTTTACGATAATATGATCATATCAAAGACCGAAACACATATAGTTGTATTTTAAAGAGAATTTGAGCGCATTAATGATGTAGATATGTCTAATAATATCAAGTAGAACGAGAAAGATAAATATTTTTCTTATATCTTATGTCGTTAAGTCCTTGTTGCAGTGAAGATTAATTGTTTAGAATAAAAAGTAGAATATAGATGTATAAAAATGTCGTAAAATCTTTACATAAGACATTAGATGATATAGGGGATGAAGAATAATAGACAATAACTCCTAAAAAGAGTAAAATATTAATGGCACAAAGGGAAGATCAGTTTGAAAAAAATTATGAAATCAAATACTTGATAGAGTTCACAAGAAAACTTAACTGTTGTTAGACCTTGACATTTTCTGTACAGAGACAAATTGTTTAATTTTTAATTGCACAAAGCGATGAACTATTTTCCGGCAGGGATTCATTCAAGGGGGTGTCCGGGGGCCTTCTAACGTGATAATAAAAATTCTGGGGCGGTGGTCCGCACGTTGAGCGAAGTTTCTTTGGAGTTTGTGTTTCCGTACTTAAGAATCCATTTCTCGCTTAAGGATCCGGTTTATGCTTTATAACTTATGCAGTTACTCAATTATCAAGGACTACTCGTCACTCCGTTTCTGCATCTTTGAAAGGAAATGCGCATATCCTGTTGGTTATTCAAAACTTTGCATCTGGAATTGGCGGTGCACACCATTATTTTCCCTATTTTAATGCTCAGTTGGTTTCATGGTTGGTTTCTTTAAAGGTTTTAGAAATCCCTTTGAAAAATACAAAAAAAAAAGAGTTCTTTATTATCACGTTAGGAGGCCCCCCGTGATAATAAATACCCCGTGATAACTACTAAAAAACCCAGAATTTTTTAGTTTTTTTAAACCATAATGTAAAAAACGATAAAAATGTATCGTCACTACAAGGATTCGAACCCAGGTACCCTTTGTTATTCATACATATTAGTACATTTGTAAAAAAAGCCCGATCAAAACACTTCATCAATATTTGTGAGTTTTTGAAATGTGTGCCGGGTCATGATTGTAGGTTAATGACGTCAAACATATTTCATAAACGGTCATAAAAGGTTGATTTTTGTACCAAGTTTCATTTCGATCCAAAAAATGTTCGTATCGGGAAAATATATACCGGAAACTTAAGCAAGGAATGGAATGCTTTCTTGACCAAGAAAGCACGCATTTCAAAGAAATTTCGCCCGATTTGCGGACCACTGCTCAAATTATAAATTTATATATTGTGCAACTTGTTATTAACTCATTTCGAAGTTATAAATATGTAACTTTGTGTTTTGTGGAGAGACTTCTTTCTTCGTTCCTATCATTATGAACAACTCCATTGGTTCTCATTCAAAATCAACTGACATGTCTATCTATTTTCTATTATCTTCATGTTCTATCATTTTTATTAAATGATCAAACAATCTATCTATGTTGTACTTTATGTATGTTATCAACCTTATTATGTTTTATCTATGTATGTCCGTATATTACATATACAATCTAATTGTATATTTTTACTTTATTTTAATCTTTTATATTTTACTTTTAAGTCCGGAGTTAAAATCTTCTATGCACCTTAGAGAAAAATATTATTATTTTCAAGCTATCATTACCTTCCTTGACTTAGTCTCAGGAGTTAAATGTTTTCATCTCTCGACTTTGTCTCAGAAGTTAAATGATTCCATCCATCGACTTTGTCTCAGGAGTTAAATGATTCAATCGTTTTCAATCATCTCTCGACTTTGTCTCAGAAGTTAAATGATTCCATCCATCGACTTTGTCTCAGAAGTTAAATGATTCCATCCATCGACTTTGTCTCAGGAGTTAAATGTTTTCATCTCTCGACTTTGTCTCAGGAGTTAAATGATTCCATCCATCGACTTTGTCTCAGAAGTTAAATGATTCCATCCCTCGACTTTGTCTCAGGAGTTAAATGTTTTCATCTCTCGACTTTGTCTCAGGGTTAAATGATTCATCCATCGACTTTGTCTCAGGAGTTAAATGATTCCATCCCTCGACTTTGTCTCAGGGTTAAATGATTCCATCCCATCGACTTTGTCTCAGAGTTAAATGATTCCATCCCTCGACTTTGCCTCAGAGGTTGGTTGCCGTATCCCGAGGTGAAACCGGGATCAGCATTTAGAAATCTCAAACTGTCAAAAGTAGTTGTACTTATTATATAAAATCGGGTTAATTCGCAAAACGAAATAAAATTAGAAATATTCAACGCACAAGCTAAAAAGCCATTATTAAGTGCACTGAGTGGATGGACTATAAAACATACTTTACGATATTGTCGAACCAGCCGTTATCTCACTTTAATACTTTAATACTTTCCTCTCTTTAATAATTTCCAAGCTATAAAACTCTTGGAATAAATTAATTAAAGACAAAAAATACTCATAACGTAAACAAAAAGGGTAGAAGAAAATATTAATGAGTT
Organism: Microvelia longipes; assembly: GCA_018340805.1. Classification (NCBI taxonomy): domain Eukaryota; kingdom Metazoa; phylum Arthropoda; class Insecta; order Hemiptera; family Veliidae; genus Microvelia; species Microvelia longipes. The sequence continues at coordinate 17,075,596 of JACMZG010001908.1, forward strand.
AAAATCATTGTTACTATAAAGAAAACAACAAAAATTATCCGACATATTTTTTTAAACCATGCGTAAGGTTAACAGCGTAAGGCTATAAACAAAAAGATAATTTTCAGAAAGTCGTAAAACTGAAGCAGCCTACTATAATATGTTTTGCAAGTGTAGTTAAAAACACAACCTTCAATATAGAATATTTGTATTCTAAGAGTACCCTGTTTTATAGCTCCTTAATGATTTTAAGAAAATTTATTTCAAACGTTTGTAAAAGATTACATTTAATTTCAACTATTTCTTTAAAGAAAATATTACATGCAGTATGAGTCGCAACAGAACTGCAGTATAATTGTTTGATGAATAAAAATATAATGAAATATTCTTATATCTTTCCCCTTGTAGAACAGCATACATCAATTAAATTCAACGTAACATTTAGATTCGAACGTAATTACATTTAGAGAATTTGACACAATAGAACTCTTATTGTTTCGTATTTATTATAATAGTTTGTACACATATTGTGTTAACAGGAATTTTAACAAAGCGGATGAATACGAGGGGGGGGCAGTTATTCGGAAAATTTACAACTCGGCATTTGTAGTTTTAGGATTCTGATGTTGTAAAACTTACTCTCGCGGACAATTATAGCTAGAAAGTACGGGTTTCGTATAAAGTTCTGATGTGAAATCTCGATTTCGTATTTTTATTAGAAGTAGTACCTTATTTAGGAAATTTTCGAAGAAAATTCAAAGGAAAAATTATTTTGTAGGAAACATTTTTAAAGGAAAAATCAAGTTATGAAATTGAGGTCATGGAGGTGGTAGAGGAAGGTGGTGTATTTCTGAAAAGGAGGGACTCTAGTCAAGAATATATATTTTTATACAGATAGTCCCAGGTACAATCTGATGGGAACATCTTAATGTAGATGTGAAAGCAGCAGCTTTGGATGCAGCATTTTAGCATCAACATCCAAAGTTTCATCGCCCTAAACAATTAGCATCAACGTTATTTTGACTCGAGCTTAGTAAACCCGAAGTTAATACACTCCAAACGGGTTAACTTTTCATTCTTTTATTTGATTTTTTTCTTTCTTATTTATAGTGGCTTTTAGCCACCGTAATATTCTGACAACGAGTCTGTGATAATCCGAAGTTGTGAGGAAAAGTTCCGAGGTACCCTGCTGACATTTTCCATAAATGAAAATAAATTAAGTAAATTATAACTCGAAATAGCGCCGTGGAGTACCACACAATAAATAACAACCACGTCGCTCTACTTTCGGCAAAATGCCATTAACAGTGCCGTCGAGTTGTGGATGGAAAAAGTTCGTCCAGTGACTGATAGCTGACTCAGCTAGTAACTGAGCCATCAGCTATCAGTGATTGGACTAGCTTCTTCCACCAACAACTCGTCGGCACTTTTAATGGAATTTTGCCGTGAGCCGGCTCTGTCAGTAAAGTATGTCAAGTAGAGAGACGTGGTTGTTGTTCTTATTATAGTCCAGAAGCCGGACCTGAAAAAATGTGAATTATTACTACTTCAAACCAAATGTTTTTGGAAATATACCTTCAATTATCAAGAAAAAACATAGTCTGCCTATCCAGAGTGGAGTCCTTTATATAATTGCTCAAGCTCAAAATTTTAGACAATTACACAAATTTCAGTTTTCTTGGATTAAGTGGTTCCCTATGGGTTGTGTGCATAATATGAGGACAGCATTTTTTAAAGCTGATACAATGCCCAATAAAACGAGTCTTTTTAATCAAAATCGGATAACTACAACCAAAGTTATGACTCTTACAAAAAAAACTCAAAAAATGATTAATTTATGCAATCAGCGAATTTCTTTGAAAAAACATTGGCTTTTTGTGCATTTTTGCCATATAACAATAGTCATACTTTATAGCTGTAGTTGTCCGATTTTCATTTAAAAATACTCGTTTTATAGGACATTAAATCAACTTAGAACAAAAAATGTTCTCTTCATGTTTTGCACGCGACCGACAGGAAACCACTTTATTGCTAGAAAACTGGAATTCGTACGATATTCTAATATTTGAGCGGGCTCCATTCTAGATAGGCAGACTATGCTTTTCCTTCATAATTTAAGGTATATTTTTAGAAAAATTTGATTTGAAGTAGTACAAAATTACTCAATTTTTTTAAGCCTCGCTCTTGGACTATTAGGGAAATTAAAAAAAAAATCTATTGCAAACATGTGAGTGGTATGAGCTCTGAGTAAGGCTTATGCGCGTCACTGAGTCTTTTCTCACACCGACGCAAAAAATCAATATTAGTGAATTTAATAATATATGAAATTTTAATTATACACATTTCAATAAATGTAAAAAGCATTTAAAAAATTTTAATAATCGAACCAAGAATAAAGTGGTACAAGTATTGATTTTATAAATATTTATTTTAGCTATACTTTAACAAAACATATCATTCCTTAACGACTTAATTCCGTAACGACATGATGTTTAATAGGCCGACTGGAACTCTGCAAAATAAGTAGAACTCATTTTGACAACCCGTGGAGTAATTATATTTTTAAAAGGACAATTCTGTCGAAATTTTTAATCGATTGACAACATATTTAATAAAAAAGAAATAATCTTTTTATACCTATATACTTATTACAATTTAAGTAAACTCTGAACTGTTCAGTTAAAAGTAACTAAAAAAAAGAAAACTTAAGTACGAAAATTCATTTAAATATAAAAAACCTATTGAATAAAAACTTATTTATTTATTTTGTATTTATAGTTTTTAATGCTTGTTCTTATGGTTTTGGTTTCTAAAATGTTTTAATTGTGGTCGCTAGTTGAAAGCTTTGGTTTATATATTTATAAAAATTCTTTTAGAACTGAAGTCTACTATTTATTACTTATTACTTTGTATAGTTGTACTAACTATAAATAAATAGTTATTTACCTAATTTATTTTTAACGTTTTCCCAGTAAATTTGCATAGAGTACTTATAATTTAAATAAACTTAGCATAGAAGGATGCATCATATCTTCCCTGGCTTAAGTAGGTTTTAAAATTATATTTACTTTCCCTAATTTATAACGTAGGAAAAAAATACAAATACATCCGAAACCAAAATTTCGTCGGAATTATTCTTTTCAGGTGTTTTTAAGATCTCCTGAGCTGTTTTCACAAAGTTGTCTGTGTGTGAGTGCGTTATCATCGTATCTCCCACTGTATTTATGCAAGATAGTGGAAAATAAATAAAAAAATTCATCTTGAGTTCTAGTTGTACTATCTGGAAAGTTAATTATGTATGACTTCAAAATTAATATACTGCGTAGGGTTACGCGGTTACTGTAATGAAGATTTAGGTCTTCGGGTGTAACCGCGTCATTGTAGATGAAGAATCCGACGTTTTGCTTCCACTGTGGGAGGCATCTTCAGGGATGTAGGACATGATGGATAGAACCAAATTGCTCTACAAAGCTGAACTCAACAAGATCACTAATGTGTCTTCTCCTCCTGTCTCGTAGTCAGGAGTTCAGCTTAATAGAGCATTGAGTTTCAATCCATAATGTCCTACATCCATGAAGTTGCTTCTCACAGTGGAAGCGAAACGTCGGATTCTTCATCTGCATTGACGCAGTCACCACCTAAAGACCTAAATCTTATTTACAAAATTACATTTTGTATGACGGAATGCAAAAATTCATAAAACACGGGAAAATGTTTTGATTAATATGAGAATTGGCACGCATGCAGTCATATTATAAGACTAACATACCTGCCAAAATTGCATCTTATTATCATCAGTTTTAGTTCAATTTTTACAATTTTTAAAAAATTGTAGAAAAACAGAAATAAATCTAATTAAGTTCAAATTAGGTACAAGTAAATTTCTTTACATAATGAATAACCATACAAAGTTTCGTTTGAATGCAGGTAAGTATACCTGTATACCTACGTTTTTTAATTAATAGTAAAGTTAATCATCCTTTTTTCCGGTGAAAATATTTCAAAGGCACTTAGACCTCTGATGTGGGTCCATTGTTTCTATCCTGGACAGGATATTAAATAAAATAATAAAATAATTTAATATTTGAAATATATATTCTAATAAAATATTTGAAAATAATAAGATAGGATAATATTAAGATAACTGCAATGAGATAATATATATTACAATTTATGAATAATTGATTAGATATATATATATGATATATGGATACCAAAAAGTAAAAAGGTGATAAGTCAAAAAATGCAACTTTTCAGGAACCGAAAAACAAACTTTGAATGAAGCTCTAAAATCGTTAAAACCAGTTACAATTTTTATTATAACATTATCATATTTATTAAAAATGTTCTATATAATGAGAAGTAGTTTGGTATTCAATTAATAAATAGTTCTCGAGATATTGGGGAAAATTTAGGGAAACCTACTGACTTATACCTTTTTCATCGGTTCCAAAAAGGTTGTTATCCCCTTTTGACTGATTTTCTACTTGTCATTTAAGGTTATGAACTAAAAATCAAACTATTTTTCTTGGTTAAAGTAAGCTTACTATTATAGTAAATTATCTATGTAGATAGAGTTTCATATTTCTAATTAAAATGTGGATAAACATGAAAGGAAAAATTTACTATTTTACACAGAAAACGAAAATGTTCCTGAGTTTGCCCGGTGTCCAGTTGAATACTAAAATCAGTGTGTTTATATTGGAATATTTTAATTTAAGTTTAATATTGCTGTTTCACTGAGAAAAAATTCCGTGTAGGAGCAATAGGAAAAACATTGGTCGCAAACAGAAAATTCAGTAGATCTAAGGACAACTAGAATATAGCTAATCCAACAGAACAGATTTATTAAGGCATTTTTGCGAATTCAACTAAATATTTTAGTTAAAGGAGTTTTGTTGGTATCAGCTAAAGGTTTCAGTTAAGTACTTTCAGTTGAGTCAAATAAACATTTATTGGACATAGCTAAAGGATCAAGTTACTTTAACTAAACATTTGTTAAGGTTGTTTAGTAGAAGGAACTAAAACATAGTAACGCCAACTGAACGAATTTAGTAGGTCGAACTAGTGTGTTGTAAGGGGCAGTGTAGCCGTACAGTTGGAAATACTGAGTGGTGCTTAGGTACAACTAAACCTTTTAGTTAGGTGCAACAGAATTTTTGAGTCAAACCCNGATTTGATGTTAACATTATTGTTCTTTATTATATTATTATTATTATTATTATTATTATTATATTATTATTATTTTATTATTATTATTATTAATTATTATTATTATTATTATTATTATTATTATTATTATTATTATTATTATTATTATTATATTATTATTTTATTATTATTATTATTATTATTATTATTAATTATTATTATTATTATTATCATTATTAATTATTATTATTATTATTTATAATTATTATTATTATTAAATTTTTATTTATTATTATTATTAATTAAACATTAATTTATTTTACCTTGGTTATTATTATAATTATTATTTTCATTATTGTTGATTTATTTAAATTGTTTGACATTTTAATTAAGAATATTCTAGAATTTTATTAAATAGATTTTTAATTTGAATTCTAGAAATTTTCTTTTTAAATAGTTTTATTTAAAATTAAATTTTTTGAGAATATTCTAGAAATTTTAATTACGACATTTTTAATTTGAATTCTAGAATTTTCTTATTTAAATAGTTTGCTATTTAAAATTAATTTTTGAGATATTCTAGAAATTTTTAATTAAATTGATTGATTTTAATTCATATTTGATTATTAATATTAATTTAAATTTATATTATTTAAACTTACATGATATTTTACTTTATTTAATATATACTTTATAGGAGTTTGTGATTTTTATCCTCGATACTGTACAAATGGAAGACATAGTATTCTCTGCCATAATGTTATGGAGAAATACTATGGTCTTGCTTATCAGGGTTAAAATACTATATATGTCCAGTATGCATGACAATAGGAATAAGTACATATCAATCATTTTATAGGAGCACGCACACCATTTAAATTCATTCACCTTAAATAAAAAGAATTTATTAATTAATTTGTTGGATTCCTCTGTCAAGGAACCACCTTATAAGAAATTTAAGAAAGAGGTTATTGTCATCAGTGATGACGATGATGAGATAAAAAGTTGCTCCAGTTGCTGATGATTTGACACCGATTTATAAGGATCATGAGATCAAAACTTGTAATATATCGAATAGAGCGGTTTCTTTTAGTGATGATTTCTTTCGTGAAGGAATAAGGACACTTAATGAAAAGATTGTTATAAGATCTGAATTAGGTAGTAGTTGGGTGTTAAGTAGAATTCTTGAAATTAATTTTAAAGTAACTAAGATTTCGAATATGTGTAGACTTTCGGGAAGTAGTTATATCCCAACACCTCAAATCTTGTTAAAAAGATGGCTATTATCAAATGTCCAAAATAATGATAATCTTTGTTTTCTGTATAGTATTCTTGCTATTCTGAAAAAGGGTGAAGTAGATCAAAAGCAAGCATATCGCACATCAGTATATGATAGGTTTATAAAGGATTTAAAATTTGATGGTATAAAGATGCCAATGAAATTAATTGATATTCCTAAGTTTGAGGAATTGAACCCTGGTCTTTCAATTAATGTCTTTTCTTGGAATCCAATGAATATTTGTGATGATGAGGATGATTTAATATTGAGTCATCCAAATCTTGATATTATCCATAGGAGTAAGGTTAACGGTGATCATAAAATTAATCTTTTGCTTCTTGAGATGGTGAAAAATATCATTATACCGCTATAATGAATTTAATCGTCTAATGAATCGTCAAAATGCTGGGGTACGTATTCGTTCTATCTGGTGTGAGAATTGCTTGAATGGGTTTAGAGATAATATTGCGTTACAGGCTCATATTCCTATTTGTAGTAAAATTCAAACCGGTACGACTTTATATAAGATGCCTACTGATCCTAATTTAGAGTTTAAGACTTTTCAAAACTATCACACCTCCTTTTGTAGTATATGCAGATTTTGAGTCTGTTTTAGAAAAGGATGATATTTATCATTCTAAACACTTACCAATTTCTGCTGGTCTTTTACTTGTTAATAATTTTACAAATGAAAATAAATATCAACAGTTTATTGGTTATAATTGTATACTTGATTTCTTGAAGGCAATTGAGGATATTTCTAAGACCGTTGCTGATTACTATAGGGTGAATGGAAATAAGAAACTAATAATGAGTCCTTCAGAGGAAATTCAATTTCGATCTTCTACAACTTGTTATTTATGTAAAAAGTCTTTAGTTAAACCGGTTCGTGATCATGATCACTTTACTGGTAAATATCTAGGTTCTTCTTGTTCGAAATGTAATCTTAGTAGGAAAATCCGGTATGAATTACCTGTTGTTTTTCACAATCTTCGAGGTTATGACTTGCATCATATTCTTAAACATGGTTTGAATAGTTCACAGACTGGAATCTTTCTTGTATTCCTACAACTTCCGAAAAATTTCTTTGTTTGATTGCACATCATGGACAAATGTCTATTAAGTTCATTGATAGTTACCAGTTCATTAATTCTTCTCTTGATTCTGCGGTCAAGACTTTAAGTTCCACACCTTTGACTACAAATGAGTTTAATGATGATAGGATTGTTAAGTCTAAAGGAATTTTCCCATATGAATTTGCTACCAGTTTACAGATTTTAGAGGAAACATATGAATTGCCTCCAATTTGGGATGGTGTTTCTGTTGAATCTTATAATAAAGCTGTTGAAATGTGGGAAATTACTGGGTGCGTTAACTTGCTTGACTATATGATGGTTTACTTAAAACTTGATGTTTTCTTTGGCTGATTTCTTTCAGCAATTTCGTCAAAAATCAATAGCTCACAATAGGCTTGAACCTCTTTCTTTCTTCGGAATTCCAGGCATGTCATGGGCTTCTGCCTTGATGACTTTAACTGATCCAATTCAGTTATTGACTGAAAATGACATGTATACTTTCTTTGAGGGTGGTATTAGAGGTGGACTTACCTTTGTTAATAAACATCATGTGGTTTCTGATGAAAACACTGATTTATTATATATGACATAAATAATTTATATGGTTGGGCACTTAGTCAAAAGCTTCCATATAAAGATTTTGAATGGGTTTATTCCGGTTTTGATGATTTGTTGAATGAATGTTTGAATAATGACTTGGATTCTCTGTCTTATGGTTATACTTTCGAAGTTGATATAGAAATTCCTGTTGAGTTACATGATTACCTAGTGATCTTCCTGTTGCTGCTGAACACCAATGTCCTCCTGAATCTAAGGTGAAAAAGTTGTTGTTAACACATTATCCAAAATAATTATATTCTTCATTGGAGATTGTTACAAAATTATGCAGTTGGGTGTTAAAATTAATAAAGTTCATAGAGCTGTTAAGTTTACTCAGGCTAATATCTTTAAGAAATATATTGATGATAACACACAATTAAGAGCACAAAGTAACTCAGATCTTGATAAGAATTTTATAAACTTTTAAATAATAGTCTTTATGGGAAATCTGTCGAGAATCTTAAGAAACGACTTAATCTTAGACTCTGTAATTCCGCTAAAAGTCTTGTAACATATACTTCTAAAGCTGGGTTCAGGAGATCCATTAAAAGCTGATGACTTGATTGCTGTCTTACTTAATAAGGAATTGGTTTGTTTGGATAGACCTAGTTATATTGGTCAAACAGTTCTTGATCTTTCAAAATTAAGAATGTACCAACTCCAGTACATTGATCTTCAAAAATATAAGGAGAGAATTGTAGGATTAATATTGTAGCTGGTGACACTGATAGCTTCTTTCTTGAGGTTAAAGACATTAAGCTTGATAAATTGTTGAGTCTGATGGTTAGAGATAATCTACTTGATACTTCAAATTATCCAAAATCACATCCTCTCTACAGCGATAAGTTAAATTCTGTTGTAGTTTAAGGATGAAAATATGGGTAATAGGTATGAGGAAATGATTTTTCTGAGGCCTAAGTGTTACAGCCTTAAAGGTGTAAGGAGAGTATGAAAGCCAAAGGTGTAACACTTAAAGGTACTGACATTAACCATCAGTCATACCTTGATTGTTATAACAATAATCAATCGGTCTCAGTTGAGCAAAATAGAATAGGTACGCGAAAGCCATCATTACAATTTTAAAAGGTCAAAGATATAAATTTTATTCTTTTTATTTATTTGTAATTTTAATTGTTTTGTATCTGAGCATAGTGCTCTGAACTCGAGCTCTGAACTCGGATATTTGAGCATGGAGCTCGGAGCATGGAGCTCTGAGCTCTGAACTCTGAGCTCGGATGTTCATGCACGTTGGGAATAACTGGTTTTGAATGTAGCAACATTAACTATTTCAATGTAATATTAGATTGAGTTGGTTTTTAAAATTTAGTTTTTTCAATATCTTTTAACTTGACCTGTTTGACTTTTTTGGTAATTATTTTTAGATTCACCGAAAAAATTCTGATTCGAATGATATAAAAAATTTTGAATTCTGAAAAGAAAAATTATTTTTGAAAAATTATGGTTGTCCTCCCGTCCTCCGAAAAAATTTTAAAAATCTAATTAATAAATTAATTTTTAATTATTACATAACAAAAATTATTATGACGTCATTGAAAAACGGCCACAAAATAAAGTATGACGTCATCAAAAATGGCCACAAATTTTATGCCACAATTATGTAACGGGGGGTCTTCATTTAAACAAAAATTAAAATTAATTACAATAATTACGTAATATTACGTCATATTACGTAATTCATTAAACAAAAAATTTCAATTATTACGTCATGTATAATTACGTAATACCCAATTAAATTATGACGTCATCAAAAATGGCCACAAAAATTCGGTAAAATATTACGTCATAATTACGTAATACACACAAAAATTACATAATTATTACGTCATTATTACGTAATACTGTATAAAAACTGTATAAAATACGGCCACAAATTACGTAACGGGGGGGTCTCGCACACATTGTGCCCGTTAGCCACTATCTACCTACTTTCATAAATTAATAAAAAATGTTATAACAATTGGATTTTTTAATGTATAAATTTAAATAATATTTTATCATTTTTAAAAATTTTTATAATTATTCTAACCAGTTTTGTGGTTAAAAAGATTCAACTTTCCAATACATAAAGTTGTCTATGTTTCCCGAAAAATTTAAAAATTTGTAAAGCAAATTTTGTCATAAAAAAAATCAAGAAAAAACAATTTAAAATTGTTTAATATTCTTTTTCTTTTTTTAATTTGAAACTTTTTTTTTTAAATTAATTTCCATTCAACTTTTATTAATCACATCGTCCGCTGAAATAATAAAGACACGCACGTAGACTAAAAGGTATTGATACTTCTACTGCTTCCTGTTTCCAATATAAATGAATAATTTGTCAGGAAACAAGTCAGGACCATATCTTTCTACTGGCATAGACTAACCAGTTGAGTGTCTAGTCAATAGAGCAAAGCTTTTTATGTTAAGTTGCTTTTGTATGCCCCATGAATAAGGTCATTTTTGGTGATGTCTTTAACGATTACATCGCGAAAGACAAGCATTGAATCCTTGAATGATGACTGGGATTGATACTTCATCTCTGGCTTCAGTGAGCCCAACTCCCCATGTTTTTTGGAAGCTTGTATATGTATTCAGTTGCACGAGTTTAGTGGGACGGATAGAATTTCTTAGCAATGGTCCCTATCTCTAACCCCTTATGTCCAAGCCACCATACCATTTTCGGTGTAAGCCGATAGCAATCAAACTTTGCTCACTGGGATGTTAAAATTTCCTAAAAGGGCGAAAGTAAACCTCGAATGGATGAAGGTTTATATGCCTGGATCTTCTGCAAGGATGGAAAAAGATTTTGTAATCTTCTTCAAATCACTGCAGATTTGGTCAAACCATATCCCACGGAAGTCGAACTGACCGCAAGCAAATTAACTCCAAGGTAACGATAGGAATTATCGCTGTAATGAATTTAGAAATGGCTCACCAATTAATAACAGCTTGAACAACCGGGCTATTCTCCGGACAGAGGAAAAGTTAACAAACACTTATCTGGTCTGAACTCCAAAGAGGCACAAAGCAGCAAATTTTCAACCGCGACAATAAACATGTCTTGGAGCGTGGCTTTTAAAAAAGGCAACCAAAAGAGAGGTCATCTGCATAAGCCAAAACAGAGAAAAAAATATAAGCCAGCCACAACTAACTCACTCCGGAAGTTTTTTGCAATTTCCTTTGATAACTGGGTCCAATGGATTTGGTGAAGTCCTCTTACAAATATAGTAATCAAACATCAGTGAACAAACTCCTAATCACACCAGAAGCCGCTTTGACCCAACCCCAAACGATCAGCAAACCAAGTATATTCTCGATGGTAATGCTACCAAAGCGTCAGCAATATTAAGAAGCGGATATATAGTTAAAACTATCAATAACGACTTTTTTCTTCAAGGAGACAGCGACAAAAAATTGTGCTCAAGCATCACTCAGATTCCCCAGCATCTTTTGTAGATTGTGAAGTAGATGGTATTTTTGAGCACCAATTTGCCGAGTTTGAGAAAACAAGGCAAGCCATAGTATTAAAATCAAAATAATCATTATTCAAAGTGACCTTTAAAATTATTTAAACATTACAATTTAAAACAATTGAGATAATTATATATAAAATTTTCTTCCCCCAATGCATCACCAAAAATATCAGAGGCAAAATTTCTTCAACTCTATAAATTTCTTTTACTCAATATCCAAAATCGTTACTCACTATGAGGAATAAAGGATTATTTGACTGAGAATATAAGCAGAAACGAAAAATCATAGAATTTAGAATAATTTTCGAAAACCGAAATTTTACAAGAAAGCTACATCATCAAATAAATAAATTATAATGATCATTGAGTGGCAGTTAAATAAAGATATAACTTAATTTTTAATGCAATCCGGTGGATAATATAGATAGCTTTTATTCACCCACCAGTTCTTAAGGCTAATATTCACTGTACTATTATTAAATTTCATTCTGTATAAACTAACTTTACATTTCCAAAATTTATTATTTAAATTTAATAGAAAACCAACCAAAAACAAGACACCACAAATTACATTTTAATGTCCAAAAATCACCAATTATTAAAATCTTTAAGTCCTACTTTTTAAAATTATATTCTTTTGGATTCTTTGTCATTGTAAAATTAAAGTGAACACATGTTTATATAAATACTTGAAAATGATAAATTTAATTTTAAATATAAAAATAACAAGAAGTTAATGTGTAAATTAATCATTGTTTCAATATTACATTAAAAAACTTAACCATTTTAAGTTTAAAAGTTTAAATTAAATTAAATTTATAATTTATTTTATATCATTCTGTATTTATTGAAATTAAATTACAAGCAAATGTTTTTTGTCCATTTACTTAATTATAGAACAAAACAGCTAATCAAATGTATTATGTTATGTGCATGGAAAACTGTGATGCAGGTAAAGTTAATTAATTTCAACATAAGCCATATAAAAGGCTAAATGAATAAATCTCGATGATAAGAAAGTAAATAAATATTAATTATTTTCATTTAATTTTTAGTAACCGAATTTCATTTCAATTTAAAATGGAAAATTATGGCGTGACTGTATTAATTTAATAATGAATAATAAATTTATAAGTTTGAACTTATTTATAACTAATTTCATTTCAATTAAATATATTTTCAATTTCCGTATCAATAATTTCCAAAATGTTGACATAATAAATTGGAAAGAAATTATCTCATCAATTGTTTATTTTGTCTCTAAAGATCTGCGACAATGTCATTAGTTTTTTCAGGATCTCTTTGTCTACTGGTAACCCAAATTTTTTTTGGAATTCTTAAAATGTTCATATACACATCCTATGTAAAAGAAAAGAAATTTATTATTAAATGTTAACTGTTGAAACGTAATCAATAATAAGTGAAATAAATAAAATTTTGTATTGGAAAAAAAAAACAAATAACAATTTACTGATTTTCCATGATAAACCAATAAATTATTTCTAAAGAGAAAATTTCCTTATAAAAATTAGAAATTTTTTATTATTTAGGATAAATTATAATGAAATAAAACAATACTAATTAAATTCATTATATTGGCACATCTGATCTCTTCTTTGTCTCGGAAAAGTTAAGCAATAGTATTGTAAGTTAAAATATTCTCAAACTATTTGTTTAATTAAATCTATTTAAAGCACTTCTATCGGTACAACAATTAAATTGATTGCACAAATTTGATCCACAATAATCATTAAGGTTGCTCATTAATAAATGTTTATAAGCATTGTTTATTGTAAATTTTATAACTAATTTGGTAAATTAACGAGTGAAATTATAAAATAAGCAAATTGTTACACATCAAATGAGGTTAGAATGAAGCATTTTATTATTTGACAAATACGTTTTTCAGTGGCTTTCAAACATTTATTGATTTGATTAAAATCTGGATCTGATGGAGAAATTGAAAAAAAATTCAAAATCGAATATATTGAAGAGAGAGATGTAAAAATATTGATTTAGACAATTTTTTTAAATAAATATTTCAAAATTAGAAAGATTCGTGGCTTTCCTTTGCATCATGCATGTCGATATGGTCGAGTGGGATTGGTGAAATATTGATTGCAAACAAATGTGATATCAATCATCTAATGAAGTAATTTATTTTTGTTATTTACTAAATAAATTTATGAATAAATGATAATTTAGTGGGATATCAACCGATACATTTGGCATGTAGAATGGTCATATTGATATTGTGAAAATATTGATAGAAAACAAATGTGATATCAATGCATCTAATAAAGTAATTTATTGTTATTTACTAATAATATTTATGAATAAATGATAATTTAGAGGGATATCAACCGATACATTTTTGCATGTAATGTCATATTGATATTGTGAAAATATTGATTGCAAACAATGTGATATCAATGCATCTAATAAAGTAATTTATTTGTTATTTACTAAATAATTTATGAATAAATGATAATTTAGTGGATATCAACCCGATACATTGGCATGTGAGAATGGTCATATTGATATTGTGAAAATATTTGATAGAACCAAATGTGATATCAATGCATCTGATAAAGTATTTATTTGTTTTTACCGAAAAAATATAGCAAGTGTATGTAATATTTTCTAGTACAACTAAATGCGTAGATAACAAAAATGATAATATTATTTTTTCCATCACATCCAAAAATTTAAAATATTAAGCATTGATTATTTTTTTAAAGATTTAAATATTTTTTTAACTTGTTGTTTGAATAATACATATTTTCTCGTTTCTATTTGAAAAAATTATAAAAATTATAATTTAGAAAATGCATCGTAATGTTTAAATAGCAAAGACTCCTTTTGTTATACATGTGGGGAACTTTTGTTTGCAAATGAAAGACGAAATTGGACCTCCGGATTGAAGAAATTATATGAACTCTACTTTGGATGCAAAGTAGGAGATGAAGATAAACCATGGGCACCCCATTTCTGTTGTAAGAAATGTAACACCTATTTATCAAGATGGTCAGCAGGAACACTGAAATCAATGCCATTTGGGATTCCGATGATTTGGAGGGAGCAACAGGATCATGTTACTGACTGTTATTTTTGTTTAACACAAATAAAAGGTTATAACAAAAGTAAAGAAAATTAATACGATATCCCAATCTCAAATCTGCAATTCGTCCTGTCCACACTCATCAGAAATACAAGTCCCTAAATATGATTATTCTACTAAACTTTCCGAAACTGATTCTAGCCAGGGCCGATGAAAAAGACGTATATGAAATGGAAGAATCTAATTGTCTACACTTAATAACTCAATGCGATTTGAACGATCTCGTGCGTGACTTAAATCTAACAAAGGATTTGAGTGAACTTCTCGCATCACGTCTGAAAGGTTGGAATTTATTAGAAAAAAATGTCAAAGTTACATCTTATCGTGAGCGCACCAAATATTATCGCGAATAAACGTAAAAAGAAGATTTTTTAGCATTGGTCCCAACAATAATATATCTGTTTCCCCCACTGCATATAAAATTGGGAACTAATAAAGAGTTAATCAAATGACAAGGACTTTAGCAAAAAGTAAAGAAACTTACAACAATCTGTCACAAATGTTTCCAAAATTAAGTGAAAGCAAAATAAAGAGGTATATTTGTTGGCCCACAACAGATACGGGAACTTATGAAATCACATATTTTTGAACGTACAATGTCTGCTAATGAACTTCGTGGCCTGGCGTGCCTTTAAAAAACATTTGTAATGGTTTTCTTGAAAATAAAGACATGATCAATATCCTGAATTAGTTGATGAGTTGATGATCGCTTACAAGGAATTGGGTTTGCAACATGTCATTGAAGTTGCATTTCTTGCACAGTCACTTGACGTTTTTTCACGAATAATCTGGGTAAGGTAAGTGATGAACATGGTGAAAGATTTCACCAAGACATTGCATCTATGGAAAAAGGTACAAGGCAAGAACATCATAAATATGTTAGCAGACTAATTGTTGGATACTAAAACGAGACAACCCCACCTGTTCCTATAAAAGAAAAGAATTCCAACCATTTTTAGAATGTAATGTAATATATCGAATATATATTTAGTCTCTCTTATATTTTGTGTTTTAATATTTCGTTTTTATTATTATTTACAATTTTAATAATAATATTCATATTTATTATTAATTATTACGCAATTTTATAAAAATCAATTTGCAAAAAAATTGGAGTGTGGTGGAGAAAAACTAATAAGATATTCGTTTCAGGCGTATCAAAGCGCATCTGAATCACATATCGCTACCCTTGCGATTTAAAAAAACTTAAATTTGTTGGACAGCTGTAATTCATGATAAATGATTTTAGAGGGGATCTCAAACCGATACATTTTGGCAATGTAAGAATGGTCATTTTGATATTGTGAAAATATTGAAAAAAAACAATGGATGTTCAATGCATCTAATAAAGTAATTTTTTGTTATTTACTAAAATATATGAATAATGATAATTTAGTGGGGATATCAACCGACATTTTGGCATGAAATGGTCATATTGATATTTTGAAAATATTGATAGAAACAAATGTGATATCAATGCATCTAATAAGTAATTTATTTGTTATTTACTAAATAATTTATGAATAAATGATAATTTAGAGGGATATCACCGATACATTTGGCATGTGAGAATGGTCATATTGATATTGTGAAAATATTGATTGCAAACAAATGTGATATCAATGCACTAATAAGTAATTTTTGTTATTTACTAATAATTTATGAAATTGATAATTTAGATGGATATCAACCGATACATTTGCATGTGAATGGTCATATTGATATTGTGAAAATATTGATTGCAAACAATGTGATATCATGCATCTGATGAAGTAATTTATTTGTTATTTACTAAATAATTTATGAATAAATGATAATTTTAGTGGATATCAACCGATACATTTGGCATGTAAGAATGGTCATATTGATATTGTGAAAATATTGATTGCAAACAAAATGTGATATCAATGCATCTGATATGTAATTTATTGTTATTTACTAAATAATTTATGAATAAATGATAATTTAAGTGGATAACCGATAACATTTGGCATGTGAGAATGGTCATATTGATTATTGTTGAAAATATTGATTAAAACAAATGTGATATCAATGCATCTAATAAAGTAATTTATTTGTTATTTAACTAAATTTTTATGAATAAATGATAATTTAGAGTGGGATATCACCGATACATTTGGCATGCAGTAATGGTCATATTGATATTGTAAAATATTGATAGAAAACAAATGTGATATCAAATGCATCTGTGAAGTAATTTATTTTATTTACTAAATAATTTATGAAAATATAATTTAGTGGGATATCACCGATACATTGGCATGTAAATGGTCATAATTGATATTGTGAAAATATTTTGATTGCAACAATGTGATATCAATGCATCTGATATGTAATTTATTTATTATTTATTAATTATGAATAATGATAATTTATGGATTTCAACCATACATTGGCTGTCAGATGTCATATTGATATAAAAATATTGAATATATCTAATGAAGTAATTTATTTGTTATTTACTAAATAATTTATGATAAATGATAATTTAGTGGATATATCAACCGATACATTTGGCATGTAGAATGGTCATATTGATATGTGAAAATATTGATTGAAAACAAATGTGATATCAATGCATCTATAAGTATTTATTTGTTATTTATAAATTAATTTATGAATAAATGATAATTTAGATGGGAAATCAACCGATACATTGGCATGTAGAATGGGTCATATTGATATTGTGAAAATATTGATTGCAAACAATGTGATATCACATGCATTAAAAGTAATTTATTTATTATTTACTAAATTAATTTATGAATAAATGATAATTTAGATGGGATAATCAACCGATACATTTGGCATGTAGAATGGTCATATTGATATTGAAAATATTGATAGAAAAACAATGTGATATCAATGATCTAATAAGTAATTTATTTGTTAATTTACTAATAATTTAT
Organism: Microvelia longipes; assembly: GCA_018340805.1. Taxonomy (NCBI): domain Eukaryota; kingdom Metazoa; phylum Arthropoda; class Insecta; order Hemiptera; family Veliidae; genus Microvelia; species Microvelia longipes. The sequence goes on from JACMZG010001908.1 coordinate 17,093,205, forward strand.
GAATAAATGATAATTTAGAGGGGATATCAACCGATACTTTGGCATGTGAGAATGGTCATATTGATATTGTAAAAATTTTGATAGAAACAAATGTGATATCAATGCATCTATTAAAGTAATTTATTTTATTTACTAAATAATTTATGAATAAATGATAATTTAGAGGGATATCAACCGATACATTTGGCATTGAATGGTCATATTGATATTGTGAAAATTTGATAGAAACAAATGTGATATCAATGCATCTGATAAGTAATTTATTTGTTATTTACTAAATAATTTATGAATAAATGATATTTAGTGGGTATCAACCGATACATTTGGCATGTTGAAAGGTCATATTGATATTGTGAAAATATTGATAGAAAACAAATGTGATATCATGCATCTTAATAAGTAATTATTTATTGTTATTTTACTAAATAATTTATGAATAAATGATAATTTAGAGGGGATATCAACCGATTACATTTGGCATGTGAAAATGGTCATATTGATATTGTGAAATATTGATAGAAAACAAATGTGATATCAATGCATGTAATAAAGTAATTTATTTGTTATTTAAAATTAATTTATGAATAAATGATAATTTTAGTGGGGATATAACCGATACATTTGGCATGTAGAAGTCATATTGATATTTGTGAAATATTGATTGCAAACAAATGTGATATCAATGCATCTGATAAAGTAATTTATTTGTTATTTTAAATAATTTATGAATAAATGATAATTTAGTGGGATATCAACCGATACATTTGGCATGTGAATGGTCATATTGATATTGTGAAAATATTGATAGAAAACAAATGTGATATCAATGCATCTAATGAAGTAATTTATTGTTATTTACTAAATAATTTATGAATAAATTGATAATTTAGAGGGATCAAACGATACATTTGGCATGTAGAAATGGTCATATTTGATATTGTGAAAATGGATTGAAAAACAAATGATATCAATGCATCTGATAAGTAATTTATTTGTTATTTACTAAATAATTTATGAATAAATGATATTTTTAGAGGGGATATCAACGATACATTTGGCATGTTTGAAAGGTCATATTGATATTGTGAAAATTTGATAGAAAACAAATGTGATATCAACATCTGATAAGTAATTTATTGTTATTTACTAAATAATTTATGAATAAATGATAATTTAGAGGGGATATCAACCGATACATTTGGCATATGAAGAATGGTCATATTGATATTGTGAAATATTGATTGAAAAACAAATGTGATATCAATATCTAATGAAGTAATTTATTTGTTATTTACTAATAATTTATGAATAAATGATAATTTTAGTGTGGATTCAACCGATACATTTGGCATGTGAGAAAGGTCATATTGATTGTGAAAATATTGATTGAAACAAATGTATATCAATGCATCTATAAAAGTTATTTATTTATTTACTAATAATTTATTGATAAATGATAATTAGATGGATATCAACCGATACATTTGGCATTGTAAGAGGTCATATTGATATTGTGAAAATATTGATTGCAAAACAATGTGATATTCAATGCATGAATAAAGTATTTTTTGTTATTTACTAAATAATTTATGAATAATGATAATTTAGAAGGAATCAAACCGATACATTTGCATGTAAAGGTCATATTGATATTGTGAAATATTTGATAGAAAAAATGTGATATCAATGCATTGATAAGTAATTTATTTTATTTATTACTTATTTTATGAATAAATGATAATTTAGAATGGGATATCAACCGATACATTTGGCATGTGGAGGTCATATTGATATGTGAAAATATTGATAGAAAAAAATGTGATATCAAATGAATAAGTAATTTATTTGTTATTTACTAATTAATTTATGAATAAATGATAATTTAGAGTGGATATCAACCGATACATTTGGCATGTGAAAGGTCATATTGATATTGTGAAAATATTGATAGAAAACAAATGTGATATCAATGCATCTGTAAGTAATTTATTTGTTATTTACTAAATAATTTATGAATAAATGATAATTTAGATGGAATCAACCGATACATTTGGCATGTTTGAATGGTCATATTGATATTGTAAAATTTTGATAGAACAAATGTGATATCAAAGCATCTGATAAAGTAATTTATTTGTTATTTACTAAATAATTTATGAAAAATGATAATTTAGAGGGGATATCCGATACATTTGGCATGTAAGAATGGTCATATTGATATTGTGAAATATTGATAGAAACAAATGTGATATCAATGCATCTATATGAAGTAATTTATTTGTTATTTACTAAATAATTTATGAATAAATGATAATTTAGAGGGGATATCAACCGATACATTTGGCATGTAGAATGGTCATATTGATATTGTGAAATATTGATAGAAACAAATGTGATATCAATGCATCTGATAAGTTTTTATTTGTTATTTACTAAATAATTTATGAATAAATGATAATTTAGAGGGATATCAACCGATACATTTGCATGTAAATGGTCATATTGATATTGTGAAAATATTGATAGAAAACAAAATGTGATATCAATATAATTGAAAGTATTTATTTGTTATTTACTAATTAATTTATGAATAAATGATAATTTAGGGGGAATATCAACCGATACATTTGGCATGTGAAAGGCATATTGATATTGTGAAAATATTGATAGAAAACAAATGTGATATCAATGCATCTGATAAAGTTAATTTTATTGTTATTTACTACTTAATTTATGAATAAATGATAATTTAGAGGGATATCAACCGATACATTTGGCATTAGAATGGTCATATTGATATTGTGAAAATATTGATAGAAAACAATGTGATATCAATGCATCTAATAAGTAATTTATTTGTTATTTACTAATAATTTATGAATAAATGATAATTTAGGGGGATATCAACCGATACATTTGGCATGTAGAATGGTCATATTGATATTGTGAAAATATTGATAGAAACAAATGTGATATCAATGCATCTGAATAAGTAATTTATTTGTTATTTACTAAATTAATTTATGAATAAATGATAATTTAGATGGATATCAACCGATACATTTGGCATGTAGAATGGTCATATTGATATTGTGAAAATTTGATAGAAAACAAATGTGATATCAATGCATCTGATAAAGTAATTTATTTGTTATTTACTAAATAATTTATGAATAAATGATAATTTAGATGGATATCAACCGATACATTTGGCATGTGAGAATGGTCATATTGATATTGTGAAATATTGATTGAAACAAATGTGATATCAATGCATTAAAGTAATTTATTTGTTATTTACTAAATATTTATGAATAAATGATAATTTAGATGGATAACCGATACATTTGGCATGTGAATGGTCATATTGATATTGTGAAAATATTGATAGAAAACAAATGTGATATCAATTCTGATAAGTAATTTATTTGTTATTTACTAAATAATTTATGAATAAATGATAATTTAGAATGGATATCAACCGATACATTTGGCATGTGAGAATGGTCATATTGATATTGTGAAAATATTGATAGAAAAAAATGTGATATCAATGCATCTGATAAAGTAATTTATTTGTTATTTACTAAATAATTTATGAATAAATGATAATTTAGGGGATATCAACCGATACATTTGGCATGTGGAATGGTCATATTGATATTGTGAAAATATTGATTAAAACAAATGTGATATCAATGCATCTAAGTAATTTATTTGTTATTTACTAAATAATTTATGAATAAATGATAATTTAGAGGGGATATCACCGATACATTTGGCATGTGGAATGGTCATATTGATATTGTGAAAATATTGATAGAAAACAAATGTGATATCAATGCATCTGATAAAGTAATTTTATTTGTTATTTACTAAATAATTTATGAATAAATGATAATTTAGAGGGGATATCAACCGATACATTTGGCATGTGAGAATGGTCATATTGATATTGTGAAATATTGATAGAAACAAATGTGATATCAATGCATCTGATAGTAATTTATTTGTTATTTACTAAATAATTTATGAATAAATGATAATTTAGAGGGGATATCAACCGATACATTTGCATGTGGAATGGTCATATTGATATTGTGAAAATTGATAGAAAACAAATGTGATATCAATGCATCTGATAAGTAATTTATTTGTTATTTACTAAATAATTTATGAATAAATGATAATTTAATGGATATATCCGATACATTTGGCATGTGGAATGGTCATATTGATATTGTGAAATATTGATAGAAAACAAATGTGATATCAATGCATCTGATAAAGTAATTTATTTGTTATTTACTAAATAATTTATGAAAAATGATAATTTAGAGGGGATTCAACCGATACATTTGGCATGGGAATGGTTATTGATATTGTGAAAATATTGATAGAAAACAAATGTGATATCAATAAATTACAAGTAATATATTGTTATTTACTAAATAATTATGAATAAATGATAATTCAGGGATATATCAACCGATTACATTTGGCATGTTGAATGGTCATATTGATATTGTGAAATATTGATTGCAAAATTGATTGCGTCATGAATGAATGTCAAAAGTAATTTGTTATCAATAAACATTGCAAAATATATCAATCTATTCCAGAAACAAATCTTTGTATTTTTCATGAAATAATCTAAAAATTATTCTCGCAACAAACAAATTTTGATAAACAAATTTGTAAAATTGAAAAATTGTTGTTTATAAAATTTTTTTAAAATAATTTATTTTATTTATTACTAAAATGAAAGAAATTTAATATGAATAAACAGTTATAATTCAAAATAAAAATTATTAATAAAAAATATATAAAAATTATTAAAATTAATAAAATTAATAACAATGGAAAGATTATTTCTTCGACAGAAACTGAAAAGTTTCCAAGAAATAGTTTATAAATTATAATATTTAAACTTTATTGTTTAAATCGGAATTTTCCAAACTATTTTCCGTGGAAGGTCAGTGTTTGCATAAAGGTAATAGATTGTTTTCTTTGATGATAAATACAAAAGCCATCATAAACCATTTTAATTAAATTTATAGATTTATTTATAATTTAGTTTCAAACAAAAAACAAAATGGTTTTAGTTTTCTATTAGTTTGATTGTTGCAACAAAATATTAAATATATTGTTTAATAATTCATACTAAGTCATTTTCTTTTTGACAAATTTACAATAATCACTTATCATTAACGGATGTTCATTAAAATTTAGATTTACTGGTGTTCCGTTCAGGAATTTTGGGGGAACTCTGCGTTTATCAATCAGCAATTATTGTTTTATTTATAAAATGAACGCGTTCAAAGTATGAAAAAAATATATTTTATAAGTTTTTGATTGAAATTTGCTATTTTTTAAATTTGGCTATTTCATAAATGCGCCATTGTCTTAATAAAAGCTGCAATTTTCCTCAGTAAATCAATTTTCATATTTCAAAATAATCAAAAGAAATTCGAAATTAGTAAGTTCTGAAATTTCCTGATTTGATCAGTAGTAGGATTACATGCGCATGACCGCAGTGGGGAGGGGCGCCTCCCCTGCGGTAATTGCTCATGTATCACGAAAACAATACTTTCGCGTATATTTATTATATGATTATTCGCGATTTTTTTTAAATTCTTTTTCTTCTTTTATTTATTTATGTTTTTTATTTTTTTAATTTTTGTTTCTATTATAGAATTTTTTTTAAATTTTTTAATTTAGTTTTTACATTTTTTTAAAAATTTTTATTTTTTAAAATATTTTTTAAGTTTTTTTTTAAATTGCAAGTGCAAGTATGCAATGAAAGTGGGAACACTTCTGTTTGGAAAGTGCGATACACATTTAGTGAAGAAATACAAAAATACAAAATATGTGCAAAATGTAAAATGATTATTGATTTTTTTAAATTCGCGCCAGAATGTGCTGTGTGCGATGTGTGTATTGACTTTTTGAAACTTTATGAGTGATTTGAGCTGGCCCTAAAAATCAACCTTACATTGCTAAAGGTATCTATGTGTTAGGATGGCGGGGATTCACCCGAAAACATACATGCGCATGACCGCATGCTGATGTGTTATCGCGCGTTTGAGTTTGTTAGCTTAATAAACTTTTGATATTTTGGATGGATTTTGGGAAATTACTTTGTTGATAGATGATAGTAGAAATGGTTTGAAAAGATTACGGTAAATAGTATTTTATTGATTTTAAATCGTAATGGTCAAGTAAGATTGTAAGTAGTATATCTTTGTCAAAATAATCTTTTGGGATCCATTATATTTTAGAAGGAAGCGGACACAAAGGGAATTCGATTGAGTCATGGTTTATATTTTTCGATGTTTGGTAGGAAATATATGAATTTTCTTAAATTAGTGGTGTTGTGCACCCAGTCGCGGTTATGAGCCAAAGATGGTGTGTTGTACTATATAAGGTATATGATACTATATTTGTGTGTATGGCAAGAAATTTTAAACCCAAATGTGTGTGATAACATAAATTGGTACCATGACAATTCAGAAATATGATTTACGTATTCTATGCAAGTTGATGATGTCATACAGCGCTATTTGTTACCACCATCTTGCTATGACACATCAGAATTGAATCCTATTGATCCGGAGTTGCATCCCACTGCATCGACTTGCTGCATTGATGGCATTCAGTTGCAATCCTCCTGGATCTTAAGTCAATTGATACAGTTCAGGTCGGGATCATGGTGGGGATTAGGTTAAGTTGTTATGCTGTTTGCGTATGTTTTAATACTATTTTAAACACATTTTCATAACAAGACTTTATTTAAATTACAATGTTGTTGGTATTATTCCTTCTAGTCATTTCTTCCTCTTTTCGTCCCTTGAGTCATTCTTTTCGTTTTCAATATTTTCTTCTTCGAATCAATAATTCCTCCTTCATTTTTTCAGACATTTGAGTGAATTCTCGTTTTCAAAATTTCTTTCAAAAATTTTCTTCCTCTTGATTGTTTTTATTGACTACAGCTTCATTTCATGTCTACAACCAATAAAATTAATAAACGCATTAACTCATAGTATATAAATTAATCACTTTTACAGAAATGAATAATTTGAAAAGTACTTCAATGGAAGCTCCTCAGCGAAAAAAACTTTCAATGAAGCAATTATGAAATGTTGAAGCAGGCTCGAGATATTGTAAACAAAGATATCCGGTGATTAATTCTATAGATATGTATAATGAAAGAATGAAGATTCAAGCAGTAGTCATCAAGTTATACATTAAATTATCTAGACAATTTATCCAGATGCGTTGTTAATCGAGCAGAAATTCTTAAAGAGAATACAATTTGAACCCATTCATTGAGCCGATGACATATATAAGTAACAACGAGATCTACTGTATCGATATAGTTTGAGAAGAGGCTACAAAAGGGAACTCCATGCATTGATAGGATCCAATGTTTGGAGCCTAATAGTGCCTGAGAAAATGAAGTTAGACAAATTTAGATTTTGATCAAAATAGTTTGGAAATATGAAGTTTGTAATGATAAATTGGTAAGTTTTTCAATTTCAATCACCAACGTGGGCAATTGA